>CM055824.1:6879436-8079436 GCA_029582265.1 Zoroaster sp. YZ-2022
GGAAAGGAGCCGGGCCCGGGGCAACCACGCCGGCGAAGCCAGCCAGGCCCGGCCGGGCAAGCCAGCCAGGCCCCGGGCCCGGGGCAAGCCAGCCAGGCCCGGCCGGGCAAGCCAGCCAGGCCCGGCCGGGTTAGCCAGCCAGTTCGCCCGGCCAGCCAGGCCCGGCCGGGCAGCCAGCCAGGCCCGGCCGGGCAAGCCAGCCAGGCCCGGCCGGGCAAGCCAGAGGGAAAAGCAAAACTCTGGACCAGGGTGGGTCTTGAACCCATTTGGGAATCTTGGTTTTTATCTCAGTGGATTAACCAGTTGCGCCAATTGGTCGCCCACCACCACCCTAGAATTTCTAATATATAAACCCCAAAGTCTATACTTGGGGAGATTCAGTCCCTTCAATTGATAGCAAACTCTTATTCCAGTAGTTTATTAAGCTAGCTTGCTTTGGCTGTGGACTCAGGACCACTGTGGGTCTCGAACCCATCTGTGGTATTTTAGGTTCTATTCGACAGTGAATTAACCAGTTGAGCCACCTGATCCACCCGGGAACTTATTCTCGTTTCTAATATATAAACCTCAAAGTCTATACTTGGGAAATTTAGCGGCCTCAATCTGAAAGCAAAAGCAAAACTCTTATTCCAGCTAGTGTATTAAGTTAGGTTGCCTTGGCTGTGGACTCAGGACCACTGTGGGTCTCGAACCCATCTGTGGTATTTTAGGGTTCTATTCGACAGTGAGTTAACCAGATTAGCCACTCGGTCCACACAGGAACTTATTCTCGTTTGTAATAGATAAACATCAAAGTCTATACTTCCGAAATTTAGCGCCCTCAATCTGAAAGCAAAAGCAAAACTCTTATTCCAGCTAGTTTATTAAGTTTGGTTACCTTGGCTGTGGACTCAGGACCACTGTGGGTCTCGAACCCATCTGGGGTATTTTGGGGTTCTATTCGACAGTGAGTTAACCAGTTGAGCCACTCGGTCCACCTAGGAAATTATTCTCGTTTCTAATATATAAACTCAAAGTCTATACTTGGGAAATTTAGCGCCCTCAATCTGAAAGCAAAAGCAAACTCTTATTCCAGCTAGTTTATTAAGTTAGGTTGCCTTGGCTGTGGACTCAGGACCACTGTGGGTCTCGAACCCATCTGGGGTATTTTGGGGTTTTATTCGACAGTGAGTTAACCAGTTGAGCCACTCGATCCACCCGTGAACTTATTCTCGTTTCTAATATATAAACCTCAAAGTCTATACTTGGGAAATTTAGCGCCCTCAATCTGAAAGCAAAAGCAAAACTCTTATTCCAGCTAGTTTATTAAGCTAGTTTGCTGTCGTATCCTGGTATAGCAAACCTAACTTTATAATGGTATGGCCGGCATGCACTCATTGGGTATTGATCACAAATGTTCCAGTTCAGTGATTAGTAAAGTTGTATATAAAGTGGAGCACGTGTAAATATAGTTGTTGAAGTCAATTCCGAGTTTCTCTGCGTGCTAGTTATCTATGCGTTGTACCTGCACTATAACATTTTATAGGGACCAAGTTATTTGAATTTACGTTACAAATCTTGCAGAAACAGTTTCAACCTTCCCTTAATGTGGTGGCCGAAAGATACCAGTTCCGGCAACGTTCACAGCAAGTTGATGAGAAGATTGATACGTTCATTTCGGCGTTACGTGAACTGGCAAAACATGCGACTTTGATGATTTTAGACCAAATGATACGAGACCAGGTGGTAGAGAAGACAAACAGCGGCAAAATAAGAGAAAGGTTGCTAATGGAAAAAGAGCTAACACTTTCAAAGACCAGAGAAATTGCACATCGTGTGGAAAATGCAGTGCGTGAGGCAAGGGCGTTGTCCCAAGGGACTGAAAGCAAACTCTACGGCGCCTGCTTCAGTGAATAAAGTTTGCCCCCGTCGCAGGGCTGTCACTCTTGATTTGCCGTTTTCCCCCACCACGCATGCGCATTTCCCCAACATTATCCCTACATACTTAGTATCATTTTTTTTCCTACAAAATTTCGTTTCCCCAACGAATTAGTTATTAATTAACGTTTTCCTACAAAATGTTGTTTTCCCCTTCGAATAAGTTATTAATTAGGCCCAACTTCGAATTAAATAACTAGGCATAATGACCAGATGTAGGCCTTCGGAAATATAGTCTTCCTGGATGAACGTAAAATGCCAAATGGCAACCCTTGTACAGTGTGCAGATAGCTTGAGTATCATAAACCGCAACAGCATTCTTGAAGTATTGCAATAGTAGTGTGACACTCAATATTAGGTGCGCGTATTGTTAGGTGTTACCCTAACTGGGGTCAATCAGTTAAACTACAAGTGTGAGCGCTTCATTTTTTCTTGACTGACAACAAACGCACTGGACCCGAAAGAAGTTTTAAGTTTCAAGTTTATTTCTACGTTCATCACAATCATGAAAACTTCAAATACATAACAATGTCCCAGAATGCATTACTACGCATGCGCATACTTAATTTAGAAACACCCTAGCGATATGGCTAATAACTGCGTTATACTGATATGATTAAAGCAGTAGGCCTATATCACGTACATAAATATATAATTTTGTTACAATATTTGTGGATTCTCCTACCCCCCCCCCCTCACCCCTACAGTATTTCCATTTTTTCCGTAGGGGCCCCCTATTTCCTACACTTTACTAAAATACCCTACGGTAGGGATTTGTCCCCACGAGTGGCAGCCTTGCCGCATCGAGTTAATATGCGAGTGGGTATGTATCGCCCAACGACGGCACATAAACTGTCTGCAACACGTGACTGAGGGCGTTACAGGTACGAAACGAGAACAGAGTCAGCGAAATTGCTTCAGGGTGCACCCCACTAAATAAACTCCCATAGTAAACAGTGTTAAACACAAAATATTCAAAAATCGTTAACAAATACTTAAAAGTCGTACAGTTTTTAAAACCAAACGAAAAAACAGTGATCGATATATAATCTTTTTTTCTTCTCTATTTACTCTCTAAAGTCCAGGTTTCCAGGAAGTTATCCTCATCCCAATGAAAACCACCCTCTACAGTAGTGAAAACGTCCACACTGAAATACAGCCATGTTGGAAAAAGGCCTTACGCTTGAAATCAAATTAGGACCACCTTTTCAGGGCCTAGTGTATGCAAAATACTCACAGTTGGAAGTCAAGGACCCCAGGTTATGTTATTGGGCCATTTTTTACACAATCCATCAAATATATGGGCCTCAATTCTTTGTTTTTCAGAAAAATTTGAGGACATACACTTTATGATAAACAGCTTGGCGCATGAATTCCTCACTGTTTAGTGGGGTGCACCCTTCAGATGCGGCTGTACCCAACCAGACTGAAGCTAGCCGCGAATTGGGCCTGAAAAGCCATCCGCGAATTTGCGGTTGGGAATTCCCAACCGCGAATTCACAGCCGCGAATTCAGAAAAGGGGATGAGCGACACAATATACTGACGTTGGTTAAATTATTAACAGTTAATTTTACCTATTACCTTTTATTTAAATGTACTTTTTATTAAATAATCATAAAGAACATGTCAATGCCCACTTAATTTCCGTTAAGGCAAATTTGGCCCATTGATCAGTGTCTAATTAGACCGTGTTTAAAGGGACAAATATAGGAATATGTCTGCACTTTTTCAGGCCTTTTCTTATTTTATGTACAAAAAGGGGTTCACTTTAAACAAAATGTACCAAACATCTCTTAGAAATATTATTTTTTATTTGATAATCATAAAGAACATGTCTATGCAAATTTGGCCCATTAATTAGTGTCTAATTAGACTGTGTTTAAAGGGATAATTTTCGAATTTGGCTAAAATTTATTCACGCATTTCTCCTTTTTTGTACAAAAAGGGGTTCACTAAAAACAAAATGTACCAAACATCTCTTATAAATATTATTTTTTTATTTGATAATCATAAAGAACATGTCTATGCCCACACTTAATTTCCGTTAAGGCAAATTTGGCCCATTAATTAGTGTCTAATTAGATCTTCCAACTAAACTCAAATCTTGTCATAGTAGATTTAAGTTGATGCTTAAAACTCATCTTATGTCACAATTCTTCAAAGATGATGTATATTTGTAATTGCATTGTAGGTACATGTATCTCGGTACATACTTTTTTTCCCTATGCTATATCATTGTATATTGTTTGTAATTCATGTTTTTCTTTGTTTCCGCGCCTTGAGCGCCCAGCAGGGTGGATGTGTGCGCGCTACAAATCTTTATTATTATTATTATTATTATTAAATCACTTTTGGTACCATAGAATAATGTTTTCGATGAATTATTTGATACACATTCGAATATTTGTCCCTTTAAACAGACACTAATTAATGGGGCAAATTTGCCTTAACGGAAATTAAGTATGGACAATGACATGTTCTTTATGATTATCAAATAAAAATTTATATTTCTGAGAGATGTTTTGTACATTTTGTTTTTAGTGAACCCCTTTTTGTACAAAAAAGAAGAAATGCGTGAATAAATTTAGCCAAATTCGAATATTTGTCCCTTAAAACACGGTCTAATTAGACACTAATTAATGGGCCAAATTTGCCTTAACGGAAATTAAGTGTGGGCAATGACATGTTCTTTATGATTATCAAATAAAAAATTAATATTTATAAAAGATGTTTGGTACATTTTTTTATAGTGAACCCCTTTTTGTACAAAAAATAAGAAAAGGCCTGAAAAAGTGCAGACACCTTCGAATATTTGTCCCTTTAAACACGGTCTAATTAGACACTAATTAGTGGGCCAAATTTGCTTTAACAGGAATTAAGTGAGGGCATTGACATGTTCTTTATGATTATTTAACAAAAAGTACATTTAAATAAAAGGTAATAGGTAAAATGAACTGTTAATAATTTGACCAACGTCAGTAAATTGTGTCGCTCATTCCCTTTTCTGAATTCGCGGGCTGTGAATTCGCTGTTGGGAATTCCCAACCGCGAATTCGCGGCTGCCAATTGCGGATGGCTTTTCTGGCCCAATTCGCGGCTAGCTTCAGTCTGGTCTCTACCACTCTTTGACGAGGAGTAATTGTCTAGTACCCTGACTGAGTAACTTAAAAATATATTTCCTTAGGGTGTAAACATTACAATACCTGTCTATTTGTTTTGAGACGAGCAGTAACATCAATGATCAAGATGGCACGTTGTTTCTGGTGGCGCTGTACATTGCGGAAGTGCTCGGTCGTTATTTTGATATTTTTCTGTGTCTCCGTTTGCCTGATTTATTTGGTATGTGTATACCTTTCTTCTTGTTGATAATTGAATTTATGTTGCATCTTTCTGGCATGTCTGGTTGAGCTGACGGCGGGGGCCAGGGGTGGGGGAGGGGAGGGGAAGGGGAGGTGGGGGTGACTAAGGCCCTATACAATTTTGGTAAAATGTCTATAAGGCCATGAGAATGAAAGTCATAGATTTGCGTCCACCGCCCGCATGTCCCGAAAGCTACCGCCTAAATTTTTCATTATTTGCCAAAAAAATCATTATTTGCACAAAAAAGGTATTTTCACCAAACAAATTTAGTTCCAAATCATCCACATCAGTAAAACGAATTTCCACCAGTATAGCCTACATGTGCGCTATAAAATAATCATTAGCACATGTTCTCTTACACAGTCTTAGTCCCGCGTACGTCGTTCACAAAAAAGGTCGCATCGCGCTAAAACTGTATGGTAAACTCCGTCCGATCCGCACCTGCAACTGTACCGCCTTCACATGCACAACACGTTCGCTGTTGAGCCTAGTAGTAGTAGTAGTATGCCTGTGTGTTGGGCCCGCACGAGATAATGATGCATACATGTACGTACACAGATTAGAAGAAACATCTTGTGATTGCGCTGTTATTAATGATCAATGGAAATAATGAATAATGAATAATGAAAAAAAGCCTCATGTGTTTTCAAAATTTCCCGGACGCAAATCTATGACTTTCATTCTCTTGGCCTAAATGCATTAGGGCTGTGCCGGGTATCCGGATACCCGACCGAAACGGTCATTACCTGGTTCCATTTTTCGGTTCCAATTACCCGTAAACGACTTTTTAAAATTCTGACTTAACATTTGAGCGGTGCAAACAGAAATCTGTGACTCTTGAACAATGTACTTGTATAGACAATTACCTTTAAATTCAAGAGATTACACTCCAATAAAGAAAAGAGCGATAGTATGGTATCCTCTGTATTATAAAAGTCAATTTGTTACCATTTACAGTATGTATTTGTACACAACCGGAGGCATGTTTTCAACAAAAATGAAAACGGGTATCCGGGTATCCGAAGTTTCCTGATTTCGGGTATCCAGTTCCAAAAATATCCGAAAATGCACAGCCCTAAAATGCATCGATAATCAAGAGATATGTACAGAAACCAACCTGGGAAAGTTTCAGCTGATTTTGTTGGGAAAGAATGTACGTACAATACAACCACCACTTTTCTCTCCAAATATGACAAAATACCGCTGACTTTCCTTTAGCTTTATTAGGCAGTTTCATGAAAATTTGAAGTTACTTCAATGCTCTTAAATGTCATATCACTGGATAGAGCAAAACATTAGAAAGAAAATGAGGGGTCAATGGTCATGATAGGTTAACCCTATGCAAAGTTACGAATTTTTGTTGATTTAAATATTTGGTCATTTTAAAGGCCAGTTTCATTTGAATTTATGATAGAGGACACACTTAAGGAGAGGAAAATGTGTAGGCAAATGAGTATTGGAAATGATATTTTGGGAGATTTTGAGCAATGAATTATCCAGTGAGATTTGGGTCATTTTGTCATCTGCTAAAAACACATGCAATAAGTAGGGTTTTCAGGTGAAAAATTATTCCTAAACCAATATGCTCAATATTTATATCAAATTAAAGGTCTTGATGAAAGAAATACAATGGTTTTTAAATCAAGAAAATCGGACGAGTAGTTTTTGAGGAATCCTGTTTTATTTAATCAAGTATGAAGCCCGGCTGTCCATACACTGTGTACATCCCTAATGACACCAAAACCATTGAATCAGCCTACACACACCGTGATACACATGCACAGCGTTCGTGCTCGTTTCCCTCATAAGAGCTTTTGAAAGGGTGTAAAAAATACACTCTCCGCTCAAAACTAAACACAATTACAACTCAAAAATTTCACATATGATATAAAAGAGGTGTAAAATTCATTCAGACACTGCTCTTACCTTTCAACTTGAAGATTTCACCTCGGAAAACGGTGTTTACTTTTTTATCTCTTCGTAACTTCGGTTGTAGAGTAGCTATGGAGATCGAGCAAGCATGGGTATGCAGAGCTGCCAACTCTTCCAGATTCTGCGGAAGACTTCGCGTATTTAACGGTAATTTACTTCTTAAAATATATGCAAGGAGGCCTCTCCTTTTGGTGCCAAAAGGAGAGGCCTCCTTGCATATATTTTAAGTAAGTAAATTACCGTCAAATACGCGAAGTCTTCCGCAGAATCCGGAAGAGTTGGCAGCTCTGGGTATGTAAAGGAGCCCTTTGACTCAATAGGGAAATCCGTTTTCATGTCAATCACAATGTACTTGGGCGCAGAGACAGCTCCGAAGTGGATGCCCTCAGCAGAGCGCGGAAAATTTTACGGGCTGAATGCGCCCGATCTCGGAACACTTCGCGAAAGTCTGGGCAGGAGTGGTTCATTCATAAAAACCTAGGCTTTCGCACGTACTTCCGATTGATATTTTATGTACATTGTTGGATAGCTGAAACTATAAGCTTTTCAATGTAAGATTTCGACAGGTAAAAGTAATATAATTTTTTGATTTAAAATGTTGATGTTTTTTGTTGCGGGCGATGCGCTGTGCATGTGGAGGGCTTCGGTCAAGCACGAACAAACTGAAAACCCTACAATAAGGTTTATTGCAAATAGCACTGAAGCAACTGCCGCAAAGCATACTGGGATACAATTTGGGGCATCTGTTTGGCTCGGCTTGTGTGACATCAATAATATTTTGTTTGTCCGCGCAGCACGCAGTGGTGCTGTTGCGCCCACAGACATCCCACGATTCCTTGCAGCTGCTATTTGCGATAAGCCTTATAGACTGTTGTGCACAAGTTGCTGTTTGGTTTGACATTCTTTCCGTAGGTGAATAATAGCTTAGTGTGATAGGTCACAGAAAAAATATACTACTGGTCAGGGGTGTGATTTGTCAGGATTTTTTCGGATTTTTACAAATCCTCTGGATTTTAAAGATTTAAGCAATAAAGGAAAGCAAAGCAAACGCTCAGAACTATAGATTTAACCCCTGCGCTGTTCACAACAGCGGCCCCAATACCCCTAGCAAAATTTACGTCGATTTTTCAAAACTGCCCAATCACACCCAGACTAGTATATTTTTCGTATCTTTTTATTTTATTTTCATGTTTTTTGTCTTTTCACACAGGTAATGCAGTCATTTCATGAAGAGGATCACTATGAAAACAATCAATTTTGGCTTCAAAACGAGCAACAGATGCAATTTTTTGCACAAGTTGACTATGGAGGAAAGCTTATATCCAACGGTACATTACTCATTAGCTAGGATGATCCTATCATTAATTCTGTAATGATAGGATCATCCTAGCTAGTGTGACTTATATTGCAATCATACAATTCTGTTAAAGGAATTTAAACCATTGAATTAACCAGTTAATAGTGCAAAATACCGATTTAAATTGTAGGATTTGAGTTCTTTCGGGGACACCATGTAATAAGCTCTTTTTGGAAAAAGTGATGGCTATGAGAAGAGCCGGTTGGTTTGTTCTCAACATTTCAACTTAGTCTTGCTCTAGTCATCATGAAGAACTCAATAACACTGATTTAAATTGTTTAGAATTAATTCCAGTGTGGTTTTCACATTTGGGTAGAATGTTGTATCCGACCGCCAGTTTTTCTCCTTCACTATAACCAATAATGTAATCTTACCTACCCAGTAAGGTGGAGAACATATGGATGATGATGGACTTCAAATATACTTCAAATTATTCCAGGATATTTATTTCATGAAAAATCAGGCATTTTTGGTATATGATGGCTTCCTTAGTCATGTCAGTTTGATCATGTCAACTCCCCGTTAGTGACCAACACGGTCATTGTGCATGCGCAGTGGCAATTATAATAAGATCTTTATATTTTCTGAAGGGGAGGATTTTTTTAGAAGGGAAATAAATAATAATAATAATAATGTATAGATTTATATAGCGCACGTATCCACCAACTAAGTGGCGCTCAAGGCGCATTATATTATTATCCCTGCTCATAAGGCTCATAAGGCTCATAAATCATTCCTGAAACCATCTCAGCTCCCTGGGGAGTATACAGCTCAATTGCTGCCATTTCTAGCGCATATAGAGCAAACCATCTCTGCCTTCACAGGTACCCATTTAACCCCTGGGTGGAGAGAAGCAATTATGGTTAAGTGTCTTGCTCAAGGACACAGGTGTCACGGCCGGGCTCGAACCCACACTCTGCTGCTGGCAACACCAGAACTTGAGTTCACTGCGCTAGACCGCACGACAATCCACTTTACGTGCATTATACAACACACGGGACCTACGGCTTTACGTCCCATCCGAAGGACGAAGCAATTATGGTTAAGTACCTTGCTCAAGGACACAAGTGTCACGACCGGGGCTCGAACCCACACCCTGCTGCTGGCAACACCAGAACTTGAGTTCGGTGCGCTAGACCGCTCGGCCACGACACTCCATAAAGTTCAAAAACCATCATAAAAGTGGATTTTAAAGATAGTTTTCGCTTTCTGTACCCCCAAAAATCAAAAATAGAATAATTTTTTAACTGGTTAGTGGTTGCAACAAAATTCCAAAAACCCCTTAAAAAGTAGCGATCGTATATGACATTCTTTCCAGAATTAATTCCATTGTGGTTTTCACTTTTTCTTAAAAATGTCTGACGGAGTTATATTGCAGAATGTTTGGTACCATCGCTCACTTTACATTAACCCTAACCACCCCAAATCCTGCAAAATCCTCCAATGGGCACTTTTGGGGAAAAATTCAGCACTGTTGGAAACTGCTACTTTCACCTCTTCAAAATGGGACAAAATTACTACCTGGCGAGAAGTACAGGCCATAAGTGCTGAATATGAAAGATCAACGAAAATGTATGGTGCATTTTGAAGATAAGGTCATGTTTCCAAAAGTGCACTGATGGATTTTAGAGGATTCGGGAAGGTTCCTGGCCAGAATACCTAGGGGGTTAGGGTTAGGTAAATTTTTAGAAAATAATTAAGTAAATTTGTACTGGTGTAAGCTATAGACATTCTGTTAATTTATAAACAATGGCCTAGCCCAATTATCACTCACACTAGGGTTTCAATTATCATATACACAACAAACCTAAAGAGGAAAATCTAGAGAATCAAACTATACCAAAAACTCACTTTTGAAAATTGGGTCCAAGTTTAGGGCTTTGCCAGAGCCAGTCACATTTGGTAAACAAAATTAAAGATTTTCTTTACAAAATTAACATTACATATAAACACCCATGCATATAGTTGGTTAATAGATTATGATTTTTTTTTATTTTGACGTCATCGGCCTAATTTACTGGTGTTGGCCTTTTATGGGTCACACATTTTCCATCTAAACCATCTAATTTTGACCAATACCATTTCGATTTCTCTCCGTCTACAGACGGAACAGACGAACACGACAAGGACCATGTTAATGTCACCAAGTTGGACATCAAGGTACCCATAATCATTTGGTGGACGCCTTTCACCGGTGATCGAGGTAAAGTCAAGCAGTGCGGGGAAGACCAGTGTTTCTTCACTGTGGACAGACACTTCGAGGATCACCCTAAGACTAAAGTCTTCATGTTCTATGGTACAGACTTCATGCCAAATGATCTGCCATTACCAAGACAGAAACATCATGAGTGGGCTCTTCTCCACGAGGAATCCCCTAAAAATAACTACATTCTATCACACGAAGAATGCCTGACACTCTTCAACCACACGGCGACATTCAAACGCAAATCTGATTATCCCATCACAACACAATATTTAGAAAACCTGTCCGACTTGACGAGCAAGAAATATCTCGTCCCGACAGATTTGAAGAGTACGGGTAAGTTAGCACCTGTGGTGTATATTCATTCTGACTGTAATCCTCCATCAGATCGGGATAGTTACGTCAAAAAGTTAATGAAATATATTCCTGTGGATTCTTATGGAATGTGTCTACATAACAAGGATCTACCCTCTAATCTTGTTGATCCTCTTACGATGCACAATACGAACCTCTATAACATTTTAGCGAAATATAAATTTAATCTTGCCTTTGAAAATGCAATATGTGATGACTATATCACAGAAAAACTCTGGCGCCCTCTGTTGTTAGGTTCTGTACCAGTTTATAGAGGTTCTCCATCTGTCCGTGATTGGTTGCCAGATAACCAATCAGCAGTCATCGCTGATGATTTCTCAAGCCCAGAAGAACTTGCCAAATACCTTATCCAGCTTGCAAGAAATGATGGCGACTATGAAAAGTACTTGAATTTTAAGAAGGTTGGTGTAACCAACAAGAAGCTTATAGACTCAATGGAAGACAGGGAATGGGGGATCAATGACTATAAACGTCTCAACTTCATCACCGGATTTGAGTGTTTTGTCTGCAAACGCGTTCACGAAAATCTAAAACGTGCCAAAATGGGCCAACCCCTGAGGACATTTGAAGCAAGGAGTAATCACTATGATTGTCCGAGGCCGAGATATCACAGCAGCAAGACCAATAGTGGTGAGATTGAGATGTATTTGCAGATGTACGACGGTCACAAGAGGAATGCTAAAGCTCTCAGGAAGATCGTTGAAGGAGGAAAAAAATTCTCCCCGAAGGAATTTAATGACTTGGTGTCCATCAACTGAATGGAATAGGTTTAGAAGGCTGGATCCTCTGTTACTATGACAAATGAATTAGTTTAAGGGAGGAGAATCAGGGTGAAAATTAAAAATAGCAAAAATAACAAATTTATATTGTTATTAACCCCAACTCCCTAGGCCCATTTGTTTGAACACATAACCTGAATCCTTCCTAACTCCCTAGGCCCATTTGCTTACACATAACCTGAATCCTTCCTAACTCCCTAGGCCCATTTGCTTACACATAACCTGAATCCTTCCTAACTCCCTAGGCCCATTTGCTTACACATAACCTGAATCCTTCCTAACTCCCTAGGGCCATTTGCTTACACATAACCTGAATCCTCCAAAATCCTTCAGTAGTAAAGCAAGCACAGGACATGTATGCACACATGTGTTTCTAATCTGTGATACATGTACATGGCCAGGGACCCTCCCTGCATGCATGGAGCAATAAACAGTGTCCACTGACCCAAGCACTGACCTTGCAATCACTACAACAAACATGGATGTACATGTACCATGGAAAGGCAAGTATGCCTTATAACCTCAATCCTCCATCCTCCATCCTCCAAAATCCTTCACTTTAGCAAAGAGCATGTACAGGCGCGGATCCAGGGGTGGGCCGCGGGGGCATGTGCCCCCCCGGGTAGATTGAGTATTAAAAAAAAGGAAAAAAGAAAGAAAAAAAGGGGGAGGTCAGAGAAAAGGAGTAGCAGCCTAAAAAAAATACCGGCGACAATATTAAACATCTGCTGTGTCTACTTTTGGCATAAAATAAATACTGAAAAATGCAACAAGAAAAAAAGGTTACCGGTATCAATCATGCCATGGAACTGAAACCCTCTTTTGAGAGAAACCAAGTATTTCCCGGAGCTCGGGATTTCAACTCTTCTCCATCTCAACATCTAATCCTCTTGGGAAGTTTATTACCGGTTAAATGGCCACAGCCAGCAGGAAACAATTGATCACTTGACTGAATGATTTGCTAGTTTTGCCAAAATCCTTTTTGAGTGGCCTAAACGCACACATTCTTTTCAATTAATAAAATATCCAGTGCCATCATGTCCAGTAATGAAACCATGTATTATTTTTTTGATCGTTGAAATTGGTGCCACAAACAAATAGACCTTGGCTTTTAAAAGAGAAAATTGTCTCATCATGATAAAGTTGTATTTGTACCCAAAAACCACGAACGTTCTTTGACCAAAGTACATCACGTAGTATACTTCGTTTGAGCAGCTTAATTATCTGGGCTCCTTGCCAAAATTCCTTTGCAGTGAATATAGCCTTGAATGCAAGGCTGTGATGCATCTCAACAAAATTATGGTCGTATTATCTCTCCGTTAGTTACTAGTTAGTAAGTTTTGTTTATAGGCCTGCTTCAAACGTCGAACTTTTGCCGTATCTAATTCAAATAATGACCCAAAAATTTACATTACATGTAATAAGGAGAAACTGCTGGAACAGTTCAACAATGAGTCTTATTCAGCAGGTCGGAAACGCATGAGAAAGGTGGCTTTTCCCGATGTTGAAGAGGCTGCTTTGACCTGGTTCAAAGCTGTACGGGCCGAAAACATTCCGATTTCGGGTCCAATTCTTCAAGAAAAGGCCAGGTCTTTGGCAAAGAAGTTAGGACATCCAGACTTCAGCTGCAGTGATGGGTGGCTTGACCGTTTCAAAACACGCCAAGGCTAACGTCAACGCGGTGCTGGAAATGCGCTCAATCCTTTTTTTTTTAGCTCTGTTGCGTAGCCAAATCTCACACCAATGAGTTGTATAAGGTAGGTCATCATTGATTTCGAAAGCGTTAACAATAATTTTATATTTTTTGGAAAACTTTAAAAACAAAAATCATGCCATTTGAAACAAATTAATAAATATGTAAGACGTTTATAACAAATTTTAAAATGTTGCATCTTGTGTGCTTAATTCCCCGTGCTACAATAGGTTACTTTTCGGGCGTACGGTAATTTATGCACGCAAGGGGGGGGGGGGGGTAAAATGGCGACCTCGGCTAACTCAAACCTCCGCATAAGTCGAAGTTTGAGTTCATTCTCCTGAGATTTGACTTATCGAGATTTCACTGTATTTGAATTAGAATTAGACACGGCAGAAAGTCGACGTTTAAAGCAACTGACTTCTGCCGTAAGTTCGACAGGCAGGTCTTGCCGCTCTGAACGCCAGCTCGTCTCTGGACTCTTTCAAGCGAAGAGATGTTTTTGGTGATATGGGGTTTCCAAGCAGTGCTCCCATATCAAAGATGTGGTCTAACCAGTGTGAAGTATAATTTCTCTTCGATGGACTTTCAGGACAGTCTCAGTTAGCCCTTAGCAATCTTCTGAGGAACTGATTGATTTATTTTAGTCTACCCATTCTTAAAGACAATTTTCCTCCACGAATTTAGTTAATGGAGATGACTTCATAAAGTTTAACACAGCCTCATTATGGCAATTAATTGATTGCAGTTTCTTTTATATTATATTTGATTTTCCACAGAAGCTTCGGTAATAAAAATATCCAACGATGTGTCTCATAAAAGGTTGATAAAAAAGGATTAAAAATTAAGGGTGCAGAGTAAAAAATAAAGCCACCATCCAAGGTGAACAGCGCCTTCAGTTTGGTGTACTGTCATTATTGAGAAAAGTGGATTTTTTGTATCAATTTCCAATGATGATTATAGTGACTTTTTTCAAATACTTCCCAAAATTAGTTTACATTTCGTTTGCAATCGGTAGTCTATGATCGGGTGCAAAGCAAGCTAGTCTGGTTTCTTGACCCAATTCCTCCACGTCTACAAATTGTTCCGTTTCATCTGAAGAAGGGTCGGGGTACCGTGTGGAAATTACAATCGCCGATGTCAATTTACTGTCGGATTCTACGCCAGTACGCATAGGCCTGCGAAGTACGATGAGTCTTGCAGCTGATGGTTTTAACACAGGGCAAGGAACAGTATGAAATCAAGCCCTTTTCTTGAAAATTTCAACTGGACTGAATTCCGGATAAATTAAAACTGAAGTCAAAAACTGCAAATTAAATGCCAAAAATCGGGGAGGGAGAAACTTATATTGTTGTAGTCATGACATTGCTAAAATAATGGCTAAAAATAATGGCTAAAAATAATGGCTAAAATAATGATATATATATACTGAACAAAATTATAAACGCCCCATGTGGCACTTTGAAACTTTTATTAGCCTTAGAGGTTGCAAAATCATACAAAATTCATTTTGTTGTTCAATATGCTACAGATTACTGTCCGTTAGAACACGATAGTGGCGTCTGGCAATCATGGACATGCATGTGGACACGGTGAGGGTCAGGTTGAAACATGGGGCGTTTATATTTTTGCTCAGTGTATATATATATTCTCCATATAATCTTGAAAACTTTTGCAAAAAAGTCAGGTGAAACTGGCCAGGAATCGCCTCAGATTGCACCACAGAGCATCCAGAATCCAAATTTTTCCCGGGGCCCTTAAGCAGGCCCCGGACCCAACGCCGTAAGGGCTTCGCGCTTTGCGCTCGCATTTAATAATAATAACAATAATAATAATAATAATAAAGATTTGTAGCGCGCACATATCTACCCTGCTGGGCGCTTAAGGCGCGAAAACAATGGGGAAAAAACATGATTACAAACAATATACAATGTTAGCATAGGGAAAAAAATGTTCGTGTTGGGTGTGCCCCCCGTCTAAAAAATTCCTGGATCCGCGCCTGATGTAGCATGCAACCTCAATCCTTCAAAATCCTTCACTTTAGCAAAGAGGATTTTGGAGGATTTGGGAAGGTTAGGGTTAATCACGATAAAAGTATCACCCACATCGAGATAGGCTTGTTGACATTAACCTTGGGAGCATCAGTATGTATAAATATAAATTGTAAATGTTAACGTGGACATTTTTTTATGTATTTAAAATTTTATGTGAAAAATAATTTAAAAACTACAATATCTTTCTCTTTTTATAAACATATTTATGGTATTGCATGGATTTTATCCATTTGAGTTGCTTGCCTGTGTACAGATACCTATATAGTATTTATGAAATACAACACTTTACATACACTTATTATAATATTTTACATCTATATTGACAATTTGTATACAGTTGAAACATTTTTGAAATAAAATACACATTTTAGATACACATTAGATTTAAGTGTGTTATATGATATTTTACTTATAAAGTTGAAACATGTATTAAAGATGTCTCATATTAATATGACATGAAGTATATAAATATTTGCAGTGATTAATAAATAACCAAATGGTTTAATTTTTAATTTAGAATTTAGTGTAAAGCTAAAAATAGTATTTATCTTTCCTAAACATAATTTTGTCTAAAGTGCTGTAATTTTTAAGAGAAGTTATATAAGTAAGACTAATTGCGGTGACACCATGTGAAATTCTCAATTGAGTAGTAATTAGTTGTGAAAAGATCAGTATGCTCTGATCGTCCTCAGGAGAATATAATTTATAAAAAGAAGTTATATACTTTCCAGATTGATTTCAACATTAGAGTAAATACAAGCAAGATTTAATTTCATTATTTTCTTGTTACTGACAACAATGTAATAATCTGAAAATTCTGCCCCCAGAAAATTTCTCAGACTGGTATTAAATGAAAATCTTGATTCAAACTCTCTTATTGTAAAAGAGTGAAAACCACTCTTTTAAAGAGCTATATGGCGGACAAGTCGTTTTTGGATTGAAACCCACTCTGATTCGATTTGAAAAATACAGTAAAAGGCTACCAATTCACTCTTTATACACTACTAATTTGACTCTTTATCCACTCCAAAAAGACTTGTCCGCCATATAGCTATTTGAAAGAGTGGTTTTCACTCTTTTACATTAAGAGAGAAGAGAGTAAGCATACTAATAGAAAGAAACAATTTTGCCAACAAATTCATAATGTCTGTCTATTGTTCTTTCGATTTATCAAGGCTTAAAACCGGAACTGGGCATGTCCACTTTTACCTAAGATGTGTAACAGGGAGTTTCTGAATTTTCAGAACTTTTAAATTCTTTTTTTCAAAATGCCGATTTTGGACACAACCTGCAGTTCTGGTGTTAAGCCCTCGATATATGGATCGAAAGCTAAGGCCACCCTCCCGATTTAATTAATTTATATATATATATATATATATATATATATATATATATATATATATATATATATATATATATATATATATATATATATATATAAACCTAAACTAATATTACTTGTAATATTTGCTCTCAGTATTATTAGTTTAGGTTTTTTATATAACCTGGTAGCTTGAAGTTGTAACAGAGTGCTGGTAGTTGTCTAGTTATAGGTGTTATTGTAAACGACTGTAATCAGCATTTTAAACTCAAAATAAGTCTAAAAAGTTTCATATATTTAGATAATTTTTTAAAGAAATAAATAAAGGAAAGGAAGTTGTAAACCGTTATGAGATGAATATTATTTGAAGATGTCGAAATCTCTGCGATCAAAATAATGATGGTTGAAATGTACATAGCGCCCTCTTGCGGTTAATAAACCGCGCGGTCTTTTTGGAAAAGTCGATCGGTTGATCGGTTCTTTGGAATGTTTATTGATTCTTGAAGCCCCAAATTATTATAATTTATTGTTCAAGGGAAGGTACGTCATTGGTAATTACCAGATTATGAAATCAACGAATTTTTGTCTAAAAATTTACTTGTACTTTCACAATTTTCTTGGGAAATTGTTGAAGTGCTTTCAACAATCTGAAGTGCTTTCGTCTTGGAGAAAACGGGAATTGTTAGTAGGCCAATGTGGAATTTTTTTTAAAGTTGACAACAATCATCCCGATAAATTATTTCGTCTGAAGTGTTTTCATCTTATGTCAAATTTACAAACATTTGCCAAACGTAAAAACAGAAAAACATGTAATAGTTTTCGTCGTTCTCTCAAAAACGTGGGTACTGTGAACATCGTAGTGATGAAACGTTCACAGGTTAGTTTTATGACATAATTCTTGAAATGAACGGACGTTTCCAAAAACTAATGTTCCATCCGTTAAAATATTATGCATCCATACTTTACGAAGATTTATTACGAACATTTATACAATGATGAAGATGAATTTACCTCAAGGGCTTTGCAAAAGAGCACCTTACTCGTTTGCTGATGGACTAGTTTAAGTTGAAATTGACTTGATTGAAAAATGGAATTCGGCATCCAACCAGGAGTATAATAACAGTCTGGTCCGTGGGGCACATGGCCGGGCCGTTGCACTGCTTCTTTTCTTTTCTTGAGGCATCCTTGAAGCAGGATAAGCCGGAACATTTCGTTTGATTTTGAGCAAGTATGAAAAAAAAATTGTCAGAGGTAGTGATAAGTAATATGCCCTTGAAATGGTGTAATAATCTCCAATATTATTTCTGCGTCACGTCCACAAGAAATTACCCTGTGAAATGTTTCTTAATTATAACGAGTCCTAAGATTCTGCCATTTTTTTAATTGACACAGTCATCATTTTGTAGAAATGATTAGTGCCCATACGATTCAAACAGTATCAATTTCTCCACGACCCATCTTCGGTGACATCGGTGTAACTATCAACAACCATGCACCTGCAACCTTTGCGTCTCCAGAAGTAGTGTTCTTCAAGAAAATATCGTACTCCACTCTAAGATCATTATACTTATGTGACCGAGCACGCTTTGGTGTCAGTGTACGGTGAATGCACACCTCACCACGGTCCAGACATCAGACGCCAACAGATAAATACGGTCCAGACTTTCCAATCCAGAATATGGGCGCTATTTGTGCTGTAACCTGATGAACTACAAGATTGTCTCGGTTACATTTGGTGGATTACTCGAATACTTACGTTACAGTTGCTTCACGCTGCTAAGAGCTATATGCACTGTACATGAATGAAACAAGGACGGGGGGAAATAAAAGAGCGGCAGAGAGAGTAATGATGAATTGCGTCTGTGAGAAGAAATGATTCTTAGACTCATGGTTTATCACCAGTCAGCATGGCGTCAAACATCAAACCATCATCTTATCTGTGACAGAAAAAAAAATTACCATAGAAACACATTCCTCCTTCGTTGAGTATCTTGGTTATACTGTCAACAGATAATGAATGAGGCAATCTGCGTTGGGCAGATTCTGTAATTCACGGATATCCCCCTAAAATAGCCCTAATGAATCACAATAATTCCGTTCGATAAAAATGGTGGAGATATTGAACTCAAACGTAGGCTACATATTTTGTGAAATATGTTACTTTTATGAAACCATCTTAAGAGATTGACATTATTGTAAAAACACTTATTTCATAGTCCTATCTTGAATTCTATTGTTCATTATCTTAAAGCTTGGTTGTCATTAGAATGGTAAGCAATCATCCCAAGAAGTTAGTCATTTTGTTTAAATAAAAATTAATACAAATTAAAATCTGAAATTAATAATCAGCTGATGGTTTTATCCAAATTAGAAATGAATATAACAAAATTATTATGAATAGTTGTGTTCTTGTACATAATCTCTTGATTTCTATCAAGGACTGATGTATCTACTGAAATTTTCTATAATTATATATCATGCCCGATATTTGATATAGGCTAAACTCAATCTTCTTTCACTACGTGGCGCGCCCTTGGCACAAACACGCACGTTCCCGTGGAATGAATTGAAACGAGCGGCTGATGACGGAGTCTAACCATTCTCTTCAAATGCAAAATGCACCTGACGGCGCATTGGTCCAATGTCCCCATCGTGAGCTAGCTGCACGCGTAATGCGTTAATTGTACATACACGTAACTCAAACAGCTGGAGTTGTGCTGTCGACACTAATGGAAGTATGGTCGACAGACCTTGGAAATAAAACCCACTAAAAACACCACCAAGATGTCGCACAAAAGTCAGAAATCGGAGAGGAAGATACCCAAGAATGTGGTGCTCTCCCCTGGTTGCCTGGCGTTGACTTTGAGCCCCCTAGCCAAGAAAGAGACAGACACGGAAAGTTTGAAGTCTTCACATCACCATCATCACCGGAAAGTAGGCAAAGAGTTGTTCCGTGATTTTCAACGGGAGAATAAACACAGTTTTTGGAACAAGCCGCTGGCAGAGAGCGTAAAAGACATTGGATTCTTGGGCTTTCTTGAGCCATGGATTCTCCTTATCAGAGGTGGAGAGAAGGAGTTAGAATGTCTACGAGAGGCGTACGCAAGAAGGGTTTTGAAACCACCAAGGAATTTTACGATTGCGAATTTGGGTAAGTATGCTGAGAAGTTGGCGTGCAGGGCTTGTTGCCATTGGAGTGACGTTAAATCTGTAACGGTTGGATGGGTACTAGTATTAGGCTTACTAGTACTACGGGATTTTTGAGACTGTGGGGGGGGGGGTTCAATTGTTAATCATTCATTGGTCCTTTCTTGTGTTGTTTCCTTGTCCATCTCTGGAGCATCTTGTGAATAACACAATGAGAATTTGACTTTGTGGTTCCTGTCTTCCTTGGTTGTTGGAGTCCACGTAGGCCTACCAGGAAAGAATGTCGTATCCGACAGCCACTTTTTAATGGTTTTGGGGGAATTTATTTGCAACCACTAACCAGTTAAAAAATGATTCTATCGATTTTTGGTGTACAGAAAGCGAAAACTATCTTTAAAATCCACTTTTATGATGGTTTTCGGACTTTATTTCCCTTCTAAAAAAATCTTCCCCTTCAGAAAATAGAAGGATCCTACATGTATAATAGTTGCCACTGCGCATGTACAATGTACAATGACCGTGTTGGTCACTAACGGGGTAGTTGACAAGATCAGACTGACATGACTGAGGAAGTCATCGTATACCAAAAATGCCTGATTTTTCATGAAATAAATATCCTGGAATAATTTGAAGTATATGTCCATCATCATCCATATGTTCTCCACCTTACTGGGTAGGTAAGATTACATTATTGGTTATATTGAATGAGAAAAAGTGGCGGTTGGATATGACATTCTACCCCCTGGATCCACCCCAATGAGCCCAGTTTACTAAAAATAAGATATTTTTTTGTTACCATTTTGTTCAATTAAATGCAATCTTACTCAAGATCAAAACTAACCTGTGAAAGATTAGTTTATTTTGTTTTGTCGTTAACGAGAAAATAGTGACAATGCATTCACATTGTTTTCATCTTGAATTTCTGTCTTCGGATGACAGTATTTAAAGGGACAATATCGTCACGATCAGAACAGACTTTCAACAGGGCACGGAATCGGTGTCCTAGTTTAAGATGAACACAGTGACTGAAAATTACTGGCTCATTTATGCAGCAGCAACGGTAATATGACCTTATCATATGGGGTATTATTCTAAGTCACTGAGTTAATCTAAAACTAGCACTCCGATTCCATGCCCTGCTGATTGTGACGATACTGTCCCTTTAATTTTGGAAATTATTTCCCCAACGTAAACGGTAGCATCTCAGAAAGAAATACTTCAATTGATGATTGATAACATCAACTTTAGTTTACAACCAAGTAAAATTTAATGTTTTTTTTTTTTTTTTTTTTTTTTTTTTTTTTTTTTACACTTTAGATTTCTTACCAACATTATATAGGGGCTTGATGTTGTTTTTTAATACTAAGAAATCATAAAGCCCACACAACAATCACTACGTATAATATAATAATTGTGTCCAATCAAAATGATAATAAATAAACCATGTTAGTCTTCTCGTATTAATAAGAATAGGCCTACTAGTTGGTAAGGCTGTGTCAGGTACCAGATACCCGACCGATACTGTCATTACCCGGTTCCATTTTTCGGTTCCAATTACCCGTAAACGACTTTTTAAAATTCGGACTTAACATTTGAGCGGTGCCAACAGAAACCTGTGACTCTTGAATAATGTAATGTTTACACTTTTTACAATTTTATTTTGTCAAGAAGACATTCAAGAGATTACACTAGATAACGCCTTTGTAGTATTTTACGGACAGTTTCCACACACTTTCCTCCAACTGATTCAGTGTGATACAATGTTTGCCTATTGTTTGCAGGGTTATTGCATGCTTTATGTCTGCACTGGGAGTGTGTGCCATGAGCTGTTAATGGAGGGGATATTATTATAGGGAACGTCCACATTAATTGTTGCGCTATATAAAAGTGTTGTTGAAATTGAAAATTATTTAAAACGGGTATATCCAGATATCCGAAGTTTCTTGATTTCGAGTATCCGGTTCCAAAAATATCTGAAAACGCACAGCCCTACTAGTTGTAGGTCAAATACTGAATGGAAAGCCCATATTGCCGTGGTAAAGTCCTTCTGAATAAAACATGTTTGTTATTAGGTCTTGTGCTAAACAGATGTGATGTTTATTGACTTAGGCTATTTGATTGTATTTGCTGGGTTTTCCTAGGTCCGTTCAGATGACAATACCCACCTAAAGATTGATCTGCCACACTTCCACCAAACGTTATTGATTTGGAGTTCATATGTAAAATATAAACAAACATCGGAAAATATTGTGGTTTGTTTTCAGTCTGGTTTGTTTTGTCCACGTTGAATATGATGGCAAATAGTGAATAGAATTTGTTCAATTAGACATAACAATACTTAATGCGGTCTCAAATTGGATCGGGACGTGTGTTTATAAGGTTATAAGAATTGATTGTACAAGCAGAGAGCTGTTTTTTAGTAAGTAGAGTACTTTTTGTACAAGACCAAAACGTTTCCAGACTCAAGACTGGTTTATACACAAATGCAAATATTACCTCAATGGCGAATGATTCGCACAAGTTAAAATGTGTTCAATTTTTGTTAATCATTCTTTCGTATCTCATGTTTTGTGGTTACATTTTGGTTTGAATTCGTGTTTGCGTATAAAGTATTCTACAATCAGTGCAAATTTATGAACAAACCACTGAGGCCACTCCAAGCCATTGCTATGGAAGGCAGTGGCTCCTAATGGCTATACTGCATAGTATTCATAATACCTCATATGTCTGTTGGTTTTAGTGGTTTGTGATTGATGTATTGCAGGGGCATACTATTATGTTCCAGTCTCAGTGGCTGGTGGTGGCTTACTCTTGAGAGTCTGTGATTACAAAATAACTGCTGAAAATCCAGCATCACTCAGCATCAAACAGAAGTACTGTACACAGACATACAGGATACCACTGAACAAGGTGGTCTACAGTGGTATACAAGTATGTTTGTACACAGTACACCCAGCATCTAAGTACTGTACACAGACATGTAGGACACCACTGAACAAGGTGGTCTACAGTGGTATACAAGCGTGTTTGTACACAGTACACCCAGCATCTAAATACTGTACACAGACATATAGGACACCACTGAACAAGGTGGTCTACAGTGGTATACAAGTGTGTTTGTAAGCAGTACACCCAGCATCTAAGTACTGTACACAGACATATAGGACACCACTGAACAAGGTGGTCTACAGTGGTATACAAGCGTGTTTGTACACAGTACACCCAGCATCTAAGTACTGTACACAGACATATAGGACACCACTGAACAAGGTGGTCTACAGTGGTATACAAGCGTGTTTGTACACAGTACACCCAGCATCTAAGTACTGTACACAGACATATAGGACACCACTGAACAAGGTGGTCTACAGTGGTATACAAGTATGTTTGTAAGCAGTACACCCAGCATCTACATGTACATGTAAGTACTGTACAGACATACAGGACACCACTGAACAAGGTGGTCTACAGTGGTATACATGTACAAGTGTTTTTGCATACATGTACTTATATGTAATTGTAATTTTTTACAGTGGTCTCCAGTGGCCTCGGAGTTTTACATAAAATATTACTTAAAAGGGTTAGTGTGGCTTATATGCACAAACGATATGTGTACAACATATTGGACATGTAGTGGTTGGGAGTGGCCTCCATGTGTAACAGTGTTAATTTAAAATTTGTGATCCATTTTGCCAACGCCCGAGTCACTGTTTGATTCACATTGCACAGCGTGTATTTTTTGGTACTTGTAAATTTATTTGGTATGAATGAATTTACAAAATTTGGCAGTTGGGAAAAATTTGGCAGTTGGGAAAATAAACTAATTATAACACACAGTATTTACAAACACATTAAACATTTGTTGTAAATGGTCAGGAACACGGAACAGTTACAGTAACTTGGCAACGATGGTATTGTTCAATTTAAAAACAACATTCTGCCTGTAAATACGTCATCAAGTAGAAATAGTACATGTACCCTTCAGAAATTAAATCCTTTGTAAATACTAAAGTTTAATCCTTTTGGTTGGTCACTGTGTTTGTTCTAAAGATAAATCGCAACACGCAACTGAATGAAACATGGTCCATTGTTAATATTGGCCCGACTGTACTCTTTTGAATGTACGGTAATACACATTATCAAGTTTACGGTACAAACTTCAAAGTTTGTATTGTCCGCCATGATATAGTCGTGTGACCTTTTTGAACTATTCTGTAAATTTATCAAATGGGGACCATTTGTTACTAGGCCTACACAATGACAAATTGCAAATCATGGTACACGTACACGTACAGTGTACATGTACTTTCTTAAATAATAATAATAATAATAATAATAATAATAATAATAATAATAATAATAATAATAATAATAATAATAATAATAATAATAATAATAATAATAATAATAATAATAATAATAATAATAATAATAATAATAATAATAATAATAATAATAATAATAATAATAATAATAATAATAATAATAATAATAATAATAATAATAATAATAATAATAATAATAATAATAATAATAATAATAATAATAATAATAATAATAATAATAATAATAATAATAATAATAATAATAATAATAATAATAATAATAATAATAATAATAATAATAATAATAATAATAATAATAATAATAATAATGTGGACTTATATAGTGCACGTATCCACCAAACTGGTGCTCAAGGCGCATTATATTATTACCCCTGCTCATCAGGCTCATAAATCATTCCTGAAACCATCTCAGCTCCCTGGGGCGTACATGTACATGTATACAGCTCAATTGCTGCCATTACAGCACATATATGTAGGGCTAATCAAACACAACAACCAACTCTGCCCTCACAGGTACCCATTTACCCCTGGGTGGAGAGAAGCAATTATGGTAAAGTGTCTAGCTCAAGGACACAAGCACCATGGTCACGGTTGGGATTCGAACCCACATTCTGACGACTCGGCCATCAGAACACAAATCCGATGCACGAAACCACTCGACCATGGCACTCCAGATGAGAGCTTTCTTGATCTTCAAGAACATACATACATGTATGCAAGTAAAAAGAATGGCAAAGACCAGGGTGGTGGGGGGGGGGGGGGGCAAACCGAACAAGAGAGAAACCAACCTTTGAAGGTGGATCTGAAAAGGAAAAAAAATATTTATTTACGAAATCAATATCAAAGCAGTTTGGATTTTGGATTCTCCTGATTTGTAAGTGTTTCTTGTGGAAAATAAAAATGATACGGGAAGAAATTCACCGAACCTGCATCATGTTGTTGATCGATCACTGACACTGTTGTCTGTTGACCCTTTATCATTGAATTAAGGTGAATTCTGAACAGTTGCTAGGAGGCAGAAGTACACTTGAGGAGGATCAAATTGGAGAGGTTCCCCACGCAGTGATAATCTAAATTGCCATCTAAATCAACGAGCATTATGAGGTCTCACTCTCGGTATTAATCATTAACATTGACAATATACAGGAAGTCAAAATCATTCTTTCCTGACATTTTTGATAAAACTCAATAAACATTGTGCAAAGTGCATGCAATTACAGGTTAGGAAGTAATCCATTAAATGTCCCTTTAACCCTAACCCCCTAGGCACTCTAGCTAGGAACCTTCTTGAATCCTCCAAAATCCATCGGTGCACTTTTTGAAACATGCCCTTACATGTACATTGTATGTATCTTCAAAATGCACCATGCATTTCCGTTGCTCTTTCATGTTCAGCCTGTACGTCTTGCCAGGTAGTAATTTTGCCACATTTGAAGAGGTGAAAGTACCAGTTTCTAAAAGTGCTGAATTTTTCCAAAAAATGTCCCTTAGAGGATTTTGATGGATTTGAGGTGGTTAGGGTTAAAACATTTTTAGGTCAAGTCTATGATTTTTGTACAGTTTCTTCTATAAAGTCCTCTTTAATGTACAGTACATGTACATGTACCTGTAAGTGGGGACTGAAAAACACCCCAAAATAATATCCACATTAAACTGGCGTCCATTTTTCATGTCACATTCCCAGATCTTTCCACTGTTAAACACAGTATCTTCTTACAGTAAATTCACACTGTTCTCTTCGTACCATTGAAATTGGTATAGAGACGACTTGAAATGCTCCCCTGGAGGATTGCACAACTTGAACCCTACAAGAAGCTGCCAAATTGATCAAGCAATTTCTCTTGAAGATGTCAAACATTGGCAGTGAAGAAAATGAGCTCAGTGTCACCTCTTTTTCGTGGGTCATACTGATGACCCAGCGACAACAACATCCTTGTGTATTCTTGGGCATGTCTTGAATTCCTCCTCGGGTTCGCACGTCAGAAAATCTTCCTTTAGAGTGAGAAACTTGACGAGGATGTTTGCCCAGAGAGGGTAGAGGTGACCTCAGATGAGAGTAAGGAATCGTTGTGTGCCGTATGTAGCATGTATTTATGCATTAGTTGAAACGATCGGGCATACTTGGATAGGGACCGGCCCCTGAGGACCTGGGCCATCCAGAGGTGTTTCAAAAATGTACGAGGGCAAGTCAAATTATCTTCACTGATATTAGTTAGTTTTTCCTAGGTGATCTTTGCATTTTAAGTGGTTTTGTTTTACATGTACAGTATGCCATACTGGAATATCTATCTGAGATATACCTATTGAATCTGAACTGTCCCAAAATTTTACATAAGATTTGAGTCAGGTTTAAAAAAAAATACAATTCGTTTTTTTCTCGTCTAGAGTCAGGTTGGCAATTTGCCGTTGCATGCCTTTCATTACAGTGACCTGGGTTTACATGCATTGTAAATCCCACTCAAAATCTATGATTGGTTTCAGTCGTTACCTGGCCCATTAACCCTAACTCCCTAGACAACAAAGCCAGTTGGAGGATTTTGAAGGATTTTTATTGTTTTAATACAATGCCTAGGGAGTTAGGGTTAATGCTTCCCCTTTTCTCTAAATTCTGAAGGGATTTTTCATCTCGCCTCTAAACCTTAGAATATCTTGAAACGTACATGTACATAAAATTGTCTCCTTAAATGCAGACAAAAAAATGTCCCAAAGTCTTTGATGACACTATTCATCAAACCATAATACAATGTGCTCGATGCTGAAAAGTTCCAGTGAGTCATGGGTAATAACACAATATTGCAGGTGAAAAGCGCTGTTTGCCCGCCCGCTGGAAGTGATGCGATTTGCGATCTCATCAGCATCTTACACAATGTTATCGCTGCGTTGTCACTCCTGCCACCCCCGGTGACCACCTTGATTCACGCTCAGTGGCTGTGGTGTGCACGCACGTCAAGATGAGTGATACCGAGATGAATGTGTCATCGTTTGGGTTATTGTTGGATGGTTGAGCGACTTCCAAGCTATGTATTGCACTCGGCAACAAGATGCACACGCTCTAACACATTCGTTCATGAATACATTGTATTTCCTGTCTTCTGTTAGATGCGCACAGTGTATTTAATTAATTTTTGGAAGGATAAATATGTGTGAGGTCTACTACCTACAAAGTACACGTACATGTATGCACATACACATTAACCCTCCTACAGTGCAATTTTTGAAACAACCCATTCAGGCCACTCCAAGCCATTAGCTGTTGCCAGTGGCCTCCTATGGTTACCCTTCTGTGCACTGTCACACCACTGAGATTGCAGGGTAAAGTGGTCTCCCATTGATACACTGCAGGCCATACTAATATGTTCGAGCGGTTTAGTGCATCGGATTTGTGTTCTGATGGCTGAGTCGTCAGAATGTGGGTTCGAATCCCGACCGCGACCGTGGTGCTTGTGTCCATAAGCAAGACACTTTACCATAATTGCTTCTCTCCACCCAGGAGTAAATGGGTACCTGTGAGGGCAGAGTTGGTTGTTGTGTTTGATTAGCCCATCTGCGCCGAAATGGCAGCAATTGAGCTGTATACTCCCCAGGGAGCTGAGATGGTTTCAGGAATGATTTATGTGCCTGATGAGCAGGGGTAATAAATAATGTAAAGCGCTGTGATACTTCGTGTAAGAGCATTTTAAAATGCCTCCATTACAGTGGCCTTGGGTGGCACACAGTTGATTTTGTAAGATTACTTGGAAAGGACAGCAGGCTTGTACATTTATGTATGTACTAAAGGTTGGTGAAATACATATTGAAAATTTAGTGGATTGGTGTGGCCTCCATGTGTAGTAGGGTTAACCAAAGGGAAAAGAAACACACATGTGTTGTACAAGTACACCAACTCTGTTGTATATGTACAATGTATACTATGTACACATGGCAGTTATTTTTCCCCCAGAAAAAAAATAAAGGTGACAATTTTAATTTGGTTACAGCCTAACTAATATGGCAACTTTAATGAGGCAATTTAAAATTGCTCAAAAGAAATCGGACCAAGATGACAATCGAACCAAGGTGGCAGATGTACAGTATACGTATTTTATTTCTTCGTTGTAATGAATGTTAAGTGTCTAATAAAAATCAAGCCGTAATGTTAACACATGGATTGCCCTGATTAAACATGACAACCCACATGTACTTTGGATGTTACATTGAATCCATCTCCATCTAAATTTTATTTACCAAGCACTTTCCATGTTCAATTTCTTTTCCGTGGCAACATACATGTACCTACTGCTTTAATTTCCACGGCACACATTGACACTTTGATGGCTGGAACTGCTTCATTTGTTGGCAAAGCGTCATTGTGAAAATGGGCCGCAAGAGGAATACAGGAAAATATAGATTTTGCATTCAACGAGGGAAAACGTGAACCATAATGACGGATGTGGCACAGTTAGTTTACTTAGCTCTCAAGGTATCTCATCTAAACAAATTCACAGGGACTTTATTGCCCTCCCGTTAGGTCAACAATTGCACTTGGAATGCAACTATTCCCAGAAGGAACAGTCAAGACATCTAACTTACCTGTAATAGACTGGTGTGACTTTACCCAGCCTTATTGCTCTAGCTACACTTTAAAGGTGTACCATTTTATAAAATTAATGTCAACTGTGCTTGGCACTTACAGTATAGGACTGTAATGTTAATTTTTCAAAATTGCTTGCTTGGTGTGACCTTGTGTCACTTTTTTTCCTTCATGTTTTCTCTGTGTAATGTGAATTTGGTTGGGTACCAAGGACGACACACAACATGTAAATCTACAAATTTACTTAATGCAGTGATTTATTCCAAAGGGGCTTTATTCAAAGAGGAGTATACATAAATGTGTACCTTTTGAACCCAGAGCTGATGAAGCATGCATTGAGCTCGATAAGAATTCTTTGATATGTGAGCGTGCGTTGTGTACATAGCCAGACCTTAGACAGTGTGTATTATTTGCTCTATAAAATGTCTGTGAAAAATGCAGCTCAAAAAAATCCATGGTATGGATCACTACAATGCACATCACACGGTACATGAACACATCTGGGTACAGTAAATGTGAAGTCATGTAATGTAAATAGTTCAGAATTGAGACCAATTTACTTAACAATGTTTACAAGTTCGAATGCTTTGTATTATTCATAAGACGTCATTTCAAAGAAATCAAAGCGGAGCCGAGCCTCGTGAATGCATTGACCAATCCTCACAAGTGGTATTCTGCTCACAGCTGGACCCAGGAACTCACTGGAAATGCATCTAAGAAGGCAAATTGACCAAGCACTTGAATTTTTACATTTAAGCGAGCCGGGAGTTTGTCGGGATTCCTGTTTGAGCATTCCATGGTGCTGAGTACAAGGGGGGGGGGGGGGGGGTCAATGAATGCAAGAACGGGCACGTTCTTCCTCTTGCCGTCAGCTGTTCAGATGCAATTGTCGCAGGTCAAAACAGTTTCCTTAAAGGTGAACTTAAATGTGTGAGGCTTAGTCCCCTGAGATCCTTGGAAAGTTTGCCTGGATGCTGGCTTTGGAAACTTGAAAACATTTTACAGTGTGTACTTGGTACTTCACACCTGCAGGGCTACATGTACATGAACCAAAATGACAATCTTATCTAGTGCACATCATTTCATTCAGAGCTCAACAGAAATTACTGTCCATGTTTTTTTATTAGGACTAATTAAAGTTGTACATAATTATAGGCTAACCCATATTGAGAGCCTCCAGAGATTTCATGTTGTGTACAAACTACATGTATTTGAATGGCTTGCAGGAGGATACTAATGTAAGTTGCATTTTCATTCCTTGGATCACAGGACTTCAGGGTGGGGTGATAACGTCAAGCAGAAAGGTCAAATATACCAAGAACGTCAAGGGTCATAATCTTCTAGAAAAATTGTCCAACATGAGGAAAAGTGGTTTTGCCATGCCCTGACTCAATCAATCGATTCCATGCCCTGTATAAAGCCTGCTCTGATTGTGACGATAGTGCACCTTTAAATATAGACTGAATTTCATCACATTGATCACCATGCCAGTTGTACATGACATGGACACAAAGCCCCGAAAAACCTCTAGGGAAAATAAATCAATTAAAAAAACCCGACGTGTCATTTTAAGTTGTTAGCGCTTTTAGAATAGGTAACATGGGTTGTTATCAATAATTTGAGGACAGTAAAAAAAAGTATTGTAAAAGCTGAAAATATAATGAAAAAAAACCCCCATGAATTTCAAAAGTCTTAAACCAAGATCTATAGACCATTGTAATCATAGATGTAGACAGTTTGAGCATATTGCTATCTCTTGGAACATTTAAAAAAAAAAGTATACAACAAAATTAATGAGTGTAGGGCAAAATTAAAATCAATTGTTTATCACCCGACGCAAGAATTTCATCAAACTAAAATTAATGAGCAACCAGATTGGCTTGAGGGCAACGAGCGATTCAATTGGTGGTCGCCCTGGGGCAGCCAGTTAATTTGCTTCACTTTTTACCCAGTAAGTGGTTTACGACACAAAGTTTCACATTGTCTACCGTTCCTGCAGCATGCACTTTTGAAGTTCAATGGTCACTAACTTGAGATAAAGTTCTACCAACTTGATGAAAGTCCAGGTACAGTTGACTGTAGTTTTGTTTTTGACACACCTGTTTGGGGAACCCGACTTGTCAATTTGTTATAATTCAATTTCAATTCAATTCAAGTCACTTTTATTTCAATTATCTACAGGAGAGTACAAAATATTGCCGTTAAATAATGGTCGGTACCACTGATGGATACTCAAAATGCCTAAGGTTGTGGCAAAATGCCTTTGAACATAAAAACTACATTGTGTTAACAGGACACAAAGTTTTGTCACAAATCCACTGTACCTACAACATGCACTTTTGAAGTTCAATGGTCGATGATTTGAGATAACTACACCTAATGATAGTCAATGCAGTTCTTCTTTGATACGTTAGTGTTTTTTTCGGACAGTGCAGACATGCACGGCTCATTGCCTTCTGATGGGATCGTCCATCAATCCACTAATATCCTCCGACTCATTACTTACTTACTACTCTGTACATTGTGTACTGGATAATTCTTACGATGACACAGATACAGTTAAATATTTTCAACTTTGCCAGGAATTATGCTTTCTGGCTTAAAGGGACACTATCGTCACAATCGGAGCGGACTTTCAATAGGGCATGGAATCAGTGTCCTGGTTTAAGATGGACACAGTGACCGAAAATTACTGGATTAGTAAATACAGCAGCAACGGTGATATGACCTTATCACATGAGGTATTATTTTCAGTCACTGAGTTACAAAACTAGCACTCCGACTCCATGCCCTGTTGATGGTGTACATGTAATAAAAAAATGTCATATTTTCCCATTGATCAGTACACCTATCCAGCCTGCCAATCAAATGGCATGGATTAACTGATAGGGTCACGCCTTTCAGTGACAAATGTTAGTCACACGCTTTGCTTTTTAGTTACATGTGCATGACCGAGATGTCCAGGTGGTGCAGGAGACTACAATCCCGGCCAAAGTAGTTGGGACGCGTGACAATAAACATATTCTCCCCTGTCCCCCTGCTTCAATGTATTGTCCTTGAGACAAAGACAAAGACTGCGGTTTGTCCACGGCTTCATACATGTAGATAAACCAAGAGAGAATTCAGACAATCCCGGCCAAAATAGTTGGGACATGTGACAATAATCATACCCTCCCATCTCCCCCGCTCCCCGCTCCCCGCTCCCCACTCCCCCACCAATGTTGTTATCTCCAGCCGGAGCACAGACCGCGCAATGAGAGCCAACATTGTCCGGGGGACAGGGGGCCCAGCGAGATTTGGCCAGGATTGTAGATGGTCAAATCTGGATCTGTGTATTCTCAACCCTGTATACATGTAATAATTTTTGGAAAAAACACATAGAAAAGATTTAGGACACTTTATAATAATTCTCCATGATTATATGATTATAAAAATATGCCTTAGATTACATCACTGAATTCATTGATAACATGTATCACTCATTTGTGATGTCTGGTCACATTCAAGATGTACACGTACATGTAATGGTACATGTAATGGCCCATGCTTTTCGCTATTTTGACAGCAATTTCACACAATTTTCTTTTTCATCAGAAACTTGCTATTTTACTTAAGGAAGGGATGATTTACATTGTAATCATGTTTTAATGTAAATATGGTAAATAATATGTATGGTGGGTACCATCAAAAGTTCATATTTTTATGCACTTATTTACTTATTAAACTTAGCTTCTGACAGTATTTTGAAAAATGTCTCATTTCAAACCCCCTCGGTATTCTGGCTAGGAACCTTCCAGAATCAGTCCAACAGTGCCGAATTTTCCCCCAAAAAGTGGCCCTTGGAGGATTTCGCAGGATATGGGGTGGTTAGGGTTAAACTAAGCTTCTGACAGTATTTTGAGAAGTATATCATTTCAAAGTACATGTACATGTATTTGTTTCCCTTTCTATAAGGATAATTTTGATGTTCTTGTGAAAACAAACATTTCAGGAAAATAAATGATAAATCACAGGTGATTTATCTTTAACATGTTTGAGATGTACAGTACAATGTACATGTAGTACACGTGTACATGTACATCGAAGGAATGAAATATTTTGAATGAAGTCTAATGAATTCACACCTAGACGTGACACCTCTTCATCCCCTGCCAGGTGTCAATCAACGGGAGGGAAGTTCCCCTTCACAGCTAGGCAAACTGCATTTAATGGTCCGTATGTCACGGCAATTAAATCTACATGTACAGTATGTTGAAATCCTTGATCGTTCAAATACTTCCATCATCAATTAGAATCATTGGGACACTTTGTATCCATTGTGGCTGTCAGTCCTTGACATCTGGTGAGGAAAAGATTTTTTTCTCAAGCCATGCAAGACTTGTAGAGAAAATGAAATGTGATAAAACAGAACACATTTTAAGTTTTTCGAGATGTGTATTTTAAGAGACAATTTAAGATTCGTAATGTGGTAGACACTTTCAGAAAGAGCTATTCTAATTCCTAAAGGTTACAAAGAGGATAGTTCCATTAATCATAGAGGACACTTAAAGCCCCTATAGAGACCTTTGTGTAACTACATCGTACTTGTCACAGATCAGTGACATTCTTGTGACATGGCTATTTTGGTAAACAATTTCCCATTTTACACATTCAGAGCGACAACTTCGTCATCAGTTCAAAAAAGTGCAAACGTTTGTTCCCATTCATAAATGACCGTATCGGGTTCGCTGTCACTAGTGTCAGCTTTTCAGTATTTTTTTGTTGAAATATAATATGCACTTGAAAAAAGTATTCTGTGCTCTGTTTTTCCTCAATACCATGTCGCGTTGCAGGCTAATTGCAAGAGCTGGGATGCAATGCACATACTCACCAGTCCAATTCTAGTGATCACCAAATAATTGCTCGTAATGTGAAATGACATCAACTGCGCAAGTTCTATATGGGTATTCTTGAAAAACATAACTGATTACATACATGTATTTACATGAATCTTACATCCCTTGATATATTTCTAGTTAAACTAATCAAATTATTTTGCAATTTTCTCCTGGAGACGTAAATTTCACGCTGGTTGAAATATGAAGAATATGATGGAACAAAGATTGCTTGTTGAGACAGAAACATACATGTACATATGTACATCTACATGTACATGATGTATCTCTCTATTAAAAGTATAAATGTAATTACAGACAGTTAACAATAATAATTGCTGGCTTTAAGAGTTGTGAATGAAATTGTACATGTATGTACAGGTGTATACATGTACATGTACAACTGTACATGTACATGTACATGTGTACAGTATAACACCACTATCGATCATAATTGAAACAAGCATTTGGTCAATGAATAAATACTAAAGTTGACAATTGGCAACCATGTTATCTTTACAATAGCATTGCAGCTATGAATCACTGTAAGGCCAAAAAAAGTCTCTGGTTTCTGGTCTCCGCGCGCGTCGCCATTTTTATTTTTATTTTTTATTTTTTTTTACGATGAAATGATGTCCAATTGCAGCCAAAATTGCTGGATCGATTGCAATTCTGCCGTGCTGTGCTTTAAATGACTTTTTCACACAGCGGTATGAACGTTTTCCAGATTTGTGAGGCCTCTCTTAGTCTTAGCCACCATACTTTATATATTGGAAAATTGGTTCCCGTGTATACATGTATCACGTATTTCCCTGTTGGCCAAACAAAAATCCCCCCCCCCCCCCAAAAAAAGTGCATCACAGCACCAATTTTGAAGCCGACCGATGACCAGAAACCGGAGACACTTTTTTTTGGCCTAACGAACAACCACTATACCTTGAACATTTTGTGTGGACCTCATGATGGTCGTTAAAGCAGCGTTCCACCGTAAACTTGTAATAGTATTGGATTAATACACAGCTGTACATTATGTACAGTACGGTATACGGGTATATTTGTTTGCAGTTTAACCTCAGTATGGTTCCTATTCACAATGAAATGACTGAATGTACAAGAATATAAATGATTTATTCTGAATTTGTATGTTTTTCTAAAGTGCTATTAATAAAAAAAAGTAAATACTTTATTATATTATGCACACTATTCACCTGTGTGGATTTTCACAATTGGCTGAACACAATTCTTTCATTATAGCAACTACCGTTCCTCATTCACCGTACCATACAATAAAGAGTTGCCCAAGCTTTCATCCCCAGCCACCCAGAAGTAATGTCAAGCAATCCCTGGTGACCACACCGATTGATCCGCGTAGATTTGTCAGCGAGAAATTGGAAGTACGCATGAAATCCAAGGCCATTCATAAAATTAATATCGGGACTCCAACGGTATACCCGAGGGAGATGGAGCTGTCATGGTGCGTTAGTGCCGGGAGTCTTTGTTCGTCTTGACTGCCGACGTCTTATGAAGTATGTGGTTGCTATGGTCGGTTATAGGAATGGACACGCCTTTGCTGATTGGAAAAGATAAGAAATTAGTCCAAAAAATGGATGAAAAGTTAGGATTTGAAAATTGATCGTTAGAAACAAGGTTTGGATAATTGGATTATCTAAAGACCACCTTGAAGCTGTGCAAGTCAATAATTTATTCAGTCAATTAAAACCAGTATCTGCATACATGCGTATATCCCACGTGTCGACATTCATACATGTACATGTACATACATCATACAGTGTAGAATAGATATTGTGCAAGGCTGACTAATAGTTGTAGCTTCGTAAGATGAACAGGTTAAGTAAACGCTGTTTGCGGTGACATCATGTGAAACAGGGGTGTGATTTGTCCGGATTTTTCCGGATTTTCGGATTTTTACAAATCGCAATGTTGTGATCCTCCGGAATTTAAAGATTTAAGCAATAAAGGAAAGCAAAGCAAATGCTCAGAACTATAGATTTCACCCCAGCGCTGTTCACAACAGCAGCCCCAAGACCCTGAGCAAAATTTACGTGGATTTTTTAAAACTGGCCAATCACATCCCTGGAGAAAGGTTAACTACAAACTGTTTTATTCAATATACAAATTACAATGTACACATTGTACAAACACAGATGTAAATGTAATATTTTCTGCATGTATATGTGTACATATATTGTACATCTTGAGCCTGGGCGACGTCACGATTATATCCAATATCGCGATATTTTTTTATTCGATTTCGATATCGAGAACCTTTTCAAGTTATCGGCAAATCACGATTAAAAAAATTTATCGTGATAAAAAAACAATTGCCATTGTGAGTCAAGTAAGAAATTCCATGGACACAAAATTAGGACAGTCTTAGGGCAGTGACAAACAGAAGTGAACTACTTCAAAAGTACATACATGCTATGCAAACGAATTTGTGATTTATTGTGACATGTGGTTATTGGCTCTAAAGTAATCATGCATGAATGAAAAAATAATAATCGCGATACTATCGCAAACTTAGTACATCTGCAGTCAATATCACACATCATAGTTTCATTTTTATTTCTACATACATGTACATCAACCAAAAATACATGTATCCCTGTATAGGTTGTAGCCTTTTCCCAAGGTTCTTAAATTACTTATTTGCTTCTAAATCATACCATCAAATCCGACATAAACACATCACTAGAAACAAAACCGTGGCCCACTTCACTTCTTCACAAGCCTCTGAAAATAAATTTTATAAAGCTTTGCTCAAGCTGATTATTTCTTGCCGTCATCAGAGCAGAAAGTTGACATTGTTGAGCACATCGGCTACGTACAGTACGCTTTTCCCTTCCTGCCCATAATTGTTTGTGTAAATTTACTTTTCCCTGTCCAAACGATGCCATTGTTTGTTAGTGCGACCATTAAGACTGAGCTGTGTAAGGCCAACACACATTAACTGCCGATCACGTAGACTTGTAGTTTTGCTCTTAGGATAGTCAGACGATATGCCAATAATTATGGAATGATTTGCTGAGGTTTTAACAAAAATTATTAATTAACTTCACTTACTGATATATCCAAGGCTCATTTGTGACGTGTTTTACTGAAATCAGACGGAATTAGACAGAGTTCGGAACTGAGAAATAACCAAAGATTTAATGCATATGAAACCCTTATTAATAAAGCAATATAAGGCAATATTATTCTTCTGTAATACCCATTGCTAGAGAAAATGAAGTACCTTTGTAAGAAGTTAATTACTTAAATTATAAATAAATTACCAAATGAAACTTGTAACTTTAAAGGGCAATAACTCAGTTTGAGTTTTCGTAAAGACAAACTTTAAAATTACCTAATTTTGCTTTTGCACGTCCAACAAGAATGCTATCATTGTAAAGCTGAAGATCTCTACTTTCATTATTAATAACCAACTCAATTTGGATTTCTTGCCCAAATATGTCTGTTTTTGGTGGAAAACATCACATTTTTTAACAGAAACAATCCTTAAATTATGTTATCATTGGTAAAAGAAATTTTATAGAACGTTTTCCCTACTTCATAGCTCCCTAAAATTCTACCAGTACTTCTGGTAAAAACAAGTAGGCAAACTTGTATTATTTCCAGCACAGGTACATGAACAATTGTTCTTACATAATTTACATATGTACATGTACATGTGTATGCACATGTGTGTGCACATGTGTGCGCACATGTGTGCGCACATGTGTGCGCACATGTGTCTGCACATGTGTCTGCACATGTGTCTGCACATGTGTCTGCACATGTGTCTGCACATGTGTCTGCACATGTGTCTGCACATGTGTCTGCATGTGTCTGCACATGTGTTCGCACATGTGTCTGCACATGTGTCTGCATGTGTCTGCACATGTGTCTGCACATGTGTCTGCACATGTGTCGCACATGTGTCTGCACATGTGTCTGCACATGTGTCTGCACATGTGTCGCATGTGTCTGCACATGTCTGCATGTGTCTGCACATGTGTCTGCACATGTGTCTGCATGTGTCTGCACATGTGTCTGCACATGTCTGCACATGTGTCTGCACATGTGTCTGCACATGTGTCTGCACATGTGTCTGCACATGTGTCTGCACATGTGTCTGCACATGTGTCTGCACATGTGTCTGCACATGTGTCTGCACATGTGTCTGCACATGTGTCTGCACATGTGTCTGCACATGTGTCTGCACATGTGTCTGCACATGTGTCTGCATGTGTCTGCACATGTGTCTGCACATGTGTCTGCACATGTGTCTGCACATGTGTCTGCACATGTGTCTGCACATGTGTCTGCACATGTGTCTGCACATGTGTCTGCACATGTGTCTGCACCTGTGTCTGCACATGTGTCTGCACATGTGTCTGCACATGTGTCTGCACATGTGTCTGCACATGTGTCTGCACATGTGTCTGCACATGTGTCTGCACATGTGTCTGCACATGTGTCTGCACATGTGTCTGCACATGTGTCTGCACATGTGTCTGCACATGTGTCTGCACATGTGTCTGCACATGTGTCTGCACATGTGTCTGCACATGTGTCTGCACATGTGTCTGCACATGTGTCTGCACACAGTCTTTTTCCGTAATTGTGGGGAAATACACTCGCTTTTAGACACAGTTGTGGGGACCAAAAATGCTATGGGGACATGAAAATGTCCCCACAGATACGGTGTTCTTGCCTACCCTTTTGCTAGTGTACATGTGTATGCACATGTGTATGCGCATGCGCATGTGCGCATACATGTGTATGCACATGTGTGCGTACATGTGTATGCACATGTGTATGTACATGTGTATGCACATGTGTACAATGTATGTACATGTGTATGCACATGTGTCCGTACATGTGTGCGTTGTACATCATTCAGGGACTTTAGCAACAAATAGAGATTTGGTATAGTGCACAACAATTATGAACACAACCTCTGTCGGTGGCAATCTCCACAATTGGTCAAGGGTAGTGGAGAATGGACTTTACAGTCAATATTTGTATCTGCATACATGCACTACATGTACATGTATGTATAGAATATGTACAGTAATTCGTGTAGTCGATGATCTCGCAATCGCACAATAAAAATTGGTGTAAAATGTATGATTTGTGCACCAGAAATGCAGTATTTCTATGTATTAATTAATGAATGACTTTTAATTTTATTAATTTATAAATTCAATTCACTTCCAATCACATCAAGTTAGCCATATACCCTTAACTAGTTTCTTTTATTTCTTTCAATTAATGCCTGGAAACGAAAAAAAAAAAATGCCCTCGATATTATCAAGAGGTCGTGTTTGGAACAAACGATTGGATAACCTGGTAAAATTGGTTGATTAAATCCCGCCCTGGATTTCCCACCTTACACATCAAACATCTTGACTTCTGTTAAAAGGATCGATGTCGTGTTTAATCTGCCTGTATGGTCAGCACAAACCCAGACATGATGAGTGCAACTGAGAGAATAGGGGATGACATTTCTTATAAATGAAGAAGAGTCATCTAGGCACTTCGGTAATATCAAAAGCCAGGAAGAATTAGCGGTAGGGCTACTCAGTTAGGAAAATGAAACAAGGGATAAGCGGAAATGAGTTAAATGCATCGTCCCCACATGAAAGGCGTTCAGTGCTTTATAGTGGAACATCGTTTTTGAACATGTCCATTCACAGTGCATGTAGGGCTACCATTAAAAGGTTTCTTTCAATTGCACATTTCAAATTGGCAATGTGAAATATAAGATGTACATGTACTTGTTTGGCACGCCGTTCTTACTGTAAACAGAACAGACACGCTTTTGTCACATTCTGACATTTAATCTGCTATAAATAGACATTTCTGACACGCGAAAATTGATACGAGCATGATCTTTTTCAAAGGCAAAAAACTTGTTACAAATGCTCTAGGATTGGCATGGTGCCAAGCCTAACAACCATTATTTTTTTTATTTTTTTAGAGCAAAAACTTTGCTATTAATTTTGCGATAGTGTCACTTTTTAGACATTTAAGCCATTTGTGTTCTATTTACAGTGCAAACATAATTACGTGAATTTTGTTTTGTTTTTTGTTTGGGTGGGGGGTGGGTTACATGCGCACAACGTTCATGTACATACATGTATGTCAGCTATGTACATGTACATGTATGTGTTGTTTGGCAGATAGAATTAATCGGACTGCAATAAAATCACCTACTGCTAGACATATTTTAACAGCCTTTGGAATTGAACCTGACAGCCTTATCACTCAGTGGGGAATAACCAAAGTAAACAGGCTAACCTCAGGGGGTCATTTAGAACCAGCCAGCTTCCAATGTTGGAATACGTGTAGGTATTGAAAATGGTGATCGTTTGAGGCCGATGTACATGTACATGTTTGATGAATTTGGCGAGTCTTTGTTGAATCTGATCATGGACTCTCCGTCAGAAGTAATTGCAGACATTTTTGCATCCAGGAGAAGCCAGAATACGCTGTTAAGGGGGACAGTATCGTCACGATCGGAGCAGACTTTCAACAGGGCATGGAATCGGTGTCCTAACATAGTGACTGAAAATTACTGACTCATTTTTGCAGCAGCAACGGTAATAATGACCTCGTGGTTGGTGTATTGTTTTCAGTCACAGAGTTTATCTAAACTGGCAAGGTGATTCAATGCCCTGTTGATCATGACGATATTGTCCCTTTAACCCTCCTACTGTTTGACCATTTGAAACCATTCAAAATTTCCACTTACCAAAATGCCCATTGGTTTTGTACACACATGGTTATACCATTTGAACAGTGTTGGTAGCAAGCTTTACTACCATTCAAATCCATTCACATGCATAGAGGGTCCATTGATTCACCACTTAGAAGTATCCAAACAAGGTTTTGTATTAGCTGTACTACCATTTGGAAAGATCCAAACAAGGTTTTGTATTAGCTGACCTACATACTGTACCATTCAAAACCATTTGGGGGAATCAATACTGTACACAGTTATTTCACCATTCAAAACCACAACAGCGAATGGTTTCAAATGGTGGATCAATTTGTATGAAAAAGGTACCAGAAGTAGGAGGGTTAATGAATGGATATGTGCATCCATACTTCATGAAGATCAAGAAATATAGAAACGGCATGACCACATGACAATAGATTGAATCTTGCATAATATTCATGTTTTCTCTGAGAAAAAGGAATGCACTTGATTTCACCTTCATCAACGTCATATCAAGTAAGCTATAAAATAACCATTCAGTAAGTTGTAATCAGGTAATTACCAAAAGGTGCTTGCTTCCATACTGTACATAATGTACAATGTCTAGATCAATAGGGGTTCATATTGTACATAGTACATCTCGGGCAGTGTGTACATTGTTCATTTATAATGTAAAATATTTTGATGTACTTTTTAACACCTACAATCAGTGGCAATCCAACTGAAATCTTCTTCACGGTGACATTAATTTATGTTTCCAGGGATGTTTAAATCACGTATCCAATTCATCTATTTATAATAAAATGTCAAGAAATGTAAACATTTGTCCTCCATGATTTGTGTTACCGATGATGCTGGTACCCCAGGAAGATGACAGTGGTATCTGTGGTAAACACTGTAATTCCTCCTCCATCACTCTATCATCTGGTCTGCAGCAATCATTGGCTGTCACACATTCAAGTAAACAAACATATCCTGATCACAGGTCAACCTCAGGACACAGCTGCAAAACAAGTTATAATATAAACACAAACCTGTATTCCTCCCTCCATGGTATACATTACATGTACATGTATGTACTGATCAAAGCAATACTGTCGATTTTGTATTTTGTAGAATGTTCACGTTTATCACGTAGACAATCTTTATTTATGCCAGTGGTGTTTCTGTAAAAGTTACAAAGACGTGATGTTTTGATCCTCTTGGAATAATTTATTAACCCTGTAACACATGGAGGCCACTCAACCACTATTTATAAGTCCAATATGTTGTACACATACCATTTGTGCATATAGATAAGATAAGATAAGATCAACTTTATTAAACCCCATATAGGGTAATTGAATGCTCGCATAAATAAAAATAGACAATAAAACACAATAAAGGGGGCCACTTTGCATCCGTCACGTTAGCAGTTTTTCCAATGGTTGTTATTTATTTTTAAGTACCTGAAACCGACCAAAAAGTGTTTCAACATGTGAATGGACATGCAGGCTTATACTGGAACTAATTTCCATAAAAATTGGACGGAAAAAGTTACCTCACTTTTCCGTCCATTTGTTGATGGTAATTTTAGGGTAATTAAAAAAAAAAATAGTAATAATCAACTCAAATTATCTTTAGGATTTAAGCATGCATGTCTATTCAAATGTTGAAATTCTTTTTGGGTGGTTTCAGATATAAAAAAAAAAATTACAACCATTAGAAAAACTGCTAACGTGACGTTTATTGTGTTTTATGTCATATGAGCCACACTAATCCTTTTAAGTGATCTTGTATGTAAAACTCCGAGACCACTGGAGACCTCTGTAAAAAAAACTATCATTGGGATTTTCAGCAGTTATTTTGTAAACACAAGACTCTCAATAGTAAGCCATTACCAGCCACTGAGACTGGAATATAATAGTATGCCCCTGCAATACATCAATCACACTAAAACCAACAGACATATGAGGTATTATGTTACTATGCAGTATAGCCATTAGGAGCCACTGCCTTCCATAGCAATGGCTTGGAGTGGCCTAAGTGGTTTGTTCATAAATTTGCACTAATGATGTTTCAATCCTCTTATACAAAAGTATAAAGGCAACACAAGGACCTGTAGCATAACTGCAAATATTACATTTTGAACCTAGCAGGTTCTTTCTCAAAGACAAAATGCCATATGTGTATACATGTATTATTTAAAAGCACAAGTGAGACCGGATTTAACATCAACAGCCTAGAGCCTTGCTTAGAACCTTGTTTAAACCTTTAAACAAGGTTGTAGATTAACAATCTGTGTTGTGCTTTATCTGGATGGATTTATCTGTCACAAATTGATTCATACAATCCAAATTTCATACAATTTAAACATTTATTAACCCTCCTATAGGTTTAACAATCAAAGACACACAAAATTTGTATGTCACTCCCAACCCATTGACTTTGTGCAGTGCACTCAAATAAATGCAAGGACATGTGGCTCTGGTAAGGAGGTCAAACCAAAACCACTCGACTGTTAACTTATGCAGTACATACACAGCTCTGTGTGACTCTGCATATCTTGTAAGACATACACAAGTGTGTTTGACTTTGCCACTATCTCCAGCACTCTTATACACATGTGTGAACAATTGGCAATGCAACCAAAAATACTCAAGTGACTGTCTGTGGGTGCGGTGCTTACTGGGCCAAATTTCAGCCTGGGCATAGGAGGGTTAATACTCAAGTGACTGTCTGTGGGTGCGGTGCTTACTGGGCCAAATTTCAGCCTGGGCATAGGAGGGTTTATACTCAAGTGACTGTCTGTGGGTGCGGTGCTTACTGGGCCAAATTTCAGCCTGAGCATAGGAGGGTTAATACTCAAGTGACTGTCTGTGGGTGCGGTGCTTACTGGGCCAAATTTCAGCCTGGGCATAGGAGGGTTTATACTCAAGTGACTGTCTGTGGGTGCCGTGCTGACTGGGCCAAATTTCAGCCTGGGCATAGGAGGGTTTATACTCAAGTGACTGTCTGTGGGTGCGGTGCTTACTGGGCCAAATTTCAGCCTGGGCATAGGAGGGTTAAATTAATGTGACTCGCACTCAATATTCAAAAAGAATTCAAAAAGAATTTTAAAATGACTGAAATTCCCAAATCCCAAGAACTGTTTCAGTTCAATTTATTATTGGAACATAACTTTCTGTGGAACACTGTTTTCGGGGGTGTGATTTGTCTGGATTTGTCCGGGTTTTTCCGGATTTTCAGATTTTTACAAATTGCAATGTTGTGATCCTCTGGATTTTAAAGATTTAAGCAATAAAGGAAAGCAAAGCAAACGCTCAGAACTATAGATTTCACCCCAGCGCTGTTCACAACAGCGGCCCCAATACCCCTAGCAAAATTTACGTGGATTTTTCAAAACTGCCCAATCACACCCCTGTTTTTTTACAGGGTTAGTGTTCTCCAGGGTACTTAGTGTTCTTTACTTGACGTGTAGCTAGGGCTGTGCCAGGTATCTGGGTATCCGGATACCCGACCGAAACGGTCATTACCCGGTTCCATTTTTCAGTTCCAATTACCCGTAAACGACTTTTTAAACTTCAGACTTAACATTTGAGTGGTGCAAACAGAAATCTGTGACTCTTGAACAATGCACTTGTACAGACAATTATCTTTAAATTCAAGAGATTACACTCCAATAAAGAAAAGAGCGATAGTATGATATCCTCTGTATTATAAAAGTCAATTTGTTACCATTTACAGTACATGTATTTGTACACCACCGGAGGCATGTTTTCAAAAATGAAAACGGGTATCTGAAGTTTCCTGATGTCGGGTATCTGGTTCCAAAAATATCCGAAAACGCACAGCCCTATATATAGCTGGTACATTGTAGGTACAAAAAAGGGACAATATCGTCACGATCAACAGGGCATGGAATCGGATTGCTAGTTTTAGATTAATACCCCTTAGATAACGTCATATTACCGTTGCTGCTGTATAAATGAGCCAGTAAATTTCAGTCACTGTGTTCTAGTATAGTACACCGATTCCATGCCTTGTTAAAAATCTGCTTTGATTGTGTTGATACTGGCCCTTTAAGATGTCCGATTTAGACAAATCAGATAAAAATATGTATCTAGAGGATAAGGACTACAGGGCAGTCAACTGACTGATGAATTCCAACACAGACCATTAATTTCAAACACGGAGACAGATTTCCTTGCCTTCCTGACGATGGCTAGCCATGTGAGACCATTAAATGTGCCACGGCATGAGCCAAGGTGACACATTTACAGAAGATTTCTCTGATGATGTAGTATTGTGTTCACTAGGGCAGAGCGGTTTGTGACCTGGATAATAGCAAGATATGTATGTACTTTCCTGGTTCATTGTTTCTTGGCCTGAGGGCGAAAAAATGATTGTCTAAAATCGCGCTCGTAAACCTAGATGGATTCTACCGTTTCATGATGAAGATGCCAATTGGAATAATTTCAGAGGATTTTTATTTTCTTGGGTTGGAAAAGTTCTTTTGTCTTTATTCCTCTCTCATTTTTTATCAGAAACAGCTATTTTGTCCTTCAGAAAATCATGCTTTTTTATGCCTTTCTTAGAAATATTTGGTAGATTGTCCCACTTGAAATTCATTAAGTCTTTAAGCTTCTTATCTTGTACGTGATCGGTGGATTTGTTATGTTACATCAGTATTTACTTGGCAACCGTTGTTGGAGCGCCTTATAAGCGACCACTCCAGTGTGCTCTCTCCTTTCCTACAATTATGCTCTTTTTTTTCCCCACGTATGCGCTTAGAGGCTTTGGCATTAGGCGCTTTACAAATGTCTATTATTATTATTATTATTAAGAAGACTAACTTCAGGTACAAGGAACTAAGGCTGTAAATGTCATTACCCGGTTCAATTTTTCGGTTCCTACCTGTAAACGACTTGTAAAAATTCCGACTGAATATTTAAAGCCACACAAAATAATGGAAGTCTCTGAAGAAAACTTGGCTGAAGGTTTTAGAAGTAACATTTACCGACAACCTTTCACATACTGTACTTGCCGGCTTTTGTGTGAAACTTGTGTTCATATTGGTTATTTTATACATTCAGGAGTATGTGTTTTTACAAAATTGTTTACGGGTACCCGGGTATCCAAAGATTTCAAATTTCGGGTATCGGATTCCCGAAATAACCGATAACATAAGGAACACATACATATCCAGTGTGCTTCATGAATTCAGGCCCAAACCTAACCCATACAACAAACTTATCACATTGCAACTATTTGCAACTAGTTCCTTTACTGCCTATTAAATTAAAGACGCTCTAGAAAAAATTTCCAGTTTGAAAAGCATCAGTCTGTTTTGGACGCGAGACCCATTTTGATTCTCACCATAATTGTTATTATTAGAAATCAAGAACGGGCTGCCCTGTAAACATTAAAATGATCACACACGTATATCCTTACACCCATACATTTTTATCCTTGTGACTAAACAGTGACAGAAAGGTGTCAGTATTTGCCCTTGGTTTCAGAACATTGGTTGCCCTCGGCCTACGCCATCTTAAAATCATTCTGCTGGCCAACACATCTAGTAAGTTGTTGCCAAGTAGTGCAAGAACTATAAATTATTAAGCAAGCAAGCAATCAATCAAAGTCTATTGAATCATGTATATAATTGATGTATATTGTGATGGATTTACAACGATCAAAGTCTGACGTACATGTACATGTAAGGTATCCATTTTTTGATCCAAAACCTATTAAAAATAATTAAAAGTAAAAAAAAAAGCTGTGGTTGTTTGTGTATTCATGAACACGTGGTACTGTTTTGACAAAGTCTTAGGCTTTAAAGACCTCACAATCGGAGCTGCCAGTAAGATTACGTGCTTGGATCAAATGTAATGCTCATCGCTCCAGGACAATCTTAGACAACACCAAGTCTCTCCTCGCTGTTGATGTTTAATATTCTCCTACTGCATTTCGTGGGATTTGAGACCATAAATCCACCACTGAAACGTGGAAATCCTAAACAGTTGTGGCTGCATGTTGGTTTTATAGACACATCGGGAAATTGGCTCTCTGTGGGTAGACGGACTAAATAAACATCACGGGGCGGGAGATGCTGAGATTGATTCTCTTGTCTTGGTTACCAAGGAAACCCATGGCAGATGGGAGCGTGTTGGTGAAGATCTCACAAATGTGGGAATTAGCAATCCAGTTGGTGGTGGGTTAGGGGAATAGGCGCTTGGAATTGAAGAGGCTCTTATGACAAATTGCTACATTGCCCGCAGCAAGTTGGGACTTGAGGCGAACATCACAATGAAATTGTGAGAGTTGTTTTCATTTGATTTTACGGAAGCATGAGTCAGAAAATCCCAGACTTTCTGGAGGGCTAGATTCCAAAAAAGTCTTCAGTTTTGACAATTACATGTATAAGCAGTTGCACACCAGGCCACATTTGTCAGTTATTGCACAGTCTATGTACATGTACATGTCCCAGTTACATGTTATACAAGGGTCAGCCCTATCAATGGGAATAAAACCCTTGACCTCAAAAGTAATGATTACAATCCCGATTACAACCGGAACTAATCCAGGCCAATCGCTCATATTACCGTCTATTGTTACATCAAGCTGCTACACTTGAGTTTGCTGTATTTGGTGAGGCCAGCAGAATAGAATATGGCCTACAAGTACATCCATTAAGTTCATAAAAAGGTCACAAGGTCATCATTAAACCTCCCATTAAATTTGGGGAAACTAAAAGTATTGATTCCATGATACAGGTAAGGACACAGACCAGTGGACACATCAAAGAATTACATCTATATCATTTTATAAGTTTTATAGGGAAAAGAAATAGGGAACTATTTCCATAGAATTTGTATCTCCTTCATCAGACAGTGGCCATTTCAGTCAGATCATTTGAATGACTCAAGGAATGATTTTGTTCAACAATTTTGCCTAGAAATTTTGCGTGTGCATAAAATGTTAATTTTGAATAGCAAATTGTGAATTTTGATTAGCAAATCGTGAATTTTGAATAGCAAATCTTGAATTTTGAATAGCAAATTGTGAATTTTGAATAGCAAATTGTGAATTTTGATTAGCAAATTGTGAATTTTGATAAGCAAATTGTGAATTTTGATTAGCAAATTGTGAATTTTGATTAGCAAATTGTGAATTTTGATTAGCAAATTGTGAATTTTGATTAGCAAATTGTGAATTTTGATTAGCTAATTGTGAATTTTGATTAGCTAATTGTGAATTTTGATTAGCAAATTGTGAATTTTGATCAGCAAATTGTGAATTTTGAATAGCTAATTGTGAATTTTGATTAGCTAATTGTGAATTTTGATTAGCTAATTGTGAATTTTGATTAGCTAATTGTGAATTTTGATTAGCAAATCGTGAATTTTGATTAGCAAATTGTGAATTTTGATTAGCAAATTGTGAATTTTGATTAGCAAATCGTGAATTTTGATTAACAAATTGTGAATTTTGATTAACAAATTGTGAATTTTGATTAACAAATTGTGAATTTTGATTAACAAATTGTGAATTTTGATTTGCAAATTGTGAATTTTGTGTTGCATTTTCCTATGTGGTACAAACGAAATCATACAATTGCATAATTTATCAGAGTGCCAATTCTCATAAGGCACCAGACTGTTTGCCTGTGAGCCTCAGTTTGGTTTCATGGCCTTGCAGCTAAACAAGATGCCCACAGAAAGGTCTTTGAAGCAGAATGATTGCTGTTTACTTTCTAACTTCTGAATTGGTGCCACCCTTTTCCTGGGCAATTTTATTTTTTCATTTCGTTTCTGTGTTAATTAATAAATAATGGATACTTATAGATTTATTTACATGGGATACTGTGTGCTTCGTAATGTTTTAACCTTGGCACCTGCAAAAAACAGGTCTCTCCCGAGTGAGTAAGAAATAAATAATTACATGTAAATAAATAAATTAATAAATTTGATAAGACATGTACCTGTGCAACGTTAATTTGTTGTGGTTCATGATAATTGATCATCATTGATTTTTGTTTGTGTGGGAGATAGACGGCATTTCCACCTGGAGTGATGACTATTATTAAAATGCAAATTCCTCTCAGCACCAGACATGTTAATTATGCAAAGTTATGCATGAAGTCAATAATCAACTCACTATCGTAATGTGACTGACGAGCCAGGTCCTAAAGACATACCCATATTGGGTTTCCTCCACCCCATCCACTATGTTGGACATAATAAACCACCCCCATAGGGAAACGTAATCCCACACCTATGGTATTAACCGTTGATTGTTCATAAGGTGAAGACATACGTTGGGAGCGGTCTATTCCACGGCTTGGTCTCGCGGCCGTCTGCCAATAACAGCCCCTGGGGATGTTATCAAACGGTGAATTCAAGCGTGGCATGACTAAGTTGATGTGTAGAGGAAAGTCCTGGGGTTACGGCTCCGGCACGCACCGCGCACATACAGTACATGTACTGTACCAAGCTTCACCGCGATATCATATTACGGTTAAACAATGCATATCAATGTCTGTAAGAATCTTAAAAAACAGTCAAATTGAAGATCAAGGTGATGGGTTTCACAAAAACGCCTGTTTTAATCCCTCTGACCAAGGCTATGATAAAATCTTAATACATAGTTCAGTTAATGAGAAAGTATACATACATACATTGTACATGTACACATACATGTAAAAATGCTTTGTAATAGTAGCCTACTTAATTTCTTAATTTTATTTGAATCATACCTTAAGCCAAAAAAAAAAGTCTCCAGTTTCTGGTCATCTCTCGGCTTCAAAAATCGGTGTGGTGACATGTTTTTTTTTTCGTTTTTTTTCTGGCCATCTTTTTTTTTCTTTTTTTTTTTTCTTTTTTTTTTTTTCTGGCCATCTTTTTTTTCCTTTTTTTTCTGGCCATCTTTTTTATTTTATTTTTTTTCTGGCAATCTTTTTTTCTTTTTTTGCCAATAGGGAAATACGTGATACATTGTATACGCGGGGACCAAATTTCCCATAAAAAGAGTATGGTGGCTAAGAGAGGCCTCACAAATCGGGCAAACGTTCATACCCCTATGTGAAAAAGTTGTTTAAAGCACAGCATGGCAGAATTCCAATTGATCCAGCAATTTTGGCTGCAATTGGACATCATTTCAAAGCCAAAGAATTTTTTTTTAATGCCGACGCATGGGTCTGAGGCGATGCGCATGGAGACCAGAAATCGGAAACGATTTTTGGCCTTAAACAACTTTTTTGAATCATAAGTTAAACAGCTATCCTGTGAGAAATGTTTAACTTATTATGTTGATTCATAAATTTAGAAAATTGGAAAAATGTATTTGTATTCATTCTTACGTCTTCTAAAGGTGGAATTTAAAGGTATGATACATCATTGTTTTTTGAAGAATGCATTCATTCCCATCATCTAGTTTTCAAAATGCACATCATAAAACTAACCTTTGAAAATTTCATCAAAATTGGTGTTCACATTTTTTGAGAAAACGGCGAATAACGGTTTCTATTTTATTAGTTATTTTGTGCATGTTCATATTGTGTTAATTTCGATTGTTGCAATCGAAATCAGCTGTTGCGTTTATACAGACGGAAATATCTCTTAGGGCGATTGGTACAAGTATCGCCTTTGTAAACATTCAGCTTTCAGATTGAAACTCATCAAACATTTTTTTGATCATTACCAAAGCTGTATCACACCTTTAAGAAACATAAAATTTGAACTGGAAATAATTTAACTTTTAGTAAAAGTGATTGCACCTCAGACATAATTATTTCTAGGGAAGATTGATACAATACCATCATCAGCTTTATACCAAGTGAGTGTTACAGTTGGTCCATTTAGTTATTTTATCAATCACCAATTCTGTACCTTATCTTTAGCAGTTAAAGCAAAGGTATGTGCCCTCCTCCTAACCCTGTTACTAAGATTAGAATTGAATGAGAATCTTATCAAAATGCTGAGTTTATAATTGATTTCATCATTAGCATTCCCGGATACATGTATATTAAAGATGAATCGCCTGACTTTTTCAATATTTTACCAGTTTGTTGGAATTAGTTTTTTTCATTAGAACATTATTATTTTACATGAGGAAAAATAAAACTTTAAAACGACATTTCTCAAAATAGTCTTGAGAAACATGGTTTACAGTATGTGCCCATGATGTACATGAACATGTACATGTATGGTGGATGCCGGCATACAAGTTCAATTGGGATCTTAATTACTGCTGAACTAAACTTTGGACTATTATTTTATGAGATATTACTTTACAGTGTATTTTTTCCCTTTCTAAATTATATTTTCAGTGTTGTAATAAAAACCAAAATTTGTATAAAATTTTTTTTTTTTTTTTTAAACCAAACAAACAAACAAAAAACAAACAATTTTTTAAACCAAACAAACAAACAAAAAACAAACAATTTTTTTGGTGTAAATTTGCACAAAATAAAAGCTTGTAGTTTCTGTTACCGGTACATGCAAGGTAGAATTTGAATGGTACAGACTATATGATATGGACAATCAACTTGAAATATGTACTGTACATTGTCTCGTACAATCACATGTTTATGTCATGGATATCTGCGTATCATCATCATCATCTTTTGACGGCACGTGAACAGCATTTATCAGCACCGGAAGATAAATTGTGTTTTTAATGCACCTCGGACAAAAAGGTGAAACAGGTACAATGTTCATTTGTTGCCCTGCTTGAGATTCTCTTCTTAATGGTTTCTGTTGAATAAATGAGATTAGTGGATTATGACATTTTATGAGTCATTGTCAGACTACCGTGGGGTGATATGATAAATCGTAGGGTATCCTAATGACCCAGATGAAGTGATTTCATTCAAACGTCTGACCTAGATTCATTCATTTTTGATAATATTTTATAAATGAAAAAAGAAATCGTTCTTTACTTTAAATGTAGCATTAAAAATATGTTTAATGCACATCTTTTTAGTTCATATTTCCATTCATTATAAATTGTAATTCATTGTAATTCATATTTCCCTTCATTATTATTCATGTTTTCATTGTTATTCATGTCTGTCTCCATTCTTGAAGTAGACTTTATTAAGAAAAACATGTTTAATCTGTACAGTGTACACAAATGAAAATAAAAATGAAGAGGTTTGATTTCAATTTTAATATGTATGTCATGTACATATGTAAACTTCAATTTAAAAAAAACATAATTGCAAACTTACATTTACGTTGTAAATCAAAAATACTCATAAATTTATTTTCAATTTGGTCTGCATCAAAAGTTATTTGTATTTCAATTTGGCTTGTGGCAATAACAAATATATTTTTAGAAAATAATTAATCAAACCATGAAACCATTGAATGCGAAAAAATTTGACGTTAACATGTTTTTTTGACTAATTGAGGTGCAGAACCACCATACTTGCTTGAACATTTAAGTTAAGTGGCTGCACTAGTGTAACAACAACCGTCCCGTGTTCAATCTCTTAAAGGTTATTTAATGTCAGTCTTCTTTTCCGTCAAACCGGTTCCAGGTTTATTGTCACACCAGTCATTTATTTGCTAAGATTAAACCCAAACCCATCTCGCCTTCGTAACGGTGCCAGTCAGTCCAGACAGACCAGAGCAACTCTCGACAATTCTTGACCAAAAAATGCTGTCTGAATCACCTACGACGCAAGTACCTCAAATGTTTGCCATGGCAACAGAGCCGCGCTTGATGAAGCCGGAAATCAAATTTGAAGAAATGTAACACGAGTAAATAAATGAGTGCGTGCCCCGTACATGCTAAAGGTTTCATTTGTAGCAGCAATTACTGTATCAGATTTTCAGTGCGTGGTTGTCGCGTCATGAAATCCTGAGCTGAAGAGACATTACAAGTAAACATAAGGGATACACGTAATTTATCTTCAAGTAATCATCTTAAGTTGTCTCTAGAGGAGGCAGACTTTTAATCCAGAATTTATCTCCTTTTGTGCATTGGTCCTCAATTCAACTGTAAATGTCATAAATCGTTTTTCTTTAGTTTAATTGCACTGATGCAGAAACAAAAAAAGGCAAGGTACAACTCCTCACATCTCTGCCCTTCAAGACATGAGAATCTTCGTAACAGTCTCAGTAAGAGTGTGGCCTGTGCATACCAATAATTAAGCTTCAAGGTTAAAGGTACACTGTAATTGGACCGTGACTTAAAGATACTTGAAAGAATCTTGACTTATCCAATTTTTTCATTAGAGATTTTGGCGTCCATCAATTTCATTTTCTGAATTTGATTATCTGTCCGTGCGGCATCCTTGATCGATTTGTATATGGACAAAATGAATACATGGCCGTGTGGCTTCATCATGTAAAGTTATTCAGGAATGTAATTCCCAGGTACATACACACAACTGTCGTTTTTCTCTTTTTTTTTTAATATCATAATTTATTCCATCCCAGTGATTTGATCCTGTTGTAAACCGTAATTATGATTTGGCTTACGCAAACTATATAAATGGTATGCAATTAACTGTGATGAAATGTCGAAATTTTACGCTTGTCACGATAACTGTTTTTTGTTTTTTTTGTTTTTTGTTTACATTATGTCACATTTTAGCTAATTGGAACAAATCATTCAAACAGATTTGTTTAACAGGTTTATGCAGGTGTTCCAATGTACTTTCTCCAACATAGCGTCATTGTCATTGACATATTTTGTGACAAGCCCTATTGGTTGTACAAACTGCAGGGACATTTTTTAATTTTTTATTTATTTATTTTTTAATTTTTTTATTTACTGTCAGTCACCCTAAACAAGGCCAATAGCCACTAGAGTGTAAGGGGTTACATATGCGATATGTCATCCACCAATAGCCACTAGAGTGTAAGGGGTTACATATGCGATATGCCATCCACCAATAGCCACTAGAGTGTAAGGGGTTACATATGCGATATGTCATCCACCAATAGCCACTAGAGTGTAAGGGGTTACATATGCGATATGCCATCCACCAATAGCCACTAGAGTGTAAGGGGTTACATTATATGCGATATGTCATCCACCAATAGCCACTAGAGTGTAAGGGGTTACATATGCGATATGTCATCCATCAATAGCCACTAGAGTGTAAGGGGTTACATATGCGATATGTCATCCACCAATAGCCACTAGAGTGTAAGGGGTTACATATGCGATATGTCATCCATCAATAGCCACTAGAGTGTAAGGGGTTACATATGCGATATGTCATCCACCAATAGCCACTAGAGTGTAAGGGGTTACATATGCGATATGTCATCCACCAATAGCCACTAGAGTGTAAAGGGGTTACATATGCGATATGTCATCCACCAATAGCCACTAGAGTGTAAGGGGTTACATATGCGATATGTCATCCATCAATAGCCACTAGAGTGTAAGGGGTTACATATGCGATATGTCATCCACCAATAGCCACTAGAGTGTAAGGGGTTACATATGCGATATGTCATCCACCAATAGCCACTAGAGTGTAAGGGGTTACATATGCGATATGTCATCCACCAATAGCCACTAGAGTGTAAGGGGTTACATATGCGATATGTCATCCACCAATAGCCACTAGAGTGTAAGGGGTTACCGTATTTTCCTGCGTATAAGACGCGGCTTATCTGACTTTCAAAGGTACGAAAACGTCACTGCGTCTTATCTAACGGTGCGCCTTATCTGGTGTCGCTTGAGATCAAAGTGATGATTACCGCTTGTGTAACTTTCGGTGGACCTCAACCTAACAAAGCGGGCGTGTTTTCCAACGAAGGTCGTTAGCGCAAGATTTTCATGCATTCATTCACCGTAAATAATACTCACGAAAGACCTCACTCGTGTGTGTCGTACCAAAAGCAGAAATCCCCTGTTTCTAAAAATAGCATGCCCAACATCGTACCGCGATCGCGCATTTTTATCTACAACGCTTTCTAATGACTAAGTCTCTATGCGATGTGTGCAAGGTTGTCAACTTTTGCCGTGTCTGTTTTTCACCTCGATTATTAATCACAGTGTATTACGCACAACACCGCGGGATCACTTGGGCCGCAACCAGACTACTTTCCTAGTACGACGCGCGCGTGGTGGTGGCGGCGGCGGCATGGTCGTGCTATAGCGCTTCTGGTATGCACTGCACTATATATTGAGCGGTCATGGTGCGCCTTATACGGCGGTGCGCCTTGTACGTTGACACTTTAATCACATTCCCCCGATTCTGGGGTAATGCGCCTTATACACCGAGCGTCTTATACGCAGGAAAATACGGTACATATGCGATATGTCATCCACCAATAGCCACTAGAGTGTAAGGGGTATATGCGATATGTCATCCACCAATAGCCACTAGAGTGTAAGGGGTTACATATGCGATATGTCATCCACCAATAGCCACTAGAGTGTAAGGGGTTACATATAATATGCGATATGTCATCCATCAATAGCCACTAGAGTGTAAGGGGTTACATATGCGATATGTCATCCATCAATAGCCACTAGAGTGTAAGGGGTTACATATGCGATATGTCATCCACCAATAGCCACTAGAGTGTAAGGGGTTACATGCGATATGTCATCCACCAATAGCCACTAGAGTGTAAGGGGTTACATATGCGATATGTCATCCACCAATAGCCACTAGAGTGTAAGGGGTTACATATGCGATATGTCATCCACCAATAGCCACTAGAGTGTAAGGGGTTATGCGATATGTCATCCACCAATAGTCACTAGAGTGTAAGGGGTTACATATGCGATATGTCATCCACCAATAGCCACTAGAGTGTAAGGGGTTACATATGCGATATGTCATCCACCAATAGCCACTAGAGTGTAAGGGGTTACGCGATATGTCATCCACCAATAGCCACTAGAGTGTAAGGGGTTACATACATGTATATGCGATATGTCATCCACCAATAGCCACTAGAGTGTAAGGGGTTATGCGATATGTCATCCACCAATAGCCACTAGAGTGTAAGGGGATATGCGATATGTCATCCACCAATAGCCACTAGAGTGTAAGGGGTTACATGCGATATGTCATCCACCAATAGCCACTAGAGTGTAAGGGGTTACATATGCGATATGTCATCCACCAATAGCCACTAGAGTGTAAGGGGTTACATATGCGATATGTCATCCACCAATAGCCACTAGAGTGTAAGGGGTTACATACATGTATGCGATAGTCATCCACCAATAGCCACTAGAGTGTAAGGGGTTCCACCAATAGCCACTAGAGTGTAAGGGGTTACATACATGTACATGTATGCGATATGTCATCCACCAATAGCCACTAGAGTGTAAGGGTATGATACATTGTATGTCATCCACCAATAGCCACTAGAATGTAAGGGGTTATACATGTATGCGATATGTCATCCACCAATAGCCACTAGAGTGTAAGGGGTTATGCGATATGTCATCCACCAATAGCCACTAGAGTGTAAGGGGTTATGCGATATGTCATCCACCAATAGCCACTAGAGTGTAAGGGGTTACATATGCGATATGTCATCCACCAATAGCCACTAGAGTGTAAGGGGTTACATATGCGATATGTCATCCACCAATAGCCACTAGAGTGTAAGGGGTTACATATGCGATATGTCATCCACCAATAGCCACTAGAGTGTAAGGGTATGATACATTGTATGTCATCCACCAATAGCCACTAGAGTGTAAGGGGTTATACATGTATGCGATATGTCATCCACCAATAGCCACTAGAGTGTAAGGGGTTATGCGATATGTCATCCACCAATAGCCACTAGAGTGTAAGGGGATATGCGATATGTCATCCACCAATAGCCACTAGAGTGTAAGGGGTTACATGCGATATGTCATCCACCAATAGCCACTAGAGTGTAAGGGGTTACATATGCGATATGTCATCCACCAATAGCCACTAGAGTGTAAGGGTATGATACATTGTATGTCATCCACCAATAGCCACTAGAGTGTAAGGGGTTACATGCGATATGTCATCCACCAATAGCCACTAGAGTGTAAGGGGTTACATATGCGATATGTCATCCACCAATAGCCACTAGAGTGTAAGGGGTTACATATGCGATAGTCATCCACCAATAGCCACTAGAGTGTAAGGGGTTCCACCAATAGCCACTAGAGTGTAAGGGGTTACATACATGTATGCGATATGTCATCCACCAATAGCCACTAGAGTGTAAGGGTATGATACATTGTATGTCATCCACCAATAGCCACTAGAATGTAAGGGGTTATACATGTATGCGATATGTCATCCACCAATAGCCACTAGAGTGTAAGGGGTTATGCGATATGTCATCCACCAATAGCCACTATAGTGTAAGGGGTTATGCGATATGTCATCCACCAATAGCCACTAGAGTGTAAGGGGTTACATATGCGATAGTCATCCACCAATAGCCACTAGAGTGTAAGGGGTTACATATGCGATATGTCATCCACCAATAGCCACTAGAGTGTAAGGGTATGATACATTGTATGTCATCCACCAATAGCCACTAGAGTGTAAGGGGTTATACATGTATGCGATATGTCATCCACCAATAGCCACTAGAGTGTAAGGGGTTATGCGATATGTCATCCACCAATAGCCACTAGAGTGTAAGGGGTTATGCGATATGTCATCCACCAATAGCCACTAGAGTGTAAGGGGATATGCGATATGTCATCCACCAATAGCCACTAGAGTGTAAGGGGTTACATGCGATATGTCATCCACCAATAGCCACTAGAGTGTAAGGGGTTACATATGCGATATGTCATCCACCAATAGCCACTAGAGTGTAAGGGTATGATACATTGTATGTCATCCACCAATAGCCACTAGAGTGTAAGGGGTTATACATGTATGCGATATGTCATCCACCAATAGCCACTAGAGTGTAAGGGGTTATGCGATATGTCATCCACCAATAGCCACTAGAGTGTAAGGGGTTATGCGATATGTCATCCACCAATAGCCACTAGAGTGTAAGGGGATATGCGATATGTCATCCACCAATAGCCACTAGAGTGTAAGGGGTTACATGCGATATGTCATCCACCAATAGCCACTAGAGTGTAAGGGGTTACATATGCGATATGTCATCCACCAATAGCCACTAGAGTGTAAGGGGTTACATATGCGATATGTCATCCACCAATAGCCACTAGAGTGTAAGGGGTTCCACCAATAGCCATTAGAGTGTAAGGGGTTACATACATGTATGCGATATGTCATCCACCAATAGCCACTAGAGTGTAAGGGTATGATACATTGTATGTCATCCACCAATAGCCACTAGAATGTAAGGGGTTATACATGTATGCGATATGTCATCCACCAATAGCCACTAGAGTGTAAGGGGTTATGCGATATGTCATCCACCAATAGCCACTAGAGTGTAAGGGGTTGCGATATATGTCATCCACCATTTATGCAAGATTACATTTGTTGATGTTTTTCATATTTATAGATTGTAACATGTTCGCTTTTTATATGTATTTTTTTCAATGAGCAGTTGAGGCACAATATTTAAGTAAGATCGTAGTGAAGCAGCCATCCAGAAGATTAATCTATACATGGGCTGGGGGGGGGGGGGTCGGGAGGCAGGAGGGATGCACATCACTAATATCACTCTTGTTGACAGTGAAAATCATTGAAATTTATAGTCGATTTAAACGTGTATTTGTTAATCCATCAGTTGTTACACAAACAGACGCAATGAAAAATATACACAAACAAAAATAAATACAAATTCTGGTCAGTGACATTTTGAGTTATTCACACCCGCTCCTCCAAAAAAAAAAGAAGATATTTCCCATACCTGTATGGGATTTGAAGATGGATTCTTCCGCTTTCTCAGCCTAATAGGACCTACAGTATCAGTCACAAACAAGTTCATCACATTTGATCATAAGTGGGAGCCTAAATGTTTCATCAGTCTCTAAATTTTATGAGCCACAAAATATTTTTTTTCAGAAAAAGTTGTTTGTTAAAGCATATATAACAGGTAATGACCTGCTGCAATAGATTTAGATACTTTTAAGTGCAATGTATCCCCTAGAGCAACCCACATTCCCATACATGTACCATACAAGAGGCATATACATGTATACATTTTATACATTCTGTTCGCTAGACTGAAACGGGCCAAATTTCCCGTGGGTGAGGCCAAGCAATATGAAATTCACAAATGCTACAAGAGGTACTTGTACTGCAAATCAGACAGACTGGGTCGCAAGATACATGTATTGGTCCTGTACACATGTACAAACTTTAACTTTAACCAAACCCATTCATAATCAGAAGTTACACCTGTTAAGCTGAATTCTTGTACATGGTAAACTCAGTTATGAATCATTTCTATGGAAATGGTCAATTGTTATCACTCTCTTGGGACAAATTTATTTCCTCCCAAGTGTCCCCTCGATTAACAGCAGATTATCTGTAGGGCACTGCTCACCAATTCACCTCCTCAAGACCTCCACACCTTACTCACCGCATCCCTAAGAATGATGTATTGATGAACATGTACCAGGCATCTTCTGTCCTCATCTGGGATAATTTGTCTCAAATTTCCTGCCCATTGATAAAAGACGATGCCCTTTGGCCATCCTATGCATCTCTTGTCTCACGGAGGAAATGGGCCAAGTGTTGAGAGAACCCCTGTGTGTGATCCTGCATCTCCAGTACCTGAATATCTTAAGGTGTAAAAAAAATGGACTTGTCTTCAAGAGGACAGCACTTAAGCATGTCATCTGAGCGAGACCCTTTTAATTTCAGATTTGTCATAGCGGATTTACATTTTTACGATCGTTTTGAGCTGCTGTGAAATTCAACTCAAGTCAGGATTAGTTTACATTTTTCCAGAATATGATTAAATTACAGACATTGAAATTGATTTGATTTAGAATTACTGTAGTTCAGAACATAATCTAAAGTATAAATGTACATAAATTTACACTTGTGTTAAATTGAGAATTTTGTATACATGCACATGCTCACATAGTAATGAATTCCTACTGGCAAAGATCCTCTCTGGGATGAGTATCTCAAATACATTTTCCATTATTGATTTTTACTCGGTCAAATGGGCACAATTCTTCAGCTATTTTGTTACATTTTTTTAAAGCCCAGCATTACAGCAGCTGTCAAGCTGTAAGCCTTGAAGGTAACATTCTCACGCAATGCACCTTGCTGTACTCAGCAACAAATTGCCGTTTTAATGTGTGGATCTGAAATGAATTACACGTCAAATCAGACAGTGAGGAATGAATTCATACAGATCTGTGCATTAAAATCACAAAAAGTGACAAAATTATATAAAAAAATGTTAAAGAAAACAGTTTATTTGAAAAATAAAAGTACACAAAGCATCGGAGTCGTTCTGTCTGCCTAGCGGATTGAGACACAATACATGTTCACAATTCATAACTAAACTACAGGACAAATGAATAAGCTGTTAGTCGCCAAAACCCCACAGGCTTAGATTCAGAACTCTTATCTGGACAAAGGTTATACTGGAATTCAAACAGGCTTAGGGTTTACCCAGGGTCTGTATTCTGAATGAATAATCGCTCCGATCCACAGGATAAAAAGTCCCAAACCCATGCCAGAATTTCTGGATGAATGTTGAGCTTAGAAAGTGTTTATGTTTCCTAATAGAATTTTCAGCTTTTGGGAAATTGAGTGTAAAAGCCTTCGTAAGTGGTTCTTTGTGTGCTTGTGTGAGTTGTGTTTTCATTTTTTCATGGTGGTTTGTTTGTGTGTACATGTATATCTTCGGAAAAATACAGTTTCCTGAAAACAAAGTTTTGTTCTAAGATTTCAAAGAAAATAAAAGGACAATTCCACAGTGCTGTTTATTTAATAATTGTAATCCTTGATAAAAAAAAAGGAATTATTGATATATTTTTTCCCATAAATTTCAGGCATGAGAATTTCCTGCCGTTCCGCGGTTTCCCGCTTTTTGGAGGCCAAAATATGTCCTCTCCGAGTTCAATGTGAATCTGGTTTAAAATTTGGGGGGTAGAGGTGGTCTAGGGTGATTTTGTTTTAGGGAAATTGTGGAAATATCATTGCTGAAATGCCCCGAGATCGGCACTTTTAAAGTCGGCTTCGTAGCTCTGTTTTTAGACGCTCCCAGCTGTTTTATAAACCCGTTTGTCCAATCCTATTTACACGACGTACGCAGAGCGATGAAGTGCTGTTAAATTACAGAGATGAAGTTTACTAAATGAATCAACGATCGCGTTAGGTATCAAGTATTCCATAACGTCATAAAAATTGTCCAATCAACGATCCCTATAATGGCGTTAGGAAATGCTGTTGTTGATTGAGCGCCATCGTGTTAACGCTTTGGCCTTTGTGTACGTGAAAGAAAAAGTTATAGTAAAATTATCGTGAAATATCGGAGGCATCCGACTTCAAAATGCCGAGAATTTTGGATAGAAATGAAGAACAATTCACGGGAGTCGGATAAAGGTGTCAAAGAAAATGGAAGTGGTCTTGGTTAGAGGAAGATGTGGAAATTAAACTGCCTGGTAAAAGTGGTATTGCCGATAAAGTAAAGTGCAATCTCGGCGAGTTCGCCAGAAAGGTAGATATACCAGGGAAGTCGATGTGCACGCTTTGCAATAAACTGATCAACTATGGAAATCGCGGGAAAAGTGCACTAAAAGCTCATGTTACCACAGCGGAACATGTAAATCTAGTGAAGATAAGAAGGACAAATTATGTAGTGCAAGTGGCTTCATCAGCGGGGCCAACAAGTTCTTCAGGCGCAGGGCCGTCCACATCCTCCGCCACCTCTTCTGACAAGTGCATTACGTATGGGTTGCCTCCGGTGCACGTGAAAGTGTCAATTATGTTTATTTCTGCTGTTTAACCCTCCTATGGTTTGACCTTTCAAAACCTTTCAAAATCTGCTTACGGGCCAAAATGGCTATCAATTATTATGAACCCTTTAAAACCCTCCAGAATTTGTTGCTACTGAACAACCACACCTTTCAATACCCTTTGAAAGGTATTGAAACATTTCAACACCAGTTTGTTCAGAGAGTTGTTACACCTTTCGAAACCTTAGGTCCCTTTTGTCAGACAGTTTTCTCACCTTTCAAAACCCTTCAGTACAGGTTTTGAAAGGTCTGACAATTCTATGGCAACTGCACTGTACATAGGAGGGTTAATAGGGCCTATGGACTTTCAGATCTAAAAATTACATTGAAAATTGCTTGAAAATGCTACTTTTCAGTACCTAAATTGTCAAAATTTTCTAAAGGGGGTGCTGACCCCTTCAACCCCCGCCAGGGGGCCCCGGCCCCCTGAAACCCCCGGCATGCCTCGCCTTCGGCTCGGGCCAAGCCTACGGCTTGATTGGGTCATTAATAGTGAATCACTATTTTCCAGTTTTTTCTAAGACAACCCATTCTCATGCCTGAAATTTCCATCACTGGTAGACACATATACTGAACAGCAAAAGAAACGCAAGTCCGAGGTCTTGTCAAGTTTTCAAACAGAAGACAAACCATTTTGTTTCTAATCACTCATTTAATGAAAAATGCTTTCAATTTGTGAGCTAAAAGTGACTGTTGAAATTGCATTGCAAGATTTTCACATTCAACAGTCACTTTCAGCTCACAAATTGAAAGCATTTTTCATTAAATGAGTGATTAGAATCAAAATGGTTTGTCTTCTGTTTGAAAACTTTACAAGACCTCGGACTTGCGTTTCTTTTGCTGTTCAGTATACATGTATATTGTATAAAACATGACATCTCCTTGTCTTACCACTTAGCTGTTAACAGTCTTAACCCTAACCTTCCAAAATCCTCTTTGCCAAAGTGAAGGATTTTGGAGGATTGAGGTATCCTCCAAAATCATTCAGTAGTAAAGCAAGCACATGACATGTATGCATACACATGTATTTCTAATCTGTGATACATGTACATGGCCGGGGACCATCCCTGCATGCATGGAGCAAAAAACTGTCCACTGACCTTGCAATCACTACAACAAACAAAATCCTTCACTTTAGCAAAGAGGAGTTTGGAGGATTTGGGACGGTTAGGGTTAAAGCCAGTTAAATTACAGCTAAATCCCAGTAAAACATGGTGCACTGTTGTTTTTCAATTTCTTGATGCTAATGCTAGACTTTACTGTGTTCTTCATCAGTACATTATCCATATCATGTCCGTCATGTCCGTGTCTCGTGAGCACAGCATCCTATATGTGGACACTCATTAATTGCAATCATGTACGTGCATGCACAGCCCCTTCCCCCTCCCCCAACCTAATGAAGTGCATGTCCCTCCGACTACATTACCTTCATTGCTGATTCCATTTCAAACACGTACTTCAAGCCAGCGTCTTCCTGAGCCAGCGTCTTCCTGAGCCAGCGTCTTCCTGAGCCAGCGTCTTCCTGAGCCAGCGTCTTCCCGTCTTCATATGACTCCAATCACTCCTTCTATTGACAGAGTATTTCATACCTTGTGCCATCCACCTTCTTGACTTGTTACGAGCCACTGGGTCTAGGACTACTGACATGACATGTTCTGAATATAAAGTTGATCATGTTTATTTATCAAACACAGAATATTGTCAATTTGACAAGTCAGTCCTGGACTTCAGTTTTGTTGTCTTCTTGTTGTTCTTTTTCAGGGATTGGCAAATTGATACAGATCTTTTTTTCAAGTTTTACTTTTAATCAAAGAGGAATCTGGCAGGATTCAAGTGCCATGCATTCTCAAACAGTCACAGAATGCAGGATGCAGCAAAACCTGTATACAGTGGCCACAGTGTTCAAGTGGCTGCAATGAGGAGACTGTTTATATCGTTTGTTATTTGGTGTCAAGACCATCAAAGGCTGGCCACATTTAAAAGGTAGCCTCTTTGCACGTCCACAATATACATTGCTCAGTAAAATATGTTTTAAAATAAAATGTTAATTTTGCTAAATTTACTAAATGTACTGTCACATTTTGTTTAATAATCATTTAGACAAATTTATTGTGTAAAAAGATACTTTATTTATTTTATTTTTTTTCATGTGTACTGCAATATATGGAAATAAATTGTTCTTTATGTATTGTTACACAAAATTACACAATTAATCAGGTTGCATAGAAACATGATTTTCAGCGACCAATCAATTGAAAATTAACAATCCCATAAGGTTTGTCTCATCATTCCGATGTGGAATTGAAAAACTCATTAAGAGGCTATACCTGCTCATCCAGAAGCCTCAATTATTCAACATTGCGTGATTATGACTCTTTAATTAGTTCCTTTTCTTGTTACCTGTGCACTCTCGTTCCCTTGTCCCTGCTGTGCCCAACAAATTACGACCTGACCACGGATGATTCCACGCTTTATTGGAGAGGGAACATGGAGAGTGACGGCCCTCTCACCAGAGACCTCACCTTCAAGATTGCACAGTCTCCGATTTCTGGGTCGTACCATCTCTTATCCCCTGACCTAATTTAACATCATAGTCCCGTAACTGACCCGAGGCGTTGTGGGAACCTGTGAAGATGCGAGGTGGTGCATTGTTAAGTGAGTTGTATCTATAAACACATAGGGAAACTTGTCAGAGGGGGGGGTGGGGTTTCATGTTAGATTACAGAGGGAGAAAAAGGACAATTTGAGTGTGTGTTAAGAATCAGATCGTATTTCTCGTCAATGAAACTACAGATGGATCGCATTTCTAAAAAGTTTGCATCAAGAATTGCTTTGTCAATTAAAGTCAATATTTTTCTAGACACCGTTGATAGTTTCTACCGCCAATCCTTCCCCCTGAAAAAGGAAGAGCAGAATATTAGCATAAATACATAAATTGTTCTGCACATGTTTTTCTGGAGGGTTTTTCCCACTTTTTTTTCTTCAGTTTTCTGTGTCTCCATGGACCTCTTTTTGCTACAAACTCGCAGGTTATTTTAAGATAAAGATACAATCTTGACATAACCTGTGGACACATCCCTGCTCCCCTTTGTTGCCTTTGATAAATATTCTGCTCGACTCCAATCTCAAGGCCACTAACTTCAATTCTGCAAATTTATATTGCAGGTCATTCTGGTTGTTAAGCAAATATCAACAGCTAATTTTGTATACTGTTGCGTCAAAACTAAAATTAAAAACATTTTGCCTAAATTCCAAAACACCCAACATTGAACAGTTTTGGCCCAAATTGTTGATGCTTTTTACACACGCACACCATACACACTGATCCAATTTCCTGAGCTTTGCATATTCATATTATGTAAATTACCAACATTCCAAGGCTGACCCAAACCCTTGTGCTGTTTGACGGACGCTTTATCATCAAAGCCCACTCTCCCGCATAGTATCTTTTCATTCGTGTATGTATTTCAGACATCTATCAAGCCATCGCTTTCTCCACCAATTTTCCCCAGGATCTTCCGGCAGAGTACGCTTGAATAACCAGGGCCCAGCATGCGGTCCCCTTGTGTCGCCAAATGTGCCGGCTGCAGAGGCCTGTTCTCTATTCATTCCTAACCTTGAACCACCTCAAAGCAAATAGGGTAAATCATGCCTTAGTCATCTGCGTTCGTTCCCTGCGTTTTTTCTTTTTTTAGTTTGCGATCGGTGCGGCGAGGAAGTGAGAAATTATTGAATTCTTTGGTCTTCCATCTCATTATTGTCATGTTCGTGTGGTTCAGAGAACAAAGAAATGAGTTGCTTCTGTTGCGGGGAGATGATGATGAAAAAAGCCTGTCTTATTTAACAGAATATTAAGTAAACCTACATGTATGTATGCTACATGTACATACGCACCTATACGTAAATATACATACAGGAGCGTGTTCTGTTGATGTTACACATTCTTATACATGATATAAGATTGATTTTTAATGTTTTTTTAAATTTATTTATGTAGTTAATGGACTTGTGCTTCGATTTTAGCAGTATTAGGGTTGAAACAAAAGGCCATTATAACTACCAGTTAGGCAATTATATGTATCTAGGCATGTACACGTACATGTATGCTTCAGGTCCTGTTGGGTGGTAAGCGTTTTGCAATCATGTAACACTGGTGAACAATTTTTTTAAAGTTGTCTGCTTTGGAGATAAAATGTGCTATTTATTATGGATTTTGATGTGCTGAATTCAAATATGACAGTTAAAATTGCTGATTGGCTACTGTTTCCAAGATATTTAAGTTTTTACATTTTACGTACTATGTATATGGTGTACATAGCAGATTTTTAATCATGAATTATCATACACTATTCCCATATACGTGTACACATGTACATGTAGATCTTTAAAACTAGAGCCAATCAACAATTTTAAGCATCATTTCCATTCTCAGTGACCCATAATTAGTCAAGTTTGACTTTTGTTTCGGAAGCATTTTGGCTGTAGACAAGTGTAATCTTTCTTTTCTTTATTTGCAACAAAGGATTTATTTAAAAGCAACAATCTTCTAAAATTAATCATTCTTTCTTAGTAAATAAAAAATGAATATTGTAAAAAATGTAAAATATTGTGAAAAATTTGTCTAATACTGTTTATGTGAGGGATGATCTTTTGTAGTGAATTAGCGAAATTCAGCGATGTGCATGTAACATAAATTTAAAAAATCCTAGTCAGTTCCCAGACTTCTCAGACCATCTGCAGTAAAAATGTTTTTTGGCTATCCACAGCCAGAATCATTCCTTTTATGTAATGAATCGTAACTAAGCATACAGTATTTTACATTGATTGAATATCACATACATGTACCAGCCACGTCCTTGTTTGAGGCAAGGTGTACCATTCTACACATGGCAACCATCTGTAATATACACCTTTCATTGTGCACAAGTCTGCATATCGTGGATCTGTTATCTCGTCTTGCTCCAAGATGATACACATGAGTGCAAGTCAAAATACCTCCCATCAATAGGCATTCTTTCCCTGTCTCTTCAATTTCTCACAGCGAGAGCTAAGGCGCAATAAATCTTTAGAATAAATCTTCAGAATTCCACTTCTGCAGAATCAGACAATAGTCTTTATAATCCACAAGAAGGCTCCCTTCTACAGTTCTACGATTTCCGCTATTTTTAACCCAAGTTAGTTTGCATGGATTGTATTGAGTTACTTACTACAATTTCATGCACAGAAAATCATCTTTAATGTTTCAAATTCTTGATTTGGATATTGGGATTGAAGAATGTTAAAAGATTCCAGTTAGTCAGGTGTTGAATGTATTTAAGGGCCCCCCCCCCCCAAAAAAAAGTCTCTGGTTTCTTGTCATCGTTCAGCTTCAAAATTGGAGTGGTGATGCACTTTTTTTTTTAGCCATCTTTTGTGTTTTTGCCAACAGGGAAATACATGATACATTGTATACGCGGGGACCAAATGTATAGTGGCTAAGAGAGGCCTCACAAATCGGGCAAACGTTCATACCCCCATGTGAAAAAGTCATTTAAAACACAGCACGGCAGAATTCCAATCGATCCAGCAATTTTGGCTGCAATTGGACATCGTTTCATAGCAAAAAAAACAAAAATTTAAAATGCTGACGTGCAGGTCTGAGGCGACATGCACGGAGACCAGAAACCAGAGACTTTTTTTTTGCCTAATAATAGATTTTTTTTTAGCCATTTCTTAATAATCTGTATTTTATAAGCATCAGTTTCAAGCAAGATGCTACATGTACATGATGTACTTTAAGTACATGTAATGAATATATAACTGGACGACATACATGTACAACTTACATTGTATCACCATTGATGAACATTATTAAAGGGACAGTATCGTCACGATTAGAGCAGACTTTCAACAGGGCATGGAATCGGCATCCTAGTTTAAGAAGAACACGGTGACTGAAAATGACTGGCTCATTTATGCAGCAGCAACGGTAATATGACCTTATCATGTGGGGTATTATTTTCAGTCACTGAGTTAATATAAAACTAGCACTCTGATTCCATGCCCTGTTGATTGTGATGATATTGTGCCTTTAAGCTTCGTGTTCAATACATCTTGAAAAGTAAGAAGTAAGCATAGTGTTAGCTAACAACATCATTGGATGTCTTGTGGATGCCAAGTTTGCTAAATGAACAACATCCTGTTTTATTTTTGATACACATAAAAGTATTCTAAGCATAAATTTTGGATACCCTGTTTTTCAAAGAACAAATTTGGACACCTTTTACCCAAATCCTGGCATGTACTCAGGTTGGAGGTGATGGGATAGAGTACACTGTCTGCCCGTTTCGTCTGTGGCCGTCGGATATTTTTGTTGAGAGCCATAAACATGGATTACTGTGTTGTATGGGCTACCTTGGGCTAGAGCCATTAGGGCAATAAAAAAAATACAAATTGTGGCCTCAAATGGGTAACAATTTGTGATCCAACTTAAAGAGATCCCATATGAAGTGGGTAAGTATTGTAAAACATGCCGTTACATTGACGGCGGTGAATTGCGTCAAAGACCCTGTGTGTTCAGTCGGCGTAAATAAACGCAAGTTTGATACGAATGAGATCAATAATTTGTCAATAAGTAATGGTCTCGATGCCCTTCGATTGCTGGATTGATGAATAGACCAGTGCCTCCACCCGAACAATTACATGTCATTATACGATGTGAATAGCTTGAATTGATTGCCGCTTGGAAGAGGAAACTCGACGTGTACGACTGAAAAGCTTAAAATATTCAACTTTTGCACAGTGCTACACTGTACGTGATACAACGTGACATAGCCTGGCCTACACCACTCAAATATCATTGGGAACAGGATGGGCTTGCAAATGTAGATGAGAGGATGATGGGAGGATAATGATGGGGGGGGGGGGGAATTAATGTAAACTTTATTTTCTGCGGAAAAAAAAAATCCAGATATTCGAACCATCGATCGACTATTCGGCACAGCCCTATATCTAGGTCACTTAATACATGTATTTCCCTCAATTTTGTGGCAGAAAGTTTTTATCTAGAGATGGCAGGGCAATAAAGGCCCATCTTGAGATTTGTGTGGGTGTGTTGAGGATCTGTGGGTGGATGTTTGTGTATAATTCATCTTCAGAGATCAGACGGATGTATACAGTGAGACAACCATGGTGCATATTACAAAATAGTCCTTTAGGAATCCTTGTCTGACACAACCTTTTAGAGACCTGTAAAATGTCTGTAAACATTTTGCGTGTTGTGACAAGTAGAAACCATCTGTCCAAATTTTATATAAGGGGTGATAATGTGCGCGGTAAGCCTACAGTAAACACTGTTACACATGGAGGCCACTCCCAACCACTAAATGTCCAATACGTTGTACACATATTGTTTGTGCATATAAGCCACACTAACCCTTTTAAGTAATCTTTTATGTAAAACTCCGAGACCACTGGAAAAAATAACTCTCCAATTACATACATGTACATGCACATGAAAACACTGTATACCACTGTAGACCACCAAGTTCAGTGGTGTCCTATGTCTGTGTACAGTACTTCTGATTATGGAGGTCGAAAAGTGGACATCTGCTTTTCAGCTTTCTAAATAATGAAAAAGCAGATTGAACGTTGTTGGCTAGTGCATTTTTCTACTTTTCTTCTGTCCTTCCTCCTAAAAAGTAGATTGAACATTTTGGTAACATCCATTTTTCTACTTTTCTGTTTCACGAAAAGCAGATTTTACTTTTTCACCTACACTGGCAGTCAAAAAGTGGACATCTGCTTTTCTGGTTTCCTACAACCAGAAAAGTAGATATGAACGTTTTCGACAAATCCATTTTTCTGCTTTCCTGCTTCCCGAAAAGCAGATTAGACGTTTTGTCACACAGTGACCTAAAAGTGGACATCTGCTTTTCTGTTTTCCAACAACCCGAACAAGTAGAACGAATGTTTTGGACAAATCCATTTTTCTGCTTTCCTGCTTCCCGAAAAGCGGATCGAACGTTTTCTCAACAGTGGCCTAAAAGTGGACAAGTCTGCTTTGTGCTTGAAGAAAAGCAGATTTAATGATTTGATAAATCTACTCCCTTACGCACAAATAGTGGACTAATCCCACTGTCACAATACATGTCCGACGTAGGCGCCAGGTACATGTAGGCGCGTTCCGTTTGATGTGTGATGTGCCGCCCCCTATTTTTCAGCGACGGTTATCACATGCATCGTTTTGGTGCATTGGTAGGATTCGTCCATTATTTTGTGGATAAGGGAGTAGATTTATCAAATCATTCAATTTGCTTTTCTTCAAGCGCAAAACAGACTTGTCCACTTTTAGACCACTGTTGAGAAAACGTTCGATCTGCTTTTCGGGAAGCAGGAAAGCAGAAAAATGGATTCGTCCAAAACGTTCGTTCTACTTTTCGTGTTGTGGGAAACCAGAAAAGCAGATGTCCACTTTTAGGCCACTGTGTGACAAAATGTCTAATCTGCTTTTCGGCTTGTAGAAAAGTAGAAAAATTGATTTGTCCAAAACGTTCGATCTACTTTTTGGGTTGTAGGAAACCGGAAAAGCAGATGTCCACTTTTTGACCACCAGTGTAGGTGAACAAGTAAAATCTACTTTTCTTGAAGCTGAAAAACAGAAAAGTAGAAAAATGGATATTACCAAAATGTTCAATCTACTTTTTAGGTGGAAGAAAAGCAGAAAAGTAGAAAAATGCACTTGCCAACAACGTTCAATCTGCTTTTTCATTATTTAGAAAGCTGAAAAGCAGATGTCCACTTTTCGACCTCCATATTCTGATGCTGAGTGATGCTGAGTTTTCAGCAGTATTTATAAACACAGACTCTCAAGAGTAAGCCACCACCAGCCACTGAGACTCGAACATAATAATATGCCCTGCAATACATCAATCACAAACCACTAAAACCAACAGACATTATATATGAGGTATTATGTTACTATGCAGTATAGCCATTAGGAGCCACTGCCTTCTATAGCAATGGCTTGGAGTGGCCTCAATGGTTTGTTCATAAATTTACACTGATAGTAGGAGGGTTTTAAGCTATTGAACAAAGTCATTGTCAACTACATGTATACAGTAATCATTGTTCTTGATGAAGAAACTGTAGGTTTTGACAAGTTGTTGAAAAAAACTCTTTAGTTGTGGTGGGTTTTTTCTTTTATATTCATATGTAACGGTGAATTTACTAGTGTAGAGTACATTTTTCTGCACATAGCAATAATAACAAGTCAATAAATTACTGGTAACTAAGTTTTATTTCAGCAAAAAACAAAACATTTGATCCCAGTATATACAAACAGAATTATAACCATGCTCAAAACTTGTTGTGAAGAATTTTTGAGAATAGACTTGGAGTGCCATTGTCGAGTGGTTTAGTGCATCGGATTTATGTTCTGATGGCTGAGTCGTCAGAATGTGGGTTCGAATCCCAACCGCGACCATGGTGCGTGTGTCTTTGAGCAAGACACTTTACCATAATTGCTTCTCTCCACCCAGGGGTAAATGGGTACCTGTGAGGGCAGAGTTGGTTGTTGTGTTTGATTAGCCCTATATGCGCTGTAATGGCAGCAATTGAGCTATTTATATACTCCCCAGGGAGCTGAGATGGTTTCAGGAATGATTTATGAGCCTGATGAGCAGGGGTAATAATATAATGCGCCTTGAACACCAGTTTGGTGGATACGTGCGCTATATAAGTCCACATTATTATTATTGTTATTGTTATTGTTATTGTTATTGTCGTCGTCGTCGTCGTCGTCGTCGTTATAATATGGCTGCACTGAACCTCACTGCTAAACACCTTCAAAAACTCCATGTTTGGAAGTTTTCAAACTGTAGGCTGTCAAGTTTAGAAGTTGTAGGTTTTTACTTATTGCTCTTTTTCCCTGTGGCATACAGATACACTGTACATGTAGATCATTATTGGTTGTAGTTTTCCTTCCTCCATGGTTGTATGCAGTAATGCAGAAACAGTAGAACTAGTTGAGATCATTAAACATATTGTCTAGACAAGAATTACCAGTCCTTTCACATCCAGTGGTAATCCAATTTATATTGTACTCACTTCAAACACGGCCGACATCAGCCATGCAATTCGCAAGAAAATAAAAAAATACATGCTATGAAGCATTGTTGGGAAATCTGTTGCGTGAAAAGTTACAAGTTTACACCAAATTTTTTCCTTTTGTGCTTGGTTTTTGTTTTGTTTTTTTTGTGGTCGGGAGCCTAGTTGCAGATTGGTGTTTTATTGACCTTGTTTTGGTTGTACTCTTTTGCCTGTAAGGATGAAAAGTGATACACCAAGTTGTTAAATCCTGGCTTTCTGAAGGGAAGGGATTAGTGACAGATTAGTACTCTGGCAATGCTATGGTTAGATGAATTATTACACAGGTTGGTTATGGACCCATTGTGAAAGGATTAGTGACGGATTAGCACTATTGCAGACGACTTACTATATGCCTACATGTAGCTTTGTTATGGGCCTTGTGCATTGTGAATTCCAGGTGTATATTTGAATAGAGAGTGACTGGTTTTTAATCATTTATTCATTTTATTTGCATTTTGAAAGGGGTCTGTGGTTTTATCAAGAGGATTAACAAGTACCATAGGCCTAGATTTTAACCCAACATCTTGTGAATTATAGCATGTAAAATATATACGTTCTTTTTAATTTCCAGATTTTTTTATAACTTCTCATATTACTTGTATTTAATAGTTTATTTTTTATTTGGAAAGTTATTTCATGTTACCAACCTAGGATTGGATGACCAGGCTTTCGAGTCACAGTGTTTTCACTTTTGTTCATCCTGGCCATCTTAGATTGGATTGTCTCTTCTCTGCTTGTTGAACTCCCTCCCACTTCCCCTCTTCCCTTCTATACCTTCCTCATCCCCTCCCCCACCCACACCCACATCTCTTCCCCATCTCATTCTTACCTACCGTACCTATACATCTATTCTTTTTGATTGGTATTTGTTATACAATTTATCTCTCATCTTGACTGTCCCTGATGTATGCCCTTTCTTACTTTGAATGTACATGTTTGTATTTTGAATGTTTTGGCCGAATAAATAATAATAATAATAATAATGATTTCAAATGGATCCCAGTACACAAAATTCACAATTTCCCATCAAATAGTATTCAACAATGTACATCATGTACATTGTACACAAATTTATGCCTAATAATTTTACTTACTTTAACCTGTGAAGTCCCTATGGTTCTCCCTGAACCATATTTCTCACTTAGCGACAGTAGAGAAAACGAGTTGCCCGACATTGGTTCTCGTTTGAACCTTTTTCACTTAACGAAGGTTGAGATACGATTTGTGCGATAAGGTTCTTTTCAGAACCTGTACCTTGGCTTTGCGATAGTTGAGATAAACACATGGTATTACCGCAAACCAAACCAAAACGATATCGATATTCCACCATTCAAAGCCTCAAATCTTATAGTTTTACTTTGCAAATTTCTGTTGAACAAAATCGTTCCATGACATGCATTATTTTAGCTGCTTTTAAATGTTGCTTCCATTAGTTACCTCTGTGGGCACGGCGTTCCTATGTTATTTCCTCATTTAACCCTAACCTTCCAAAATCCTCCAAAATCCTCTTTGCTAAAGTGAAGGATTTTGAAGGATTGAGGTTACATGCTACATGCTCTTTGCTAAAGTGAAGGATTTTGGAGGATTGAGTTTATTAGGCATACTTGCCTTTCCATGGTACATGTACATCCATGTTTGTTGTATTGATTGCAAGGTCAGTGCTTGGGTCAGTGGACACTGTTTATTGCTCCATGCATGCAGGAGGGTCCCTGGATTCTTTAACGTTGCCGTTAAGCATGCACTGATTAACAGAAGTCTGCTTAACCCTCTGTGGGGGCCCTACTTGAAGTGATCAATTGTTAATTCGAGGGTATGGAAATATTGAAGATATTGTTGGTTTGTGACAAGCTTAAACACGGCGTCTATATTGTTCATTCTCCAGTCTAGATACCGACACATTCATTCATCACTTTCTTTTGGAATATTTTTTTGAACTATGACATCCGGCAAGCTTCACCAAATAGTTCAAAAGAATCTGACCGTGACTTTTCAGCAGAAAGCTGTCACATAATTATGTATATGTCTGCATAACTCCTGTATAAAAATATGTAGGTTGTATGTTTGGGACAGACATACTGCTTCAATCATCCAAATTCTGTTGAGATAGTGAAACATATGCTATATGTACAAACTGTACATCTATAGGTGAATGAGTACAAAGCTGTGAATAGAAATCCCTATTTCCATGAATGTATTGTAATTTTTTACATAGTGGATTTGTTGGTCTCGTAGTTTGTATCTCCATTCTCGAGCACGCTAATCGAAATGTAGAGAAGATCCCTGCTTCATCGTGGAATTTGTGTCTTAGTTGGATGTCAGAAATTCATTTTGGAAATAATTTCAGCAATTTTACTAACACTAGTAACAGCACCCGAGACAGAAATACATTTTGAGGCATGTTTGATACCATCATCATTTGTACACCAAGTAATTAAGTTTTTTGTAAAACTGGTGAGACACCAATAGTGTACATTACATGTATGTGCACTGTACATGTACATGGATTCTTTTGGTTAGGTTTCCATTTCTAAGTAAGACTATTATTGCGGTGACACCAGCGGCATAGCCAGGACTTTTTCAGTGGGGGGCACAGGGGGCATTGCTTTTCAGTGGGGGGGCCCAGGGGGTATGGGTTTTTTCCCTTTTCTTTTTCTTTTCTGTTTTTGGGGGCACTATGAGGATTTTTCGTGGGGGGGGGGAGGGGGGGCACGTGCCCCCCCCAGGGCCCCCACCCCGATCAGTATGCTCTCATCATCCTCAGGAGAATACTGATCGAAACGTCGAGTTGTACCTCCAGTTCTTTTCAGAAATAATTACTCCTCAATTGAGCATTTCACATGGTGTCACTGCAATTAGTCTTACTTATCCTCCTCACCATGCAAAGCTACAAGTTTTACCTTTCCATTTCTATTCTTGAACAGAGGGTCTGATCATGGAGGAAGAAAACAGAAGGAGTCACAACGAAGGCATATCAAAGGTTCAATGTCTTTTGCCGCGGTCGTAAAATTTCTAAGCCAGCGCTAATCGTTTAATCCGATTATCGAGGAGAACTACAGCCAGGCTTTCTTTGCACATGCGCATTGCGCGCATTGCTGACGCGTTGTGCTATTGCACTACACGGAAGGCTGGCTCCCAATCCAAGTCGACCTACGAATCCAACACTGCAATATCTTCATTGTACAGCATCGTACAAATATGAGGATTGAAATGATAAAAAGCTAAACAACACGTCTTTGAATTTGACAATTTTTGACTTCCGGAGATAACCGGAAATATCCTTAAAACAAGTTGCTAAAAAGACACTTTATTGTAACATCTGAATGTTATATTTACCGTAAGTCAGCTTCGGATTCGCCAAATTCGACGATCAAAACACCAAAATACTTGGTGGAAAAATCGCTATTGAAGACAATGAACTGCGCAATATAAAAAGCCCGCGAAAAGTAGTGCGCATACGTTTTGTGTTTATTCGTTTGCTACAGATTTCTACCCTCCAATTATGTATGCTGGTCGCGAGCAGGCCGAGCGGCAAAAGACATTGTACACAAGGGGATTATCGCGGTCGTTAAATTTGTAAGCGCAGCGGGTGGCCGTAATGTATTTTACAATGGGCCACTCCGAAGTGGTAATTGGTTATGACATAAGAGGCTGGGCGATGTGACTCCTTCTGTTTTCTTCCTCCATGGTCTGATAAAGGCCACAAAAGGAACAATACATATTGACTGGGTTTGTTTACCATTGTCTGAGCAAGTATAAAAGAGATTTGGAGTGTGAATGAGCAGCTAGTCTCCTGCTCAAGGCACTGTATTGGGTGATTTTAATCAGAGTGCCTTGAGGGCAGTATTGCTTCTATTCATGAATGGGGGTCTGTGGTGCTTTGAAAATATTGACTCATTTCTCAAATGGTTTAGGGTGGAGTACTGTTGGCCCAGCTTAGCAGCGTATCATAATACAAAGTCCCTAATGCATCAGAAACATGAACGTGTGGATTTTAAGGCACTTCTTGTGTAAAAACCTGACTGATTACAACTAAAACAGATTTTAGACGAGAAAAAACAGTCTAGTGCTACTTCTAGAGATAAAACAGATTTACATTACAGGATTTGTATTAAAATGGTTTAGTTTACATGTAGAGTACTGTAGGCTAGGCTTAGTAGGGCTTCATATTCTTAATACAAAGTCAAAGTGAAAAGTTTACTAGACTACATGTATATGTTATATGTAATAAATACATGTACATATTGTAACGGAAACCCCTAGGTATCCGCCAGTTAATTTTTTAAAAGGGAAAAGCAACCAAATGGAAAAAGAATAAATCAAGATTGAGAAACAATATTTGAATCTCTTGTTGCCTGTGTTTTTAAGGCAACTTTTATTTTAAATTCAACAATAAATTAGTATACTAAAAGTTTGGCAGTGTGGCTTTAACAAATTACATTGAATAATATAATAATGACAAACACAAGTTAAAGTAATTAAAAAGACACGGCTGGAATGAGGAACGAGGAACAGAGTACAAGAAAATAAGAACATGTAAAAACTTACATCTCCAAGACCAAGAACAGAACCCAAGTGCTCAACTGAAGGAACTGAAGGAACTGAAGGAACTGAAGGAACTAAAGAAAAACATGATGCTACTGCATCAACATGCCCAGTCCAACTCCTTTTCGAGTGGCTATTGCATTGGCTTTTTAAGCCAAACCAATGCATTCCAACATATTTGATCTTTGTGATGGTACAATGTGTAATTACAACAATGCCTTAGTCTGGACTTGCTATGCACACAGCTGTTTAAAGGAATCTCAATAAGACTTAAAGGAATGTCACTACATAACAGAATGTCACTACATAACAATTAAAGGTTGTTTCGCCACAATATATTCATTATACGTGATCTGTATTCATTTAAAACAAATAATTTGAAAGAAATCTCAAGGCCCTCAAAAAACAAATTCACATTTCTTAATTGTCCAATCATGTGTTCATGAGTGTGAATTTAATAATTTAATAATGTATGTATATTGAAAAGGCAAGTTTTGTGTAACAACTGGACTGAATTCAACTAATTTTAGACACCATCTGATCAGGACAAACTGGCTAGGGCTACTCCAAGAGATTAAAAAATCAGATTTACACAGATTTGTATGCATTTAAGTTGGTATTATCCTTTCTTAATTTAATTTCTGTTTTCTCTTACTGACAGGTAATGTCCAAGGTGTTGAGATGATGCCCATCCAGCAACATCAGTTCATCCCACTCACTGAAGTCCTCTGCCTCATCATCTCCGAGATGAACAAACGCAAACTGACGGCGACTCAAGACACCATCCGAGACAAACTAGCCGAGTGCTACTCCAAGATGCCCGTACCCAACCCAGACATCATCCATAAGTCTCTCAGTCATCTCATGACGGAGCAGAAGATTGAGCATACCGGTAAAGGGTACATGATCATCGGTTTGGATAAACTACCACCAGATAGTCCATCTGGGGATGAGGCTGACACCGTCGTGGCCAAACCAAAGACCAAGCAACCCGAGGAAAGAGTTTACCTGATGTACAAAGACGGCGCCTTGACGAAGCATTCCTTGCCAACATTTATGGTTGATAAGAGTACACAGACCACCCGAACGAGAAGTGATTCCTCATCTCCAAGACCTGTGTCGTATCCAGCTAACGTGAACATGAGTACTATCTATGAGAAAAGCCATACGATAGGAACAAGTAGCCCGTCTAGCCAGCGGACTTTAGAGGTCCAGCCGAGCCTATTACAGCGAAGCCTGTCCTTGAGGGAACGGCGGAGCCCATCTAAACGGAGCAACTTTGATCGGACAAGCTCCATGAGAGCGAAATCTAATGAGGTGGAGAATGGATACTTCACGTCCGATTCCGAAGCCAAGCCGTCATGTTTTGGCAAATTGCTTGGCAAAACGGCCAAGAAGAAGGCCATGACTCAAGACAATACCAAGCATCAGACCTTCTCGGCCCAGTTTCCTCCATCTGATATCCATGATCCTTTCTTTAACTATGCTCACTGGCTTGGAAAATCTCCGCAAAAGGTGGCTCTGAACTCAGTTGCTGCATCGAGCCCTAAGAACAGCCCTAAGGATAAATCTAAGAACACAAATGAAGGTTCTCCTGCCAAAGGCACCGGGACCTCAACTGGTAAGAAAGACGGATCAAAGAAATCACTTCCTAAGGATGGGACACACAAGGAGGTGAACCACTATAAGCTTGAACATGGTCGGTTAACTCAAACCGCCAAAATGCTACAGCAGAAGTACCATGATAATGCCCAAGAATCAATGCCCGAATCCGAGCAGGAATTCTTGAAACCAACCCAGTTTCGTACCAAAGTCGTGGCTGAACAAACGCAGCCAGTCAAGAATTCTAAGAAGTCAGACAAAATGAAACATTACTTTTCATCGATTCAGAACAACACGCCTTCACAGATGCAGCCATTTGAAGGAATAAGCACAGACGATCAGGCAGATTCAGAGATAGAATTACAGCGACGGAATGAACTGGCTGCTGAGAAACGAAAACAAAAACTTGATCAACTGAAGGAACGCAGACAAGCACGGATCTTCACTGCCCATACAACCATGAGAGAATCAGATATGGTTGATCCAATGAATTACCCACCAGCTGGAATGGAACTTCCAGGTCCTCATGCAACTAATGGCTCTCAGGGCCAGTCCACTAACCCAGGAGGGGGTTATATCAAGGAGGATATGGAAACTCCTGAACCGATCAGGCGGCAGATTATGGTGACAAAAACTGAAGTAAAACGCAGCGGACCACAGAGTCCAACATCCGGCCTATACCCTGAGGCATTACAAACACCAAAGAATTATAACGGATACGTTAACCGACAGCCTGAACCACAAAAGAACTACTCAAATTACAACGAACACACTGAGCATGAGCAGTACTACCGTGATGAGGAAATTGATAATTACATGCGCCAAGAACAATGTAAGAAAAATTCCCAAGATGACGACGATATGCAAGATCCAATGTGCTCCCCACAGCGGGACACCAGCGGTTTCTCCTCACACCCCCAGCATCCACCCAGGGAGGTAACCAGTGATCGTAGGGAGGGGTTAAGCCAGATGACAAGGGGGGTTAACCCACGTCCCACCTCGCAACATCTTGATTATATGGATAACGAACGACCACCCCCTCCACCACCAATCCGATTCAGTTCCCAATCCGACCGTAGCCCAGGACACCAACCTCCCATTCATAGTGTCCATCCTTCCCAGATACTCATCCAGAGCCCAACCGGTCATCCCGAGTACCCCAATAAGTTACCGCTCCATCAGCGAGTGGAAAGCCTATCAAGCTCTACCGGTGATAGTGGCTTTAACTCCCCGCGTTCATCCCTCACTCAGAGCCAAAACAACAACTCCCCAGTCGATCACGGAAACTACGATCCCCTCCACAATCGACATATTGGCACAACGGGCATTCCTGTACTGATCAAGCCAATCCCACGACGCACTCAAGATGACGTGGATAACCAGAACAGAGATTTTGATAACAGTAATCGCATGATTAAATCGACATCCAACCCGACACGTCTCCACTCAACGATTGTCAAGCAATCTAGTAGTTCGGAATTGTCGGTGAAGAGAAAGTTCAAGAGTTCTGATACAGTCGATGCCAGCTCTGACACGTCAGAGAAAACGGCTTATAGTTCAGTCAGTATAAAGTCCAAACTTGACCGACCGAGGAGCTTTGAAGTTATTGGGACAGTATAGAAATAGTCAGGTTGTTTAGAACGCCAAGAATCAAATTGGTTTATTTCCAAATAAATCCTTAAAGGGAAGGTACAACATTGGTGCATGTACTTACAGGTTTGTTTTTTTATAATGCATACTCATAGAAACAGTTTTGCCAGCATCACCAATGTTGTACATGTATTTTCCCTTTGATGTATATCTTGATTCAAAGGGAGTTAGCATAATCGTAGAATCAGTTTTTTGCCAACATCACCAATGTTGTATTTTCCCTTTAATTTGATTGCTACTTACCTGCTACTTACAATTCATAATTGTTTTTACAATTTTCTCCACTGATATTAATTTTCATTTTGATATTGAACAATTCAACAGCAAATGGCACACTTTTGTTCTACAGAATTTTTTTAATTTCATTAAGAGTTTATTTTTTTAAATAGAGAATTAGCGGTAAGAAAACTTCTTTCCAATCAAAGGGTACGTTCAGACGAAGGAATAGTTTAGCCCTTAATCCATTAACAGCGTGGGCTCTCTAGATAAGATCTGTCACTCAAAAAAAACCTCCCGTTCACACAGCACACTTTCTTGGAATAAACTATTCCCCAGCAGTCACCCCCTGTGTCAGGTCATGTCAACCTTGAGGAGTCACATCCGGGGGTACACCATCACGCGCATGCGTGAGTACAGATGTCAATGTTTTCCGCGCCAACGACATGTACATGTACTGTGTATACTGTTTCTACTTGATAACGGTGACGGGAATGCAAAAAGAACAAAAAAATATATCATAACAAACCACGAACCACGCTCGCACAGGATACATACAGGCTACACAGCTGAAAAGTGCTGTCAAAGCGAAGCATGTAAAGCTACGTTATGTTTACATTAGACTGGTACCGAACCGAATCCGAGTATCGTAAAACGTGTGAGACGTCTTTACTACGTATTTCCAGCAGAGGAATTGCGTTGCTACGTAAGCCTTTTTGTTCGTTCAGAGGTCAGGACCAGATTAGTCCGGAAGTCACAAGGTCAGTTGCATTCTGACGATAAACTTCTGGGTGTCTCGGCAGGGGGTATGTGGGGGTATGTGGGGGTATGTGGGGGTATGTGGGGGTATGTGGGGGTATGTGGGGGTATGTGGGGGTATGTGGGGGTATGTGGGGGTATGTGGGGGTATGTGGGGGTATGTGGGGGTATGTGGGGGTATGTGGGGGTATGTGGTTAAACCGGGACTATTCTGTTCTAATCTCACTTTTTTGGGAGATCAAACTATTCCATCCTGGTGGAATAGATTGGTCCAGAATGGTCGGATTAGTGCGTTCCGACGGAGGAATAGTTTAGTCTTTCAGGAATAAGGCTAAAATATTCCTTCGTCTGAACGTACCCAAAGGGACCTGTCTTTATCAACTCCCTGAGCCTTTGATTAACACCCCCCTAGGGTCAAAATCTGAAACTACTTACTAATTTTTTTGAGCTATGTATTTAATATCAAAAGAAAACAAACAAAAACAAACCAAAAAAACAGCTCTTGTAAATATTGATCAGTAAATATATGTTCACATTGGTAGAGTAATGTAAGGATGTAGTGATGAATTGTGAGGGAATTAGCTAAAACCATTAAAAGCCACTGTGCACCATTGGTCATTTCATATCAAAAATTATTTGTATGTCAAGGGCATTTTAGTGAAATAATTCCCAAAATGAATTTCTGTCATCCGAAGACAGAAATTGCACGGAGTGAATGAATGAATACAAACAATCTTGAATGCATTTTCTCATTATAGAGGCACTCTAAGGTCAAATTCAGTTTTGTGATGCACTCATTTTCCAATAGATAGAGTCCTTATTAAAGTGTGAACAAATTACAAGTCTCTAACTTCACTTTAAAGTGGTGTAACATATCATTTTATTTGATACCCTTTCAGAGCGATATTTGAAACATGACGTCACTATTTACTTACGGTAAATGAGTCTGTAACATTCCATTTCAACGCCGATTTGATCAAATATTGTGGAGATTCAGGAATGAACTGCAAATTCACCGTACAAAAATGTAGAGATCCATTTATTTGAAATGTGACGTCACTGTTGTCTTTGGATGTTAACAAATTTCACACAGGAAGGTTATCAAATAAAATGACATTTTACATCACTTTAACGTGAGGTTAGAGACTCATTTAAAAAAAAAATTTTTTCACACTTTAATAATGACTCTAGTTATTGGAAAATCACAAAACTAAATTTGACCTTAGAGCCCCTCTTTAAAGGCACAATATCGTCACGATCAACATGGCCTTGAATCGGAGTGTTAGTTTTAGATTAACTCAGTGACTGAAAATATTATTCCACGTGATAAGGTCATATTACCGTTGCTGCTGCATAAATGAGCCAGTGATTATCAGTCACTGTGTTCATCTTAAACTAGGACACCGATTCCATGCCCTGTTGAAAGTCTGCTCTGATCGTGACGATACTGCCCCTTTAATAGTGCAAATTAGTGTTGATACATTCTTGATTCTTATAAAGTATGGATGCATTTACAGACATGTTACCAAACGTGTACACTGGTTTTAAATAGTATAGCTTAAACTGATGTAGGTTTTCTAGGATAAATACATGTATGTACATGAGTTCTTTCGGGTGACACCATGTAATGATCTCTTCTTGGAAGAAGTGATGGCTGAGTGTTGGGTGAGTAGTGCGATTACTCGAGTACTCGAGTACTCATACTTGCGTCTTTTTACTACTCGATGTGATTACCTCAAAAGTACTTGCGAGTTGTAAGTACATTCACAAGTAACGACTGATTCTTTTGTTGTTTATTCATTAAGCATAAAAAATCAGAAATGATATCTTACGTTTTCAAAAAAAATATCATAAACCGTAATGAAAAAGTACGTTTGAAATAGTATACTTTTGAAATACTTAAATAACCAACGACCTAGGCTATGACTAGCATGAGTAATGCATACAATTTAAGAAAGGATTACAAGAGATTAAGTAATATTAAATTACTCACGATTATTCAAGTACTTGCGAGTAATTGCTGTGTGATTACTCGACAGTGTAAATTGTTTTTCTTTGTAAAGTCTTACCTGTTGAAGAGGAGACCGGGACTTATTTGAATTTGACACTTAACATATGTATAAAGAAGTAGTTAGACTGTCACTGGATTTATTGAATACTTGTAGGTATAGACTAAAACTTACTAATATGTTCTCGTAAACTTTCTCATTTTATCACATTCAATTTGTATATTTGTATCTGTAAAATTGCTTGTAGTCTTACAAAATACCTGTAATATGCTGATAAATACATTGAAGATTGAAACAAATATGCAGTTTGTGTAATTTGACGATTCACGTTTTGAAAGCTTGACTTAATTTTTGTATATCTGATGTGAATGGAAACTTGAAAATGAGTTTTGTACAAAAAATGTAACTTATCTAACTTGATGAATCTGTAGTTCATTGTTAAAATATTGTGAGAATGCAATTGTAAATAGCGGCACTACTGTAGATAAAGTTGTGAATTAATCATGTTAGTGATCAGTAATTGTAACTAAAGGAAAGGTACAACATTGGTAATTATCAGATTATCAAATTAACCAATTATTATCAACAATGTTACTTGGTATAAAGTAGATGCATTTATCAATCATCTTGAGAAATGATTTCGTCTGAAGTGCTTATCTTAGAGAAAACAAGAATTATTATGTTGAATTTACACACAAACTTGCCGTATGGCAACATTTTATGAAACATTAAAACAAAAACCGTTTTTGTGTTTTTCTCAAAACGTGAGCATCTATTGTGATGAAATTTCCACAGGTTAGTTTATGTAGAACTAGCTTTGCATGGTGAGGAGGATAAGTAAGAGTAATTGCGGTGACACCATGTGAAATGCTCAATTGAGTAGTAATTAGTTTTGAAAAGAACTGGAGGTACAACTCGACATTTCGATCAGTATGCTCTGATCGTCCTCATATATGATATATAAACCAATATTGTATCTTTCCCTTTAAGTGTATAGCTTATGTAATCTAGAGTCAATATTTTGTTATTTACTCAAGAGTTGCATTAAATTAATGTTTCTCCAGTTGTACATATTTCTCAAATTGTAAAGCTGCTACTGATTGTATCAGAGTGCACTGATGTAAGATTAATTCACCGTAATGGAAGGATGTGTTAGGCGGATTTGGAAAGACTTTAAAGAAGTTAAGTCCAGCGATGTGATAACATGTGATTATCAATCCAAGCGGTTAATGCAATCTGTCAGAAGAGGTACCGCTAACCATATCTAGAAGCTGAATCCATAATAACTCTCCCACAATTGCATTGAATTTTATCTTGGATATTTATCGTCATGGCAATTTATCATTTTGTTTTATTTGAAAATTGGAATTTCTTTTAAAAGGAAGACACAGCATTGTTTTTGGTAACGAACCTACAGTTTAAACTTTGCTTTCAAGAGATATACACATATCATAAATCTAACCTGTGGAAACTTCATCACAATAGGTGTTCAAGTCTTTGAGAAAATGACAATAAAACTGTAAATTTTACATAGAATTGTTATCTCGAAGATGAAAGCATTTGAGACAAAATCCTTTCTCAGGATAATTGCTATGTGTACCAATTTTACACCAAGTCCATTTTTAGATAAAACATGTTATTCATTAGTTTGAGAATTTGCCAGTGTTGTACCTTCCCTTTAAATTTAAAGTTTGTTAATTTTTATTTCTTTTAATATATTTCTATTTTACTTAATTGTACGCTTACCAATTGCACACACATTTAATTCCATGTTGGTAGTGTTATATAATTAGTAGTGTCTCTCACACATTCAAAATGTTTGCTTCAATGTTTGGCTAAAATATTACAAAGTTATTGAACGTGATTGTCAGAATGTTATAAAGATTACACCAGTTTGTAGTGTTAGTTCTCTTTCATTAAACATCTGAAAACCTTGTACAGTAAATGTGGATTTATTACAATGAACACTACAGGTTTCTCAGAGTTGGATGCGCTAGTTATAAACTCACAAAAACTATGGATAATGTTGACTACAATTCTAAGAATGACCTGTTGCCAATCGACAGCTCTCAGTCAGAAATCTCACATACACCAATTATTTGAATCTAAAAATCTTAAGTATATGTATATGTTATAACAAAGTTGTCCTGGTACTGAAGTAGTGTGGCATAAATTTTCCCAAACTGCCAGTAAATTTAACCTTCTCTTATTAGTTTGTAGGGAAACCCATGTATTAGTTGTAATGCACATGTCTGTTTTGGAGTTATAATGCAATAAAAAAAAATCACTTGTGAAAACTTGTGACAATTCTGAGCCCTGGTGAGACTTGTAGCATGGAATCAAATTGGTTTCTCATCAACGTCCAACTACCCTGTATAACCCGACGGCTATGTGACACACAAAACCATCTCTCTTGTAATGCGGTGATGATAACGCTTGAGGGTCCCAGGTGCTAAGCTACCCAGAGGAATTGTGGGATACCGCTCAGGGTGTGAAAGGTAACAGGTACATTCAGTGTTAAGGGGGGGGGGGGGGGGGATGCTGATGGAGTTTCATTTTTGGAGTGTTTTTCCCCTTAGAATCAAGAGTAGGACATCAATAATGCTGATGGATTCTTAGTGGATGGAGGGAGGTACATGTAGGAGTGCAGTTGAGTAATTGTCATCTTACTAACTACATGTATTCTCCCATTTTACCCCTTGCCTCTTTGATGAATAATAGGAAACTAGGCGTTTATTCTTGGATATCTGCTGCGCATTGATTCCCCTCCGGTGATCAAGATGGTTTCTATTAGGTTTTATGTTTTAATTTCTGTGAAGCACCTTGAGCATATAAATTTTTGCGGCATTTTTGCCCTATGTGGAAACAATGTTTAAATTATTATCATGGTTATGTGTTCAAGGGTGATGGTGTACTCATGTAAATGTATGTCTGTGGCTGTGTTTCTCTTCTGTAACAGAGAACATAAATGGAAGGTGTGGACAAGAGGTTGATAACTAAGGTGTCCGAGCATGCACAATATGCATTAACAAGAGTGTATGCAAGCCAAGCACTTATATCATTACTATGATTATACTTCTGGTTGGCACTTTATTTCCCTAAAGGCTAGTTCATACGTCAATGAGTGCAAATCTGTTGAGTCAAAACCGTAAATGATACACGTGAGTGAACACATTTCAACCTGTGCGAATCATTCGCTGATAATTAATGATGTAAATTGGTTTATTTTCCTTCGTGTCGGGGTGGAGTTTGAACTGAACCTTTGGCTGATAAACTCTGTGAAGGATACAACAAGAATTTGTAAAAAGCTGGAAGAAGAATTCCCAGAAAAAGAAACTAGTCAAAACTAGATCAGACTGGTTGGGATTTGAAATCAGTTCACTTTACTATGGTGAAAGGCAAGGAAATTGTACCGCAATGCAAATGTGTCTACTCATTCAGAGTTGGTTTTAATGGTTTGGGTTACTTATTGGTATGTTCAAGCATGGTTCCTCCATGGTTCCTCCATGGTTCCTCCATGGTTCCTCCATGGTTCCTCCATGGTTCAAGTGTATGGTTGCGATCTGCTGTGAATTTTGATCTGAAGTCTTATGATTGCGAATCATGTGATGTTCCAACTGAGCCCATAGCAGTCCCAGGCCGAATTTGAACACATATCTTGCCGACCACCGTTTTCAGACCACACTGCATTTGTCACACGCATTCTTTAAAGGGACAATGTCGTCATGACCAACAGGGCATGGAATCAGAGTGCTAGTTTTAGATTAACCCTCCTATGGTTTGACCTTTCAAAACCTTTCAAAATCTGCTTACTGGCCAAAATGGCTATCAATAATTATGAACCCTTTAAAACCCTCCAGAATTTGTTGCTACTGAACAACCACACCTTTCAATACCCTTTGAAAGGTATTGAAACATTTCAACACCAGTTTGTTCAGAGAGTTGTTACACCTTTCGAAACCTTTCATAGGTCCCTTTTGTCAGACAGTTTTCTCACCTTTCAAAACCCTTCAGTACAGCAAACTTGAAAGGTTTTGAAAGGTCTGACAATTCTATGGCAAACTGCACTGTACATAGGAGGGTTAACTCATCAGTGACTGAAAATAATACCCACATGATATGGTCATATTACCGTTGCTTCGGCATAAATGTGCCAGTAATTTTCACTGTGTTCATCTTAAACTAGGACACCGATTCAATGCCCTATTCGTGACGATAGTGTACCTTTAATATTTGGTATGCTTGCGTTTTGTAAATATAAGGCATTGGTCGAATCAGTGGACAGTGTAGAACATGAACTCTTAATCGTAGAATATTAGTACCACTGCACTGTAGTTATGTCGGTACTCAGTGTGATGGTCGGCTACACGTACAGTGCACTCACAATCTTCCCAGATTCATGTAGCTTATACCAAGCCAGAGGGGATGATGTGAAAGGAGCGTCGGCATGAGAAGCACAGAGCGGCCCCACAGGCAAAGAGGATACTTAGGCTAATGGTTAGGATAAACCCTGGGAGGACGATGAAGGCAATTGTAAGGGGAGAGGAACACCTCTGGGATGTACATAACAAAAACCACAGGGTCCACACAAAATGTTCATTACAGTGGTCGTTGATAAATGTGATTCGTGGCTGTTATACGACAAATGGGAGCCAAGGGTCATGTTCGGTGTAACCCAAATGTTCATTATGGTCAGTCATTGCAGTGATTCATGGCTGGCGATGCTATTATGAAACATTTGAGCCATAGATCATGTTTGGTAAAACCAAATGTTCGTTATAGTGGTGTTCAAAATAATTCAGTATATGGCAACACTAAATACAGGTAGATAGATATAAATAAAAATCATATTAAATGGAAGGTACAACATTGGTAATTATCAGATTATCAAAATAACGAAATAGGCCTATTATCTTTTTTTTTTAAATTACTTGGTAAAAAATTGTTATATGAATGCTTTCACCATAGACCCTCCCAAAAATGTAATTTATCAGCATATTGGGAAACAATGTTAAATTGTGTCTTAAATATATTGTTGGGTATAAGTTTGTGTGTGTGTGGGAAGATGATGTGATGTGATTAAAACGTGGTGATGACTGGGCTCTTTGGTCTAAAGAATCACTGATGTGACAAATCGTTTTATTTTGTGTTTGTGTGATTGGTGGTCTTACGTTCGTAAAAAAAACAAGGAAAAAGAGGAACAATTTTGCTTTGTTTCAATCATTATTGTGTGTTTGTTTCTTTGTCCGTTCGGACAAAGATAGCTGTGGAATTCTGATTGATTGTGCGTTGTAGTTTTTAGTCGTACAAATTTCGGCACTTATTCACGACTGCTGTGCTTTCCCTTAATGCATTCAATGTACTTTTCCTTCACACAGCAAAATCACGGATGACATTTTAAGTCAAAATGGCAATTGAAAAAAATGTTCAAAATTTGCCATGAAATGTACAAAATCACTGAGATACATCGTCAATTTGTTTGTTTCTTAATTTGTTTTTTCTCGAAATGAAAAAATAACCCAATATTTACTTATTGTATAACATGTTCAAAAGTATAAATTTTCATTTGAATGAAACTTTTTAAATTTCATAATTTTTATGAAAGAAATTATCATTTTATTGCAATTTTTCTAAATTCGACTTTATTTACCAAATTTTATTTCATAAAAATTAGGAAAAGTGGACTTACTATTAAGTCAAAATACTTTTGAACATGTTGTATACAGTCATGTAGGTCTAACTATCGTTTTATGTTCAGTGGCACAAATACACTCATTGTTCGTTTTATTTTACGTCGACATCCAGACATGAATCATCCATTTTCCAGTCCGTATTTCATCTGCTGGAATGTCATGACCTACATTTTTCCCAATTGAACAAAATCTCCATTTACATTTGAAGATGGATCTCCGTGCCACAGCATTCATTCGAGATTCATGTCATCATTACTGTCATAAAAGGCAACGTAATTGTAAGTACAATTTTTCACTCTAAAACCCAATTCTAAGTGAATTACATCGGCTTGGAAGACGGTCAACATCCCTTGGAGGTGTAGGGCACGAAGAGCACGGTGTCACGGTAGACGCTAGATCATATGCCCTGCCGTTGGCTAATAATATCTATATGGGACGCCCGTAGGGTAAGTTTGCTTATTCGAAACCCCCGCAAGTAACATGATACTCGTATAAAGGATGTGTTCATAACATCTGAGGTAATATACACGGTTTTACAGACGAAGTAATTAATAACTGACTTTTTTGGCTCATTCTGAGAGGTTGTCTGCACTTCTGGAGGGAGTACATGTACGAACCACAGGCTGGAGTAAGAATAACCTGAATGGAAACAGTCTCTTTTTGGATTCCTTGATTGAGTCGGCTTGTTGGCATTACAAGTTGACAGCCATTATTGTACAACCGATGGCATGGTTCTCAAAGAAGTTGATGTGCCTCCTTTTTCATCACCATGTAAAATTATCATTCATTTTCTGGTGAACCCTCTTTTTGGCATAGTTCCCCCACCCTCTGTGGCATAGTTCCCCCACCCTCTATGGCAGAGTTCCCCTCCCTTTGTGGCAGTTTATCCTACTTTTTTGCCACCATGTTTCTACCCCCGTTGTTAAAATTAAAGTTATTCCATCACAATAGCTCCATTTTGTCTTTCATCTAGTCTAGTCGTTTTATTTGCATCCTTTATATGGTTTCCTTGATTTGTTCCCATTAAGAATCAACGGGTCCATTTGGATGATAACTGGCTAACTATACATAACGTCACCCCTAAAAATATTTATTATTTTCATTTTATAATTAATATAATTTGTTTAATGAAGAATATTATGAGTATGGAGTGTAACACGAACACAATGTGGCAAATTTGGTTGACCTGGCAGCCAATCATCCCACAACATTGTATATTTATTATGTTTAATAATATAATTACTTAACAAAATTTAGGGGGTGACGTTTCTTTTGCTGTTATGTATAGTTTGACCAACTTGAACTGAAGGGGTTGTTATCATCTAGGGTACTCCCCAGTGGTACCCAGGCAATCTCAGTCATATACGTTATAGGACTTTAATTATTGCCTGGGTACGGTGACAAAAACCAATCAGCCCAAATAGATCAAGAATGAAGATAAACACCGCTTAAACAACACTTTATGTATAACCTTTCCTCTTCTAATTTTATATTATTTTATTTATTTATATTATATAATGACTACGCCACCCCTCCACACACACAGTCATACAGTCACACCCACACCTACGAGTATCGTTAAAACAATTCAATTATCTATATTGTCAACATGTTTTAATCTATTACCAATATATTTCAATAACATTACGATCTATCAGTTGCATTACGCAATGCACAGATTGAAATTGGTAATGTTCCATGTAAATTATCAGATGACGCCGTAGCGTAATGCGAAGACGCCAGGTTTTGGTCCAGGAGACCCGGGTTCAAATCCCACCGTTGCGTGTTTTCATTTTTTTCTTGACGTTGCGCAATGACAGTTATTTAAGTTGTTTACATTGCTGCTTTAAATACAATCAGGGCTCGGTGGCTCTGTCGCCGAGCCGCTGGTTTGTTCAATCGCGGACATTCCAGAGTTGGGACGCTCCATGTTCGAATCCAGCTCATGGCACATAGACAGCTGTTGGCTGCAGCAATGGCTAGGGGACAGTCATGTCTCTACCCTAAAGGAGTGGATGGTGCGGACAAAGAGGGCGGGAAATGACAAGGAGGGACCGTGGGATAGTTACCCACCAGAAGGGTGCGTAAGGAGATCAACCACGCTGGTTCGCCAGACTTTGAGTCTCCACAATGCCTGGTCGACACTCCAACTAACTTTCTGCAGAAATTTGATCTAACTAAAATTAATTATTTTTATAAGCCATAAATTATCTTATATGCTATGTAATAGTGGGGAGAAGTCTATAAGATCTCAGATATAACTTGAAAAAGTTGGTAAGCCACGGAGTTATGTAGCTTTTTGGGGCAAGTTTTTAATTTAACTAATTCACCAATATTTTCTAAGGAAAATATTGATTTTCTGAAAAAGTTGGAAAAATTAAAGATTAAAAAGTTGGAAAAATTAAGAAAAAAGAGAACATGCGCCTATCCAACAAGTATGAGGCATTTGAAAAAAAAATACATTACTAGGGCCTATACCGAGTCATAGCCCTTTTGAGCAAGTTTTCATTCTTGATTTTTCTTAAAAAGCTGGTTAGATAAGCGACTCAAACCAAGAAAAATGAGATCCAGGCACTTTATTGCGTCTGTCCAACAAGTATGAGGCATTTGAAAAAATGTTATTTTTTATACCAAATTTTGAAAAAACGTCAAGGGGTACCCCTTGTCGTTTTTTCACCTGGAAAAAAATGTTTCCGATTCGCTTATAAATTTTGCACAGAATGAGGCCCTGGTTCTGCAGAAGACAGCCACCGAGTTATAGCCCTTTTAAGCCACTCAAATTAAGAAAAATGAGATTCAGTCATCTTATTGCGTCTGTCCAACAAGTATGAGTCATTTGAATTTTTTTTTGCATTTTTATCAAAATTTTGAAAATTTAGAAGCGAATCGAAAACTTCTTTTTTTCGAGGTGAAAAAACGCCAAGGTTTTTTTTCAAAATTTGGTATAAAAATGAAATTTTTTCAAATGCCTCATGCCTCATGGACAGACGGAATAAAGTGCCTGGATCTCATTTTTCTTAATTTGAGTCGCTTATCTTACCAGCTGTTTCAACAAAATCAATAGTGTCCTTACAAAAAATATGCGTGAATGAAAAATTGCCCAAAAGGGCTATAACTCGGTGGCTGTCTTCTGCAGAACCAGGGCCTCCTCATTCTGTGCAAATTTATAAGCGAATCGGAAAAAAAAATTTCGAGGTGAAAAAACGACAAGGGGTACCCCTTGACGTTTTTTCAAAATTTGGTATGAAAATGATTTTTTTTTCAAATGCCTCATACTTGTTGGACAGACGCAATAACGTGCCTGGATCTCATTTTTCTTAATTTGAGTCGCTTATCTTACCGGCTTTTTTCAGAAAAATCAATATTTTCCTTACAAAATATGGGCTGAGTCGTCAGAGTGTGTGGGTTCGAAGCCTTGCCGCGACCATGGTGCTTGTGTCCTTGAGCAAGACACTTTACCATAATTGCTGCGAGGGCCGAATTGAACCCAGCCACTGGGGATGTACAAGCCAGTGCATGCTTAGTGCCGGTCCCAAGCCCGGATAAATGGGAGGGTTGCGTCAGGAAGGGCATCCGGCGTAAAACCTATGCCAAATCAAATATGCGGATCATGATCCGCTGTGGCGACCCCTAACGGGAGCAGCCGAAAGAGGACAACAACAAAATATGGGTGAATGAAAACTTGCCCCAAAAGGCTGTTTTCTGCAGAACCAGGGCTACCTTCTGTGCAATTTAGAAGTGAATCGGAGACAACTTTATTTCGAGATGACTTTTGTTCAAATAACTTTTTTTCCCCATTGCTATTACATAGTGTATAAAATAATTTATGGCTTATAAAAATAATTAATTTTAGTTAGATCAAATTTCTGCAGAAAGTTAGTCGGAGTGTCGACCAGGTATTGGGGAGATAGACTCAAAGTCTAGCAAACCAGCGTGGTTGATCTCCTTACGCACCCTTTCTGGTGGGCGGGGGGTACTACCCACAGTCCCTCCTTGTCCTTTCCCGCCCTCTTTGTCCGCACCATCAACTCCTTTGTGGGAGAAACATGACGGTTCCCAAGCCATTGCTGCAGCCAACAACTGTCATGTCTCTCTGTGTCATGAGCTGGATTCGAACTGGAGCGTCCCAACTCTGGAATGTCCGCGATTGAACAAACCAGCGGCTCAGCGACAGAGCCACCGAGCCCTGATGGTATTTGGAGAAGCAATTTAAACAACTTAAATAATATCATTGCGCAACGTCAACAAAAAGAAAACATGCAAGGGTGGGATTTGAACCCGGATCTCCTGGACCAGAACCTGGCGTCTTCGCATTACGCTACGGCGTCATCTGATAATTTGCATGGAATATTACAAATTTCAATCTGTGCATTGCGTAATGCAACTGATAGATCGTGATGCTATTGAAGTATATCGGTAATAGATTAAAACATGTTGACAATATAGATTATTAAATTGTTTAACTATACTCGTGGACGTGTGACTGTGTGTGTGTGTGGAGGGGGGCGTGTGACTGTGTGTGTGTGGAGGGGGGGTGTGGCGTAGTCATTATAAATATATATAAATAAATAAAATAATATAAAAGTAGAAGTGGAAAGGTTATGCATAAAGTGTTGTTTAAGCGATGTTTAGGGTGGGGGTTATCTCCTCCCGGGAATGCGTGCAAGAATTGAGGTCACAAATATAATTTATACATGCATATGTTTTGCCACAAAGTATAAATGAATTGTGTATTATAGGCCTACCATTATTTCATCGTTATTTTACATTTGAAGAGGGGAGAGAAAGAGAGGGGAGAGAAAGAGAGGGGAGGGGGATTGGAGAAAATATCTTTTGTAGACTGGTTTGATAAGAATTGGCTGGATAAAACTTATGAACCACACACAAAACCATGAGAGAGAAAGTCAGTTCGATACTTTATCTTTTATTTGTGCTTTATTGCACTTGATAAATCCGTTATAATGGGTACATCTAAGAGACGTATTAAGCATAGGGTATAAAGACGGCTTAAAACAATAACAGTAGTATTATTACCCACTCAGCTGATTGCGGTACAAGATTTCTTTTCTTTCTGCGTTTACATGATATTAGCACATATAGTAGAAGTATTTTTCTAAACTGAAAATAAACGTCCTACGGATAGAATTTTTAATGGTAAATAAAGCATTATATATGAAACAATATGGGGACAGGGCTAAAGCCCAAAACAAGTCTCCGGCTTCTGGTCTCCGCGCGCGTCAGCATTTTTAATTTTTTAACATTTATTTATTAATTTTTTGCTATGAAAAGATGTCCAATTGCAGCCAAAATTGCTGGATCGATTGGAATTCTGCCGTGCTGTGTTTTAAACGACTGTTTCACATAGGGGTATGAACGTTTGCCCGATTTGTGAGGCCTCTCTTAACCACCATACTCTGTATATGGGAAATTTAGTCCCCGCGTATCCAATGTATCACGTATCTCCCTATTGGCAAAAAAAAAAAAAAAAAAAAAGCGTCACCGTACCGATTTTGAAGCTGACCGATGACCAGAAACCGGAGACTTTTATTTTGGCCCAAGACTACTTTTTGAAAATACAGCATGATTCATTTGGATTTTTACGGATAGAAATAAATTGCACAAAAGCGGTATACCTCAGGTTGATTTTTTAGTATTGCCCATCACGGTTATATTTGTATATTTGGCTTTTTTACAGTTTTTTTTTTCTGAAATGTTTAATTTTCATCGGAAAATTGCTATTTTAGGAAAACAAATACTTTAAAATATTTACAGTAAAACGTCCCAAGTTTCAGACAATTATTTTGCGAAATACTTAATTTTCAAAGTATTTGTTTTCCTTTCTAAAAGGAAATATACAGTAATCCGATCCCAAAATAAATCAGAAAATGCTGGTAAAATAACGAAAAAATGGGTGACAATCTTTATAATACTTGTTAGTTTCAATGGTTTTGTTAACCAAGTTAACAATTAGTGTAGTCGATTTTTGTGGCTGTAATTTATAAACGTGTACAAGAAGTACTTCTTTTACAAGAACATTCTGTGTATGACCATTCACAATATATTTTATACACTTTGGAACATGAAAAGAAAAAAACAGTGCTCTTCATTTCATAAACTTGTCATAAGTTTTGAAAACACCAATGTTTATATAACGAGTTGCTATATTTTTAGTGTTTTTTTTTTGTTATTTACAATTAACTACATTTAAGCATTTGTCTGTTTTTTTTTCTTTTGAGCGTGCCTCATTTTAAAAACTGTGATTTAAAAATGATAATGCACAGACAAATAACAGACAAGTATACACATTCTATATAAGCTGTTATATAAAACTAAATACAACATGTTGTTTCATAAATTTTCTTTCCACTCCAAAACAAGTCACTGTTAGTCACACAGGCATTCTATTTATAATAGTAAATAACACAAAGTTTCCAACAACAAAAACTAACAGTTTGGATATAATACTTGGTATGAGAATGCTGATTTGAAGCCTACAAATAGATGCAAGTCTGTCAGAATCAATTTCAACACCGTTTTTTTATATTTTTTTTTACAACTATTACAACAAAACCACATGATTTGAACAGCAGTTATTGTATACGCATTTCTTCACAAATTCTAAGTTAACATTTAATCTACAATTATAATGGAATGCACTGATTCTATGTTTGTAAGAAAGTCCTGACGGTAACAAGAAGCACCTTATAGAAAAATTACGTTGTCAACATTTAAAGTTTTTCTCAATAAATCTGTTTTGTCTTTATTACGAATTCCTTAAAATACAAACTAATTTATCAGGGTTTGACAAGACGGCTCATGTCCCATTGTCATCAAACGTTCTGCTTTACAACCGATTTTTATGTGACTTTACACAAGTCTATCTTGAAAATAATTGGAAAAATGTGTATTTCTTATTAACCCTAGCTAACAGATTATTGATTGTCATCTTTTAAGGTCCAGCTTTCAACTGAAACCAATTTGAATTGACAGAAGAAGAAAAAAATATATAATTTAAAAATATTTTAAGCAAAGACCGCTGCACTTTACCTGAAATTACCATTAATAATCATCTTATGACAACACTAACAATATTTCTAAAAGTGGTATAAATCTTGAGGTGATGGATAATGGAGATTGATAATATAATCCAGTGCATGTTACATAGGTTTCTTGTACACAAAATCTTACAAGTAATGCAAATATGCCCGTGCACTAATCCTGTTTTGATTGCATCTAAGTCCCATACAAACAAATAAAAAACCTTACCCTCCAATTTGTCAGTTTCAACCGGGTAATTTTAAATAAACCAATAATCCTTCAGCCGTTCTCTACTCTAAAAAAGATGCTACTTTTCACTTGAATCATGAGCTCTGCAGAACAGAGTAAATCATTCAATCTTTTCACCGTATGCCACCATCATACTGAGGCGGTACCAATAATTCACATTGCACCAAACATGATTTATTATGCAGTCCGTGCTCATATGACTAATGATATGATTTGCAATTTGTCAAAATGCCCATAATTATACTCAAAAGATATCAAATTACACTTAATATTAGCAACCGGTGTTCTCCATTTGGTTGAAAAGTGACATCACTTTTGAATTGTAGCAGGATTTTTAACAAAGATGTTGCCTTGAAGATCTTGCTACCAACAAGTGAACAAACTCCTTCTTTTGCATTTATAGGCCTACTACAGATTTGTGTGGTTGGATGTCTGTTTGCAACAGACAATTCTTTATTTATTGACAGAATTTTCCATACTTGATTTGTTACTTTGATAGTTGGACAGGTAAAAAAAACGTTTCGTTTTTCTGCATGTAACTTGCATTGATACAGTTTTTGAGCTGTATTATAACTTATCAGCTTCTGCAGTAATGCACATTTTTCGAAGTTTCTTTCTCACAGACCGGCTTCAAATCAGACAAAAACATATTGCAAATCCCTAAACAATTTCTCACATTAACGTTATCACCCAATAAACATTTATCCACTAAACAATGCATAAATATAACAATGTTTTGCAACGTTCCCTTCTTAATGTTTTTGTACAGGATACAAAGTGAAGGAATGTGGGAAAATCATGAAAGCCAATGGTTACATAACAAGATATTATAAAAACACAAAACAAACAACTGTTTGTGAGATTATTTACACATACAACAGTTCACTCATTAATTCCTCCTTTTCAACATTTAATTTTATTTGAAATGTACATTGATAAAGCTGATAACATTCACGTTACGCTAAATTGTTCCTGTGGCATAGTGACCCTGTTTAAACATGATAAATTTACTTCATTTTAACTTCTTTAGCTTAAATATGACGTTTATTTTTACAACTCTTTAAATGACGACAAAATGACTACTCTTTTAAACTCTACAAATGACTGGTACCTGGCTCATCATGTATATTTATTATACATCTGAGTGACACCAGTTAATACCAGACTAGTCTATGCTATCTATCTATTATATCTCACCAAAGGTTTTGGTAAATGCACCCAGTAATTTTCCTATAAAAGTTCAAATAAGACTGTATCTATCCTGCATGATTGTAGCAATCATTCAGTAACGCTTATTCCTGCAAGCCTTTTGCAACTTTCATTTGAATAATATCTAATGACTAAAGTCAGTGACAAGGGCTGAAGGGGTCGTTGTCACCCAGGGTACTCCCCAATGGTACCCAGGCAATCATTAAAGTCCTCTCACCTACATAGGATTGAGATTGCCTGGGTACCATTGGGGAGTGTCCTAGGTGACAAAGAACCCTTCAGCCACAGTAACCTAAGAAAAGTCCAACACTTATACCTGTCCAATGCACCATACTTTCTTGAGCTAGAGGTTACTATGCAAGAGTTTGCCCTGCATCATGTGACATAGCAACAGAGTGTTGAGTCTGAGATATTCAAATTTGAATATTCACTTGCCACAAAGATTCTTGAGTCAGTGTACCAGACATTATTCAAATGGAACTTACACAAAGGCTTATTGGGCTGATTATACTAACATGATCATAGTAAGAAGCCTATATTACAAGTTTAAACAAAACGTTGGCTGAAATGTTTGTTCTGTTCTGTTGCTTTGCTGCATATGACATATTGTAGGTCAAATACATACCACTATACGACATATACACTTGCATGAGGTTCTGTATTAGGAGTAAGCATTATTCACAATTGTATGTTCCAACTCGGTGCCGTTAGGAAAAAAGCAATATATACAATTATGTGATTAAACTTTATGGCTCATATCAATTAATTAAATAACAACAGATACACACTGGAATGTATAAGCAAAAAGGGAAAGTGATTTCAAACATGTCATTTTTTTCTAGCTACGGATAAGTTTTTTTTATCAATGGCACTGATCATTAATATTTCTAATTTTTTTTAAGAGTGCAAGTACAGTAAAGCCTGATATATCACGCTTCTGTAATAATAAATTTATAATGATGTATAACGTGACTGTCAGTCTATGCTACAAAACGTACCAGTATAACCGAACCAGTTGTCAAGTTTGTCCAAATACTTTAGGGTTGACTATGATGGAACAGATTGTCCATAGAGTAACCATGCAGTTGTTGGCCATATGACTGATGATGGAACAGATTGTCCATAGAGTAACCATGCAGTTGTTGGCCAATCATGTATGCACTGTCTTCAGAAGGAAATGTTTCAAACAAACGTACAAGTTTGAAAGATTCCGATGCATCCATGTCCACTAATACTAGTTTCAGACTACTTGATTTAAAACCCTAACTCCCTAGGCCCATTTGCTTACATATAACCTGAATTCTTCAGTAGTAAAGCAAGCACATGACATGTATGCATACATGTGTTTCTAATCTGTGATACATGTACATGGCCAGGGACCCTCCCTGCATGCATGGAGCAATAAACAGTGTCCACTAACCCAAGCACTGACCTTGTAATCACTACAACAAACATGGATGTACATGTACCATGGAAAGGCAACTATACCTAATAACATCAATCCTCCAAAATCCTTCACGTTAGCAAAGAAGATTTGGGAGGATTTGGGAAGGTTAGGGTTAAATCCACTCAGCTTTTCCTTTCATTTCAGCTGAAACCAATATTCACCAGTCAATTATTTTCCTCCACTCCCCCCCACACTGCCCCACTCCCCCCCTAGAGACTGTCACACATGACTTGACTATGCCACCAAATGTGGGACACCCAATATGAGAGTAGAAAACAGTAAAAATAATACATATTTACATGGCAAATCTGCCCCCCCCCCCAACACTTGGACTCCGAAAGTATGACCAATTCCCCAGGTCAGACCTAGAGTAGTGTGGGAGGGGTGGGGAGGGGAGGGGAGGGGAGGGGAGGGGAGGGGAGCTAGCCTAAACAACATAGCAGTGCATGCTATTATGATGCAGTGCTAAAGACTAATATTAGCCATGGATCTTGCTGGGTCTTGAAAATTGACACCTTTCTTAAATACTACCAAACTAAACCTTCGAATGATAAAGTACACTCTACATAAGTAAGGTATATTGCAAGACATGGAACTGGTGCTTTTAGTGTCAACTATTAAATTAGTTATCGTAAAATGTGATATTTGATCTTAAAACCAAACCAAACAGAAAATGCCAAGTCATCAATGCCAAATCAATTTAAATTATTAAATTGCAACTGTACATTTCTGAAGGGAATTCATATTTGTATAAGTCAAGGAGCTGTAAGATTATCATGCACATAAATATATATTAAATTTGGTAATCCTTTTATTTATATTAAATATGTATAGATTTATTTATCAGTATATACAATATGCACTACAAAAATGTTTGCTCTTTCATTCCTCCAGTCAGCAGATTGGAGTTCTGGTATTTAAACATTAAACAACCAATAATTGATCAATTGATAAATTAATTGTAATGAAATCACACTGTCTTATAGCACATTGAGGGGGTCATAATTTTATCATGGATTATTTGATCAAGGTTTTTTTTTTTTTCTCAAACATGCACATTAGTATTTCATTTTCAGCTTATAAAAGTACCTCTTAATTTGCAAGTAGCACTGTTTCATCATTATTCACTATTTTTAAGTTCTTTAAGCTCAAAATATAATTAACATATCTCAATGAGCACTGGATGTTTAATAATCGTGGCAGATTTTTCTATCTAGTGAAAATTTAGTGAGCGATATAATCCAAATTTTTTCCTAAATTGAATATTTTTCCAAGCAATCTTTCTTTAATTAGAAACTTTCAGAAGAGACTGAAAAATTAGGCAAAATATATTAAGTTAATTTTCTTAATTTGAAAAAAAAATCAACTTTAATGTGTTTGTGACACTGTTCATATTGGCTCACAATAAACACATGTTGATTAGATATCCCTACACAGTGTGATTAATCAATTACTGGTTGCTTAGTAACCAGGAGAAGGCACTACCTGTGTTATCAATACACCCATCAAGATGTAATCCCCATCACTTGGAGTCACTTTATCTGTCGCATGCCAACATAAATAGCTTTCAACTCATTCATCTATCTTGAACTAAACGATTGTTCATTTCATGAATGAAGCACTGATTACAAATATCTTCCTCTGATTAAATAATCCCTTCGTCAGATGAAAAAGGGCAAAATGCACACAGTTGAGTAATTCCACGAGGCATGTTCCAACAGTCACACCATAAATCCAGCCGATAAATGCTCCATATATTTGTCCACATCTCATTTACATTGCACACCAATGTATTTAATATACAAGATATATCACAGTAAGAGATCAGCAGTGGTAAGGTGGCCAATACAAGTGTGACAGATGGAGCAAAATTGCCATATGGAATTGCCAGTTAATTAACAAAGTTTACAGTGTCTGACTTAAATAGACAGTGTCGTCACGATCTGAGCACTTTCAACAGGGCAGGGCCGGATTTAGGACTGGGCAAGCTGGGCAGTTGCCCAGGGGCCTCCACATATTTCATGAAAAATAAAATTTGTAAGGAAAAATGTAGGCTGACCTGAACTGTAGGCTGGTCTGTAAATATATGTACTGTACTATATTCTTGTTATGATTGATCATGATTGACCTGCTTGCTTGCTTATTCAGATTCTTTCTACTTGAAAAAAAATTACTTTATGGATGACTGTAACTGTGTCTTGTGACTCTTGTCACCTTTTAGTTTTTAGTATTCTAAGGTAGGGTGGGCCTCCACTACTGAAGGCTGCCCAGGGGCCTCCACATGTCTAAATCCGGCCCTGCAACAGGGCATGGAATCGGTGTCCTAGTTAAAGATGAACACAGTGACTAGAAATTACCGGCTTATTTATGCAGCAGCAACGGTAATATGATCTTATCATGTGGGGTATTATTTTCAGTCACTGAGTTAATTCAAAACTAGCACTCCGATTCCATGCCCTGTTGATCGTAACGATATTGTCCCTTTAAGTTACGGCGATATCTTTGTTCAACAATAAGCTCGATATCTTAAAGGGACAGTATCGTCACAATCAACAGGGCATGGAATCAGAGTGCTAGTTTTAGATTAACTCAGTGACTGAGAATAATATCCCACATGATAAGGTCATATTACTATTGCTGTGTTCTTAAACTAGGACACCGATTCCATGCCCTGTTGAAAGTCTGCTCTGATCGTGATGATATTGTCCCTTTAAATACAGTCCAAAAAGTTTTACAATATACAGAATCAGGTGGACACATTTTTGTAGACGGTCAAGTAAGTGCTTCTTTAACCGTTTGATGAAATTCTTGCGTCGAGTGATTCTTGCGTTGGGTTCGAATCCCGCCGAGTCGTCTGTGAAGTTTTTTCCACAGACACTCGGAAAGCACTGAGTATACAGTGCTATACATGTCGGTGTAGGGCAAAAATTAAATCAATTGCTTCTTTAACCAATGCTGTTTATGCAATTTGACAAAATGTTTTTATATCGGTGGAATTCTTCTATATTTTCATCTTCTTGTCAATCTCTGGTATAAATGAGCGTACCGTTTTATGAACTGTAATCGCTGGAACTTACAGATGCATATATGCCACCATTCTGTGTGCATTCTGACCATTTTCATGCTCTACAAATTAATAATTATACCAACAAAAAATATATCTTCATTGCACCATTTGTTTAATCATAATAAAAATAAACTTTCCAATTTATTTACTGGATCTACAATCATTTGAAGAGTTGTTTAGTTCGAGTGAGTTTTCTTAAATATCTAAATAAATTTAACAGTTGAGATAGACATTACGATCCTGAGATTCATAATTTGTCAAAAAATAGTACAAAACATAAAGATCTTAGAAGCATAATTAAGGTTTTTGTTCAATAAAAAGTGATAAAGTGAGTGCAAAAAAGGAAAGAAAGTTTATACTTGAAGTGAATATATAATAAACTCTGAAAGTGGCATGCCAGAAATCGTAAACTTTCTCCATTCCATATGGGCGGCCATTGATTGTCATGTTACAAGCTGCTATAGAAAGAACGTCTACATCCATTAATTAAGGGTCTGTTAATGATTGTCAAACATCTAGAATTTGCTAATGAGACGTTTGAGACTCTCGCAGGCTGCAGACTTGCCGGTCGTTTCCCATTGTTCATTCCGAAGCTGCTCAAGAAAGCTTGAATGTACTCTTGAATGTTGTGAACAATTGATAAAAGACAGTACATCTGCTGCCACCAAGTGTCTCACAATCTTACATTGAGCACTGTACCTCTGTCTTAAAACACAGCTCCTTGAGTTGTTTGACAATTTCTGAAGAATGCAAGTGTGATGGCTAGATTTAACATTTAAGTCAAAGCACATCATTGTGAGACATTTATTTCAAACACATTTTTCAGTTGAGATGTTTAGCAAACTGTGGATGAGTGGACTAAATAATACTTTGTATTATCACTTGTAGTTGAATAACCAGTAAAAAAGTTTTCTTTTTTAGTTAGATTTTTACTGTATACTGTTCACGTACCGATCACTGGTCAATCCTGATCAAAATCCTAGACAACATTTAATTATCATGCTTGATTTTCGTTTCTTTGAATAATTCTTTTTTAACTAGCAGACACCTGTAGCACACATCCTGTAGTAAACTATGTCTCAATAACGGTTTATAGTTTTCACGACCGTGGCTGTGAAGTGAATTTTTACAAAATAAATTTACAGTGGATGATTCACACAAGTTGAAATGTGTTCAACTTGTGTGAAACTTTCGTGTGAATCTTAAGTTTTTGATGTAATACTTGTACAAACCGATCTTCATGAAAATTCCCGATAGGAATCAAAGGGTTAAAAGAAAGAGTTCTTTGTCAAGAAAGATTGAGATGTAGACTAATTAGCAGCAAGTAAATAACAACAACAGCTCTGACCCCTTATAATTCATCTCTAAACACAGATAGTTATCTTCTCCTGAATCTTGCCAGTCAGAAGAGCAGACACACTCCAGACTTCTTGTTCTTCTTAGACTTGCCCGATGTGGGCGTGGCATCTTGGTAGCTCTGGTGCCGCGCCTTGGCCGCAGTTACGAGGGCCTTGGGACGCGAGGCGTCTGGTGCCGAGCTGGTTGACTTGCGTGTGATGGCGGGCATCTGAAGTGAGGTCTGCTTGTGGACGAGGGGTGGCTTGGGTTTGATCGGGAGCACAGTGCTCGATGATTCTGAGATAAGACGAGAAAATATGAGTGGAGAAAAGATTGAGTAAGATCCTACTAGGATAGCAATGTGGGATAACTAACTACCAATTTGTGCATTTATACTACAGGTCCTTTTGATTGGTAAGCAGTTTGCAAAAGCTAATTCTTTATTTAAAACAAAAAGTGAATAATTATTTCTCATTTCAAACGGATATAATTGGTTGTATGTTTTGAAAACAGAATTGTATCTGAACTCGTCTGACTGAAGTGTGACGTAAAAGTACGGAGGTAAAATTTGATTTTTTTTTTCTTTTTTCAATCCTGCCAAAGAGAACAATGAGGGTAATCCAAGCTGAAGTTCATTTATTGCGAGCAAATGATGATAAACATGACATTTGAAGGACTGATTAAATGGTGCATCTGCGATAAGAGGCAGGTACAGAGTTTCAAAGTCTGGCGTAAGATGCTGAAAAGGATCTTGGATGCTATCAAGTCTGGGACTGCTTTTTGCTTGGAATGAAGTCAATGATTGAACTAACAGTGGGGTTATAACTGATAGAGAAATGGTGAATACTATTTAACCAGTTCGCGTCGGAGGCCGTGTATACACGCAATTTTTTTTGCACCATGGATCGGAGAGCGTCTAAACATGCCCTAGGAAACTCCGGAATATTTGTATGCATGCTCGGTTGAGCCACGCGTGTACGGTGACATGCTCGGAAGTGCCGGCCACCGGCTGTGGAAGCTTCCATTAACGTGTGTGTGGGAAAAAGAAACCCGCCACAGGGGCCCAGAAAAACTTTTTTATTCTCGACGCGAACTGGTTAATGGAACATTTAAATTTATCTTCTCTTCTGTAGCCCCACCGTGAGTGGCCTTTCATTGCAGGTGACCTTCATAGATCAAACAAAAGTTGATTCTTTAAAAGTCAGGGGTGTGACTGGGCAGTTTTGAAAAATCCACGTAAATTTTGCTAGGGGTATTGGGACCGCTGTTGTGAACAGCGCTGGGGTGAAATCTATAGTTCTGAGCATTTGCTTTGCTTTCCTTTATTGCTTAAATCCGGAGGATCACAACATTGTGATTTGTAAAAATCCAAAAATCTGGAAAAACCCAGACAAATCACACCCCTTAAAAGTACATTTGAGACCTGTTCTCACAAAACTAGGACAAAGTCGCCCGAAATACTTGATGGCCTTTGAGTGGTTTTTTGAGTGTTTGAATGTTTTTATCACCTAGTCCCATCCCCAGTGTGTGGTACAGTTGGGTATCACCCACTGAGGATGGGACTAGGTGATAACAACTCTTAAAACACACAGAAATCACCCTGTAAACACCTATAAAAACCATCGAGTATTTCTGGCGACTTCTGTTCTGGTTTTGTGGGAATAGGTCTCATTTGATTGCTGTGCATGAGAGATCAAGCAGCTGTTTGTGACTTTGCATGTGACATCTTTTAGCAGAGTGTTTTCCTTGGTAGTTTGTGACTTTAGAAATATCATACATTTTGTAGAAGCTAAGATTTGTGAATGTGACACTTTGAATGCAGGTGAAATTGGTGAAAGGTGAAAACTTTAAACAGGAATCTTTTTAAATATCACTCTTGAGGAAGCAATACAAAAGATAAAATTTACAAATCTATGTGGAGGATGTAAAATAATTGTGGAATATAAAAATAAAGAAATATTCATGTGCAACATTAACAGAATGGATGATGTTGAGGTATGGTGACACCAAGGAATAATGGTGGCAACATGCTCAATAGAAACATGCTAGGGATATCAATTCAAGGCTGGATGGTGATGGAGAGGGAAAACTGAAAGGAAAAAACCCAGAAATAAAACACCAACATAACAAATATTAAACAACTGTAATGATCTCAGTGTTCAAAGGAAATACATAAATGCATTGTTTGATATAAAAATGTTCTCTGTTAACCCTAACCACCCCAAACCCAGCAAAATCCTCCAAGGGGCACTTTTTGGGGAAAATTCAGCACTGTTGGAAACTGGTACTTCAAATGGGGCAAAATTACTACCTGGCAAGAAGTACAGGCCATAAGTGCTGAATATGAAAGATCAACGAAAATGCATGGTGCATTTTGAAGATAAGGGCATGTTTCCAAAAGTGCCTGGAGGATTTTGGAGGATTCAGGAAGGTTCCTAGCCAGAATACCTAGAGGGTTAGGGTTAATGGGAAAAACAAAAATACCAAAAAACTTTGATATTCAAACGTCTGCAGACAGGAATTCTTCACAATGTGTTTTTGTGTTAATTATTTGGGTTCGGTTGTAGACAATTGGAGACTTGATGACACTTGACCTGATGACATCAGAGCTCAATCTAACATAACGACTATGTTAAATATTTTGCAGTACAAATGCCGAGTTCAATTGTGATAGTGGGAGTTAAGGTTACTAAAAACATGTTTTGGAGACTTTAGTAAAACGCAACTACATTTGTAAGTAAAGATTGATACATGGAACAATTTGAACGATGGCTAGATATGTGACATGCTTTTCTTTGTTAGAGTAACCTTGACACGTTTTACAACATACAAATGAATAGGTCTGAATTACTGTACGCCAGGGAATTAAAACAGGCAAGTGACTTGCAACAAGTCTATTGAACGGTGTATTTATAGAAATCCATGCAAACGTTTCATTTGTCATCAACCGACCTTCCTCCTGTGCACTAGGTCCCAAATCTCGCTGACCTAAAATCAACACAAGTGTAGAAATCATATCAAATCAAATCAAATTAACACCATGGATCTTTAACTGGCATGACGTCAAAGCGGCGGCACTTGGAAAGGGTTTCACAGAACTCTCATATCCAGGATTGTTTTGGTTTTTTTCATAGGGGAGGCAGGGGGACAGGTACAAACACCTCATAGGGGGAATTTTGGTGGCACTTTAATGGCACCATTGTGCATATTTAAACAAAATTGAAAATTGAAATTTTAGTGGGGGGGGGGGGCAGCTTTCCTGTAAGGGTTGGGGCACATTCCCTAAGCCCCCCTTGTACATAGCTGCCAACATTTCAAAATTCCAATTTGTAATAAACCGACCTAGACAACAATTTGTATTAAAACTAAAATGATGGTCAAGATGATCAACTGCACAAATTGGTACCCCGACAAACAAAGTATCGATACTACGCTAATTGACATCCATAATACTTTTCGGTAATTCAGAACTTATTTATTATAGCACACTACACGTACGAAAATATTCGGTAAGGGTACCAATTCTGATTTTTACGATCATTATGTGATTTTACCCGAATGCTCATATAATTGGGCTTTTTTTTTTTTTGGGCGGAAAACTTGAAATACATAATTTTTAAAGAGCAATTCGTACTTTCGTAATTCCTGAAAAACTTTGTAATAATTACTAAAAATTTGTAATAGTTGGCAGATATGCTTGTATGCTTGAGACCAGGACATTCGAATGTGGCCAAATGCATTAGCGATTATTTGGCAAAAAGAGTTAAGGCAAACAAAACATGGTCAGGACACAAAATACTCTTCTGGATAAGGTTTATATGATGAGAAGTCTGGATACCACACTAAAAGCATTAGGTAAAATGAAGCAAATCTCATCAAAGTGGCAAGTTTGCTATAAACAAAACCGATTAAGAAAAGAGAGCAAATGAACATGTTAATGAAGCAAAACATATTTCCAACAAGAGCAAAACAAATTTTCTGCTACCAATTTCAAATGGTTACTATTAAGCCAATAGATTTAACCAATGATGATTTGGAAGGGAGGGTGTGTGAGGGGTGGGGGTGGTTACTGGTTAGGCTACAGGATAGGAAGAAAATGAGTTGAATACAAGGGTGTTGAGTTCAACAAGCCCTTGAGCAAGAAACTAAACCATGAATTGCTTCTCTTCACCCAGGAGTTAAAAATAAGGACCTGCAAGAAGAGATGATAGTATTTGATAAGCTGATGAAAAGTATACAAAACATTTTTTCTTTCAAAAATCCTCCCCCCCTCTTGGACTGGCAATACCAAGCAGCATCATTTACTAAGTCTCAAAAGATCATATGTACAGATCTGACACTGTCTCCACGGTGAATATTTACCAAACAAACAGACGATTTGTTATTTATTTATTTATTTTTTTTAGGAGAAAACTAATTTCTCTTCTGTTTGCCTTACCTTCTCGGATGTCGATATCCACTTGGCTCTGGGACTTGATGTCCGTTGCCGGGCTGTTGTGTAGGCATAGCAACGGAGCGCATCCTCCCTCCAGCAGACGGACGACGATGTGACTAGCATCAAACGACATCTGTAGCTCCTCGACGGGGACGTTCATATGGAACGCAGTCACCAGGAGTCCTGTCTGGCTGGCCCAGACGCACACTGTTCCATCATGAGAACCTATGAGTGCGAGAACGTATGCTCAATAGTTTATTGGACAGTCATTTATACAAATCTGGGGTGTGATTTGACAAAAGTAAAAAATCCTGAAAAATAGACAGTGGGCCTAGATCACCCTTTGAACCTCCTGGATGTTTACTTTTGGAGGATTTACAGACTCTCCACATCCCCACAAACAAGAAACTAGAGGTTTGGATACACGACACGCTACTTCTTTCTTTCAAGAACATTTTGAGGCAAAGGTAGTTTTGTAAAAATCCTGAATTCAGGAAAAATCCTGAGAAATCACAGACCTGAAAAATGGAAAAATGGAAAAATGAAAAAAACAAGAGTATATAGGTACCCAAGCCAAACTATTTAAAAATGGAAGAAAAACCCTTTAATTTTATCACTGTTTGACAATACTTATGCTCAAAGGACCATAGTTGATAAACCAACAACCTAGGTAAAACTTGTAGCTTTGCATGGTGAAGAGGATAAGTAAAGACTAATTGTGGTGACACCATGTGAAATTCTCTATTGAGTAGTAACTAGTTCTGAAAAGAACTGGAGGTTACAACTCCGACGTTTCGATCAGTATGCTCTGATTGTCTTCTTTCACATGGTGTCACCGCAATTAGTCTTACCCAAACCAACAATCTGTCAATGGTTCCCTGCTGTGCTTTTACACTCATGTTTTTGACAAAACAAGAAACCAGCCAAGCAAGCATGCCCAGTAGGCTGAATCCAGATAGTCAACTAGCGCCCTCGACAGATGCACAGCGCAGAATGGTGAAATTCTACTTCGCTACTGCAAGAATTGTGCGTTGTGATGGGGTACCATACCTGAGACCACAATACTGCCATCGCTTGTCATCTTAACACTGGTCACGATGTCAGTATGTCCGGTAAGTATCTTCTCAATCTCACCGGTACCCATGTTCCATATGATCAATGTCTTGTCATGTGACCCCGAGATCACATGACGGTTGTGGTCGGCCGTGGCAACACAAGATACCTTGTCGTCATGACCAGCAAGGATCTAGAGACAGAATGAGATGGCATATTCACGAATATAGAATCACGATAATGAATTCAAAACAGTCAGTGCCATAAATCAAGGCAAAGGAAGTCTGGGAACCTGACATCTCCTTGTACATATAAGGCCTTATCCGATAAATGATGGCTGAAGGCTATGGCTATGGCTGTTTCTTCCTATACTTCAGCATTGCCGCTGCAGCCAATAGCCATAGCCATAGCCATAGCCATAGCCAAAAACGCTTTATTCAGACATGGCCTTACATTGATTTGAATGAAACAAAAACAAGATGGCTGAAGGCTATGGCTATGACTAGATCACTGTTTCTTCCTATACTTCAGCATTGCCACTGCAGCCAATAGCCATAGCCATAGCCAAAAATGCTTAATTCAGACATGGCCATAGTATATAGAGTCCAATACCCATACACAGTTTACAATGAATGTGTATGACACAAAGGTACCAGACTTTTCCAAGCTGGCTAGTGCATAGGCCATATCCGAAATGATGGCTTTGGCTATGGCTATGACTAGATCGCAGTTTCTTCCTATGTTTCAGCATTGCCGCTGCAGCCAATAACCATAGCCATAGCCAAATAACACTTTAATTCGGACATGGCCTAACTTCAATTTAAACACTATTACCATCACAAGCAAACGCTTGCACAGTATCTTCCAGGAGGGTTAATCGTGTTGACAAACATTCATTCTGGGGAATGTTTTCTTGAATTTCACTAAAAAGATAGCACCTGAGAAAGAAATATTTCAAGGGATGTTTAAAACCATCAAATGTTTTAGCCAACCCCCCCCCCCCCCCCCCCCCCAAAAGTATCTGGTTTTTGGTCTCCACGCACATCACCTCAGACCCACGGGTCAACATTTTTAATTTTCTTTTTTGTAAATTTTGCTAGGGGTATTGGGGCCGCTGTGAACGTTTGCTTTGCTTTGCTTTCCTTTATTGCTTAAATCTTTAATATGCGGAGGATCACAACATTGCAATTTGTAAAAATCAAAAAATCCGGACAAATCACACCCATGGTTTAACAGCCCACACAATCCTGTACCAACCTGTGTTAATTTCCCCGTTTCCGTCTCCCATATCTTCAATGACATATCCTCCGATCCCGTGATGGTGAAATGGTTGTCCTTGGTAACGACCAGACACGTTATCGTCTCCACGTGGTTGATGGTCTTGACTGATTCCCCGCTACCCACCGACCAGATCTTCATCAGCTCGTTGCGATCGCCGCTGATAGCGAAGTCATTGTTTGGAGTCAGCGTTACCATGGAGGATGGACCGCTACACGAGAGCAGCACCTGGGATTGAAAAAGGAATCAGAAAGGGTCGTATGAATATTTCTACAACTTTAAGAACAAAACAAAACAGAAAGTTACAAGAACAGAGGATGACTATGTATAATGGTTCAGTTGCATTCATTGTGAGGGTGCTGTTTTGTGACCTTTTGACCTTTGATAGGAAATACGAATCGTGAATACGAATAATTCCATGTAAGTTTCATACATTCTTAAAATTGTATTTCTAAATTGCAATGTTCAAAATTATTTGCTACAACAAAGAAATTTGGACTCAAAATGGTTGCTGATTCTGTGTACATTAGTAAGTGCAGCTGGTGTGTGCCCATTATCAATGTGGAACCTAACCACCCATTTTGCATCCAGATTTTGGAACTTCTCACATGTGTCATGTCACAGTTCTCCACAAATATACAGCTGTGTAACAGTCACCATGACAACGCCCTCACAAGGTCATCAAGCCAGGTATACTCTTAACAAGAATATGAACGCTAAGCAAAAAATGTGATGTCATTATCTTGCAGGGAATGATTCTAGACTGGTCCCCTGTCTATATCCTATTAAGGATATAGACAGGCTCCAAGCGTACCACTCAAAGGATTTCATTGGATATGTTAACGCATTTGTGCTGAAGATCTGACGTCACGCTTCGAGGCTCGTGCGCTAGCTACCAACCAAGGTCAAAGTTGAGCATCGGGGAAAATGTGGCGGCTGCACGGCCAGGATCTGGCGTAATTAACATGCCTCTAGCTCAAAGCGTGACGTCAGATCTTCAGGCAAGGAATGATTCAAGCAAGTTAGAATGTTTTTAACTTCTGTGACCTTTGATGGAGTGTCGTGGCCGAGCGGTCTAGCTTACCGGACTCAAGTTCTGGTGTTAGCAGCAGAATGTGGGTTCAAACCCGGCCGTGACACTTGTGTCCTTGAGCAAGACACTTAACCATAATTGCTTCTCTCCACCCAGGGGTTAAATGGGTACCTGTGAGGGCAGAGTTGGTTGATAAGCCCTATATGCGCTGTAATGGCAGCAATTGAGCTGTATACTCCCCAGGGAGCTGAGATGGTTTCAGGAATGATTTATGAGCCTTATGAGCCTTATGAGCAGGGGTAATAATATAATGCACCTTGAGCACCACTCAGTTGGTGGATACGTGCGCTATATTATTATTATTATTATTATTATTATTATTATTATTATGTCAAAATGTTGTCCACATTTTGCATTGGTGTTAAGCATGAACCAGCCTTAAGGGCAATTTCCGTTTGTTGAGTGTTAGGCCAAACCAAAAAATCTCTGGTTTCTGGTAACCGTACGCATCACCTCAGACCTACCTGTGCATCAGCATTTTTAGTTTGCTTTGTTTTGCTATGAATTGATGTCCAATTGCAGCCAAACTTGCTGGATCGATTGGAATTCTGCAAGACTGTTTAAAATGACTTTTCCACATAGGGGTATGAAAATTTGCCCGATTTGTGAGGCCTCTCTTAGCTACCATACTTTGTGTATGGGAAATTTGGTCTGGTTCCAATAACCGCGTATACATGTATCACATATTTCACTGCTTGGCAAAATCAAAAAAAGATAATAAAAAATAAAAATTTAAAAAAAATTTAAAAAGGCGCTTCACCACACCGATTTTGAAGCCAACCTATGACCAGAAACCACAGACTTTTTTTTTTGGCCTTAGACAAACAAGATGCAGTGATAATAATAATAATAATAATAATAATAATAATAATGTGGACTTATATTGCGCATGTATCCACCAAACTGGTGCTCAAGGCACATTATATTATTACCCCTGCTCATCAGGCGCATGAATCATTCCTGAAACCATCTCAGCTCCCTGGGGAGTATACAGCTCAATTGCTGCCATTACAGCACATATAGGGGCTAATCAAACACAACAACCAACTCTGCCCCTCACAGGTACCCATTTACCCCTGGGTGGAGAGAAGCAATTATGGTAAAGTGTCTTGCTCAAGGACACAAGTACCACGGTCGCGGTTGGGATTCAAACCCACATTCTGACGACTCAGCCATCAGAACACAAATCCAATGCACTAAACCGCTCGACCATGGCACTAAACCGCTCGACCATGGCACTAAACCGCTCGACCATGGCACTAAACCGCTCGACCATGGCACTCCACCATGGCACTCCAGTGATGGTTACAGAGAAGTGACAGTTACTCCAGATTGTCTCCTTTTTACCTCTCCTGATTCTGCCTTCCACAGTTTCATGTAGTTACTAAAATCAGCCGAGAGGATACGCTTGTTGTCTGATGTAATCAGAACGTTAGAGATAACGTCCGAATGCTCAGTGAAGTGTACGACAACTACCCCGGAGCCTGCACTCCATACACGCACTGACTGATCTTCAGAACCTTATGGAACAAGAACAAGGAGAGAACCATTAGGAAGGAGAATGGTATGGCAAGATGCATATAGTAGATGGAAGTTTGGGTATCAAACATTTTTGTCTCATTTGAGATCAGTGTGCATGGTTCCTTTTGCTATCTCTAAGACAAACCCGTTGCCAGGAATTGAAAGTTTTGAAGAGCAGTTAATAATAATAATAATAATACACAATTCTTAGCAACTAGATCAAGGCGCTGTACATTATTACCCCTGCTCATCAGGCTCATAAATCATTCCTGAAACCATCTCAGCTCCCTGGGGAGTATACAGCTCAATTGCTGCCGTTTCGGCGCATACATGTATAGGGCTAATCAAACACAATAACCAACTCTGCCCTCACAGGTACCCATTTACCCCTGGGTGGAGAGAAGCAATTATGGTCAAGTGTTTTGCCGAAGGATGCAAGCACCATGGTCGCAGCCAGGATTCGAATCCACATTCTGAACCGCTCGTCCATGGCACTCCATTAAGTTGACTGTGGAGTGTCGTGGCCGAGCGGTCTAGCTTACCGGACTCAAGTTCTGGTGTTAGCAGCAGAATGTGGGTTCGAATCCCGGCCGTGACACTTGTGTCCTTGAGCAAGACACTTAATCATAATTGCTTCTCTCTACCCAGGGGTTAAATGGGTACCTGTGAGGGCAGAGTTGGTTGATTAGCCCTATATGCGCTGTAATGGCAGCAATTGAGCTGTATACTCCCCAGAGAGCTGAGATGGTTTCAGGAATGATTTATGAACCTTATGAGCAGGGGTAATGATATAATGCACCTTGAGCACCACTTAGTTGGTGGATACGTGTGCTATATAAGTCCACACATTATTATTATTATTATTATTATACGACGCGACGAGCCATTAAATTGGCCCAGTGCCCAAGTCTATCAACCTTCTTTTTATTATGGGGGAAATGGGGCAGGAAATAATTCAATGGGACAGCATAGATGATGAATATTCAATACGTAGGTGTGACCAAACTCTAACCTTTGTCCACCTCTATTGCTCATAATTGAAATGAAGGAGATAGATTAACAGATCAGGTTAGATAATGAATAGTCAATATGTAAGTGTGACCAAACTCTAACCTTTGTCCACCTCTATTGCTCATAATTGAAATGAAGGAGATAAACAGATCAGGTTAGATAATGAATAGTCAATATGTAAGTGTGACCAAACTCTAACCTTTGACCACCTGTATTGTTCATAATTGAAATGAAGGAAATTAATGAATCAGATGAGATAATGAATATTCAATATGTAGGTGTGGTCTAACTCTAAAATTTGCCTCCTCTGGGAGATAGATTAATGGATCAGATGAGATAATGAATATTCAATATGTAGGTGTGGTCTAACTCTAAAATTTGCCTCCTCTGGGAGATAGATTAATGGATCAGATGAGATAATGAATATTCAATATGTAGGTGTGGTCTAACTCTAAATTTTGGCCACCTCTTCTTGTCGTCTTGGTAGACATGGAGGAGAGAATAAATGAATGAATATTCAATATGAAGGTGTGGTGTACACATTTTGTATCCTCTTTTTGTCATGATGGTTATAATTATGGTTTTAAAAGAGGAAGGCAATACATTAACAAATATATTCGGATAATGAATACTCAATATGTAGGTGTGGTCTACATCTAAAATTTTACTATTTAAAAATGAATATTCAATACGTGGGCATTGCCAGACTTACCAGACACAGCAAAGCTTCCATCATCTGCCAATGCAACACAAGTGATCGGTTTGGTATGCTCACATAATATATTCATCATTTGGCTCAGTTCCAGGTTCCACAATCTCAGCGTGCAATCTTTAGATCCAGTGATTGCATACATTCCCTCTTTGCTCAGAGCTAATGATTACAGAAGAGGATATAAGTTAATGAAATATCAACATCTCCAAGGACGATCAGTCGACTTTAGCTCGGGGGAATGTCGGGGCATTATCATGGAGATAAAACTGATTGTTCATGTTAGTGGGTAGGCAATAACCTCTCTATATCCTGGGAGGCTGTCCTATTCATTGCCATTGCAAAATAATACAATAGCAATCTGAACTACACTGCTTGGACTTCTGTCTACAAATATGTGTTTAAAGGGAAGGCATAATAACATTGGATTTTGTAAACGATATTCTTTCATTTAAATCCTCTAGTTTTCAAGTAATATATCATAAAACTAGCGTGTGAAAGTTTTTAAGAAAACATGGGTGCTCATGTTTTTAAGAAAACTGTTTGATGTTTTTATATTGTTATAAAATGTTGCCATAAAATCGACGTAACAATTCTTTCTTTCTCTAAGATGAATGCACTTCAGAATGCACTTCAGATTAATACTTCCCAAGTAAGTTTTTAGATAAAAAGTTGTTTATTTGATCCGGTAATAACAAATGTTCTACCTGCCTTTAAAGGGACAATATCGTCACAATCAGAGCAGACTTTCAACAGGGCATGGAATCGGTGTCCTATTAAGATGAACATAGTGACTGAAAATTTCTGGCTCATAATATGCAGCAGCAATGGTAATATGACCTTATCGTGTGGGGTATTATTGTCAGTCACTGAGTTAATCTAAAACTAGCACTCCGATTCCATGCCCTGTTGATCTTGATGACCATGCCCTGTTGATCTTGATGACCATGTCCCTTTAAAAGGGAGTGTATACCATTAGCAATTACATGAAAAGAAAATGAGCAATTTATTAAATAAAAGCCGACTTATTTTTGATACTGTAATGGTACTAAACATCCTGAGACGATATTCTGTTTTACATGTTATTTTCAAGAAAATGTGAACTGTATTAACCCTCCTACTGTAGCTGCACTTTAGTGGCATATACATGTAGTGGCCAAAATCAGTCAACTGACTGTTCTACTGTAGCTGCACTTTAGTGGCATATACATGTAGTGGCCAAAATCAGTCAACTGACTGTTCTACTGTAGCTGCACTTTAGTGGCATATACATGTAGTGGCCAAAATCAGTCAACTGACTGTTCTACTGTAGCTGCACTTTAGTGGCATGTACATGTAGTGGCCAAAATCAGTCAACTGACTGTTCTACTGTAGCTGCACTTTAGTGGCATGTACATGTAGTGGCCAAAATCAGTCAACTGACTGTTCTACTGTAGCTGCACTTTAGTGGCATGTACATATAGCTGTAGTAGCCAAAATCAGTCAACTGACTGTTCTACTGTACAGTAGCTGCACTTTAGTGGCATGTACATATAGCTGTAGTGGCCAAAATCAGTCAACTGACTGTTCTACTGTAGCTGCACTTTAGTGGCATGTACATATAGCTGTAGTGGCCAAAATCAGTCAACTGACTGTTCTACTGTAGCTGCACTTTAGTGGCATGTACATATAGCTGTAGTAGCCAAAATCAGTCAACTGACTGTTCTACTGTACAGTAGCTGCACTTTAGTGGCATGTACATATAGCTGTAGTGGCCAAAATCAGTCAACTGACTGTTCTACTGTAGCTGCACTTTAGTGGCATGTACATATAGCTGTAGTGGCCGAAATCAGTCAACTGACTGTTCTACTGTAGCTGCACTTTAGTGGCATGTACATGTACATGTAGCTGTAGTGGCCAAAATCAGTCAACTGACTGTTCTACTGTAGCTGCACTTTAGTGGCATGTACATGTAGCTGTGTAGTGGCCAAAATCAGTCAACTGACTGTTTTGACTGTTGCACTTTAGTGGCATGTACATGTAGCTGCAGTGGCCAAAATCAGTCAACTGACTGTTTTTTACTGTTGCACTACTTTAGTGGCATGTACATGTAGCTGTAGTGGCCAAAATCAGTCAACTGACTGTTCTACTGTAGCTGTACTTTAGTGGCATGTACATGTAGCTGTAGTGGCCAAAATCAGTCAACTGACTGTTTTGACTGTTGACCCAAATGTGCACACATGACAAGGGCATTTTTGACTGTTTTTTACTGTCATTTTGACCACCCTCAACAATACAAGACAATATATATTTTACAAAACACACACACATGTTCCAACCTGGAAAATGCCATGTCACTGTCCCATGTGATTAAACCCCTCCTACTATAGCTGCACTTTAGTGGCGAGTTGCTACAGAGGTCAAAATCAGTCAACTGACTGTTTTTTACTGTTGACCCAAATGTGCACAGAGGGACATTTTTGACTGGTTTTTACTGTCATTTTGACCATCCTCAACAATACAAGACAATACTTTTACCAGTCAAAAACGGTCGACTCATTTCTGACCTGTAAATGTACTTACTACACGTAAGGTTTGACAGTGTTTGACTTGTAAGTGCTCTAGATACACTTTGGCAAGTATATCAACATTTTGACTGATTTTGACCCTTGCAGTCACAGAAGAGTTAAGTGCACTAGATATACCTTGGCAAGTATATCAACATTTTGACTGATTTTGACCCTTGCAGTCACAGAAAGGTTAAGTGCACTAGATATACCTTGGCAAGTATATCGAAATTTTTCACTGATTTTGACCATTGCAGTCACAGGAGGGTTAAGTGCACTAGATATACCTTGGCAAGTATATCGACATTTTGACTGATTTTGACCCTTGCAGTCACAGAAGGGTTCAAGTCTGAAACGGATCATCAACTGGTGATTCATTCCCACATTAGAATGAACACAAATAATCTAAATGCCCAAATGACGCAATGATTATCATTGGTTGCCATCCATGTACATCTTAGAATTCTTCAGTGATTTTTAGCGATTTTGAGTGTTTTTGGATGTGGAAGGAACATGACACAGCCGAATAGAGAGATATTTTGAACATACTGCTACATGTGTATACTAACGCAAACTCATCTTAGAAGTCACAAAACCGTGTTATCCTTAAACCCCTTCAAAAACTGGCTAGACACCCTGCTCAATGCAACAACATCCATCAGTTGTCCTAGTGTGAAGCTGCCCTAACCCCCTTCAATAACTGGCTAGACACCCTGCTCAATGCATCAACATCCATCAGTTGTCCTAGTGTGAAGCTGCCCTAACCCCCTTCAATAACTGGCTAAACACCCTGCTCAATGCATCAACATCCATCAGTTGTCCTAGTGTGAAGCAACAACATCCATCAACAAGAACAAAACACATCTACTCATTGCAACAATATTCAACAGAATTTTACATTTGTTGTGTTCAGCATGGTTAGGGTTAAGCTTCAGAGATTTTCAGAGGCTCTTGAAATTCTAAAGTCAGTGACTGTCTGACATAAACGATTCAGTGACTTCACAGTGTGCCGATGAATTGTATTCGACCAAACCAAACTCGACGCTTATGGCTAAATTTAGAACAGATTCTAAGCAGGTTCAGTGGCCATTAATGACTTTTACTCCTTCTTTTTAAAAACAGTAAAACATTCTACAACAATTATCTTGAGAATATAAATGGATTCAGCACTGGATGTCTCAATGTAAGATAATTTACAATTCTGGTGTTGAAGCCCTAGAGATACTGCTAATATCATTGCGACAGACCATGCCGGCAGATATGAAAAATAAATTAATCAGCGTTAATGAAATTCAAAGCACGAATGAAAAAACAACGTTTACATCCTTTGGCGAGACACAATGTTAGTCTCAGCGCCTTTAAGTATCATGTTAAAACTGGCAAGATGAAGCACTTAAGATGGAAGGAATTCTGAACACAAATTGAACACAAAGGCATCATTATCTACAGGCAAGACACTTTATAGAGCTTGCATGCAGGCCCCGGAGACACTATTCTCAGCTATGTGTGTGTGAGGACCTACAATGGCGTCAATTGCCCCATGGTGATGAGATCAAAAGCTGGATTGGAAAGGTTCTGAAGACGTTGAACTTATTGATTTAGATCAGAATGGCTTGAGGTTGGAATATGTGATGTGTTTTGAACAAAATGTCAACTGGTAAGCCTGGGTAAGTTGCTACTGAAGTAAAGACACACGCAGGTATTTTTTACACAAATGACGGGGGGGGGGGGGAGGGGGGGCTAAAATGATACATTTGCTAAGCATCCCCAAAATCAAGAGTAAGTTCCATTTGGATAGCTTCTTCCCTAGAACAGCATTACAATGGAATGCCCTTCCAGCTGATTGCTTTCCACCAACTTACGATCTATTTAAGTTTAAGAAAAACATTAACAAATGTAATCTTACTTAAATGGTGGATGACATATCGCATATGTAACCCCTTACACTTTAGTGGCTATTGGCCTTGTTTAGGGTGACTGACAGTAAATAAAATAATAAAAATCTTGAAGCAGACAACCGTCCAAAGTCTGTACATTTTGTAGGACAAAAAACTGGTAACCAACATAACCTACATTTTTCTATTAAGCTGCTCTATAAATTTAAAGGAAATGCTTGAAGAAGAAATTAATTTTCACACTTTATTTTGGCGATTTGAAACATATTAAATTATTGTAACCCTTCCCTAAGGTAATTTCCATTCTTGGAATTAAACAAGAAATTAAAATTACAAATTACAATTGAAAAAAGGCTGGCTGTAACATCTGCAAAAATAAGCGAATGAACTGATGCAAGCTTGAAGTTTTTTGTTTACAAAGAACATCTACAAATACTTTTGTGTACCTGATGTTTTTACAGACATCTTGGGCCCTTGGGCCAAAATCCAGAGAGCTGATAAACAGAAAATTTTGCTCATGAAATATTTCTGCTAAGCATATTAAAACAGACAACCAGCGAAGGTGTGTACATGTTATATGAAGAATTGACTGGGCACCAGTGAAACTTGCTAAGCAATTTCATTTGTTAAACAGATCCGAGACATTGTCTATTTACCTATACATGAGACCTTGTCCTGGTGGGAGAACGGGGACACTTCAGAGTTGGACTTCTTGGGCATGTTCCACACTCTCACGTCACCATCCATGCACGCGGTCATCACAAAATGGCCATCACGCGTCACGGCAACCGTGGAGATCGCTCCCTTGTGGCCACTCAGCGTCTGGATGATCTCTTGTGTCTTGATGTTGTAGACGAGGACTTTGTTTTTGATGGTCGCTATGGCGATGTGGCTGCCATCTGCACAGATGCTGAGGCCAACAATCTACACAGAATCAAGATGATGGTTAGAGCATGACACGTGTTATGATCTTTAAAAAAAATGTACCGTAATTCAAACTAAACGAACATTAACTAATCTTGTGTAGGGGTTGGAACCCATTTCCAACAGTGCCGTTTCCAAACACCAGGGTTTGGGGGTGTTGGATGGGGGGCAGACAACACCCATGATTATGATTTCATTGGCATCAATGATAAATTGTCCCAATTTTGGCATAAATTATTGGTATGAAGTGTTTATGAACAGTATACTTTGCTCACTCCATAGATGAAAAGGAAAAACTGGACAACCATCTGGACAAAACATAAACAAATTGTAATTATAGACAAAAAATTAATAATCATACACTGTCACTATGTTCCTCCAAGCAGTGCACCTCCGACCCCGTAGGAAGACAGAAGACCTGGAGCGTCTTGTCTTCATATGCTGAATGGGAAAGATGACAACATTTAACACTTAGTGGTCTTGGTTTCCTGATACACATGTCTATGTGTGACATAAAATATGGCTCTTATCCAATAAACAGACGGGTGATTTTGTGAATTCAATTTGGTGGTCGGGAACCAGATGAAGATGGACACATACATGTATGTAACAAGGACCTTTTGATCAGAGATTGCCCATTAAGAAATCAAGATTAGAATGGCCTCCACTGAAAAATGTCATTAGTCTGAGAGTTCGTTTTCCAATTGACAGGAAATTGTGTTTTGCAGATTAATTTGATTTCTAGAGCGGGTTGGTGATTTCATTAAAAAAATGCCGTTATTGAGTCCTTGAAACGATGATAAAAAAAAACTAATACACGTACACTTAGTACAGCTAGTTTCAAATTCTAATCAGACACATATGGTGTTTGTGTCTCGATCAGTTTTCAAGGGTGTGATTTGACAGAAGAAAAAAATCCTAAAAGAGCTGGGTCTCCCTTTGGTCTGGAGGACAAAGCCCCCTGAACCTCCTGGATGTTGAATTTTGGAGGATTTACAGACTCTCCACATCCTCACAAACAAGAAAATAGAGGTTTGGACACAACACAGGCTACGTCTTTCTTTCCTTGGTGGCTACTTCTCTTCTTTCAAGAAAAAGGAGAGATTTGTAAAAAATCTGGAAAAATCTTGAGAAATCACAGGCCTGAGTTTTACAGATTAAATATCTGGGTCTAATACCATGAAAATGGGGGTGGGGGAGTGGGGGTGGGGGAGTGGGGGTGTAAGGTTACCAGCTTTTTGTACATACCAGTGATAATAAGCATATCATCAGATGATATTGTCATGTGTGTTATCAGACATTGGTTGCCCTCAATCATGTCCAGTTCGGTAAAAGTCTCCAAATTCCATGTCTGCAATCAGATAAACACAAAGAACAGTCTTAATTATTTACACATTATCTCCCGATAACCTTAGCTCAAACCTGAACTGATACATCTTGGTCTCATTTGTAACATCACAGTTCGTAATATCATTCCTGTAATCTTTCTCAGCTCTTTAGGGAGTATGCTTTTTTTAAACACAATATTAACCTCTACCCTGACATGTACCCATGAACATCAGGTGTCTAGCTCAAGGATATATTTTACAACACACACACACATGTTCCAACCTGGAAAATGCCATGTCACTGTCCCATGTGATTAAACCCCTCCTACTATAGCTGCACTTTAGTGGCGAGTTGCTACAGAGGTCAAAATCAGTCAACTGACTGTTTTTTTTACTGTTGACCCAAATGTGCACACAGGGGCATTTTTGACTGGTTTTGACTGTCATTTTGATCACCCTCAACAATACAAGACAATGCTTTTACCAGTCAAAAATGGTCGACTCATTTTAACCTGTAAATCGTCGTGTCAGTGCAAAAACGTTGTATCTCCGAGTTACGACGTTTTTGCGCAAAACCAGTTTGTGTCAGTGCAAAAAGGTCGTATGTTCCCAGATGAATGCACAAAAACAATGGCTGAGATACGACATTGTTGCACAAACATTTTTTAATGTATGTAAATTTATGCAGATAGACGACGCGCTGTACATACATGTACGACCTTATTGCATTGTGAACATACGACGTTTTTGCACTGACACGACGAAATGTACTTACTACACGTAAGGTTTGACAGTGTTTGACTTTTAAGTGCATTAGATATACCTTGGCAAGTATATCAACATTTTGACTGATTTTGACCCTTGCAGTCATAGGAGGGGGTTACTAACCTCAAGACACGTTATTTAAGATGCATTATGGGTTTAGTATTAATATTGTTTTGATATGTTTCTTATTTAAACTGTACGGCCCATTCGGTGATAATCATTGATCTCCTATGGGTCTCAGGTAAACCACATCAACCATATACAAGTTGCATACAAATTACACATCAGAATTTTTTGTTATATGCATATTTGCCCTGAACAAGGCTAAAAGCCACTCAAGATACAGGGCTACAATAGAAGAAAAATACAAAAAAGTAAATAGACTCAGAGGAGCTGAAGGTGGGAATTGAGATTCTTCTTGAAACAGGATAGATCGTAGGATGGAGGGAAACATGCACCAGGCAAGGAATTCCAAAGAGATGCAGCATGAGGGAAAAAGCTATTAGTATAGCTTGTTGTTCTACATCTAGGTATAGCTAGGGTGTATGGGTGAGAAGAGACGGAATGCCAAGTTTCACGCTCAAACACACTAACATGAGGAACCAAGTTGGATAGACCGGTGGAGCATTTACCATGACAATATACGTAAAATGACTAAAGGTGTCAACAGATCTACAGTGTGAAGGAATACATTCAACATGAGAAAAATACAATTTACTCACGGATAAAGAGCAAACAAAAAAGGACGAGTAAAGAAATAATTGTGATACTCAATTGAAATGAATTCACCAATGAAAATGTATTTTTTATATTAAGTCCATAGAATCGTCTTACTCTAATGGTGGAATCTGCTGCAGCAGACACCAAAACGTCATCGTGGCTATTCACAGCGATGGCAATGACAGCATCTTTATGCCCCTCGAGCGTCTTCTCCAAGGCTTTGGTCTCGTTGCTGAAGACACGGAGCTTGAAGTCTGCACATCCGCTGATGATACGGTTACCGTGGTGGCTCATGAGGACGGCAGTAACAACTCCTTTATGTTCACCGAGAGTGCCCGTACACTCCGCTTTGTCGGTACACCAGATTTTAACGGTCTTGTCTGTTGAGCCGGTTAGGAGAAATCTAATGGATAGTGATAAATCAAGTGATTTATTGATTAATTGATACGAGAAATGAGAATGGCAGAAATAACCCCTCTGCGTTCACCGAGAGTACACTCTGCTTTGTAGGTGCAGCAGATTTTGAAGGTCTTGTCTGTTGAGCCGGTTAGGAGAAATCTAATGGATAAAATTAATTGATTCATAGATTGAATGATTGATAGATTGACTGAGTGAACTTGATGATCAAAGTATGCAAGACGTGCCTTATCAAACCACATTATTAAGAGTTTTTATACATTTTTTTTATATAGCAAATACAAATCTGATACCAGGTATGAGATTTGCACTAAAACTGAACAGCAGCAACTTTTTTTTTTTTTTTTAATTGTAGAAATACATCAAAGAGGAAAAAGTGCACAATTTTTTAAGAGTCTTTATAGAAACAAGTAGCCTTAAGCACCTGTTATCATCTGACGTCTGTATACAAGTCACCTCCATGTCATGGGCTTTCATCTCCCATCCCTTCTCATGGGAGGCCACCCTAAACGCCATCACGTACATCTCCTTCACAACACAGTACACCCACTGGTTGTCCGTAGACACGGCCATCTTCTGTATTGGGTCCTCACAGGTCACTGTGGTGACGTAGGCATCGCGAGCGGTCGGGAGCCAAGATGCTAGGGGGACGATGAGGGGACGTGTGAACTGCTCACACCATTCCATGGACTGGTTGATAAGGCTCTCCAGGCTACCGGGATAATCTCCTGGGTTGGGATAAAAAGATAAGATTCACAAACAAAAATTATAATCCTCAGTTGTGGAAGATAATGACAAAAAATTTAAGCAAGAACATAATCAGGTTGGTTGATGCTTGGATAATTTATTTACTTATAAATTTAAAAACTTCACATTGTTTACAAAAATCGATGACCATGCTATGGCCAGTGTCAAGGTCATGTAAGAGTTGGTCAATTTGGGGGGGCCCTTACCTTTAACCGGTAACAATCGACCAATCAGCTCGGCAGCCAACTGCAATGGGTCAGCGGTCAGCGCCGGGGCACTCAACTTCATAGCGCTACGTGTCAGGTCAATCTCGGAGTCAATGACCATGCTTCGGACAGTGTCAAAGTCCTGTAGGAGTTGGTACACGGACATTGCATGGGCCTTGGCCAGCAGATACTCAAAGTTACACATGGTGAAATGTTTCAATCTTTTCAGATCGCCTAGGCAGAGACGGGAGAAGGAACAAATTAAGTTTGGGCGATAACACGATAATATCGAATATCGCGATACCTTTTGAAGTTATCGAGATATCAGCAAATCGCGATTACAAAAAAAAAAAAAAAAAAAAAAAAAAAAAAAAAAAAATCGCCATTGTGAGACAAGTCATCAGACATCCATGGAAACAAAATTTGGACAGTCTTTTCAGCTTTCGGCAGTGATAAACATAAGCGAACTACTTCAGAAGTACACTACGCAAATGAATTATTGTGATGCTGGTAGAAGGGTACATACCTGTGGTTATCGGCTCTAAAGCAATCATGCGAAAATCGCGATATATGTTTGGCGATATATCGTGGATGAAAAAAATAATAATCGATATCACCCAAGCTTAGAACAAGTCTTATTTTCGGAAGTTTTCCTTCTATGTAAACTTGAACATTACTTCATCATCTTTTCTTCACAGTTTTATTTTAGTGATATGGGAATCCTTGTTTCATTACCAGAAATAACAATCAAGAAATAACAAACAGAAGGGAAAACAAGAACATTTCTTCCTAAAAATCACTCTTCAATAATGACAAATCTCTTAGAATTATGAAGTTTTCACTTACCAGCGTGAGCCAGATGAAACCAAAGTTCGCTCAGCCTTCTGATGTTATACCTCGTCTCTCCATACAGCAGCGGCTGAGGCGCGACCTTACGACCCGACTCAACCCCTTCCAGGTCACGACCTTCCAGGGACCATTTCTTTTCCTTTACCCATGTCTGGAGGAAGAGGTCAGCGATGTGGCGATGACACTTGATGCGTAAGCAGCTGTTGGTGAAGTAACGTTGGGAGGCGATTTGTTGGATAACAGAACCGCTCCAGGTGACCAGCGTTTTATTATCAATAAAATGCTCCTCCAATAAGGTTCCTGCAAAAAACAAAAACAATTCATCAAAAATAAACAAATGAAAATATATGTAATAAATATGAATATTACTCTATGAAATTTGGGTATGGAATGGGACAGAGTATATGCAAGGATTTGGAAACAGGGCGTCCAAATTTGTTATTCTTTGAAAAACAGGGTGTTCAAATGTTCAGCGTACAATACTTTTGCATGTGTATCAAAAATAAAACAGGGTTTCCAGTTAGCAAACAGGGTGTCCACAAGACACCCAAAGGTATTGCTGGCTAATACTATGGAATGGGACAAAAAAAACATTTAGAAAATATTTTCAATTTTTTTATTTTATTATTTTTTTATTTTTTTTTAAACAAATGGTTTATCACCCGATGCAAGAATTTCATCAACTTACATGTAGGTTCTTGTTTTTATTTTTTTATTTTTTCCCCCCATTTTTTTGCCCATTTTAATTTTTTTTTTTACAAATTCATCAACATTTATTTCCATACACATAGCATATACAACACAAGAGACCTCATACATATGTCACAAACTCAATATCGCCCTCATTCAGAGGCTAGAGAAGGTCACTCATTGGTTCATGTATGCTCGCTGTGCGTGCGTATACGCATAGCGCGCGTATACGCACAGCGTGCATACATGAACCAATGGGTGACCTTAGTTTGCCTCCGATAGAGGGCGTCCTTCAGTTTGTGACGTCATATGCATAAGGTCTATAATAAAATGCAATAAGGAAAACATGGTATTGAGGCATGGCCCAAGAAAGCAGAAGCTTGTATATAGGGACGCCTTACTATAATAACATAAAATGAACCACCACGTCATCCTTACATCACCTTAATAAATTGTTTTTATAATGAGCCAACAATATGTAGGTTAAGATGTCACAGGTTTCACCGTGCATATATCTACTTCATCATTGGCTTAGTGTTTAAATGGTCTATTAACCCTCCTACTACTACAAGAGTCAAAATCAGTCAAAATGTTGATATACTTGCCAAGGTATATCTAGTGCACTTAACCCTCATACTACTACAAGAGTCAAAATCAGTCAAAATGTTGATATACTTGCCAAGGTATATCTAGTGCACTTAACCCTCATACTACTACAAGAGTCAAAATCAGTCAAAATGTTGATATACTTGCCAAGGTTATATCTAGTGCACTTAAAAGTCAAACACTGTCAAACCTTACGTGTAGTCAGTACATTTACCGGTCAAAATGGGTTGACTGTATTTGACTGGTAAAAGCATTGTCTGGTATTGTTGAGGGTGGTCAAAATGACAGTAAAAACCAGTCAAAAATGCCCCTGTGTGCACATTTGGGCCAACAGTCAAAACAGGCAGTTGACTGATTTTGACCTCTATAGCTACTTGCCACTAAAGTGCAGCTATAGTAGGAGGGTTAAACCCCTATGCATTACAATCTCTATACATCATGATTTACCTAAAACTTACTTGGTGTAAAGGTTGATGATGAGATCAAACAGCCCTTGAAATATTTCTGTCACAGGTGCTATCATTTTAGTGAAATTAGTGAAATAATTTTAAAAATGAATTTCTATCATCCAAACATTTACGAAATTGTTACCCACCAGTCTTGCTATATAGTGTGAAAATATGTTCAGGTCCAGACCTGAAATTAGACTACAAGCAATCAATTCTTACGATCAAGAACATCAAATATTGATAAGTCAGACTTACCCAGATCGTACTTGATGGCAGCCCAGAGGTGATATGGGAATCTCAGTATCTGAGGTAAGGCTTCTGGGTAGACGGTTGCCAGGAGTTCATCATCACATGACAACAGGTCCAGAAGCTCTGCCTCCGTCAGTCCATGATGTGCCGCCGTCAGGTATCTTCAAGTAAAAATTTAAGCAAACGTAAAACATTCATAAGAAAAGAAAAAAAAATCATTTAACATGATTCTTAGCGGAGGCAGCTGTTCCCACATGATCACAAATGCGATTAGCTACTCAACAGAGTTACCACTAGAGGGCGCAATAAAAAAACATCCCTTGAAATCTTCCCAAACTTGTGATATGTTATGGGCAATTCCATGGTTACTTACGTCACATTTTTGAGGTTTTAGGTCCACTCTTAACATCATAATTTCCTTTCCACGCATACATTTTTTTAATAGAATTTTGTTATTGTAACGTGAGTAACCAGCATCTTTTTCTCTTATATAGCATACGTAATATAACAAATTTCTGAAATTACTTTTTTTTGTGCTGAGTAAGGTCTGGGTATAATGAAACTATTGTGAAAAAACTGATGAGTGATGAGAAAATTATGGCATTACGAGTGGGCCCAATACCTCATAAATGTAGTGTGAGTAATTGCCCTTATTATTCTCGTAAAATTAATCAAACCTGAACTCACATCTGAAGGCAGATTAAAATCTGAATAAACATACGAGGCAAGAAGTGTCCACTTCTGCTATCGTGAACCTTGCCATTCACCGAGGACAAAAACAGAGTCATGACCCCAGAAAATTATTGAAAAATATTTTGTGAAGTATTTTTTTTTAGCTGTTTTGCAGATATTTCTGATATGTTCGTGTATAACAGCACTAAGGTGTGACGTCAAGTCGTCATGACAACCAGTCTGCTGATTCTTAAAAATCGTTGTCTCAAAAAAACAAATGAAAAAAAAATTAGTTCAGTGTTTTGTTAAAATGTGACGTTATTTACTTCAGCACTCTATAGACTATTATCACAGCAATGCTTCTCAGGTTTACTGAAAGGAGAAAAGGATTTTCTGGATAAAAAAAATCTGTAGAAGGCAGCAAATTAGTGATGCATTTGAATGGTACATTAGAAAACCAAAAATGGTCGCTCGTGATATCTATGAATTAAATGTGTGTAATTGATTGCAGAGAAAATGATATTTTGTTTTGGGGTTTCAATGGCATTATGACCCACACCAACTGTTACCTGAGTATGTGATTGGTCAGCATGATGCCATGTCTCTCTTCCACATGTTGCAACAGCAGATTCGCTGCTTCGGTCAACGCAGCAACTGGATCCCTCCCATTGCCTGATGGGTTCACAAACTGCGCTTCATGACACATTAACTTAGCAAACATCGGCAGCGGGTGCCTGGCTACCGCACGGGTCACTATCTTGACCTGGTCTGAGGTCAGAGGTCGTGAGTTCTCCGCTAAAAAGAGCTTAACCATCTCGGAGAGTTCGCGGTCGTTAAGCGATGTGACGCGGATGAAGTGAGCCTGGTTTGAGATCATCTCATGGAGGACCTTCAGGGCGGGTGAGTCGGAGAGTGAGAGGACAATGTGGGTGGATGTGGGGAAATCGCAGGGGAGCCAATCTAGGAGCTCTTTGCTCAGGTGTTGTGAGATTTCTTCAGGGATGTCGACAATGATGAGGAGTGGCTTTGCTTGGCTAGGCACGGTGGTCACTAGCTTCACAAAGAAGGTCGCTAGTTTCTCCTGCTCTTTAGGGAGCTCTTTAAGTCCTTTGGGTTTGTAGACTTCGATGATCTGACGACATGAGCTCTCAAGAAAGTCACGCGTCGTTTTGCAGTTTGTTGTACGACCCATGAACCGTGCTATGAGAGTTGAGCCATCGCCGAGCCACGAGGGTGCCAGATTAATCAACTGTGAGACAACCGTTGTCTTCCCGCTTCCAGCTTCCCCGTGTAAGATGATCGGATGGTTCTCCTTCTTGGTCTCACTCTTTGGTGGGTTAACCAAGCCTTCAACCTGGCTGACTATTGAGTCTCTGTTAATGAAACTGTTTTTCTTTAAAGCAGCTATCTGCCCATGTGCAATGACCTCCGACATGATGCTCTTAGAGTTGTCCACATTGCGCGAGTTTTCTTTCTCCTTGGCAATCTCCTCGTTAATGAGTTCCTTGATTCTGAAGACGATCTGTGATGTCATCTCTTTGATGTACTGAGAATGCTCATCAATACCGTTGGGATCCAAGCCATTTGATGACCACGGCGTGGTATATGTAAAAATATTCTCCTCGGATACCAGTGATGGTATCTTCGTCTCTTTAAGATACTTGATTCTTTCTTGGGCTTTCTTGTAAATCTTTGGTCTGCTTGGTTTGCGGATGTCAACGTAATTATGCATTTCCTGGTTCTCAACATTTTGTGGAAAGTCTTCTAAGGTCCGGAAAATAAACAGACATTTCCTGCTTGCATCGTTGGACATTTGAGTAGCGTAGACTATCTCATTCTCAATTGCTGCAGAACAATTTTTTAAAAAGAATAATAATAAAAAAATTAAAAATTAAATTAAAAAAAACAGAAAATTAATTATTATTGAATTCAATTAGAGATTTTAGGAGCCTGGGGTCTTAGGAGCTTTATGGGGGAGCTGGGGGTGGGTTGGAAGAACCAGTTGTCAAAACATTGTAGGTTCTTGTGTACCTGTGTGTAATTGTCAAAACCTCTCTAGATCACCCACTGGTAATAAACACAAATTTGACAGCTATCTCAAATATGCATTAGGCTGAGATAAAACGGATGAACAGGGACTTGTTTTGTGACTGCAATCGGAGACATTTTAATAACCGGCAACTTGAAAGTGGCGTTGGAGGGCTGAAGATTGTCGGTACCTGACATGTGGTATTTGTGCAGTTGCTCTTCATTAAGTAATCCCTCGTCGTGGACGTACTCCGAGCATTGCTGCAGTATCTCCAGCAGGGAATCATGCGTCTTCTTCCATTTGGTGACATCTTTCTCGTGAGCTTCCTTATTCTCCTCACTCCTAGAGGATGAGGGGTCAGAGGTCAGATGATTGATGTTGAATTTGTAAGATATGGACGTCAAGGAAAGGTTAAAAAGAGAAAGTTTGATTAACCCTAACCCCCTAGGTATTATGGCTAGGAACCTTCCTGAATCCTCCAAAATCCTCCAGTGCACTTTTGGAAATATGCACTTATCTTCAAAATGCACCATGCATTTTCGTTGATCTTTCATATTCAGCACTTATGGCCTGTACTTCTTGCCAGGTAGTAATTTTGCCCCATTTGAAGAGGTGAAAGTACCAGTTTCCAACGGTGCTGAATTTTTCAAAAAAAGTGCCCCTTGGAGGATTTTGCAGGATTTGTAGTGGTTAGGGTTAACTAGTTCGCGTCGGAGGCTGTGTATACACGCAAATGTTTTTTGCACCACGGATCGGAGAGCGTCTATACACGCCAGAGGAAACTCCGGAATATTTGTATGCATGCTCAGTTGACGTGGCAATGAGCCGAGTGTACAGTGACATGCTCGGTAGACGTGGCCACGTGCTGTGGAAGCTTCCATTAACGTGTTTGTGTGGGGAAAAGAAACCCGCACAGGGGCCCAGAAAAACTTTTTTATTCCCGACGCGAACTGGTTAATGATGTCTTGAGGATGTTGTAAGGGACAAGGGCCAAAGTCATGGTACAGCCAAGCCTTTGAGAAGCCCGGCCAGGCCCAGGCTTTTCCCCTGCCTACTGGCCTATATAATGAGCTCTGCTTGCCTAGGCTAGGCCCTCCAGAAGCCCAGGTTATGTTGATTGGCAGGTACTGTATTGTTACAGGATTAGGACTCACACAAGACAGATTAGGAGGCCAGGTAGCCTAGGCCTGGCCTGGCCAGGCTTCTCAAAGGCTTGGCTGTACCATGACTTTGTCCCTCCTCCCTAAAAGAGTCAGCCATTTCTTTAGCATTTTATCACACATACAAAAAATTTTTTTTTTTTTTTTTGAACTCCCTCCTCCTCTCTTCCTCTCAACCATAACTACAAACTCTTATATTTTTAAGCCTCCTATACTAGATAGGGGTACATTTGGAGCTATGAGAAATAAATAAGACATCTCTAGGGTAATATACGTCAATGTTATATAATAGAATGTTATATACGTGAATGCAATTCTTATGTCTAATCATCAGACAGAATCAAGGGTCCCCGCAGACTATTTGTCTAGAGGCATTAAGAAAATACCATCCTTGCCCTTACAGCTATCTGCTTCTTTTTAAGCACAGTTATAAATGGTAATCCCTGAAAAACCTTGCAATATATGCATCGTCATTTGGAGTGTTTACAAATTGTTATTTAAACGTTTCTGCACACGTACACAATCATTCTGAAAACTTATTCCATCTAAAGTGCTGTCACCTTACAGAGTAAAAGAATGACGTTTCATTTACAAAAGGATTTTGTTGTGCAATTTTTTGTAAAAAACTGTAAAATATTTATCAGTTTTCAAAAAAAATTTTTTCCCAAAACCTGAGCACCTATTGTTATACTACAGGTAAAATATTGGTGAAAATACTTAAAATCTCTAAGTACTTACAAGTCATAATAGTTCTTCAGCTTAGCAGATATTGGTGACAGTGAGTAGACTTGTTCCAGTCCATCTGCTTCTTGTATGTACCACTCATCTAAGATGTTGATGTCTAATATGAAAAAAAGCAAAAATATAATTAAAAACAAAATACAAAAAAAAAAGTGCTTCAGAATATTTTTTCGACTGGAAGGAGAGGTCAGATTGGGTCATGTCTGTGTATGAAATGTCACATATTTCAAGATCTGTAAGATGATGCAAAGATTGTGTAAATATGTTTTGTGGTTCATGAGATATGATTTTTTGAAATATTAAAATTGGATTTTAGTGTATTTCGATATCTGATGACGTCACCATGACGTCACAACTTTACCTGAAACTATATAATAATAATAATGTATAGATTTATATAGCACACGTATCCACCAACTAAGTGGCGCTCAAGGCGCATTATATTATTATCCCTGCTCATAAGGCTCATAAGGTTCATAAATCATTCCTGAAACCATCTCAGCTCCCTGGGGAGTATACAGCTCAATTGCTGCCATTTCTAGCGCATATAGAGCAAACCATCTCTGCCTTCACAGGTACCCATTTAACCCCTGGGTGGAGAGAAGCAATTATGGTTAAGTGTCTTGCTCAAGGACACAGGTGTCACGGCCGGGGCTCGAACCCACACTCTGCTGCTGGCAACACCAGAACTTGAGTTCAGTGCGCTAGACCGCACGACAATCCACTTTACGTGCATTATACAACACACGGGACCTACGGCTTTACGTCCCATCCGAAGGACGAAGCAATTATGGTTAAGTACCTTGCTCAAGGACACAAGTGTCACGACCGGGGCTCGAACCCACACCCTGCTGCTGGCAACACCAGAACTTGAGTTCGGTGCGCTAGACCGCTCGGCCACGACACTCCATAAATCTATTGACAACTACATGTTATGGTCTAAGTATGTGTCAAGTTTGAAGGCTCTGTGAACTTTGGAACTATGGTTTTTTGTTTGATAAGTCTCATCGAGAAGAAGGAGAAGAAGAAGTAGAAGAAGAAAAAAAAAAAAAAAAACCCCGAACAATATCAAGAGGTGTTCACGCTGTTGCACGATCACCTACAAAAAAACTGTTCTCAAAAACTGCTCTCTGTTGACAGTAGGGCTGTGCGTTTTCGGATATTTTTGGAACCGGATACCCGAAATCAGGAAACTTTGGATACCCGGATACCCGTTTTCATTTTTGTTGAAAACATGCCTCCGGTGGTGTACAAATACATGTACTGTAAATGGTAACAAATTGACTTTTATAATACAGAGGATACCATACTATCGATCTTTTCTTTATTGGAGTGTAATCTCTTGAATTTAAAGATAATTGTCTATACAAGTACATTGTTCAAGAGTCACAGATTTCTGTTTGCACCGCTCAAATGTTAAGTCCGAATTTTAAAAAGTCGTTTACGGGTAATTGGAACCGAAAAATGGAACCGGGTACATGTAATGACCGTTTCGGTCGGGTATCCGGATACCCGGATATCCGGCACAGCCCTAGTTGACATTGGTTTGGACATACCTTTTCCAGCCTCAAAAGCGCAGTCTCTGATATGGCTGAACTCAGTCGAGTCGATCCGCATCGGCAGGATATAATCCCCATATTTGTTGCCAATAATTGACTGGAAAAAAAAAGAAAAAAAAGATATGTTTTGACTTTTAAAATTTTGATTCTGGATTCCGGAGCTGCTATAATGAAAAATATCGGTTAAGCCACAACAAATTCCTCTATTTCCAGGCTTGTCATTTTGTTTTACTGAAAAAAAGGGCAAGCTAGTCAGGAAAATGATACTTTACTTGTAGAATAAAAGTGATCTTAAGCATAATTTAAAGAAAGTAAGCACATGCGTAGAAGCAGTTTTGCCAACATGACCAATGTTGTACCTTCCCTTCAATGTATATCTTGATTCAAAGAGAGTAAGCATACTCATAGAAGCAGTTTTGCCAACATGACCAATGCTGTACCTTCCCTTCAATGTATATCTTGATTGAAAGAGAGTAAGTATACTTATAGAAGCAGTTTTGCCAACATTACCAATGCTGTACCTTCCCTTCAATGTATATCTTGATTGAAAGAGAGTAAGTATACTTATAGAAGCAGTTTGGCCAACATTACCAATGCTGTACCTTCCCTTCAATGTATATATTGATTGAAAGAGAGTAAGTATACTAGTTATAGAAGCAGTTTTGCCAACATAACCAATGTTGTACCTTCCCTTCAATGTATATCTTGATTGAAAGAGAGTAAGTATACTTATAGAAGCAGTTTTGCCAACATAACCAATGCTGTACCTTCCCTTTAATGTATATCTTGATTCAAAGAGAGTATGCATACTCATAGAAACAGTCTGGCCAACATTACCAATGTTGTACCTTCCCTTCAATGTATATCTTGATTCAAAGAGAGTATGCATACTCATAGAAACAGTCTGGCCAACATTACCAATGTTGTACCTTCCCTTCAATGTATATCTTGATTCAAAGAGAGTATGCATACTCATAGAAGCAGTTTTGCCAACATAACCAATGTTGTACCTTCCCTTCAATGTATATCTTGATTGAAAGAGAGTAAGTATACTTATAGAAGCAGTTTTGCCAACATAACCAATGCTGTACCTTCCCTTTAATGTATATCTTGATTGAAAGAGAGTAAGTATACTTATAGAAGCAGTTTGGCCAACATAACCAATGTTGTACCTTCCCTTCAATGTATATCTTGATTCAAAGAGAGTAAGCATACTCATAGAAGCAGTTTTGCCAACATTAGCAATGTTGTACCTTCCCTTTAATGTATATCTTGATTGAAAGAGAGTAAGTATACTTATAGAAGCAGTTTGGCCAACATAACCAATGTTGTACCTTCCCTTCAATGTATATCTTGATTCAAAGAGAGTATGCATACTCATAGAAACAGTCTGGCCAACATAACCAATGTTGTACCTTCCCTTCAATGTATATCTTGATTCAAAGAGAGTATGCATACTCATAGAAACAGTCTGGCCAACATTACCAATGTTGTACCTTCCCTTCAATGTATATCTTGATTCAAAGAGAGTATGCATACTCATAGAAACAGTCTGGCCAACATTACCAATGTTGTACCTTCCCTTCAATGTATATCTTGATTCAAAGAGAGTATGCATACTCATAGAAACAGTCTGGCCAACATTACCAATGTTGTACCTTCCCTTCAATGTATATCTTGATTCAAAGAGAGTATGCATACTCATAGAAACAGTCTGGCCAACATTACCAATGTTGTACCTTCCCTTCAATGTATATCTTGATTCAAAGAGAGTATGCATACTCATCGAAGCAGTTTTGGCATGGCTACCGTACATATACATATTTGTACATGTCTATGCACATATATATGTATGTAACTGCCCTACAGCAGTAAAAATGCATTCCCATCTTGCAAACGGGACATTACAGTTTCAAGTGTGCATTACGGGGGTTCTCCATATGTGTCTGAAAAAGTATTCATCTTATGCACTTCTTACAGCCAATGACCTCGAAAAAAAATCGAAGGTATACACATGACAACCTCAAATATGCTTTAGAACAGAACGCTCAATGTACCTTATTCACGAGTTAGCCATCTTATGTCTTATTCCCTGAATACAAGGGGTTGTGTACCTGTGCATACTCATTATAGTAACCTGCCTAATTCTGTTTGTTTGCAGGGGCAACCTCACTTTCAAATGTCATTTAATGTTAAGTAAATTAATGGAGACAGCTAGCTACACGTACATCCATTTATTTATTCCTTATGTCAGGAATGAACTTTTCTTTGGAAGTATCACATTATTGGACCTTCTCACTGGTGCATGCAGCATGTACAATAAACCACAAGAGTGTGGCTGTGAGAATTACAGCCTCACTTTCGTATTTATCATGAATAAGGAGAATAGTTGCCCTATTGATATAGCAGTAATCTATTTAAGCTAGTTAAACATATACTTTTACTAAAATACATCCATATTTGATAAGAATTAAGATATACACACATAAAAACTAACCTATGCTAATTGTGAAAATGCATTGAAATATTTTGTATACATTCTAAGACAAAAATATTTTTGCAAAGTAATTTGATTAACCCTAACCACCCCAAATCCATCAAAATCCATCAAAATCCTCCAAGGGGCACTTTTTGGGAAAAATTCAGCGCTTTCAGAAAGCGGTACTTTCACCTCTACAAATGGGGCAAAATTACTACCTGGCAAGAAGTACATGCCATAAGTGCTGAATATGAAAGATCAACGAAAATGCATGGTGCATTTTTAAGATAAGGGCATGTTTCCAAACGTGCACTGACGGATTTTGGAGGATTCAGGAAGGTTCCTAGCCAGAATACCTAGGGGGGGGGGTTAGGGTTCAGGATACCTATGGGGTTAGGGTTAATTGAAATAGAATGGTAGCACCTCAAGACAGAAATATTTTAATTATCTGTGATAATTTTTTCAAGAATACCAAAAGTGGCTTTAACATATGCCTTCTACAACTAATGCATACAGATCAGATACAGTTAATGAAGCGTAACATTATTACCCTAAAGTGTCTGATGCAACCACCAGACCATGTAATATCATAACTCCTACGTTATCCAGGGTACCCCCTGTTATGATATTTCTTAATAAAGTCAGCTGGCGGAATAATCAGTGAAGCACATTATGAAAGAATTATATTGGAAGATCCGGGGGGATTATCACGGGGGCGATATTGTGCCAAGCAAAGAAATCTGCTAAGCGGAAAGTTTTGCTAACCGTGTAATACTGGTTACCGGCCAAATTTCCATACAGTATATGCATTGCTTGGTTGTTCGTTATTTGAATACCAAATTTACTTGCTTAGTAATAAACTTTTTTTGTTGTTGAAATATGCTCTGCAAAATGTGTCCCTGGTCTACATCACAAACACGGTCAGTTAGTTAAAACAAGGTTTCAAACATCGATCCATTAATGGATCATCAAAAGTTATTTATGGTTCTAAAAACACAAATATGTTTTGAAGTTGTTTTTAGTCCAGCGTAACAATCGACAAAATGCCAATCACCTAAATGCTGCTGTCACTGAGTCACAAGAGAAGGGTTACCGGACCTATCAAATCGCTTAGAATCTTGAAGTTCACTATTCGTAGGATAGCATTTATATAACCTTTAAAGCCCACACTCACTACTGTACATGGATACACAAAGGATCAACCAATCTATATTATTCCTGTATGTATGTGTATCCCTCCAGTTTGGACTAAGGTCAAATAAAAAAAGGCGACATTTTTTTTTTCTTCTTTTTTTGTTAATTTTTTTTTTTCTTCTTTTTTTGGTAAATTTTGTTTTCTTCTTTTTTTGTTAAATTTTTTTTTTCTTCTTTTTTTTGGTAATTTTTTGTTTTTCTTCTTTTTTTGGATTTTTTTTTGTTTTTCTTCTTTTTTTGGTAATTTTTTTTTTTTTGCCAACCACATACAGTACATGTACATGTATACAGTTATTGGAAACCAGACTTAATTTCCCATACACAAAGTATGGTGGATAAGAGAGGCCTCACAAATCGGACAAATATTCATACCCTACATGTATGTGAAAAAAGACATTTAAAACAGCACGGCAGAATTCCAATCGATCTAGCAATTTTGGCTGCAATTGGACATCGTTTCATAGCAAAAAAAAATAAAATAAAAATAAAAGTACAGACTAATGGACAAGCCCAACCAGTTGCACAATCCATTGATGATCTTGTCCGGTTACTATTATGGCTTCCTCAATTTGCCGAGGTTATTGCACTGATTTCCTCTCTTTTATCGAGAATCTTAACAGAACAATTTTGCGTGACGAGATCAACAAGATGACACAATGGCAGACTTCACTGACAGCTATGCACACATAGTGCCTTGAACAGGGTTCTTAAATTAAAATCCATTTAATTTTTTTCCCTTCTTATTTCCATTATTCAATTTCTCTTTATCTTTGCAAGTACAAATTACTATGTACAAGTCATTAAGATCTGATTAAATTTTTTTACAGAACATTCTCAATTATTTTCTGAAATTGAAAAACTAAATTCCTTTTTCCAGATAATGATTTGACAACAGACACCAGGGTTACGAAGAAAACAAAATCCGTTATTAAATTTACTTTATCCTTGCAAAGTTAATAAAAATCTGGGCATATTGCATTTTATATTTTGAATTATTATTATTATTTTTATTTTTTTCTTCAAAATATCCCAATATTGTTCTGAAATTGGAAAACTAAAATACTTTTTCCAGACAAAGATTTGATACTTGACATCAGGGTTATGAAAAAAAATACAAAGATGGCGAAAAAGAATGCCAATAAAAACATGGTAAGAACTTGAATTAGAAAGAAATTGAAAAAGAATTTTAAAAAGGAAAAAAATAACAGCTTGAAAACCAGACATCACTACAGTACATGTACATCCAGTCCAAAAATTGTGCCTTGCAAAATAATGTACATGTAGGCAGATATATTTCTGTGTGTATATTAAAGGGGCAGTGTCGTCACTATAAACAGGGCATGGAATCGGAATGCTAGTTTTAAATTAACTCAGTGACTAAAAATTATGCCGCACATGATAAGGTCATATTACCGTTGCTGCTGCATAAATGAGCCAGTAATTTTCAGTCACTGTGTTCATCTTAAACTAGGACATTGATTCTATGCCCTGTTGAAAGTCTGCTCTGATCGTGACGATACTGTCCCATTAATGCCAATTTTGATTAGCAAATCATGAATTTTGATTAGCAAAACATGAATATTGAATAGCAAATCATGAATTTTGATTAGCAAATCATGAATTTTGATTAGCAAAACATGAATTTTGAATAGCAAATCATGAATTTTGATTAGCAAAACATGAATTTTGAATAGCAAATCATGAATTTTGATTAGCAAATCATGAATTTTGATTAGCAAATTGTGAATTTTGATTAGCAAATTGTGAATTTTGATTAGCAAATTGTGAATTTTGATATGCAAAACAGGCAAAGCCATCCACTGCAGTCCAAATATAACATATATAACTGTATTTAAATACGTATACATCATAAATTTAAAATTTAAACAAATTTCTGAATGATACACATGTATGTAGCATGTTAAAACATGTCTCAGACATAAAATAAAATTGGTTATGAAAGTCTGTCAAGAAAGAGCAATTATCCAAATAGATTTAATAACTGGTTACTCGGGACAAGACGGAGCTTATTTCTAATTTTTGTCTCCATGTAACGTGCTCCAACTCCTAGGCATTATATGTTTTCCTGAAAGAAGAAGATGGAAAGCCCTGGGCATTAAGATGAGCTGGGTCTGCCTGCCTCCCTGCCTCATTCTTGGGTCTCCAGGAGGCATTTTATTTCAAATGAACTTTGGTCATATGATACATACACAAAATGTCACTAAATTAGACTAGATATCTGCAAAGCATATACTGTGTATCTCTGTCAAGGCATTTACACAACGGAAAATTGCCCTCACAGTAATTTAAAGTACTGAGTTATATAACTTTGGCGCATGATTTTGATTCTCAGACAAATTTTTAATCGGTAAACGTCTATTTCTGTTTTTGAACAAGGGAAGTGATACACATTCTGAGGCAGAGAGAGAGATTTGTTTAAAAAAAACTTGAAATCAGGAAAAATCATGAGAAATCACAGGCCTGCACCATGTGAAAGTTTTAGCTCAATGTTGAGTTCTAGTCATGAGAAAAGTGGGAAAAACATTAACTGTTTTTCCCCAGAAAGATGCCGTCGGCAACTTGAGAACCAATGTTTCAATTTTGTAACCAATGTTGTACTTTCCCTTTAAATTATAAATTGCCTTGTCAAGTTGTCACATTATTTCAAATGTGCCTCAGGATCCAATAATATTTTTTTCTTTATTGCATCTCTATGTAGCACCCTTGAGTGATAAATTTAATTTCTATACAGATATTTTTTGGCAGCTGTTTTCTAGTCACCAAATTGGAAAATTGTTTTGTTTCATTCATATGCTTTTCTTAATATTGATGGTATGCTCAAAATTACAAATAATAATAATAATGTGTGGACTTATATAGCGCATGTATCCACCAACTGAGTGGTGCTCAAGGCGCATTATATTATTACCCCTGCTCATAAGGCTCATAAGGCTCATAAATCATTCCTGACACCATCACAGCTCCCTGGGGAGTATACAGCTCAATTGCTACCATTACAGCGCATATAGGGCTAATCAACCAACGCTGCCCTCACAGGTACCCATTTAACCCCTGGGTGGAGAGAAGCAATTATGGTTAAGTGTCTTGCTCAAGGACACAAGTGTCACGGCCGGGATTCGAACCCACATTCTGCTGCTAACACCAGAACTTGAGTCCGGTAAGCTAGACCGCTCGGCCATGACACTCCATAAGACTGAACTGAATCCTAGTTCTTATTTTATATTGACACATTTATGTTTGTTCAACTGGGCAATAGTTTCATCATTTTCAAATATGTGAAATTCAAAGAAATATTCTCTCATAAACAAGGAATTATCAACATGAAAAGTCTCTGACTAGTGAAAATACATGCAGAATAGTTAAAAGTCAAACTTACTGGTCCAGCCGTCCAGTGAAAAAAAAATGTGAAGGGCAACCTGACTTGCCAGACTTGGCTTATTATGGGTTTAAAGCAAGCATAATGTACATTTATATGAGTAAATGATTGTAAAAGATTGGTAAAATGTCTGAAAATGCATCTCCACTCCTTTAAGATGAATTTACCCCTTGGTACGGTATGGAACATTTACCTCCGAGATTGACAACATGCATTTACTGACACTTTCTAATAAAATCACACCAGTTCAAGAACAATTCAATCGATTGTTATCATGCAACACAAGAATTTATAGATATTGATTTGCGGAGCTGAGTGATAAAACATTACATGATTACCAGCTCTGATGCCACGTGGTACTTTAAATTCCTTTATATCCACTTTCACAATTTAGGCACATTGGATTGATTCAATGGTTACAGGCAAACGCAGTAAGTGAACAATTAATGCACCTGCCTTTGGCAATGCTGTTTTCAAATCGCTTTTAAGCAATTTTAAACGGGTACATCTTGGTCGATAGCGTATAAGTGCACTTTGTAATATTGACTCCAACTAAAATTGTCTGTTACGTCTAGACAAAAGACATGCTTGTCAATGAAAGTCTGAAAGCCAAGGCACAAAAATCTTGGAATTCCATATCTTTAATGTAATTAATTTTGAATAGGCTAAATATAAACACATGCTATCGGCTAAAAGTCGGGGGGGGGGGGGATTTCACCAGTGCTTTTATTCATTTGTAGATGTTATCTTTGTAATCTTTTTAACATGCCCTTTTGACTGCCATGTCCTTTGTAATATTTTTAACTCCATTTGAAGCTCTTTGTACATTTTCTTAAAAATTACCACACCTCCGACAAAATGATTTCTTGTGAGGATTAATACCATCATCACCATGGTTCACAAATCATATCATTTATTCACATTTGATAGCTTGAAATAAATATTTTTACAATGAAAATTCCACATCTCCCTGAGCTTCAAAAACCCTCCATACTTCAGGACTTAATTAAGCTTCTTTGACAAAAGGAAAGGGCTATGGCGAGGATCTAGTGATATCTATCTACGAGTGATATTTACATATCTTGACCTTAAATCATAATTTATTTGTTATTTTTCTATTTATTTATTAAAAATGTAAATAACACGATGTACAAGAAATATAACTAAAAATCCTGAATAATAAAACACAATGCTGCTGCATAAATGAGCCAGTAATTTTCAGTCACTGTGTTCATCTTAAACTAGGATGCCAATTCCATGCCCTGTCGAAACGCTGCTCTGATCATGACGATTTGTCCCTTGACGATTTGTCAGATAATTTCTCTTTATCTATGTCTATGGCATTCATTTCGCAGAAAGGAATGCATGGATTAAAAAAAAAATAGAACAGAAATTCACAAGGACATAAAAGAAAAGGTACAACTGTGTGCTTACAAATTTCTTTGAATACACAACGTAAGATATAGAGTAAGCAAACAACATCAAAATCATGAAAAGTAAAACACAATGCTATATGACAGAAACAAAACAAAAACAGACAACGTTTTGAAGCCATTTATTTTTCTTTGGTTCCTATCCTTGGAGCATAATTAATTTGTTCCCAAACAATTACTTCGATGAAAATTTCATTAACATGCCTTTGCCTTAGTAGTTCATCCTTGGTTTTTGACATTTAAAAATGTTTGTTCATATAACAAATAATAACGTTGCATTGTATTTTATTATTTTCATTTCATTCACGTTTATTTCAATGCTTGCCTTGCATTGTTTTACATTATTTATAATTTATGTCAAACTGCGGTAAATTGAAAATTAAACAAGTTAGATCAATAATTAAATAGTAACACCGAGTGCAATGAAATACATATAAACCTCATTAACCCTCCTACTATAGCTGCACTTTAGTGGCAAGTATCTATAGTGGTCAAAATCAGTCAACTGACTGTTTTGATTGTTGACCCAAATGTGCACACAGGGGCATTTCTTGACTGGTTTTTACTGTCATTTTTACCACCCTGAACAATACAAGACAATGCTTTTACCAGTCAAAAACGATCGACTCATTTTGACCTGTAAATGTATTTATTACACGTAAGGTTTGACAGTGTTTGACTTTTAAGTGTACTAGATATACCTTGGCAAGTATATCAACATTTTGATCCTTGCAATCATGGAAGTTAAAGGACAACGTTTAGGTTCTGGTGAAGCAGAAGCTATTGTGCCCTAACCTTATGACAGGCAAACATGTACGAGACAAAGGACTACAGTGAGAGTCAGTTCAGTTCTGGAAACCCTAGATGGCGATAGAATGCGCAATTTCATAGGACAGGCAGTCCTCCTTCAGTCCATGTTTTCAGATAATTATCTGTCCATGTTTTGGCGGAGGCGATCGGCCATGCTTCTTAATTCCCCCCTGTATGCATGCCAACCCAATACCATCCTGTCATCATTTCTAATGGCAATATTTTGCCAATCAATACCTTCCCGCACCCTCATGCTCCGTCCAAGAGACTTTCAACATTCTGTGCCATGTCTACACCTCAAAAGAAGCAATGTGTCCTTTGTCCTCAGCCCAGAGGGTACAGCTTTCACAACCGTATAACGCAACATTGATAGTCATACTGTAACTGGGGTATATACATCATCAAGAAAATCCAGAAAATCTATTCAGATTTGTTCAAATTTATTCAGATTATCAAGGTACCATTTCAGATTTTTAGATTGTTATTCAGTAATTTTGTCATCTACTAATTACCAAATGTGTATAATCCCTTATAAGGCATGATCTACTACCCTGGTTTGACACCTGGCCATCACCATGGAAACAAGCCGATTTGTAGGAAGCAAATGTGTGACTGGTACCCATCTACACAGGCACCATCTCTGGCTTAGCACTCCCATCAGTAGCATTATGTATGCATCACCTAATATCTTCCGACATCCAATGATGTCACCTAGACAACTAGATCCTGAAAGAAATAATCAGGGTGCGAAATTAATGGTTGCCGGGAGCAACCTTTAATTCATTGGGGGCAACCCAGTTAATTGATGATGGTTGTCCGTCTGGCAAACTCTTTTTTTTTTGGTCAAACTAAATACTAGTTTAAAGAACTAAAGCTCCAATTAGTCTATGATTCTAAATATATGTTTAACCCTACACACCCCATATCCTCCAAAATCCTCCAAAATCCTCCAAGGGGCACTTTTTTTATATTTTAAATTCAGCACTGTTGGAAACTGGTACTTTCACCTCTTCAAATGGGCCAAAATTACTACCTGGCAAGAAGTACAGGCCATAAGTGCTGAATATGACAGATTAATTGAAAATACATGGTGCATTTTGAAGATAAGGGCATGTTTCCAAAAGTGCACTGGGGGATTTTGGAGGATTCAGGAAGGTTCCTAGCCAGAATACCTAGGTGGTTAGGGTTAAAGATTAAAACAAATCTAGATCAAAATATCCCCCCACCCTAATTATCCATGAATGTGCAATATAGTTTGAGGAAGCAAAATTGTCATAATATTAAACTTTTCGTGGGCAACCAACTTGCCTGGGGTTCACCTTCAATTTTTTTCTTAATTTCTCACCCTGCATAATATTCTCTTCCTGCCAATCTACTGCCTTTACACATCACCCACGATACCCTAGGATATCTTGGGCTGTCCAATAATATCCCTGGGCCCACTTCATATTTTATTCTCAAAAAAATAAGGCAGATCTTCCGTGCGAAACCAGTAACCATCTCGGGTCCTAGGCCCCTACTCCCTTCCTATATTTGCATCACCCAGAATGCGCTCGGATCTTCTGACATCCAATAATAACCCTGGGCCCGGTTCATCTTTCATTCTCGGACATTAAGCAGATCCTCAGTAAGAGTCCTTATACTCTAAAACTAAGCACTTGAAGATGTCCGCTGCATCTTATGCTGATAGTCTTATGCATACATAACTTCAGATGTCAACGGCAGTCAGACAAAAAAAACAAATGTTTTATCTTCAAGTTGTTGTCTCATTCAATCATTTTATGCTGCTTGAATCTATCACACTCTGTTAAAAAACTTACTTTGATGTTTCAGGCCAGTACTTTTTGTAAAATGTCTTTAAGAATCAAAACTTCATTGTGGTATTAAAGGGGCAGTGTCACCACAATCAGACTAGACTTTCAACAGGGCATGGAATCAATGTCCTAGCTTAAGATGAACACAGTGACTGAAAATTACTGGCTCATGTATGCAGCAGCAACGGTAATATGACCTTATCATGCAGGGAATTATTTTCAGTCACTGAGTTAATCTAAAACAAGCATTCTGATTCCATGCCTTGTTGATCGTGACGATACTGCCCCCTTTAACCAGAAAAAAATGAAAATGCATTCAGACTGTTTGTATCATGTGTAATTCCAACATTTGAATTCCTGTCTTCGTAAGAGATGTTTGATACCACCATCAACTTAACACCAAGGTTTTGGACGTTATAAATCTCCTTTCTCCTGAGGACGATCACAGCATACTGATCGAAACGTCGAGTTGTACCTCCAGTTCTATTCAGAACTAATTACTACTCAATTGAGATTCCACATGGTGTCACCGCAATTAGTCTTAGTTATAAATCTCCCCGAGTACACAATGTAATGACGCAATCTGTTCTACGAAAAGAAAAATTATTGCCAATAATTACAAATTCAAATTAAGAAAATAGTATTCTTCCACAAAAGAATGCCTTTTACAATTTACTCATTAATAACACAATGTACATAGTAAGCGGACACTTTCACAGGTTGATTGACTTAATGTATAACCCTAACCTTCCCAAATCCTGCAAAATCCTCTTTACTAAAGTGAATGATTTTGAAGGATTGAGGTTACATGCTACATGCTCTTTGCTAAAGTGAATGATTTTGAAGGATTCAGGTTACATGCTACATGCTCTTTGCTAAAGTGAAGGATTTTGAAGGATTCAGGTTACATGCTACATGCTCTTTGCTAAAGTGAAGGATTTTGGAGGATTGAGGTTATTAGGCATACTTGCCTTTCCATGGTACATGTACATCCATGTTTGTTGTAGTGATTGCAAGGTCAGTGCTTGGGTCAGTGGACACTGTTTATTGCTCCATGCATGCAGGGAGGGTCCCTGGCCATGTACATGTATCACGTATTACACTCACTGGCCAAAAGTATTGCAACATGCTCAAAATAGCACTTTACAGTAACAGGTGAGATAATCATTTAATCCGATTTCATCGATCGTGTATTACATAGCAAGAACAGTAAAAAAGAACATTGACTTCAAAACACAGGCACTGTCAAGAAGTCTTAAGTAGTGTAAATAAAATAAAATAAATTATTGTAACACAGTTCTCCAAACTGAACTTTGGTGTGAATTTCAATGTTGCAATACTTATGGCCAGTGAATGTAGAAACACATGTGTGCATACATGTCATGTGCTTGCTTTACTACTGAAGGATTTTGGAGGATTCAGGTTATGTGTAAGCAAATGGGACTAGGGAGTTAGGGTTAATCTTTAATAATCCAAAGAGAGAAAGCATACTCGTAGAAGCAGTTTTGCCAAAATTACCAATGCTGTACCTTCCCTTTAATGTATATCTTGATTCAAAGAGAGTAAGCATACTCGTAGAAGCAGTTTTGCCAACATTACCAACGCTGTACCTTCCCTTTAATGCATATCTTGATTCAAAGAGAGTAAGCATACTCGTAGAAGCAGTTTTGCCAACATTACCAACGCTGTACCTTCCCTTCAATGTATATCTTGATTCAAAGAGAGTAAACATACTCGTAGAAGCAGTTTTGACAACATTACCAATGCTGTACCTTCCCTTTAATGTATATCTTGATTCAAAGAGAGTAAGCATATTCGTAGAAGCAGTTTTGACTACATTTCCGATGTTTTACCTTCCCTTCAATGTACATGTATACTTGATTCAAAAAGAGTAAGCATACTCATAGAAGCAGTTTTGACTACATTACCGATGTTGTACCTTCCCTTTAATGTATATCTTGATTCAAAGAGAGTAAGCATAGACTACATTACCAATGTTGTACCTTCCCTTTAATGTATATTTTGATTCAAAGAGAGTAAGCATAATCTACATTACCGATGTTGTACCTTCCCTTTAATGTATATGACATAAAACACAATAAAGGGGGCCACTTTGCATCCGTCACGTTAGCAGTTTTTCCAATGGTTGTTATTTATTTTTAAGTACCTGAAACCGACCAAAAAGTGTTTCAACATGTGAATGGACATGCAGGCTTATACTAGAACTAATTTAAGTTGATTTATTTTATTTTTTTATTTTTTTATTTATTTTTTTACTCTCAAATTTCCATAACAATTTGACGGAAAAAGTTACCTCACTTTTCCGTCCATTTGTTGATGGAAATTTTAGGATAATTAAAAAATTAATAGTAATAATCAACTCAAATTATCTTTAGGATAAGCATGCATGTCTATTCAAATGTTGAAATTCTTTTTGGGTGGTTTCAGATATTTAAAAAAATTACAACCATTAGAAAAACTGCTAACGTGACGGTAGGAAAGTGTCCCCCTTTATTGTGTTTTATGTCATATCTTGATTCAAAGAGAGTAAGCATAGACTAACATTACCGATGTTGTACCTTCCCTTCGATGTATATCTTGATTCAAAGAGAGTAAGCATACTCATAGAAGCAGTTTTGACTACATGACCGATGTTGTACCTTCCCTTCGATGTACATGTATATCTTGATTCAAAGAGAGTAAGCATACTCATAGAAGCAGTTTTGACTACATGACCGAAGTTGTACCTTCCCTTCGATGTATATCTTGATTCAAAGAGAGTAAGCATACTCATAGAAGCAGTTTTGACAACATGACCGATGTTGTACCTTCCCTTCGATGTATATCTTGATTCAAAGAGAGTAAGCATACTCATAGAAGCAGTTTGGCCAACATGACCGATGTTGTACCTTCCCTTCGATGTATATCTTGATTCAAAGAGAGTAAGCATACTCATAGAAGCAGTTTTGACTACATTACCGATGTTGTACCTTCCCTTCGATGTATATCTTGATTCAAAGAGAGTAAGCATACTCATAGAAGCAGTTTGGCCAACATGACCGATGTTGTACCTTCCCTTCGATGTATATCTTGATTCAAAGAGAGTAAGCATACTCATAGAAGCAGTTTGGCCAACATGACCGATGTTGTACCTTCCCTTCGATGTATATCTTGATTCAAAGAGAGTAAGCATACTCATAGAAGCAGTTTTGCCAACATTACCGATGTTGTACCTTCCCTTCGATGTATATCTTGATTCAAAGAGAGTAAGCATACTCATAGAAGCAGTTTTGACTACATTACCAATGTTGTACCTTCCCTTTGATGTATATCTTGATTCAAAGAGAGTAAGCATACTCATAGAAGCAGTTTGGCCAACATTACCAATGTTGTACCTTCCCTTTAATGTATATCTTGATTCAAAGAGAGTAAGCATAGTCTACATTACCGATGTTGTACCTTCCCTTTAATGTATATCTTGATTCAAATGTATTTCATTTGTGTACTATCATAATAATTATCTATCATTGTAACTATTATTATTGTCTCCTTTTATAGATAGCTCGCATTTGTAATTTGTCACTTATATGTAAGACAATTTTTTTAAGTCTAAAATGTAAAGCGCTACTGGGCATCACTTTACTAGGTAATTTTAAAAAACAGCTTAAGACACACCTTTTTAGAAATGTTTTTAATTTGTAATCTCAAAGTGCAATTTTAAAATGTATTTCATTAGAGTATTATTATAATAATTATCTATCATTGTAACTATTATTATTGTCTCCTTTATAGATAGCTCGCTTTTGTAATTTGTCATTTATTGTAAGACAATCATTCTTTTTAGTCTAAAATGTAAAGCGCTATTGGGCATATTTGGAAATAGCGCTATATAAGTAATTAAATATTATTATTATTATTATTATTAAAGAGAGTAAGCATAGTCTACATTACCGATGTTGTACCTTCCCTTTAATGTATATCTTGATTCAAAGAGAGTAAGCATAGCCTACATGGAGTGTCGTGGCCGAGCGGTCTAGCTTACTGGATTCAAGTTCTGGTGTTAGCAACATAATGTGGGTTCGAATCACGGCCGTGACACTTGTGTCCTTGAGCAAGACACTTAATCATAATTGCTTCTCTCCACCCAGGGGTTAAATGGGTACCTGTGAAGGCAGAGTTGGTTTGCTCTATATGCGCTAGAAATGGCAGCAATTGAGCTGTATACTCCCCAGGGAGCTGAGATGGTTTCAGGAATGATTTATGAGCCTCATGAGCAGGGATAATAATATAATGCGCCTTGAGCACCACTTAGTTGGTGGATACGTGCGCTATATAAATCCGCACATTATTATTATTATTATTACCAATGTTGTACCTTCCCTTTGATGTATATCTTGATTCAAAGAGAGTAAGCATAGACTACATGACCAATGTTGTACCTTCCCTTTAATGTATATCTTGATTCAAAGAGAGTAAGCATTGTTGTATTGTACCTTACCCTTTATAAGCACTGACTTACAGCTTCACGCTTTAATAGATAAGTGGCATTACTAAATCACCCAGCTGTATAATGTTTCCTCTCTGTTTTTGCTAATTTGCAAAGTACATACACTTAGTACTTAGTAAAGGTACATGTACATATATACAGGTAGACTGAACTGTAATGACAGCTGATGGTGTTTATCCACCCACATTTCACAGAGAGACAGATGCAGTTCAGTCTCCCAACCCACAACCACAACTCAGTACAAATGTAATTCCAAGGCTACCAGGTTGTCACAAATATGTAGTAATAAGCCTTTTGTGAAGTTCATTTTAGGCACAAAAAAAAGTCTCCGATTTCTGGTCATCAGTCAGCTTTAAAATCCGTGCGGTGATGTGCTTTTTTTTTTTTTTTTTGCCAACAGGGAAATATGTGATACATTGTTTACGCGGGGACCAAATTTCCCATATACAGAGTATGGTGGGTAAGAGTAGCCTCACAAATCGGGCAAACGTTTATACCCCTATGTGAAAAAGTTGTTCAAAGCACAGCACGGCAGAATTCCAATCGATCCAGCAATTTTGGCTGCAATTGGACATCGTTTCATAGCACAAAAAAAAGAAAATTAAAAATGCTGACACGCTGGTCTGAGGTCTAGAGACTTTTTTATTTGTCTTTAATACAAACTATTTAGTAATGAATAAGCTCTTTGCAAGTTTCATAACATCCGGTAGACTGACAGAAATCAGTAGCAAATGCGTATTAAAATTTAAAATTCCTAGACTTGGTACATGGTACTACATGTTCATGACTTGGGGCAATCTCTCGCATAGTAACTACACGTATAGATTATCAAGTGGCAGCCATCTTTGTCATATTCCCTGTAGCACGTAAGTACACAATAGCAGAGAAATTCTCAATGCTTACAAAGGACCAGACTATTTTAACGTACCTTCCAAAAGTACCAGACTTTCCCAAGCTGTGGATTATTGTACAACATCTTGCCCAAAACCAAGTGATACCAATAGTGTTTTGTAGTCTGGAAGTATACGCACTTGCCACTGACTTTTAGTCAGTCTACCAGACATTATAAAACTCGCAAATAAAGAGCTTACTCATTGCTAAATATGGCACATAAGTTTCTGTCCGCGGAATGGTGATCTGTTAGCTTCATGATTAATTTCTGCAGGACTCCCACATAGAAGGATAGAGCTTAATACTAAAGACTAAATAATTGGTTTGATTCTGTTAACATGTGTGTCCCATCAAACAATATCATCAGTTCCATGAATTATTAAAAATCATAAAATAGAATTAGAAGAAAAAAAAACCCATTATACAACCCTTTATGCTCCATGCATAGGCTGTTTTCAGATAACCACCGATAGACAACAATAGTGCACTGGGTTTAGCTTATTTTTCAGATGATGTTCGCAATTTCTCTAGATATCACTGGTTGTCATAGCAAATTATGGCATTACGAGTAGGCTCAATACTTGTAATGTGAGTAACCGTGGAATTGTCCATATTGCAATATGTTTGACACCGATGTGTCCTTTCATCAAGACAATAACTGTCACCACAAGAGAGCTATGGTGTACGATGTCCCAGGGTGTGATCCCAGAGTGACACCTCTCTGTACTGTGCTTGATCGAGTTCAGTTTATGTCAACCCGTTTTATCTTTATTGGCCACTGCCCTCTTTTCCTCGCTTATAATCCAAAACAAATAGCTGCCTTTTAAGTCTCTAGGCAGAGAACAGATTTATAGTATACACCTGGATCATATTACAATCTGAAAGAGAAAACCTTGGAGATATAACTCGTCCCCAGTATTTGTGTGGGTGGCTGCCTGTATTTAGGGACAGTTTCATGAGCGATTACTTATATTTCTTGTTGAAACGTCGTCGTCGCCCACTAGATTCTGATCAATCTGGATGTTGGCTAAAGGTATAACTATGCTGTATTGTAGTGATATGGAGTTATAACATAAATTAATCAGATAATTAATTATTGTTTTAAAATGATTTCCTTGCTTTGCGTGCGTGCGTGCGTGAGCTGCATGCGTGCGCGAGCTGCATACGTGCGCGAGCTGCATGCGTGCGTAAGCGTATGCGTGAGTTGATCTTTCTAAGAAAATAATATTTTGTTCTAGAATGAAAATAATAAGTAAAGAGGTTAAATATGTTTGCTGATGGAATAAGAAGGGAGTCGGAGATTGATCGGGATAAAGAGAGAAACTGATGAGTTTGCATCAGTGACTAATAAAATAAGTGATCGTCAACTAACGTTAGTAATCCGGTCTCATTGTTGTGTGTTTATTCAATCTTTGGCTCAATCGATGAACCCCGCAATTCGCACGAAGTCATTTACAATCACTCGTTCGAGAGAACTTTACAGTATGTTGGTGACAATGTCTCCACAGGTGTTCAATACCAGTTTGGCACCAAGGATATACCTGTATGTGCATTCTAACAATGCTATAATAAATATATTTCTCCCAGTAAATACCAGATTTGTGGATATGTTTTAGAATTTTTGCAGGGTGCATTTTGGCCACCTTGAACTGAAATATGTTTGTGATATTGAAGAGTCAAAATTAATGCAGTCTTGGACCCTATGTGCAAAAGCATATGACATCAAACACAATAAAGGGGGCCACTTTAATACCGTCACGTTAGCAGTTTTTCTAATGGTTGTAATTTTTTTTTAATGTCTGAAACCACCCAAAAAGAATTTCAACATTTGAATAGACATGCATGCTTATCCTAAAGATAATTTGAGTTGATTATTACTATTATTTTTTTAATTACCCTAAAATTTCCATCAACAAATGGACGGAAAAGTGAGGTAACTTTTTCCGTCCAATTTTTATGGAAATTTGAGGGTAAAAAAATATTTAAAAAAATAAAAAAATAAACAAAAAAATAAACAAATAAAATAAATCAACTCCAATTAGTTCTAGTATAAGCCTGCATGTCCATTCACATGTTGAAACACTTTTTGGTCGGTTTCGGGTACTTAAAAATAAATAACAACCACTGGAAAAACTGCTAACGTGACGGATGCAAAGTGGCCCCCTTTATTGTGTTTTATGTCATATACCATGACCTGAATCCTGTAAGCAATTTATCACGTCAAGTAACATCAAAACTATGGTGTCATATTACCTGTGAGAAAAATTTTAAAATATAATAAAACAAGGTTTTTTTTTCTTTTCCAAATTTATTTTTTTGGGGAGATCCCAAAGTGAGGCGCATCAAGGATTTTTTGAAGAAAAAAAACCAAATGTCGAATGGTCTCCAAAAATGGTCTCCAAAAATGGTCTCCATAAGACAAAAATAGGGGGGTGAAACTCCTCCCCTTTGGTTCCACTCCTGTCAATGACAGGCTTCAGTGTATAAAGACTGGGTATATGTATGGTATCTCCATGTATGTACCATAACGAATCGTGAACTCATTATAAAATTATTTTCTGTTAAAGGTTGAGGACAAGTTACCATAGAAACCACATACAATAACAATAACAATAACAAAGATTTGTAGCACGCACATATCCACCCTGCTGGGCGCTCAAGGCGCGGAAACAAAGAAAAAACATGAATACAAACAATATATAATGATAACATAGAAAAAAAATGTACCGAGATACATGTACCTACAATGCAATTACAAATAATACATCATCTTAGAAGAATTGTGACATAAGGGCCCGCATTCTAGAACGTTCCTTTAGCGTTAAGGGAGACTTTAAGTCAACCTTTAGCTAAATTTTATTTCAAGAACCAACCTTTATCTCGGGTCAAAGGACGCCTTTAGGTACCTTCCTTTAGCAAAGGTTGGGTCGTTTCAAGAACCTTCCTTTATTACAGGAAATGCTTTATTTTGCCTTAAGGAGGCCTTTAAACGTAAGGTTGGTCTGGAGTATCTTTTAGTCTTCCTTTAGCAGCCAACGTGCAAGGATCTCTTCTGATACCTCAGCGATGGGGGATTACGTCAACTGACTAGCGCGTTTCTATGACGTCATTAGGGGTATGCCACGTATCAGGACACGTCTTCCTCAGTTTCAAGAGGATGATTTCAGTGATGACGCCTTTTTTAAACGCTTTCGGTTCACCAAGGATGGATTTAACCACCTGATGAACTTCATCGGCGACGACATACCAGAACCTGAGAACAATCGTGGACGCCCCCTGTCACCAAGGACCCAACTGCTGGTTGCACTCCGTTACTATGTGACGGGTTCGTTTCAGATTGTTCAGGGAGATTTGCAAGTAGTGTCCCAGCCATCGGCTTCAAGAATCGTCAGAAGTGTTTCAGCAGTGATAGCAAGAAAACGGGCCGAAGTAATTAGTTTTCCAATTGGACAGGACGCTGTTGCAAACAAAAGGAAATTCTATGAAATGTATGCTTTTCCTTATTGACCAGTTGCATTAGTAGCTGCTTTTCAATGTCACTGAACCGTCTACGAGGTTTTGGGGTTTTACCGTCATCAGAACCGTTAGTTTTTCCAGTTTTCGGCATGTTGGTTGTCCACAAAATTGGGGGGCAATGCACACTACCGCAGATACACTACCCACTGAACTCTCCTGTATCAGGGCCTAACTGAAGACTTCACGTGAACATCAACCCTACTGCATACAATAACAATGGCAGCGTAATCACCAGAGGTATTACACGGGACTAGAAAACTGACATCGTCCTGTTACAACAGATCATTTAGGAGCATAAAGGGAGCCTTAGAGAAAGTGTCCCTTCTTTAAAGGGAGCCTTTAAAAAATTTGTGGTAAAGGACGACCTTAACATGATGGAAGTTAAAGTGTGGTTCTTGAATACCATTTGTTAAAGGAGCCTTTAGCAAAGGAACTCCTCAGTAAAGGAAGCCTCTATAAAGGTCTACTTTAGGCCTATTTAAAGGAGGGTTTTAGAATACGGGCCTATATGAGTTTTAAGCAGCGACTTAAATCTAGTTATACTATGACAAGATTTGAGTTTAGTTGGAAGATGATTCCAGAGTCTCGGAGCCGTGACAGAAAAAGACCTATCACCCCAGTTCTGTTTTGAAGTTGGTTCCTTTAGGAGTGACATGTTGCTGGAGCGCAAATTGCATGATGGAGTGTAGACTTTAAGCAGTTCAGAAATATAAATTGGAGCAATGTTATTAAAAGATTTGTGAACAATTAGCATAAGTTTAAAAACAATTCTCTGTGAAACAGGAAGCCAGTGCTGTTCTTTCAAGATTGGGGTGATATGGAATGACTTTCTGGACAAAGTTACAACACGAGCTGCTGTGTTTTGTACATGTATGTGCTGAAGACGAGATATTTGATTGTGCGGGAGACCGTAAAGAGCATTCCCGTTATCGAGCCGTGATGTGACAAACGCATGTATAATTTGTTCAGCAGCACTTTGATTCAAGTATTTCCTTATTCGGCCAATAGTAAAGACTATGCTATTTATAATTTTGTTTTAATATACATGTACAAGACCAGACATATTAAAATAATTATATAAATGCTGCAGGGGTTAGAACATAAAATGGTTGACCCCTTCAGCATAAGAGAGACTTCAATAATGAAAATCCCTCAAACACTGTACATGACAACCATATAGGAGATGCATGAATACCCTTCAGAACATGAATTAACCTTTTCCCCCTCTGCCATTAGGTTGTCCATTGTTTGTGGATGGATAATTCCTTCCTTCATGCACAACCTGTTGACGATGCCATTCTGCCCTGCTCTACAAATTATCCGCGGAAGACATTTAGTTCGGAGCTAAAGTGAGTCTCCAAATGCAGTTGCTAAGAGACAATAGTTGTCTGTACCCGATAACACGCATGATAATTATGTGATGTGTATGAAGTGTTCATAGTGTGTGGCATTCAATGCCGTATTTCCCCCTTCAATAATCAATGAGGTTTTAACGTGCATAGAACAGATTGCATATAAATGAACTACTTAGTCTCTTTCAATATAAACCCAATCAATTCATGTAACATCTCCATGATATATCCATTAGGCCCCCAAAAAAAAGTCTCCGGTTTCTGGTCATCGGTCGTCTTCAAAATCGGTAGTGTCATGCTTTTTTTTTTTGACTATCTTTTCTTTTTTTTTTAAACAGGGAAATATGTGATACATTGTATACGCGGCGACCAAATTTGACATCGTTTCATTGCGAAAAAAATAAAGAAAATGAAAAATGCCGACGCACACAGAGACCAGGAGACTTTTTTCTTTTGGACTTAGGTTGAAGTGTACACATTATTTAACACTTACTTAACACATGTACATGTAGGCCACTATATAACAAATACATGTACTACTCTGACAAACATTGGTTATAGTGAGTATAAGGCTTTCTGGTCTCCACGCGCATTGCCTCAGACCCACGCGTCGGCATTTTTAATTTTCTTCTTTTTTTTTGCTATGATGTCCACTTGCAGCCAAAATTGCTGGATCGATTGGAATTGTGTGCTTTAAACGACTTTTTCACACAGGGGTATGAACGTTTGCCTGATTTGCGAGGCCTCTCTTAGCCACCATACTTTGTATATGGGAAATTTGTTCCCCAGAAAAAAAAGATGGCCGAAAAAAAAAGTGCATCACCGCACCAATTTTGAAGCCGACCGATGACCAAAAACCGGAGATTTTATTTTTTGGGCCTAAACCTTACTCCTGTTTTTTGTTTCCATATTAGGATTGTGTAGGGGCAGATTCAAACTTCAGGGAAAAGGGGGGGGGGGGGGGGGTTATTTCCACTTTCAAAAAATAGCAGCTTTTCCCTATTTCAGAGTACAACATGTATACCTGATTCTCCTGAAGACGATCAGAACACACTGATCGAAACGTCGAGTTGTAACCTCCAGTTCTTTTCAGAACTAGTTACTACTCAATTTGAGAATTTCACATGGTGTCACCGCAAACAATCTTTACTTATATCATTTATTTCACCTGTGAGGTGGTAATTGGCGACCTCTCCTCTCCTACATTCCACTATACAATATATTGTGCAGATTTTGTAGTCGTTTCTTTTTTTTTCTGGTGTGTGGGTCTCCTTGATCTGCCACTGATCATTGTGACAAACAACCACTACATGTATAATGAATGTTTTTGTGTGGACTCCATGATGCATATTAACCCTAACCTTCCCAAATCCTCTAAAATCCTCCAAAATCCTCTTTGCCAAAGTGAAGGATTTTGAAGGATTGAGGTTACAAGCTACATGCTCTTTGCTAAAGTGAAGGATTTTGGAGGATTGAGGTTATTAGGCATACTTGCCTTTCCATGGTACATGTACATCCATGTTTGTTGTAGTGATTGCAAGGTCAGTGCTTGGGTCAGTGGACACTGTTTATTGCTCCATGCATGCAGGGAGGGTCCCTGGCCATGTACATGTATCTCAGATTAGAAACACATGTGTGCATACGTGTCATGTGCTTGCTTTACTACTGAAGGATTTTGGAGGATTCAGGTTATGTGTAAGCAAATGGGCCTAGGGAGTTAGGAAGGATTCAGGTTATGTGTAAGCAAATGGGCCTAGGGGGTTAGGAAGGATTCAGGTTATGTGTAAGCAAATGGGCCTAGGGAGTTAGGAAGAATTCAGGTTATGTGTAAGCAAATGGGCCTAGGCGGTTAGGAAGGATTCAGGTTATGTGTAAGCAAATGGGCCTAGGGAGTTAGGAAGGATTCAGGTTATGTGTAAGCAAATGGGCCTAGGGAGTTAGGAAGGATTCGGGTTATGTGTAAGCAAATGGGCCTAGGGAGTTAGGAAGGATTCGGGTTATGTGTAAGCAAATGGGCCTAGGGAGTTAGGAAGGATTCAGGTTATGTGTAAGCAAATGGGCCTAGGGAGTTAGGAAGGATTCGGGTTATGTGTAAGCAAATGGGCCTAGGGAGTTAGGAAGGATTCAGGTTATGTGTAAGCAAATGGGCCTAGGGAGTTAGGAAGGATTCAGGTTATGTGTAAGCAAATGGGCCTAGGGAGTTAGGAAGGATTCAGGTTATGTGTAAGCAAATGGGCCTAGGGAGTTAGGAAGGATTCAGGGTTATGTGTAAGCAAATGGGCCTAGGGAGTTAGGAAGGATTCGGGTTATGTGTAAGCAAATGGGCCTAGGGAGTTAGGAAGGATTCGGGTTATGTGTAAGCAAATGGGCCTAGGGAGTTAGGAAGGATTCAGGTTATGTGTAAGCAAATGGGCCTAGGGAGTTAGGAAGGATTCAGGTTATGTGTAAGCAAATGGGCATAGGGAGTTAGGAAGGATTCAGGTTATGTGTAAGCAAATGGACCTAGGGAGTTAGGAAGGATTCAGGTTATGTGTAAGCAAATGGGCCTAGGGAGTTAGGAAGGATTCAGGTTATGTGTAAGCAAATGGGCCTAGGGAGTTAGGAAGGATTCAGGTTATGTGTAAGCAAATGGGCCTAGGGAGTTAGGAAGGATTCAGGTTATGTGTAAGCAAATGGGCCTAGGGAGTTAGGAAGGATTCAGGTTATGTGTAAGCAAATGGGCCTAGGGAGTTAGGGTTAATGATCATAACTACAGCATAAAATAAAGTTCCGTGACATACATGTACAAATTGTTATAAATGTCAGTCCTGTTCTTGCTAAGAATTCCGATAAGTGATATGGGCTACATGTTGATACATGTAGTACAGAACCGTCATCAGAGTTCCATGTAGGATTTGAAAACTGCCTGTTCAAAATGAACTAGGTTTTGAAAATGCCTGTCCGAATTAAACTAGCTGGTGACAAATTTTGAGCACGAAGCACCAATTGTGAGTGCACAATACTATTGGGCCCGCTTTAGGACCCTGGAATGATTGGGATTAGATTCTCTCTGGTGTAATCTGAGGCTTTTCTAGCTTCAACATTGTTAAGAAGGATTCACCACAAATAGGTTTGGCTTCAATTAGACTCTAAAAACAGGCTTACGTGAACATGTTAATAGGACAGACTAGATGATGGACACTGGACTGTCCTGGACAGGTATGGTCTAAATAGTCCCAACCTGTCCAAACTGATTTTAATCTGTCTTGGGGACAGGTGGATGGGTGGCTAGATGAGACCCTGCCCAACATTATTCTTAGTCTTGTTTGTGTATGCATTACACCACATAGGATCTGTGAAAATATCTGCATTCTAATGAGAAACCTTTGCAGCCCGACACACTAAAATCCTCTGAGAACAGATCTGTTTTTATCTTCCTACAGAATATCGGCAATGAAACCTGACACGAAAACCCGTAATTCTGAATAACACGTTTGCCAGATGGTTTAGTTGTCCAATTTAAATTACTGACCAATGCAGTGCAATGCTTCTCATGTGAGATATGCTGTTGGCGGCAAACAAGATATACTCAAACCTCGGTGGTAAATGTGATTTCAAGTAAACCGGTCCTCTTGTGTAAGAAGTGTTTCACTTTGGCGCAGGATTTCAAAGACTGAGGACACCTGAAAAGTTCACGGTTGTTACTCAATCTATCAGTTATGTGGCTGGGGTTTTAGACACTGCAATAAGTGAACTAGAAAGAGACATGTCATGCATGTGGGTCATAGTACATAATATAAAAATTTAACTTGTTCTTTTACTAGTTTTTGGAAAAAGTTCAAATCACCAGCTGTCAATCAAATCTCTGATTGACCAAATACATGTAGGTTCGTGCTACACGTTAAGGTATGCACATACTTTCCACATCATTGAGTCTCACAAGCTTTCCGGGTGTTTATCCAAACTAAGAGTTTGTAAGTGGGTCAGAGTTAAAAGGCCTTTTCACACTGTCCATAATCTCGGGGTCGGAACCGGTTCCAACCCCGAGATTTTTTTCAACCCTTTTCCCACTTCTAAAATTTCAACCCTGTTCCGATCCGGGTAGCATGCTCTAGCCGGATCGAAATCAACCCTGGCAGGGACCAGGGTTGAAAATCTCAACTCGGATTGAAATTGCATTTTTCGGCGTGAACCGTGTCGAAAATGATAGTGTGAACCGCCCCGAGTTGAGCTCACTTACTGCTGATCCGTGTTGAGTTGTGTGGCGCGAAATTCTACGAAAATCTGATACGGGTACAAAGGTCAATAAACAATCAGCTGTGAGGCCGCGCCGGCACACTACGTACATGTACATGTCATGTATGTACAATGTACATGTACATGTACATGTACATTGTATGCACGCACATCCTATGCCGAGCGTGGGCTTGTATAACATCAACCCTTGTTCTCCGCAGAATGTACAAAAACATGTACATTACTACTACAAAGAACGAGTCGTCGAGTGAAGTGGGCGCAGCCATGTTGGAAATGTGTATACATCCGGCCGCTTGGCGCGTCGCAATGCATTGTGGGATCGAGAAAATCATCACAGCACGCCGTGCCGAATGCGGTCCGTGTTGAGAATTTCGTAGTGTGAATACACATGGCCCTAGCCGGATTGAACGTTACACGGTTGACGGAGCGGCCGGTTCTTATAAAGGCTCTTATAATCAAAAACAAAATCTGAGATGACCTAAATAGTTGGTGGTAACCATGGTGATTTGTACCCGTATAATTCTTACAAATGAAGTCAAGTGGATCACACCTATAAATTTGTGTTTACATTCTAGTTTTAGATCCACCCTCTCTCTGCAATAAAGCACACATACATGTATGAAACATGGAATGTGTTTGTACAAGGCTTCAAGGCAATCTCCTGGATTGGTAAAATGTCACTGCTTGAAACGGTTTATACTTTTCTGAAATAAATTAACAGATACTTAGAAAACTGCCTGAATGTTACAGCTGAGGAAGTGTTTCTGAGAGAATGATTAAAACATCATTAAAAATGTCTGACCAATCATCATATAATACATTTATATAAAAAAGTCAGACAAATATCTTGTTTTATATTTTTGTTTTTGAAAAATTGTTAATGTTTCTGAGAAAATGATTGAAATTAAATGTTTAAAATTTCTGACTCAAAATCAACATAAATGGCAGAGTGAGACTAATATCTTGTTTTATACTTTACTTAAATTACAAAATAAGTATTTACGAGTCAGACATTTATTTGAATAGATTCATTGCCTAACCCTCCTACACATGGAGGCCACTCCGATCCACTAAATTCTGTTCTTCACCAACCTTTAGTACATACAGGCCTGCCGTCCTTTCCAAGTAATCTTACAAAATCAACTGTGTGCCACCCAAGGCCACTGTAAATGTTTGAACATATTATAGTATGGCCTGCAATGTATCAATGGGAGACCACTTTACCCTGCAATCTCAGTGGTGTGACAGTGCACAGAAGGGTAACCATAGGAGGCCACTGGCAACAGCTAATGGCTTGGAGTGGCCTGAATGGGTTGTTTCAAAAATTACACTGATTGTAGGAGGGTTAATGAACACAGCAAGTACATGTCAGGAGAAAAAAATCTTTATTTTGTTTTCACTTTTTGCTCATTAACAACAAAGGGGCCTCATTAATAACACAATTTCTTTGGATACAATAGATGTATGAACAGACATTTTATCAAGCGTATACTGGCTTAAAGGGTCTATAAAATAGACCGTTTTAACAGTGTAAACAATAAAGTATGCATATTGGAGAATATATTTGCCCTTTGTCCATTTTATCTGTTTTTCGTTTGTACAAATAAAATAAAAAATTCTAAATTGAGGGGGGCGCCGCGTTCCTCCCATTCCTCCTTATTAACATAAAATCTGTGATGTATACCTGGGAGATTTTAGCACTAGCCCGTGTTTACGTGGCACTCTGTGTCATGCTTCACTACTGAAGTTTTTAATGTCAACAGTCTTTACTTATCCTCTTCACCATGCAAAGCTACAAGTCTTACTTAAGTACATGTTTATTACATAAGTCGTGTGTACACACGTTGCTAGCAGTTCATGACCGTTTTATTACCTAGTGGCAACAATGATGGCCAACAATAATGGGTTTGCTTTGTTCTCTGCCCAGGTATACGTCATGAATAGCACCACCTCGCATTTTGTGCAAAATTTGAAACAATTTTTTTAAATTATTTAAAATAAAAAAATCCACTCAAGACACAAAACAAAATTAAAATTGTTTTTTATTCATATCAACAAATAAATAAAACAAAAACACACTTCAGAAACCCTTTAAATTATAACAGAAAATACCAAACGTTTTGTTGCTTACCAAAAAGAAAGGTCCTTGAGAAATCCGATGTGAGTCAGAGATCTCTCGCAATCGTAATGTGCCCATTTCGTGATCGTTGGTTGTGATGTCACCAGGACCATAAAACATATCAACAAGCTACATACACAGAGGAATAAAACTCACCATTACCACCATCTCATGTAAAGCAAAGAGGTTACTTTCTTAGTGTCAGCTTGGCGTGATGGTAATGTTCTTTACCTTGTCACCTTTGTGGATCTGGGCTGTCCCTTTAAGACATGCCTGCTTCGTCAACAGACTGTGAGTGGGTCGGATTGTCCCTTTAAGATTTCCCTGAACTGTCAACAGACAGTGAGTGGGTCGGATTGTCCCTTTAAGATTTCCCTGAACAGTCAACAGACAGTGAGTGGGTCGGATTGTCCCTTTAAGATTTCCCTGAACTGTCAACAGACAGTGAGTGGGTCGGATTGTCCCTTTAAGATTTCCCTGAACTGTCAACAGACAGTGAGTGGGTCGGATTGTCCCTTTAAGATTTCCCTGAACTGTCAACAGACAGTGAGTGGGTCGGATTGTCCCTTTAAGATTTCCCTGAACTGTCAACAGACTGTGAGTGGGTCGGATTGTCCCTTTAAGATTTCCCTGAACTGTCAACAGACAGTGAGTGGGTCGGATTGTCCCTTTAAGATTCCCCTGAACTGTCAACAGACAGTGACTGGGTCGGATTGTCCCTATAAGATTTCCCTGAACTGTCAACAGACTGTGAGTGGGTCGGATTGTCCCTTTAAGATTTCCCTGAACTGTCAACAGACAGTGAGTGGGTCGGATTGTCCCTTTAAGATTCCCCTGAACTGTCAACAGACTGTGAGTGGGTCGGATTGTCCCTTTAAGATTTCCCTGAACTGTCAACAGACAGTGAGTGGGTCGGATTGTCCCTTTAAGATTCCCCTGAACTGTCAACAGACTGAGTGTGTCGGATTGTCCTTTTAAGATTCCCCTGAACTGTCAACAGACTGTGAGTGGGTCGGATTGTCCCTTTAAGATTTCCCTGAACTGTCAACAGACAGTGAGTGGGTCGGATTGTCCCTTTAAGATTCCCCTGAACTGTCAACAGACAGTGAGTGGGTCGGATTGTCCCTTTAAGATTCCCCTGAACTGTTAACAGACTGTGAGTGGGTCGGATTGTCCCTTTAAGATTCCCCCCGAGCAGTTAACAGATTGTGAGTTGGTTGGATTGTCTCTTTAAGACCCACCTGAGTAACAACAAATCATAAGTGAGTTGGACTGTCCCTCTCGCCAGAGCGGTTGACAGATTGTGAGTGGGTCGGATTGCCCCTTTAATATTCCCCGATCAGTCAACAGATTGTGAGTGGGTCGGATTGCCCCTTTAATATTCCCCGATCAGTCAACCGATTGTGAGTGGGTCGGATTGCCCCTTTAATATTCCCCGATCAGTCAACAGATTGTGAGTGGGTCGGATTGCCCCTTTAATATTCCCCGATCAGTCAACCGATTGTGAGTGGGTCGGATTGCCCCTTTAATATTCCCCGATCAGTCAACAGATTGTGAGTGAGTTGGACTGTCCCTCTCGCCAGAGCGGTTGACAGATTGTGAGTGGGTCGGATTGCCCCTTTAAGTTTCCCCGATCAACAGATTGTGAGTGGGTAGGATTGCCCCTTTAATATTTCCCGATCAGTCAACAGATTGTGAGTGAGTTGGACTGTCCCTCTCGCCAGAGCGGTTGACAGATTGTGAGTGGGTCGGATTGCCCCTTTAAGGTTCCCCTGAGTAGCAACAGATTTGAGTGGGCTGGATTGTCTCTTTAAATGTGTTAGAATATCCCTCAGATACTCACCTGGAAATCCAGACCATATTCCTGACAGTGCCGCTGTAACTCTGGCACGGCATCTCGCAGCAAGGCATGTCGCTCATGCTCTGTGTCTGTTTAGATAAAAAATACAATTTTGAGTCAAGCTATTTTAAATTTTGTTATTTACTGACAAAACAGCAAGCGCTTAGCCAGACATAGGCCTGCTGAATAAAAAATGTATTAAAATGCAATGTGTCTATGGTATACTGACACAAATAAACAACAACATTATCTACGGAGCAAAAAAAGATACATTATTAATTTATCAACACTGGAACAGACACAAAATTATTCAACCAACATAAGGGGCTCTTAATATGCATTTCGGAAAAAATAATTGAATTTTATAAGTAAAAAATATTTTTGATAAATACAGGAATAAGTTGTTTCTTACATGTAATTATCAATAATTAATATTTATTTATCAGTTTGGTCTCAGTGTAAATAATATATAAATGCTTTCAAAATAATCTTGATTAATAACATTTTCATCTTCACCGTATTTATTCAGACCTCATTTTAATTCCACTTATGCCTGAGCCAACATGTACATACATGTATATATGTAGATTGGTGGGTTTTTTTAGTCCCTGATTACGTGAGATTTTCCCAGGAAAATCTAAAACTGAACATTACTTGATTCCTCGTCACTGTATTTATTCAGACCTCATTCGAATTACACTCATACCCGAGTCAACATGTACACTGGATTTTCAGTCCCTAATTACGTGGGTTATTTCCCTAAGAATATTTATCTAGAGTTTTCCCCAGTATCTAAAACTAAATATTGTACTTCATTATCTTCATTCCTGCTCACCATTTGGACCTTGTTCGAATTACACTCATCAACTTGTCAACTAGTCCCTAATTACGTGGGGTTTTTTTTCCAGGAATATTTGTCCAGAGTTTTCCCCTCCCACATCTAAAACTGAATACCTCATTATCTTCTCTACAGATTCACAAGCCAGTATGTACATTGCTAATGGCACGTTGCAGGAAATTTGTTACCAGAGGTACTGTGCATAATAATTAATTAAATTTTATAATAATGTGATATTGCACCTGTGCCTAATTGTAAGGATGTAATTTTGTAATTAAAGCTAGCATCATGTACATTGTACCGTACATGTATACCTATGACATGTTCATGCACCATTTCCCCTGAAATTTTCGACAATCAAGTCTTCCTATACGGAGGGGAAAAAGGCAATTTTCCAGGTGGACCTGACCCCAATGTTACCCCAAGCATGAACAATATAGCTGGATTTTGCCGCAGGATATATCTGCCTTCTCATTTCAGCAAAACAGGGTGAAAAAAAAAAACCTGCATTAGCAGACTGAGAGCAATTACTGGTACCGTTCTGCCCACGCCTCCCATGAGTGACTCGACATATATTGCAAAAGGGCAGTGAATGATACTCCTGCACGATTTGGTCTGCAAAGTGCACAAATTTCTGTTAGAAATAAGCATTTTTACATAAATATAAATGTGCACATACCATAGTATTAGCCAGAGGGGTGTCTGGGTGTCTTTTGGACACCCTATTTCATCTGTCATTTACGTGTAAAAGCATTGTAAAGAAACAATTTGGACACCCTATTTCGAAATTTCCAGCAAATTTGGACACCCTATTTCTAAATCCTGGCTAACACCTTGAGCCGCATACAAATACTTCTGCCTAAAAATAATAATATGTAAATTTTTGAAATTTTTTTTACTGAAGGTTATTCCATGTTGCCAGTTTTACTGATAAATTACAGACATCAAGATGTACATGTATGTACATTGTATGATTGCAGAGAAATTACCATGAATCTTGTGTCCCTGTGTCATACTGCACATGTCCATAGCTACATGCAGCACTCATGTATATAATGCATGTTCATGTACTTGTTTCAACATGTGATCTGTCAGTAAGCCTTACTGGTTCCCGTCAGTCACAGCGTAAATTAGCCGTAACGTTGGACGCTTGAGGAGCGTGATGGTCTCAAAAAACATGCTGATTGTGGCAATGTGATCAAGTTGTACTACATTACCTGTACAATGTCTGATGAACAAAGATTAACCGATTGAAATTACACTAGCCGTTTAGAAATTTGGCTAACCGAAATATTTTCTTTTTTTAATTAATAAATTTTGAAGAATTTACAACCCATTTTGTTGTTTTAGACTTTAGTGTTTGCCGCATTGGTTATTAAACAATCATTGCAGTGAAGACTGTTTGTGGTGACACCATGTAAAAATTCTCTTTTGATTAGAAAGTAGTTCTGAAAAGAACCGATTGGTTACAACTGTTGGTTTCCGTCAGAGCATACTCAAAGGAATGTTTTTACATGGTGTCACCGCAAACGGCCTTTACTTAATTATCCTTTTCACCGTGCAAAGCTACAAATCTTACTACACGGTGTCACCGCAAACGGTCTTTACTTATCCTTTTCACCATGCAAAGCTACAAATCTTACTACATGGTGTCACCGCAAACAGTCTTTACTTATCCTTTTCACCATGCAAAGCTACCTATCTCACTACATGGTGTCACCGCAAACAGTCTTTACTCATCCTTCTCACCATGCAAAGCTACAAATCTTACTACATGGTGTCACCGCAAACATTCTTTACTTATCCTTTTCATCGTGCAAAGCTACAAGTCTTACTACATGGTGTCACCGCAAACAATCTTTACTTATCCTTTTCACCATGCAAAGCGACAAGAATTCACATAAGTCGGGGAGACTTCAAACAGTATGCAGATTAAATGAATTAAATAGACACAAGTCTGTTCCTTTAAGTTTAGCACCCAGGTGCTGCGTATAATTTCTTTATTTCCCCAACTAGACCACAGCCACCGCTTCCCCTACAAGTAAACATTAACTGGGCTTGTCTGGATACTAAAGAAATACAGGCCATCATGCTGAAGTAATCATGTTATAGCTAGCATCTGCTTAGGGCAATGTGATGAAACCAGAAGATCTACACAAAGAGATTGTACTGAGAAACGCCAAATGTTACGTGCAGCATTTCAAATTACCTTAGGATGCTACAGGCTATATGAAAACTGTTTCAAACCTTTCACTTATTACATGTAGCACACATGTGCGAGACGGTGGAATGAAAGATTGATATTTTACATACACTGTATGTACATTCTATATTTCAATAGCACATAAAATTTAGATAAAATGAAAATATGAAGTTGTTGAAAGAGTACATACACGTACGTAGGGGTGACGATATTGAATTTTTTGATAGTCGATTATCGACGGCCATATCGGCAATATACGATATTATCGTCTCAATACACGGATTTTTTAAATACACGAAAAATGTATGTGTCGTATATTAACGACATTGGACATCGAAATAACTACATGCAATTTTACATGCAAGTTCTACAGGGAAGTTGTGTAGGTAATAAACAGTTACTCCAAACAGTCGCTACAAAACGAGCAGAGTTCTTAGATTTTTGCTGCTCGGTGCGACAAACATTTCATAAAAAAGAACTCACCATGACCGTCTGTAAACAAACCTGTGGTTTATAAATGCCTACAGCCCCCCAATCCCAGAGCTGAGAATGAACGGGCCATTGGTCAATCGCGCACGCACAGTTCAGCGGTCATCATCCACACTTTTATCCTGGTATCCGACATCTGCTGAATGTGAACAAACCTCTCCTGGTTATTACAGGAGAGTATAGCACGTGATCGTGGGACCGCGCACAACGCATGAAAAAAGACCACGCACGCATGGGAACATGAGCAGCGCCGCGTCGTGATTTCGAACTGTTGTTAGCTCTTCACGGTACCGTAACTTCATTGATATTACCATATACATGTAATGACATGAAATTTGTAGACAATTTACCACTCCAGTGATATTTTAACTAAAAAGAGCGATATAAATTTGATATCGGCGGTATTTTTGGATTATCGTCAATATGGCGATATTTCAATATCTTCAAAACCATAACCGATAATTTTTTGAATATCGTATTGTTTCGATATTATCGTAATATCGTCCACTCCTACACGTACATGTGCGTGTTCACTGTTTTTACGGTAAATGACAGCAATGAATGAAACAAGTAATAAAATAACTACAATTTTGCAAAATTATGATTTGTTTTTTGTTCACTTTCAAGGTTCAACGTTAGTAATTACCAGATCATCAAAATAACAAATTATTATGAGAAGTATTCAGTCTAAGGTGCTCTCGTCTTGGAGCAAAAAAAGGGATTGTAATGTCGAGTTTCAAACATTTCAAACATTAACTTCAAACATATTTATTCTCATTGTATTCTCTTAAACATGAGCACCTTTTGTGATGAAAACACAAACGCCTTAGTTTTTAAAATATATATTTCTTGAAAACTAAGGGGTTAAAATTAATGAATATATGTATGTTTTTAAATATTGTTTTACAATGAAAAGCAGTGCACAACAGCACAAAATCTCAAATACTTTAAAGAATTTGTTTTGATCTTTCAAAATTATTTTAATATTTGTATGTATTTTCTTGTTGATTTTTTAATGGTGAAATAAAAAATACAAAAACCAGAAGATATAAACAAGATTGTTTTTTGGCTTGTTTTTTCCTATTTTTTTCTTTTTAAAAATTAATAACTAATTAATGTATTAAGGAAGTACATGTAGCAGGCCACATTGTCCACTTAAATGCTAAGTGAATTTGCCTCTTCACCATAATAAAATTATCCTTAATTAAATCAAATTAAACAAAAGGAGCCATGGTTACTCAATTGCTTGCCACCATCACTACATGTACATGCAATCTGCCCAACAGAATCTGCATTGTACATGTATTTGCCCACCGAGGGGGCAATGACGCGAATGTCTCCATGGCAACTTCATAAATTTGGGTTAAGTTGATAGAAAATGTTCCTCAGTCAATTTTATTTTGTTTGGGGGGAAGATGAAAAGTTCCGTATGCATGTCCCTTGTGGGAATTTTGTTCATGTATGCAAAAATAACAAGTACCTCTATTACCCTCGCTGAAGCATGTTTGGTTAAGCATGGAATGTAAATTAAAACCGCTTTTGTGGGGGGCCTCTAGACAGCTGATTTTTATATTATGACTATTTATATCCATTCATGTTTAAACATTAACTCTAACCTCCTAGGTATTCTGACAACTTCCTGAATCCTCCAAAATCCATCAGTGCACTTTTGGAAACATGCCCTTATCTTCAACATGCACCATGCATTTTGATCTTTCATATTCAGCACTCATGGCCTGTACTTCTTGCCAAGTACATGTAGTAATTTTGTCCCATTTGAAGAGGTGAAAGTACCAGTTTCCGACAAGGTGCAGAATTTTCCCCAAAAAGTGCCCCTTGGAGGATTTTGCAGGATTTGGGAGTGGTTAGAGTTTTAATAGAACATGTAAAGGTAATCACACACACGTGCATTTAAAGGGCCAATACTGTCACGATCAGAGCAGACTTTCAATAGTGCATGGAATCGGTGTCCTAGTTTAAGATGAACCCAGTGACTGAAAATGACTGGCTCATTCATGCATCACCAACGGTAATATGACCTTATCATGTGGGGTATTATTTTCAGTCGCTGAGTTAATCTAAAACTAGCACTCAGATTCCATGCCCTGTTGATCGTGACAATACTGCCCCTTTAAAAGGGAAGGTATTAGTAGTTAGTACCATAATGTACATTCATTTAAACCCTCTAGTTTTCAACAACTTTATCATTAAATTGACCTGTGAATATTTCATCACATCTTTTGTACATGTTTTTTGCCCCTTCTGTTTTTATGTTTTACAACAAGTTACCGACTAACATTTGACACAATAATTCCTGTTTTCATTCTCACGGAATCATTCTCAACATGATTCCTGTTTTCTCAGACTTCAGACGGAATCATTCTCAACATGATTGATACATTTGCCAAATTTACACCAAACGTTTTCAGATAATGACAAACTGGTAACTACATAAGTAAAGACTTTATGCGGTGACACTATGCAGAAATTCTCTTTTTGAGTAGAAAATAGTTCTGAAAAAGAACAGGTTGGTTACAACTCGGTGTTTCAATCAGTATGCTTTGATCTTCTCCAATATTGTACCTTCCCTTCAAGCAAAGATGTCAGTTATTAGAACCTAACGTAGGCCTCCTTGTACAGGATAAGCTTAGGATTTTGTATAGAATTTAAACAAGGCAACATAAGTGAAATCGCTCATGAAGAAACTATATTTTACCTAGCACATTCACACCTCCCATTTCAGCTTTCATTTCATCATTGTCATTTGAATACCTGTACCTGTTGCCATGCTGTACGCATTGTTACGATTATCCGTGCATCTTCTAGGTAACCTAGCAACAGTAACCCAGCACCCACCAGGTAACCTATTGTAATTAGCCGGAGACCTTTGTTGGTTTTGTTGAAGATGACAGAGGCTATTTATGTACTCCCAACATGAACGGTTGATGTGGACATTAAATGCAAGCAAATTAACTCGTACTACAAGCAAATCAATTTGTATTATTTCATTTGTATACATGTACATGTACATCTGTCACAATGAAACTAAGGATTACTTTACAGTGCCTACATATGTATAGCACAGTAGCTTGCAAGCCAGAGGAAACCAGTTATGAAAAAACAGTGACGAAAATATAATGAACGTTGGGTGAAGCAGTGTACATCAGCACTTTACAAGCACTGCCTAGATTTAAATCATCGAAAATAGTTCAAATCCACCGTTTAAATTTTCAATAAAGGCAATTATATTGATTCAAAAATGTTTTAAGCACAGGTGTGCAATGTACATCTCATACAAACGTTTGTTCACAAATGCTGAAATAATCTTAAGAAAAATTATGCTTTTGTCGGGATAACTCAATACTTGTTGATTTTGTTTAATATCATTTGTGATGTTATTGAGTTCTTTTAGGTACACCATGTAATGATCTCTTTTTGGAAAAAGTGATGGCTCTGAGAAGAGTTACTGCACTCTTCACTTTTCTTCTGTCTCCCGACGATGACTAGAGCAGACTAATAATAATAATAATAATAAAGATTTTAAGCGTGCACATATCCACCCTGCTGGGCGCTCAAGGCGCAGAAACAAAGAAAAACATGAATACAAACAATATACAATGATAGCATAGGGGGAAAAAAAATTATGTACCGAGATACATGTACCTACAATGCAATTACAAATATACATCATCTTTGAAGAGTTGTGACATAAGATGAGTTTTAAGCATCGACTTAAATCTGGTTATACTAATGTATGACAAGATTTGAGTTTAGTTGGAAGATGATCGAAACGTTGAGAACAAACCAACCGGCTCTTCTCAGAGCCATCACTTCTTCCAAGAAAAGATCATTACATGGTGTCACCCGAAAGAACTCAATAATATCTATATGTATCTCCACCATGCAAAGCCTCAAATTCTACATCATTTGTGTTCTTATACATTGTATACATGTATATGTAAATACACAAAAAAATTAAAATTTAAGAATAGGTTCATATCAAAGTGCAAGTAAGTGATGTCATTCAATATTGTTCACACTTTAGGTTCAGGTTCAGATTCAGAGAAGGAGCTGGATGGATTTGATGAAATTGACTGGTCAACTAGAGAGGACCGAGAGTCCGTATGGACAACCAGTGTACTGGTCATCAGTTTTGATATACATGTACATTGTATATATATATATTTTTTTTTTCAGGCACAAATTATGCCACTACAATGGAATACACGAGACTCCACTAATTTAATTTTAACCACTTTCCATAAAATGCCCCATGGCTAGATGATATATTGTTTCGCTCACAGGGTCGATGTCAACTATACTATCCCGATTGGGAGATACTTTTATCCCGATTGAAACCCTATTCTCCCAATGAGGATATAAGTAGGCCTCAATCGGGGAAACCCTTGGCTGACAATGACACCTTCTGCCAAAGCTGATAAATGAGAACCTTGTCTTCATTGAAGAAGCACAATGTACACTAGAGCTCAAGTGTTTGTTGGAACAAACACACGGTGTTCGTGTCAACTTCCGGTTCAATCAAATTATCATCGATGATGTCAATCATATTTTGCAAAGGTGTATCATCTTTTATTATAACGATATCAATTTCATATTCAAAAGACCTATCAATTTTGCATTAGAATGTGTTGAATTTGGACTTCCTGTTTACACCGGAAGTAAATGTCAGATCAGGTGATTTCAAGGTCATATATATGACACAATAAAACTTCCTCATGATCATAAAAAAATAATGTCAGTACCTGCTTTGGTTCAATATCTGAGATTGGAAAACAATCCCTTTTTAAAAATGCCGCTGGGGGCGCTTTGAACTTTGATGACGTCATCAAAACATATTTTTTAAGATAAGATGTCACTAATCACTTTATCCACAGAAGTCATATTCAAATTTCCTATGGTTTTTGAGATAGAATTTTTTTTCTTTTTTCTAAACCCGCCACCAGAGGGCACTGTGAAAGGTGACGACGTCATCAGTTACATTTTTGAAAAGGTCACATGTCAATAGTAAATTTGTCCACGGAAGGCATGCCCAAAAACTATATCATGTTGGCTGCAGACCCTATAAAAGTGCTTCAGAATATTTGTTTCACTTAAACTTCTGGTTTCGACCGGAAGGAGAGGTCAGATTGGGTTATGTCTGTGTATGAAATGTCACATAATTCAAGATCTGTAAGATGATGCAAAGATTGTGTAAATATGTTTTGTGGTTCATGAGATATGTTTTTTGGAAATATTAAAATTGGATTTTAGTGTATTTCGATATCTGATGACGTCACCATGACGTCACAACTTTACCTGAAAGTATGTCATAAATTTATTGACAACTACATGTTATGGTCTAAGTATGTGTCAAGTTTGAAGGCTCTGTGAACTTTGGAACTATGTTTTTTTTTGTTCGATAAGTCTCATCGAGGAGAAGAAGAAAGAAAAAAAACAATTTCAAGAGGTGTTCGTGCTGTTGCACGAACACCTAATGAATAGTGATGAGTGTGGAGCAAGAAAAGGAAGGTTTTAGTGGGAATGGGAATAGCAATTCCTGTTTTCTCTAAGATGAAAACACAGGATGATTGATACATGTATGTGTACGTGCACCAACTTCACACCAAGTAAGATTTTTGATATTACCCTAACTACCTCCCAAATGCTGCAAAATCCTCCAAGGGACACTTTTTGGGAACAATTCAGCACTGTTGGAAACTTGTACTTTCACCTCTTCAAATGGGACAAAATTACCACCTGGCAAGAAGTGCAGGCCATAAGTGCTGAATATGAAAGATCAATGAAAATGCATGGTGCATTCTGAAGATAAGGGCATGTTTCCAAAAGTACACTGATGGATTTTGGAGGATTCAGGAAGGTTCCTAGCCAGAATACCTACTGGGTTAGGGTTCAGGAGGGTTCCTAGCCAGAATACCTATGGGGGTTTAGGGTTCAGGAAGGTTCCTAGCCAGAATACCTAGTGGGTTACGGTTAATCAATCTGAAATCACCCATGACACCTCTATGTAAATTAGATGTATTTGTTTTGTGTGTATATAAAACACAATTGTTTTTTGACGTAAATTCTTATTAACTATTGGCAAATGCGTTACACGGCAGAGGCACTATTTTCATTCACTGAGTTCATCTAAAGCTAGCACTCCGATCCCATGCCCTGTTGATCGCAATGACATTGCCCCTTTAAGAAATTGATGAGCACTTAAAAGTCAAACACTGTCAAACCTTATGTAGTAAGTACATTTACAGGTCAAAATGAGTCGACCGTTTTTGACTGGTAAAATCATTGTCTGGTATTGTTCAGGGTGGTCAAAATGACAGTAAAAACCAGTCAAAGATGCCCCTGTGTGCACATTTGGGTCAACAGTCAAAACAGGCAGTTGACTGGTTTTGCCCAGAGGCAGCTACATGTATAGTAATAATCAATAATGCAGCTCATAGTAATAATCAATAATGCAGCTCATAGTAATAATCAAACTTACCATGACATTCATTATTAACCCTAACCTTCCCAAAATCCTCCAAAATCCTCTTTGCTAAAGTGAAGGATATTTGAAGGATTGAGGTTACATGCTACATGCTCTTTGCTAAAGTGAAGGATATTTGAAGGATTGAGGTCACATGCTACATGCTCTTTGCTAATGTGGAGGATTTTGAAGGATTGAGGTTATTAGGCATACTTGCCTTTCCATTGTACATGTACATCCATGTTTGTTGTAGTGATTGCAAGGTCAGTGCTTGGATCAGTGGACACTGTTTATTGCTCCATGCATGCAGGGAGGGTCCCTGGCCATGTACATGTATCACAGATTAGAAACACATGTGTGCATACATGTACATGTCATGTGCTTGCTTTACTACTGAAGGATTTTGGAGGATTCAGGTTATGTGTAAGAGGGAGTTAGGAAGGATTCAGGTTATGTGTCAGCAAATGGGCCTAGGGAGTTAGGAAGGATTCAGGTTATGTGTAAGCAAATGGGACTAGGGAGTTAGGAAGGATTCAGGTTACATGTACATGTATGTGTAAGCAAATGGGACTAGGGAGTCAGGGTTAATAAAATAAATTTCTTAGTTTTGGAGTGGGATGACTAGAGTGGGATTTGAACCTGTAATCTCTGGGTTAATCAGGTTAATATGCTGGCTTTCTGAGCCAACAGGTATGTTTGCAGTTTCCTTTTTGTCAATATTTTAATAATTTTAAAAAATAAATTGGGGGGGGGGGCACCAGTAAGAAGTCATTTTAAAGCATGCCGCATAGTCTGGAGATCACAAGATGATGATATGACTGTTTAGATTTCCTCATCAATTGCTCATCAATTTTCTCTGATTTCTGTTCATGTTTTGTGGGTGGCAGATGTTTCCTCGGACAGTTGTAATGAAGTTTTGTTGCAGCTGCTGTTTATAACTACACGTACATGTAGTGTATATGTACCAGGCAGAACACAACATTAGTACCTGCTTAAAGATGCTCCACCCAGTGTTTTTTGGTACTTTTAACAGACTATTATTTATTAAACCTAACCACCCCAAACCCATCAAACTCCAACAGCTGGTTGTGTTGCATTTTGATGGACTCAGTACTGTATAGCCCATGCATGGTGTTGGATTTTGGTAAATTCAGGAAGGTTCCAAGCCAAAACCATTAGGGGGTTAGGGTTAATTTATTTCACTGGAACACTGATAATTAATTTTAGAAAAGAAAAAAAAAATTGTAATGAAATATTTCACAAAATGATGGTCAGACGTTTCAGTGCCAAATATCAGTTTTGAGACACTATTTACTGTAAAACCATGCTTCTCACAATTATTTTGAGAAATGCATTGTTTTACAAATGCATTGTTTTATAAAAGCACTTGTTTTCCTTTCCTTAAGTAAAATAACATTGTTCTGATGAAGAACATTTACAGAAATTGTCCGAGACTCTGGAATCATCTTCCAACTAAACTCAAATCTTGTCATAGTATAACTAGATTTAAGTCGCTGCTTAAAACTCATCTTATACATGTCACAATTCTTCAAAGATGATGTATATTTGTAATTGCATTGTAGGTACATGTATCTCAGTACATAATTTTTCCCTATGCTATCAATCATTGTATATTGTTTGTATTCATGTTTTATCTTTGTTTCCGCGCCTTGAGCGCCCAGCAGGGTGGATATGTGCGCGCTACAAATCTTTATTATTATTATTATTATTAGCCAAAAACTTGGGTACATGTAACCCATTCAGCCCGTTACATTTTCCAGGTGTCTCAGTTAACCATTCCCCCCAATGATACACTTGATAAATTGTACCCACTGTAATACTTTAATGTGTCTGATTTACAAGCTTGTATTTCACCAGCACCCCTTGGACTGATTAGAATCAATCTGTGAACACCCATGCCTGTCTTTTCACAGCGACGCACTAGGTCATGTGCAAAGACACACCGATGCCACCGGCGATAATCTTTTGATCACTTTTGGTTAACGCTGAAGTGATTCTCGATGTGATTTCATTCTGAGAAGGTTCCTCCCCCCCCCCAGCAAATTGATTTTCATTAAGATGTTTGTCTCTATTCTGTGTTGTCGTCATATCCCCCAAGCTTATATTTTTCCTCCTTCTTAGGACACATTACTCCAAATGCCGGTTCATGGCTACTCCCTTTCTTCTCTCCTTTTAGAGGGTTGCAGGCATAGAATTGATGGTCATTTACTTTTATGAGGTATGACAGTGTCTGCTTGAGAGCAAGGATTTGAAATGACACATTGCAGAGCTTAGTCTGAAAAAACATCAGTCCAGAGTAAAGAATGACACAGAAATGAAACTAACCAAACAAACAAGAGAAGAACAAAATGTCACCATTAACCCTAACTCCCTAGGTCCATTTGCTTACACATAACCTGAATCCTTCCTAACTCCCTAGGCCCATTTGCTTACACATAACCTGAATCCTTCCTAACTCCCTAGGTCCATTTGCTTACACATAACCTGAATCCTTCCTAACTCCCTAGGTCCATTTGCTTACACATAACCTGAATCCTTCCTAACTCCCTAGGCCCATTTGCTTACACATAACCTGAATCCTTCCTAACTCCCTAGGTCCATTTGCTTACACATAACCTGAATCCTTCCTACATGTAACTCCCTAGGCCCATTTGCTTACACATAACCTGAATCCTTCCTAACTCCCTAGGTCCATTTGCTTACACATAACCTGAATCCTTCCTAACTCCCTAGGTCCATTTGCTTACACATAACTTGAATCCTCCAAAATCCTTTAGTAAAGCAAGCACATGACATGTATGCACACATATATTTCTAATCTGTGATACATGTACATGGCCAGGGACCCTCCCTGCATGCATGGAGCAATAAACAGTGTCCACTGACCCAAGCACTGACCTTGCAATCACTACAACAAACATGGATGTACATGTACCATGGAAAGGCAAGTATGCCTAATAACCTCAATCCTCCACTTTAGCAAAGAGCATGTAGTATGTAACCTCAATCCTTCAAAATCCTTCACTTTAGCAAAGAGGATTTTGGAGGATTTGGGAAAGATAGGGTTAATACAAATATATATATATATATATATATATATATATATATATATATATAAACGGTTCGCGAGCAAAGAAAAATTGGCTGATGCCGGACTCGAACCCGCGACCTCTCGATTACCGTACGAGCGCTCTACCAACTGAGCCAACCAGCCCCCACGTTGGTGGGCGGTCCACTTATGCCAATTATCTATTGCTCTATAGAGCCAGGTCAATGGAGGCCAAACCATATCTAAAATCCATCACAACTGTATGATTAAAGTGCTTTATATTACATGTATTATCTTGGGTTATTTGGCCAATAAACATGTACTTCCTTGCTAGCAAGTGACAAAACTGCTTCCAAATTTCCTTAATTTCCTAGAATCAATACATTTAGTCAATCAGCCTTTGAAAGTCTCAGCTCGATGTACTGTACAAGTCCTGAGAAAAAGTACATGGGTAATGCTAGCAGGTGACAAAACTGCTTCCAAATTTCCTTAATTTCCCAGAATCAATACATTTAGACAACCAGCCTTTGAAAATCTCAGCTCGATGTAGAATCTAATGTAAGTCCTGAGAAAAGTATGAAAAAAAAATCACAATTTATACAGCAAAACCCTTGAAGCAAAAATGATTTCATTTTAGTTTATGAAAATGTATTTGACATTTGATGACTTCTTGTGTCTGCACTTGGAAGTTGGAAGCACGAGCTTGAGGAGACAAAATAATGGTTTAAATGCAAAATAATGGTTATTGGCCTCACGTTTGGAACCTACATGTACAGTGTAGCACGTTTTTTCTCAAAGGCAAAATAGACGAAATACATAGAGGTACATGTACAGTACATACATACACAAACAAACACACTATTGTGTTTATGTAAGTACATACACAAACAAACACACTATTGTGTTTATGTAAGTACATACACATACAAACACACACAGTCTTTTTCCGTAATTGTGGGGACATACACTCGCTTTTAGACACAGTTGTGGGGACCAAAAATGCTTTGGGGACATGAAAATGTCCCCACAGATACGGTGTTCTTGCCTACCCTTTTGTTATAAGTCCCCACAACCTTGCGAAGGCCTACCCACTCTTGTGTTTATGTAAGTACATGTACATGTATATGTACAAAATGGATTTCATCTATTTTGCCTTTGAGAAGAAACGTGCTACATAGTGTACATGTACAATGTAGGTTCCAAACGTGAGGCCAATAATTTTGAAAATCTTTTTTATTTTCAATGATAAGTGCCCCAAGTGTTTGATGCTGTTGGAAATCTGTTTTTCTGCAGAATTTGGAAATACAAACATCTCATTTTTGTAAAATACTGAATTTACTCTTATTCTGTGAGAGTGGTTCATGCATGTACATGTATGTATGTACATGCATGTACATGTATGTATGTACATGTATGTAGACCTAAGTACATGTACAATATCTGAGTCATTGTACCAGGTTACACAATAATTAATTAGGTGTCATAACAACTAAAAAAAAAAAATAAAAAAAAATAAAAAAATAAGATTAATACTGATCAGCTTAATACTAAATAAGTTTTACATTGAAAAATCAACCATTTGTTTCTTATTAAGTTACTAATCCTTTACCTTTAATGCATACGTATATACTATTACATAATCTCCTGATCAGCAATGATCAACCGGATATAACTCAGTGTGTCAAAGTACGTAGGCCCTATGCCATCAGACACATTACATGTAGGTCTCCCTATGTGATGTAAGATCTTGCCTCAAATTCTTTTTATTTTGTGTCTTATTATTCCCTATAATCTTAACGATCACAATTCCATTGCAATTAGCAGAGTAAGGCTTACATTTCGATGCATACCGTATCTTTGCTGATCAGTATTCCTTTGCTGATCAGTATCCCTTTTCGGTATCCTTGCAACTCTGACACGAATCTCTTTCCTAAAGGGAAACTTTTTTTATAGATCTTCTCTTATTGCTTTTCCCTCCATTCCATTACCCCTCCTACTATTGATGCACTTTAGTGGGAAGTTGCTGTAGAGGTCAAAACCAGTCAACTGCCTGTTTTGACTGTTGTCCCAAATGTGCACACAGGGGCATTTTTGACCGATTTGCACTGTCATTTTGACCACCCTGAACAATACCTGACAATGCTTTTACCAGTCAAAAACAGTCAACTCATTTTGACCTGTAAATGTACTTACTACACATAAGGTTTGACAGTGTTTGACTTTTAAGTGCACTAGATACATTGGGAAGTATTTCAACATTTTGACTGATTTTGACCCTTGTAGTGGTAGGAGGGTTAATAAATGATCAATACATTAAGTGCAATTGGACCTCAAAAAACCAGAGTTGGCAAGAAAACCTATGGGCACAAGAAATATCAGCTTCAAATTCCGACTGGAATAATTACACTGGCAAACCTTAATAATGTGGTTTCTGAAAATTCAAGTCACTCTACACTATAGGTTATCTAAAAAAAAATACAGTTTTACCTAAAACTTACTTGGTGTAAAGTTGTCTGATGGTATCAGACATCCCTTGAAATATTTTTGTATCAGGTGCTAGGCCTATCGTTTAAGTAAAACTGTAGAAGTCTGTGAGTAAGCATTACATGTACCCTACACATGTATATGGACCTGAGAACAAAAGATGCCCACACAATGCAGGCTCTACAGACATTATGTGGACTTAAACATGTCCACATTAAGGTTTTCACGAATTAGAAAATCTCAATTTTTCTCAAAAAAGGAAGCATTTTAGTATATGTCGTTATCTGTCACAAAATGGAGTAGATTATTCAAGGGAAAGACTGAGACAAAATCCGCTCCAAAAAGAATCTTCAGTGCAAAATGGCAATGGTTTAAATAATGTATTTTTCTTAACAACACGAGGATAGAAGAATGTTCACATAGGGTAGGTAACACAAACACGTGTGTGTGTGTTTCAGTATTTCTGTATATTTGCCTATGATAAAGATCTAGGTTCGAAACATAGGGCCATTAACCAGTTTGCACCGGGAATAAAAAAGTTTTTCCGAACCCCGTGGCGGTTTTTTTTTACCGCACAAACACGACCAGTGGTGCTCACCAGAGCGTGACCGGGGAGACCGCGTCTTCCACCGTATGCTTATGGCTCGTTGCCACGTCGACCAGGAATCTATACAAATATTCCCGAGAATCCTGTGGCGTGTTTAGATGCTCTCCGATCTGCTGTCCAAAAAAAAATTGCGTGTATACACGGCCTCCGACGCGAACTGGTTAACTACTATTTTGCAATAATTTGTACAGTGTGTTTATGGGTTATTACAATGATGTACATGTACATTCCATTTAATTAAGGCCATTTGTGATCCTCTAGAGCCATCCTCCAGAGAATGAGACTTGTGATGAAGGAAGAGTACTTGTACGACGTGCTCTGCATGAGCAGCATAATGGCTGTCAAATTGCCTGCAAGTGTAGTTGCGTGCTAGCCAAGGATAACAAATTTTCTGCCAAAACATAATTATCTAAATTTAGAACAAAATTATTTACCAATATCCATTATTTGATATACCTGTAGTTCATGCACATAGTACATGTAGGTAGCTAAAGATGTGATATATTGTGCATACATTAAATGTTTTATTGCCATGTACAAGTAATTTGGCAACTGACAGAATATCCAATGTGATTCATTAATACCCAAGACTGTTAAAGGGACAATATTGTCACGATCAATAGGGCATGGAATCGGAGTGCTAGTTTAAGATTAACTCAGTGACTGAAAATAATACCCCACACTATAAGGTCATATTACCGTTGCCGCTGCATGAATGAGCGAGTCATTTTCGGTCACTGTGTTCATCTTAAAGAAGGACACCGATTCCATACCCTGTTGAAAGTCTGCTCTGATCGTGACGATACTGTCCCTTTAAGACGATCTGATTGGATGAAATGTGTGACTGGTTGCCTTTACCTTATCCATGATAATAACCAACCAGCAAGTACAATGTATGTGCCTCATCCTCCAGCTGTTATTACTAGGACACTAAAGAGGGGTTAAACCTGTCAGAGTGTAGAAGTTTGTATTTGCGTCACATCGGGATCTTCATTGGCCGAGTTTGAATTTCATCCATCCTGATGTGGATTTATTTGCTGGCTATTTTTCAATACAAATGACTGAATATTGACATTTTGAAAACGAAATCGAGATGAGCATTGGATGGAAATACGTAAAAGTTTGATGTCTTTTCCACGAGCGATTAAGGCCCTCATCACCCTTGGCCACAACCCCTACATCTTTCTCCTGCGGTAAAACACTGTGCGACAAACTTTTATTCCCTTAACCCTCCTACTTCTGGTACCTTTTTCATACAAGTTGATCCACCATTTGAAACCATTCGCTTTTGTGGTTTTGAATGGTGAAATAACTGCGTACAGTATTGATTCCCCAAATGGTTTTGAATGGTAGGTCAGCTAATACAAAACCTTGTTTAGATCTTTCCAAATGGTAGTACAGCTAATACAAAACCTTGTTTGGATACTTCTAAGTGGTGAATCAATGGACCCTCTATGCATTTGAATGGATTTGAATGGTAGTAAAGCTTGCTACCAACACTGTTCAAATGGTATCACCATGTGTGTACAAACCAATGGGCATTTTGGTAAGTGGAAATTTTGAATGGTTTCAAATGGTCAAACAGTAGGAGGGTTAATTTATGTACACATAATAAAACATTAATAATTAATGTACATGTCAACAAATTTCATGTATGTCAATGTTTAAAAGTGTCATTAAAAGTTGTATGCTCAATATTTTCCAAGTGAGTCCTAAAGTAGGTCCGTTTAATACCATGTTTCACTTTTTCCCTGGCAGTTTTGATTTTAATCAGTTAACTTTTACTTCTCTTATCCCTCCTACAATCAGTGAAATTTTTGAAACAACCCATTCAGGCCACTCCAAGCCATTGCTATGGTAGGCAGTGGCTCCTCATAGCTATACTGCATAGTAACATAATGCCTCATATGTCTGTTGGTTTTAGTGGTTTGTGAGTGACACATTGCAGGGCATATTACTTTGTTCCAGACTCAGTGGCTGGTGGTAGGTTACTATGGAGAGTCTGTGTTTACAAAATAACTGCTGAAAATCCCAATGGATGATGGAGACTTGGTATGGTTTATTGGTCTCAGTGGCTGATGGTGATTTTTTGTTATTACATTGGGAGTTTGTTTACAGTATAACCTGCTGAAAATAAGGTCAACTGTGGTATACATGTGTCTTTGTATGCATGTATGTACATTGGAGATTACTTCAAAGGGTCAGTGTGGCTTATATGCACAAATAATGTGTGTACAACACATTGGACATTTAGTGGTTTACAGTGGCATCTACATGTATGTGTAGGAGGGTTATAGAAAAGAAAGTAAATAATTGTTACATGTACTTTGAAATGAGACATTTCACAAACTAACTGAAGGAAGCATTGATAGGCGCCTTACTTTCACAAGGAAGCATTGATACATGTAGGCGCCTTTGCTTCCTTGTGAAAGTATACTTTCACAAGGAAGCATTGACAGGCGCCTTACTTTCACAAGGAAGCATTGACATGCGCCTTACTTTCACAAGGAAGCATTGACAGGCGCCTTACTTTCACAAGGAAGCATTGACAGGCGCCTTACTTTCACAAGGAAGCATTGACAGGCGCCTTACTTTCACAAGGAAGCATTGACAGGCGCCTTACTTTCACAAGGAAGCATTGATACATGTAGGCGCCTTACTTTCACAAGGAAGCATTGACAGGCGCCTTACTTTCACAAGGAAGCATTGATACATGTAGGCGCCTTACTTTCACAAGGAAGCATTGACAGGCGCCTTACTTTCACAAGGAAGCATTGACAGGCGCCTTACTTTCACAAGGAAGCATTGACAGGCGCCTTACTTTCACAAGGAAGCATTGACAGGCGCCTTACTTTCACAGGCAATTCATTTATTTGTCATGCATCATAAATTAATTTATTCACTTTCATGAACGGTACTTGTGTGATAACTGTTTATCTTATCCATGGTCAATAATTATTAAAAAGTAATGTACATTCCTTCTACTGGGAAATGAGCAATTTATAAGTTGAAACAAAACTGCAAAATATGTAGTTTATTGGACTTAGCATTCTCAAAAGCAAAACAGACGATATACAAACATGCACACACATAAATACAAGAGTGAAGTTAGCCAGTCAGTTATGAAACGAATACAACAGAATGAGTAAAGACTATTCGTGGTGAAACATGGTGACACATTCTCCTGAAGAGTTGTAACCAGAATATTCTTTTCAGAACTCAAAAGAGAATTCCTACATGGTGTCACCGCAAACAGTCTTTACCTATCCTTATTGCCATGCAAAGGTTCAAGTCTTACTTACAAAAGAAGAAGGTAGAGAAATGTACTGGTCCTGGGACCGGACAAAGGATGGATTAAACGTGAATAGATGAAGGTACAGTGAGAGAAGGAGTTTATCACTGAAAGAAGAAAGTAGAACTGAGATCTGTGAAAAGGAAAGAGTCAGACAAGGAGAGTATACAAAACAGACAAATAGACTAACGAGCAAACAAATGTAAAAACATGGAAATTGTCTGTGGAAAAAGGAAAAGCAAACTGACAGTAAAATGAGGATTGACATAGACGTGCATCTTAAAGTTTGAGTGGTTCATTCTTCATTAAGTTACAAGCAATCCGAACCATCAATTTATTTATTTCCAAGTAATGACATCAAGATCGGTGATATCCAACCGGCCAACGTCACTTACAAATGCAGAGCTAAACGATACGCCATTCTTCTTAATAATCTCTTGAGATATTTATGAAGAGGAAAACTAACAGCGAGAGAGGGAAATCATTACCGGACGTACCCCGGGTACCCAATCAACATCTTAAGAAAAACATCAACAGTCGTAAGTGCAGGAGCTGTTATTAGTCACATCAAACGTGTGTGATGCTCTCTGTAAACTTCAATTGACCGCATTAAGAATCCGCGGCAGCCCAGAGGGGGACACAGCAGACATGATGAACTGACAGAAGGGTGGGGCTCGGTTCTATGGTACCCACCATCATGGGACAACGATAACAGATTAAACAAATAAATGTACATGTAGGTCACTTTCTGTAATAGGTTTCAGACAGAATGTCTGAAATCTTATACCCAATGAGAAGTTTCAGACATTTTTGTTCAGTTTTAAAATAACATTACATGTATATTGCAATTCACTGAATTAAAAGTAAATTTTTGTGTACTTTTGTTTACATCCCTAAATGTCATCAATTTGTCGCCCTCTTGTGCTCCAACATAAGGGTTATTTTCAAGTTTCACATGATTACACTGGGACAGTCAGTCAGTCAGTCAGTCAGTCAGTCAGTCAGTCAGTCAGTCAGTCAGTCAGTCAGTCAGTCAGTCAGTCAGTCAGTCAGTCAGTCAGTCAGTCAGTCAGTCAGTCAGTCAGTCAGTCAGTCAGTCAGACAGACAGTCCGTCGGTCTGTCAGTCAGTCAGTAAGTCAGTATGTCGGTCTGTCGGTCAGTCGGTCAGTCGGTCAGGTCAGTCAGTCGGTCAGTCGGTCAGGTCAGTCGGTCGGTCAGTCGGTCGGTCAGTCAGTCAGTCAGTCGGTCAGTCGGTCAGTCGGTCGGTCAGTCAGTCGGTCGGTCAGTCAGTCGGTCGGTCGGTCAGTCGGTCGGTCAGTCGGTCGGTCAGGTCGGTCAGTCGGTCAGTCGGTCGGTCAGTCGGTCAGTCGGTCGGTCGGTCGGTCGGTCGGTCGGTCGGTCGGTCGGTCGGTCGGTCGGTCGGTCGGTCGGTCGGGCGGTCGGTCGGTCGGTCGGTCGGTCGGTCGGTCAGTCAGGCAGTCGGTCGGTCGGTCGGTCGGTCAGTCAGTCAGTCAGTCAGTCAGTCAGTCAGTCAGTCAGTCAGTCAGTCAGTCAGTCAGTCAGTCAGTCAGTCAGTCAGTCAGTCAGTCAGTCAGTCAGTCAGTCTCTCTCAAGCCTCCTCCTTGGTGATTTGAAGAGAAACGTAATCATTAACCAACAAACCCTAAACTTTGCATAGTCAGAAAGAGGGTTCATTTTTTGTTTTTATTAAAGAAATATATTTTTTTTAAATCCTAACATGTATAAAGCTGGTTCTAGTTTCTAGTTCATGCAAATGAACGTTTTGGTAAAATATCTGTAAATAAGAACGTCTGCTTTAAAAGAATCAAGACCTTTTGAAACTAAACTGTCAATGTTTTCAGCTTATTCTGTTGTGTGAATAAATAATAAAACTGCATTCATAATTGTTTGCGTGCATTCTAATTTCTAACTGGATTCTGCCCGTGATACATTTAAAGGGGCAATATCATCACGATCAACAGGGCATGGAATCGCAGTGCTTGTTATAAGCCGTGTTCGCACTGGACTTTTTTTGGTAAAACTTACCGAGACGATGGGTACTTTTCCCATTTTAAGTCAAGTACGGACAGCCTGGGACATTTTCCTCTCAGTCACTTTTCCTGAGTCCAGCGGTTACTTCTACTGGCCAACTGCTGCCCAGGAAAACTAACCAGGTAACTTTTCCCGAGACGATAAGTCCAGTGCGGACAGTGCGAGTCGGTAAAAGCGGCTCAGGAAAGCGTACATCCGGCCCGAGCGCAAGGTCGTGCTACACAGGGACACCACGCATGCGCTTTGCATTGTTTCACCACGTGGTGGGGGCGGGCCGGGCGCATTTAATGCATGTGCATGTGTAGCAAGTTTTCAGTGCGTTGTTGGGTCAATCGGGTCAATGTAGAAAGGTCACGCAAAGCGCCCTCATGAGTCATTATACTGACAGCTCGGTTACTTCTACCACGGTCTCGGTAAAATTTTCCCATGTCGAAAGTCCAAGTGAAAGTCTGCTCTGATCGTGACGATACTGCCCCTTTAAATTTTGAATACATTTTTCTCCAAAAAAAAACCAGCATGTCAGACGGAATAATGTTTTGTAACCATTATCAGTTTCACATCAAGTAAGTTTTTTAGATTATAATTCAGTAATTTTGTAATCGGTTAATCACCAATGGTGTGCAGTCCGTTTATGCTGGGTCGAGTGTGAAATGTTATAACATACGTACAGTACATGTACATATAGGACGTTATCAAATACTGAAATCACTTTTACTAAAAAAGAAAATATGTATTGTAGGAACAGTAGAAGTACACAGTCCACATATAATTCATACTGACATTAGTTTGATATTGCAAAAGCCGAGGAAACGAATCCAGAGTGGTGATTTGACAGATAATTGCTTGGGGAGGTTGGGGGGGGGGGGGGGGGGGGATAAAGCAGGCAGATTAATCTGTCTATGCTTGCAACAGGGATGTGATTTGACAAAAGTAAAATCCTGAAAAATGGAAAGCAGACCCGAGTCTAGAGCCACCTGCACCTGCACCTCCTGGATTTTCAGTTTTTGGAGGATTTACAGACTCTCCGCATCCCCACAAACAAGAAACTAGAGGTTTGGACACAATACAGGCTTCTTCTTTCTGCATTATTTGTCATGACTGTCTATATATCTCAAAATTATGTCCAAGGATTCTACATCTACATGAAAAAAAGATTCTTTTAGGAAGCACACAAACAGAACTTGTACAAGTCTAACAAATCTGGACAGAGCGTCCTTACTCCATGATCAATGCATGTATTGATTACCCATTTTCGAGACGACTGTCTAAGTGGAAAGGCCAGGAATTGATAGTAGATAAACAAAGGCAGGCGGATTTGAAATTAGTTTGGCTGTATCACAAGCCTTATTTACTAAACAAACATTTGTTTATTGGACTGGATAATGACAACGAGGATTGAGGTTGGCGGTTATGTGTACATGACTATGTTACCCTGGTTAGTGACAATGATGCTATAAATGAAAATGATGGTCATCAAGACAAAGATTTCTGTTGAATAACAGAATTTCCATTTCATTAGAAATCTGCCTGATTGTGAACATTTGTTAGGCTTTGCATGTTGGAGTATCGGTACTGAATTGGTTTGCAGTCACACCGTTGGGTTTATCTCAATTATCTCTGAAGCAATATTGTGGATCAGCATCTGGGTTTTAAATCAAGAATCAAGAAATGTATCAAAACAAACTCTGAAAGTTTCAGCTTTTTAATTCCAACATGGAATTTACGTCTTCAAATGAGAACAATAAGGCTACATTGTCATGCGTCCGGAAAAAAAGTCTCCGGTTTCTGGTAATCAGTCGGCTTCAAAATCGGTGCGGTGACTCACTTTTTTTATCCGGCCATTTTTTTTTTTTTTTTTTTTTTTGCCGAAAGGGAAATACATGATACATCGTATACGCAGGGACCAAATTTCCCATATACAAAGTATGGTGGCTAAGAGAGGCCTCACAAATCAGGCAAATGTTCATACCCCTACATGTATGTGAAAAAGTCATTTAAAACACAGCGCGGCAGAATTCCAACCAATCCAGCAATTTTGGCTGCAATTGGACATCGTTTTATAGCCCAAAAAATTTAAAATTCCGACGTATGGGTCTGAGACGACGCGGGCGGAGATCAGAAACCAGAGACTTATTTTTTGGCCTAAGCGCACGCTTAATCTGTCTTACATCCTTCTACTGGGCACACGATGATTGGTAGCACCCAAGACTAAGTAAATATTTCTAAATATTTACACAGACCTTTCTCAGTACAAAATAATAATTTCAGAAATTTGTTATAATGTACATGTATGCTATATAAGAGAAAAAGCAATATTTTATGCATGTTCGAAAAATGTAACGTAAGTAACCTGCATTTTTCTCTTAGGGTGGGGTGCCATGGTCGAGCGGTTTAGTGCATCGGATTTGTGTTCTGATGGCTGAGTCGTTAGAATGTGGGTTCGAATCCCCACCGCGATCGTGGTGCTTGTGTCCTTGAGCAAGACACTTTACCATAATTGCTTCTCTCCACCAAGGAGTAAATGGGTACCTGTGAGGGCAGAGTTGGTTGTTGTGTTTGATTAGACCATATGCGCCGTAACGGCAGCAATTGAGCTGTATACTCCCCAGGGAGCTGAGATGGTGTCAGGAATGATTTATGCGCCTGATGAGCAGGGGTAATAATTAAAAATGCCTCCATTATTAATATTATTATTATGATGATATTTATAACAAATTTCATAAATTAGTCTTTTGTGCTGAGTATGGTCTGGGTGTAATGCAACTTCTGTGAACAAACTGATGAGTGAAATACATGTATACTAATGTAAGTAAGGAAATTATGGCATTAGCCCTGTGTAAAAATCGATTGCCGGCAATCGATAAATTTGGAAGCTTGCATTTTTTGTTTGCCGCCCTCTACATGTATTTGCTTATGTTTGATACCAATTTGTAGATTATTAGTCTGGCTTTCCAATGATCAAGTTTGTATGCATGGAATGAGAGTTGTTTATTGAAACCATGCATTCAAATCACTCCTAACCATAGTGCATCATATACTATTTGCCCAAAACTCACAAAAAAACATTAAAATTACCCCAAAATTTGGTATTCAAAATGGTCGCCATTTTCAGGGGGGTACAATAGGAACATTTTTAACCCCAAAAATAATGCCCAAATCATCGGCATTCAAATGGTATATAACTTACTCATATCTAGACAAATTTCACAAAATACTTTGCAAGATTTAAACTTTGTCAAAAAAAGCTAAAAACAGTGCTGAGTTTAAAGGGTTTAAGAGTGGGCCCAATACCTCAAAAATGTAACTTGAGTAACCATGGAAATGCCCATATATAGATTTGATGTTTGACATTTGATTAATGATACTACGCATTAATGGGATAATTCTGCGTAGGTTGCTAGGCAATCAAGATTCATTAGTGAGGAAGTCTTATTAGATGGGATTATGTTTGCATCAGTCCTTCTACCTACGTGTATGTTTAAGACAAATTGACAATTTGTGATTAATTACGGCATGAACAGGTACATTACACTGAAAAGCCCATGATAGGGATGATTAGAAATTTGTTTCTCTCAAGGAAAAGTACAACACTGGTTGGCAGAGACTGCCTTGAATCAATATAGAGTGCAACACTTTGATAATAAATACCACTATGGTATATCGAACCTTTGGTTATTCCGAACATGAACCTTGGCTCCCAGTTTATGTATCAGCACTGCAGCCATGAATCACTGTAATGAACACCACTATATCGAACCTTTGGTTATACCGAACATGAACCTTGGCTAATATCGCGATTATTTTTTCATTCATGCATGATTGCTTTAGAGCCGATAATCACAGGTATGTACCCCCTGTACAAGCGTCACAATAAATCGCAAATTCATTTGAAGAGCGTGTATGTACTTCTGAAGTAGTTCGCTTTTGTTTCTCACTTCCAAAAGCTGAAAAGACTTCTAATTTGGTTTCCATGGAATTTCTTACTTGACTCACAATGGCGATTTTTTTTAATCATCTCAGTGACTTACATGTAAAAAGGTTCTGGATATTGTAATCAAATAAAAAAAGGTATCGCGATATTCGATATTATCGTTTTATCTCCCCAAGCTTAATGCAGCAGCAGCAACATTAATATGACCTTATCATGTGGGGTATTATTTTTCAGGCGGGAACTGTTGGGACTGGGATCCTAGGAGGTGGGGGAGAGGAGTGTGTGCTCACTGAACTGAATCAGTTGTTGACAAGCACAGGGGGAAGGAGGGTGGTTGACTTAGGATAAAGGAGATCCCTCAGTCTGGGGTGGGTTATGGACTTTGGATATAGAAGATCCTTCAGTCCGTAGTAGTGGTCGTCAAATATCGCTGATGTAGAAACCGATGTCCTGTGGAACAGTGTCGTGTTTCACAATCTTGATGGCCTCTCTGATGCGTCTGGGGTGCCATGTGTCGATGGGTGTGATGAGTTGAGCTGCCTGCCAGTCTTTGCTGAAGAAGATTGTGTTTGTTCCCACATATGTCACTTTTGGAATTATAATAACAAGCAATTCTCCCCTCATATCTTGCAAAACAAATCAACATACTTTTTAACACGTGATAAAATGAAGACTTTGTCCTCATACAAAACCCATCACACATGAACACAGATTCATCACAAACTTAAGATATACAACTGTATGTATTATCCTTTCTAAATGGAAATAAACAAAATCCAGACTGAAACAAAAACAAATTGCCTGAACATGACTGTACGATAAACAACAAATCATTGGTGATACATGTATGTCTTTAACCAGTTCGCTTTGGAGGCCGTGTATACACGCAATTTTTTTTTGTACAGCGGATCGGAGAGCGTCTAAACATGCATTCCGATTTTTGTGTGTGTCACCGGGAGACTTGTCAACATGCCACACGTGGCGTGCCGTCGTGGCGGCTGACTTGTATACACGCAATCGTTTCTCGGAGTCCATGGGGTCACGGTTCGGTGGCCCCAGACAAAATGCACTGCAAACACTGAACGAGTTCACTCTTTTTGGTGATTTTGCGTAATCCCTTTATCCAAGACCTGTTCCTTTGACGTACCAGCCAAGAATTTGTAAAGACGGATTTATATCCATTGTTTACGAGGCCTTTGATCTCTCTCCGGGTATGCCGTCTTTTCGACCGGGCGCTGATCTAATTGTGCTGAACAAACACAACCGTAATTAAAAAACTAGCCATTTAATTCTCGAAATGTCAATGAGTGAAGGTGTTTATTTGGGTGTCCGAACTTAGTTTCATTGACAAAAAAAATTATTAATGGCTAGAAATTTTTTCAGATTTTTCACTGAAAATAAACCCGCACGGAGGACCGGAAAAAAATAAATATTCCCGACGTCAACTGGTTAATGGTACATGTACTTGGTAGGGAAAATTGATCAGAGGATATAGTCTTCTCATGAAGGTCATTTGGTCTGGATGTCTGGCGCTGCAAGAGGAATTAATATGTATGTCACTTCAATCAATTCCTCTAATAGATACAGACAAACCAAGGCAGACCTCAACAATTACTTGAAATGCATCATTTAATTAATTGTAGAGCGATTGTTATGACAAAGAGCAGCGATCAATGGAGTGTGCAGACACTCAAGAGATGTCCCATCAAATTGCTGTTTCCATTTTTAATATCTTTTTTTGTACACGCTGGGATCAGCAGTACGGCAAGGCCACATGGGTTTCTTTTATTTCATTGCTGGTGTCTTGCATGTTGTCTTCCAACATATCCCATTATGGAGTGCCATGGTCGAGCGGTTTAGTGCATCGGATTTGTGTTCTGATGGCTGAATCGTCAGAATGTGGGTTCGAATCCCAACCGCGACCTGGGTGCTTGTGTCCTTCAGCAAGACACTTTACCATAATTGCTTCTCTCCACCCGGGGGTAAATGGGTACCTGTGAGGGTCGAGTTGGTTGATGTGTTTGATCAGCCCTATATGCGCCGTAATGGCAGCAATTGAGCTGTATACTCCCCAGGGAGCTGAGATGGTTTCAGGAATGATTTATGAGCCTGATGAGCAGGGGTAATAATGTAATGTGCCTTGAGTACCAGTTTGGTGGATACGTGTGCTATATAAGTCCACATTATTATTATTATTATTATTACTAGGTATACCATACATATATGTGTACATTGCATAGTCACCATATGCAGTGTACGGTACCTCATGTAAATGGACCTCATGTGAGGTTAGCAAAATTAAATGTGGTGCAGATAACGGAATCATTATAAGGCAATGAGTTTAGCTGCTTTCCTTTGCAGCAACATATGTCTTGCATTATATTACCTTGATTGTGGACAGAGGTTTATAGGACGGGAGTTGTTTTTGCTCTTAATATGAATACATGTTATGCACGTTTTATGTTCATTAAAACCCTCCTACACATGGAGGCCACTCCCAACCACTAAATTCTGTTCTTTAGCAACCTTCAGTACATACATGTACAAGCCTGCTGTCCTTTCCAAGTAATCTTACAAAATCAACTGTGTGCCACCCAAGGTCACTGTAAATGTTTGAACATATTAGTATGGCCTGTAATGTATCAATGGGAGACCACCTTACTCTGTAATCTCAGTGGTGTGACAGTGCACAGAAGGGTAACCATAGGAGGCCACTGGCAACAGCTAATGGCTTGGAGTGGCCTGAATGGGTTGTTTCAAAAATTACACTGATTGTAGGAGGGTTAACTCTCCTATGACTGCAAGGGTCAAAATCAGTCAAAATGTTCATATATATGTACATGTACTTGCCAAGGTAAAAATTTGAACACTGTCAAACCTCACGTATAGTATGTACATTTACAGGTCAAAATGAGTCGACCGTTTTTGACTGGTAAAACGCATTGTCTTGTATTGTTGAGGGTGGTCAAAATGACAGTAACAAAAATGCCCCTGTGTGCACATTTGGGTCAACAGTCAAAACAGGCAGTTGACTGGTTTTGACCACTGTAGATACTTGCCACTAAAGTACAGCTAAAGTTAGAGGGTTAATGCAGGGCTCTGATCTCACGTTTTTCTGGCCGAACAAGATCTAACATACATGTATGTAGACCTGTATGAGATGACTGGAAGCCAGAACATCATACTTGAGATCAGGCGCCATCGAATCCGATGGTTAGGCCACGTACTGTGGATGCCACAAGATAGCATCCCCAAAAGTGGCCATGCAGTGGACACCAAGGCCAAAGAACGCCTGGGCAGGACAGTTAACAAATGACCTCAAAGAGATGGGTCTGACATGGGATGAAGCACAGCTTCCTGTCAGGGATAAGGTCAGGTGGAGGTCAATTCATTGTAGCCTAAATGAGATGGGAGGAAGAGGATAAGTAAAGCTGAGCTCGGATTAGGCAAATATTGGCCTACATGTAACACCAATTGGAGTGAGGTTACATGCATGTCCCAAGGACACTGAACAATATAATATGTACATGTACATTTTATTATCTAAACTCATAGACAAAAAAGCCATTATCTCTTAATTTGTTAAGTCTCAAATTCAGAAAAGCCTATTACATGTAGGTCTACTGGGGTAGAACAAATGTTCCTCTCACCTTTACAAAAATCACCTTCCCGATGTTGAAAGTCACCCTTAAAATAGCCAAAACCCACCCAGTAATATCCAACAATCATGCACGTATACATGTAACACCGAGAGGTTGCCATGGAAATTTGAAGCCAGATGGGAAGTTCCTTGCCTTGAATTTGTATTTTAAACATTGCATAAATGTACATTTTCTTTGTGTTCACTCACCTAAACATAGATTTCAAGGTACATTGTAAGTCATGTTGTATAATTGCTTATTTTTAATTTACCTTATTTTCATACATGTACATGTATGTACATGTGACCCGCTCTGTGAAAATGAGTCACAAGTCGCAAATTTGAAAAACTTAGATTTCTATGTGGCTGGAAAGAGTACATCAAATGTTAGAGGAGTGTGACGTATTGCATTAGGCCTTTCACAATTGATTGTGAGTTTCCTGTTGCCGCGCGCGTCCGAAATTGGCACCGCGTCAAATATTTAATTATTTAATTTGATTTAATTATTCTACAATTTCGCCTTTGAAAACTGACTTTCATCACAAAATTTTGCGATATTTATACCTGATATTCACGGTCCGTGTTTTCCAAGTTAGATCTGCTTGAAAATGTAGTCTCTTTTACATACCACAACTGTCGCAGTTGAATAAAAAGCGCTCGTATAATTGAATGAAAAGCGTATGTCGTGTGTGGCAGCATACATGTACATGTACATGTACATCATCAATCTACAACCACGCTCCGAGTGTGATGCCGTCTTGAGCAGAGACTATGCACGCAAAATCTCAAAATCTGACGTGCCGTCGTGCCATGCATGCGGGCCGGGCGGGCGGCGCACATGGCCGGCCGGACATTCTGGGATCTAGTGTATGTACGGGCCGCGCCGGGCTAGTACAGTTGTGTCCACGTCGCATTGAACATTTTGCATCACCCTTCAGCGGATCCAGAACTTGAGTAAGTATTTGAAAATAATTTAGTATCCTGTTTCTTAAACAGTCACGAGCTTGAGATAGTAACAAAAACAAATGATTAAACAGGGGGAAATGAACGAGCAGTTTGGGAGCGGGCAGCGTTTACCACCTCCATATGGTTTAACACAGGGTAGTTTTCGTTTTGCGGCCTCACTGATTTGAATGGCCGCCTGGCATTTTCCAGCAACATATTTGGCCGCCTCGCACGTAAAAAATGGCTATACATAAAATTAAAATAAGAACTTCAGTATTTACTGTGTATTCTGTAAGAAGTTTCGGAAGTTTCTTGTTCGTCCTTGTTTGTGTTTCTGCCATATTAATTTAAATACTTGCACTTTCAAATCTACTTCGGTTCCGACGTACATTTACGTACGTCGTACATTGCATTCGCACCACGCATGTCGGGTGGTTGAGCCGACATCTTGTACAGTAAATGTTGTACTGGTACCCAGCGCGTTGGGGTATATACGTGTACGTTTTATAGCTATCGATATGTTTGGGGTACCAGTGTACACGTAGTCTTGGTTCAAGACGATGTTGTTGTATATTGGATCATGGAGGAAGGAAAAGATAGACGCCGATCGTATACTCTTGCGACATATGCAGGTATGATCGATCGTCTGTCCAATTTGCATCAACATCGTCTTGAACCGAGACTAGTGTGTACACGCTTGCTCATATCTGCTCGTTCTTTTCAGCCTGTATTTGGCTATTGTATTCTTGCAATCCGATCACTGCCTCACTACGCTAGTGCCACTGCAAGTAGTGGGGGGAGTATCAGAGGGCATCAAGATTTTTTTATCTGATTGGGGGCTGAGGGGGGGCTGAGGGGAGGTGGGCCTACATATCAATATTTTGTTGTTGGACCTGATTGCGGAGGGGTATCGAGAGGGGCATCAAGATTTTTTTTATCTGATGGGGGGTGGGGGGGGGGCTGAGGGGGGGGGGGGTAGGCCTACATATCAATATTTTGCTGTTGGACCTGATTGCGGAGGGGTATCGAGAGGGGCAACAATATTTTTTTAAAAGGTCAAAAACATCAAATTTCGCAAATGTGAATTTCAAAACAATAGAAGCAATGGGTTCATTTGATCCTTCAACAACCCCTAAATTTAAATTGTAGTGATCAAAACGCATATTAACTCCTAGGTGCAAGTTAGCTACCCTGCTGCTGCTGCATAATTATTGTAAATGTAAAGGAGCAAATTGTGTTAATCGGTAAGTCACACATGAAAAACATACAAATACATGTACTAAGAAATATTTATTTCACACATAAAAATTATGATTACAAAATTACTAGTCCTTTATTAAGTATGAAGCCTGTACCATGTAAGAGAACACTACAGTATGGTGTTAAAATGCAATAGTAACCTGCTTGTGCCAGTCAAAACCCCAAAGTATCGCGATATAAATGGCAGCCGCCACAAAAAGTTAACCGCCTGAAAATAATTAATAATTAATAATTAAAAGTGACCTCGTCCATTTTTTAAAACCTTAAACAGGAAACTCACAATTAAATGTGAGTGGCCTTATGGAGATATGCCATTTTTAATAATCAATAATTTGCATAATTAACACAATTGAATTCTTAGGCAAACAAGCATTCGAAAGGAAAACAAATGACAGAAATGAAACAACCTGCTGACAAAACATCATTGATTTTAATATTTTATTGATTGAAACTGACGTCAATTTCAATCAATAAAATATTAAAGCCACGTAGAAATCTCAATTTTTCAAATTTGCGACTTGTGACTCATTTTCACAGAGCGGTTCACATGTATGCAGGGTCCCAATGGAAATCAGTTTTAACTGTTTGTGCATACTGTATCCTGGGTAAATGTAATAAATAGATAAACATGCACACTAAATAAACGGATAACAGGCCACTTGTGGACCTCTGGATTTCCTGAATTTAAGACAAAAGGGGTTGAGGCGATATGCATTTTATACAATATTTTTCCTTGGGTTGAGATGATAAAACACGAGTTGTTTAGTTTCCCTATGACATCTCTAAAAAAAAATTGAAGAAAGGTAAATTATTGATATTTGCTTAGAGCTCATCTCTAATGGTATTTCCGCTACATTAAAAGGTATTTCTGCTACACTGATCAGCATTCTTACCTGCTGCTGATCCTAGACGCCATTGGGGTCAAAACATAACTATCTACTATTTTTCTTTTTTTCACATTGTAATCCCATCCATATTTGAAGGCAATTAGTTCTGAATTCTTGAAAAAAAAAAATCTCAAAATCTTTCCTTTCAAGATAATCAGTCTAGTATAATCAGCCTTGCATTTTTCAGAAAATGCTCAAAAGTTTTCTCTTTATTTCAGACTGTGTGGAATAAACTCCTGTTAACCCTAACTCCCTAGGCCCATTTGCTTACACATAACCTGAATCCTTCCTAACTCCCTAGGCCCATTTGCTTACACATAACCTGAATCCTTCCTAACTCCCTAGGCCCATTTGCTTACACATAACCTGAATCCTTCCTAACTCCCTAGGCCCATTTGCTTACACATAACCTGAATCCTTCCTAACTCCCTAGGCCCATTTGCTTACACATAACCTGAATCCTCCAAAATCCTCCAAAATCCTTCAGTAGTAAAGCAAGCACATGACATGTATGCACACATGTGTTTCTAATATGTGATACATGTACATGGCCAGGGACCCTCCCTGCATGCATGGAGCAATAAACAGTGTCCACTGACCCAAGCACTGACCTTGCAATCACTACAACAAACATGGATGTACATGTACCATGGAAAGGCAAGTATGCCTAATAACCTCAATCCTCCAAAATTCTTCACTTTAGCAAAGAGCATGTAGCATGTAATCTCAATCCTTCAAAATCCTTCACTTTGGCAAAGAGCATGTAGCATGTAATCTCAATCCTTCAAAATCCTTCACTTTGGCAAAGAGGATTTTAGAGTTAGCTGGGGACATTAAGACCATTCAAGTTCAATGCAGTACTGGCAGTGGCAGTACTGGGAGTTTTTCAGACTGAGAAAATCTTTATAGTTTAAATTTGTCTCCCTAGCTGCTTTTACACATCATATGACATCATCGACAGAATTATCAGTATGCACAGCGCCCAAATTTACTCTGAAAGTGTTTGAAGAACAAAACAATGCTAATAAGCATGCTGATGCCCATGTGACATACATGCTGACGCGCATGCTGATGCGCATGCCGACGCGCATGCCGACGCGCATGCTGACGTGCATGTCAGCATTTCCAGCATACTGTATGTGCATAAATGTGTAGATCATGCGTATTTTTTGTTTTGATAACCACTGTGTGTTTACACACGATGTGAATTATGCTTATATGTAGCCATATGCTCCCAATGACGTGCACAATGATCCCTGTTCGTTTTTTCAGAGTGGTGAAAAACAGCGACTTAAAAGAAATTTCCAATTGAAAACGTATTTTGTTTCAACACCCAATCTTTCAATCTAACACAAGAACATTTCTATTTCTGCAAACCTTTAAGTGTAATCATGTTTCCATGTGGCTTTGCATATCATATCCTAATGTCAGAACCTGGCTGTAACCAGATAAGTTCCAGACGGCTGCTAAAAGCCCGGGACTGGACCTGGTATTGACTTTTATGTGAGGACTTTATGACAGTTAGAAGGGGTCACTACACTCCTCAAGCCGCTTATATTCTAGAAGATTTCTTGTTTGCTTCCTTGAGGAACATTGCGAGATAAATGCAAACATGTCATCAGTGAGAGAGAAGGGCAAAGATGTAATGTACTTCTTAAGATGTGCCAACAACGAGCAATATACTTACCGGTACATGTACATGTAAGTCCAAGACAATCATGATGCATACTCAATACATGAGAGTATTATCGTTTCCGATGAAGTATAACTTTCTTGTGGTTAAGTTAATTTTGTACTTTTGTTTAACATGATCATTCTCCAGAAGATGATCAGAGAATCCTTATCAAAACATCAAACTGTCAAACAATTGGTTTAATTCAGAACCCCCCCCCCCCCAAAAAAAATAATATATATATACAACTCATAAGAGAATTTCTTTGGTAATACTGCAATCAACCTCCTAGATAAAACTTCCACTAGGCAAAGTTTCAAATCTTATTTATGACCAACATTGTACCTTCCCTTTAAAAGACAAAACACTTTGAAATAATGCAGGATACCTGGCTACAGGAAACATGACCAAACAAGGAAGGAAATCAGTGTAAAAAAAACTGGATTTGTTTATAGAGAAATGTAACATTGATGGTGACAAATTGACCCAAACTGACTTGAAACATTAAACAGTAATACGTGCAAAATACACTAACTACATGTACATGAATGCATTATGTGTATGTATATCACAACTATATACTGCCATGCTGAATCTTTTGTGTATCTCTCTCCTAAAAAACAAAACAAACAATTAAGCTTGGACGATAACACGATAATATCGAATATCGCGATACCTTTTTTATTCGATTACGATTATCGAGAACCTTTTAAGTTGAGATATCGGCAAATCGCGATTAAAAAAACATATATCGCGATTAAAAAAGAACACCGTCTTTTCAGCTTTCGGAAGTGAGAAACAAAAGCGAACTACTTCATAAGTACATACATGTACACACTTTGCAAATGAATTTGTGATTTATTGTGACGCTTGTAGAAGGGTACATACCTGTGGTTATCGGCTCTAAAGCAATCATGCATGAATGAAAAACAAATAATCCTGATACCATCAAAAATCGCAATATATGTTTGGCGATGGATGGAAAAAAAATGATATTGCCCAAGCTTACAAACAATTGACATTATGTTTATGAAAATGGAAAATTGTGTTTATTTTGTCCTGTTTTTGTTTTTGTTGGTAAGATGTCTTTTTATCCAGGGGCAAATACCTGTACAGTCCAGGCCGACAATTTCATTCTTGTAGGGGCAAGGCCACTTTTCCTGAGTAAAGGGCACTTTCATTTGAATATCAGAATGTCAGATGGGAACATCGTTAAGGACAAGGCATGACTGCAGGGGCAAATACATGTACCTGTACAGTCCAGGCCGACAATTTCATTCTTGTCGGGGCAAGGCCACTTTTCCTGAGTAAAGGGCACTTTCATTTGAATATCAGAATGTCAGATGGGAACATCGTTAAGGGGCACCAAGGACAAGGCATGACTGCATGAAATTCCAGGCCTGACATACCACACTTTGCCACCCTCCACATCTGTTGCTGCTTCTTGCTGATGACTGATCACTATTAGAGCCCCCTCGCCCCCCCCCCCCATCGACCACACCTATCCAAATTAACCATACGAAATCACCCAACTAGACCAGTGACATCGCTGGATGGGAGGATATACGTCATTCAGCTAGGAGTACCAAATCCCCCCCCCCCCTTCTCTCTCCCTCCCACAACACTTCCCCGCAAATAACAGCAGCTCGATGAAACCACACAACCGAGCTTCCTTGCTGCTCATGATAGGAGAGCTCTTAAAGTCCTTCCACTAGGGCGAGATTGGGACTGGTATACAGCCCATTGAGGGTCAGGCATTTATTCAAACCACTATTTCCATCACGCCAAAATATCGCTGGTATATAACTAGCGTGCATAATTGGCTCTGTTTGCATTCAAGTGTTAATGGTTATCAGGAAAGAGTTTTTCAGCGTCATTCATTTTTATAACATCAATGATGAATTTTTTTTTTTTAATTTCAGGTAGAAAAGAACTTATCATGCATGTACTTAATGATACATGTACATTGTAAGTCCTGAAGACGATCAGAGCATACTGATCAAAACGTCGAGTTGTAACCTCTAGTTCTTTTCAAAACTAATTACGACTCAATTGAGAACTTTCACATGGATGGGGTCACCGCAATTAGTCTTACATGTACTTACATGTATCCCTCTTCACCATGCAAAGCTACAAGCTTTACGTACATATAAGTCCACAGACATGCAACTTTGTAATTGCAAAAAACTTGAGGGGAAATGGCCGAGCACACAAAACAGTGTTTTTCAGTTTTCTATATCACTATTATTTAAAAAATCAGCTGATCAGCTGAAAACTTGCATGCCTGAGTCCAGCAAGGTGTTCCAAGACATAGGAAAAGGAATATTTGGAAGAATATGAATGAGATGATGGAATGCAGCAGTGAGCTTTGTCAGTTTGTATACATAATGTATATAAAGCGACATAACTGCGCCGACTACTCCAAACATTTGTAAATGGAGCGCAAAACGGTAGGTGAAATGCCTCCGCACTCGAAGCTGAAGTGCATTTCCCTGCTAGAGGGCTATGAGGGGCGCAATGTACCCATTCACAATGCCTCTCTTCAGACCTGACCCCAGTCCAGATTAAAAATGCAAACCGCATTGGAGCATGTTGACCTCCAACCTAGTTTAGCCGTTTACGCACTGAGGACACAAATCTTCCTTCCATTCTACAATACTATCCCCCATGGCTACAAGGAGAATATCTTTCTTAGAGTACTCGCTACGAGTCAGGTAAACTGTGACTGCGAGGTCTTTGACAATGACTATCATCCATCACAATTGGATGGTCCATACATGTATACATTAACTCATCCACAGACTATATCCGTTTACTAGTCTATCAACGAAGCCTGGTTTATCACTTGGGGTGTGAGACTGAAACGTACCGTACACAGGCACCTTATAAATATTAACACATTCTTGTCAGCAATAGATGCCTATAAACTTGTTACTATTCTGAGGACATCATCCCATTCTTGCAAGTACATGTACATGTCATGGCAAAGAATTGGCGAAGATGTCTGTGTTCCTAATTTGAGCCGAACTTGATTGAGGATGTCATCACATTCCCACAAGTAAAGAACTGCCTAAGATGTGTACAAGATACACCCTTTTAACTATTTCGAGCCTAACTATGTTGAGGCAACGTCCTATTCCTGCAAACATAGTGTGAACTGGCTAAGACGCGTGTAAAGCTCCTATAACTATTTTTAGCCTAACGTGATTGCAGAAAATATCCCGGTTCTTACAAGTTAATGGCGAATAACTTGCCGAGGTGTGTACTCCCGTGGTCACTATGAGCATAACATGATTGAGGATAATATCAGATGGCAAGAGGCACATACAACCTTTTACCTTTGGCGACTGAAGTGTAAATTGAGACAACACTCGCTAACGTCATTTGCTCAATCCTTAATGGATTGATGACTATAAGACTTCATTCTGGGGACCCTTTATGTCACTTGGATTAAACTGAAGAAGTCACCCTGGGGAACAAAAACGAGAGGCCTGGAATTTCATTATTTGTGAGGGGCACGGCCACTTTTCCTGTGCAAGAGGCACTTCATGAGAATGTCTACGGGAATATTTTAAGGGAACACCAAGGCTTTAAAAGGATTTAAGTAAAGACTGTTTGCGGTGACACCATGTACATGTAGTAAGATTTGTAGCTTTGCATGGTGAAAAGGATAAGTAAAGACCGTTTGCGGTGACACCATGTAGTAAGATTTGTAGCTTTGCATGGTGAGAAGGATAAGTAAAGACTGTTTGCGGTGACACCATGTAGTAAGATTTGTAGCTTTGCATGGTGAGAAGGATAAGTAAAGATTGTTTGCGGTGACACCATGTAGTAAGATTTGTAGCTTTGCATGGTGAGAAGGATAAGTAAAGACCGTTTGCGGTGACACCATGTAGTAAGATTTGTAGCTTTGCATGGTGAGAAGGATAAGTAAAGACTGTTTGCGGTGACACCATGTAGTAAGATTTGTAGCTTTGCATGGTGAGAAGGATAAGTAAAGACTGTTTGCGGTGACACCATGTAGTAAGATTTGTAGCTTTGCATGGTGAGAAGGATAAGTAAAGACTGTTTGCGGTGACACCATGTAGTAAGATTTGTAGCTTTGCATGGTGAGAAGGATATAAGTAAAGACTGTTTGCGGTGACACCATGTGAAATTCTCAAATTGAGTAGTAATTAGTTCAGAACAGAACTCACGTTTGTTTTTGTTTCAGTGTCTCAAGAGCAGCAGTCCATACATAAAATTCAAGCCGTTGAAAAGGACTTTGTGCTGAGACGATACTTGAGACTATTTACTTCTCTTTCTTGCAAAATGCAATCAAGTTAGTTACATGTGCATGTATATTTAATAATGTACTGGGTTGCATTGTAACATTTTTTGTCATTTGAAAATGGCAACATTGAAGGTTATGGCAGTCAGATGTACGCTTCATCCAAAAGTGGGTCCTATTTTTATTACTACATCTGATAGCAGTTTACATGAATAAGCCTCATACTGTACACTGTACAACTGTATAGACAGTGGCTTAAAGACATACATGATCTCTTAACCAGTTCGCGTCGGGAATAAAAAAGTTTTTCTGGGCCCCTGTGCGGGTTTCTTTTTCCCACACAAACACATTAATGGAAGCTTCCACAGCGCGTGGCCACGTCTACCGAGCATGTCACTGTATGCTCGGCTCGTTGCCACGTCAACCGAGCATGCATACAAATATTCCGGAGTTTCCTATGGTGTGTTTAGACGCTCTCCGATCCGTGGTGCAAAAAAAAATTGCGTGTAAACACGGCCTCCGACGCGAACTGGTTAACCCTCCTACACATGGAGGCCACTCCGATCCACAAAATTCTGTTCTTTAGCAACCTTCAGTACATACATGTACAAGCCTGCTGTCCTTTCCAAGTAATCTTACAAAATCAACTGTGTGCCACCCAAGGACACTGTAAATGTTTGAACATTAGTAGTATGGCCTGCAATGTATCGATGGGAGACCACTTTACCCTGCAATCTCAGTGGTGTGACAGTGCACAGAAGGGTAACCATAAGGAGGCCACTGGCAACAGCTAATGGCTTGGAGTGGCCTGAATGGGTTGTTTCAAAAATTGCACTGATTGTAGGAGGGTTTTAATGCATTAAGTCTAACTATAAAGATTAGCAACTTGGGATTAATACGTGAGACTATTTACTACTCTTTCTTGCAAAATGCAATCAAGTTAGTTATATTTAATGTACTGGGTTGCATTGTAACATTTTTTTTGTAATTTGAAAATGGCAACATTGAAGGTTAATTATGGCAGTCCTACATGTATTATTATTACTACGCTGTACATCTGATAGCAGTTTACATGAATAAGACTGATATTGTACATGTACGTGTACGACTGTATACATGATCTCTTAATGCAAAAATCTAACAATAAATCTGATACTGATATAAAGAATAGCAACTTGTACAATGGTATCCGTGGGAATGAAGCAGACATGCGGACTATACATTGTACATACACTGTACATGTACTGTGTAACTACTTGAGATTTGCATAGACGTATCTGGTTGACGACCTTGGGGTCAAATCGCCAGTATCCCGGAAATGCACACAGTGGATGTACATACACGCATCCTTTATGTAGGGCAAGCAAGCAAACTGTACAATACTACATGTACATGTACGTCAGTTACATACTGTACACTGACCCATCTCATGTTACAAGGAGCCTCAATTTGCAGCATAATGATGATTCATTTTATTTCATTTACATTGATTGATTTCACAGGTAGCAAAACAAATAAACACAAATTTACATTAAATTAATTAAGAGAAACAAAGGTACATGTAGCACCCCTGTAGGATTACAAACAAGTAAACTAAATTACTATCGAGTTGATCTCTTGATGCTACCACTTAGGAAGTAAACAAACATTGAATCACACAAAGAACGATAAACAACATGGCTTTAGGCACACTTTGAGATATAAAAACAATATTAAAATAAAAATGTAAAAACTTAATACTACACAGTTTGAGTTAGGGCATCTCCTAGGCCAGGGACTAATAAATGTTTTCTAAGTGAATTAACAAATAAAGATAAACCATAAATAACTGTGTCTTTAACATCTGCTGGTAGCACTTTCTATAATCTTGGAAACTATAAAAAAGAGAATGATGAGCAGCATTGTTACGCCAAATCACTACGAGATCCAAATTAACTTGAATTTTGTAGTAGCCAGCAGGACCAATAACAACTGAATTGTACTAGTCCACGGTTGTGAGTTGCCCTTTGAAAGGTAAATAAACAAAACTGCAAAGAGTGTGAATAAATTAAAACAAAACAAAAATTGTTCCAAGTTCATGTATAGTTTAACCCTAACCACCTACATGTCAGTATTCTGGTTAGGGACCTTCCTGAACCCTAACCCCCCATAGGTATTCTGGCTAGGAACCTTCCTGAATCCTCCAAAATCCATCAGTGCACTTTTTGAAACGTGCCTACATGTATATCTTCAAAATGCACCATGCATATATACATGTACACATGTACATGTACGTTGATCTTTCATATTCAGCACTTATGGCCTGTACTTCTTGCCAGGTAGTAATTTTGTCCCATTTGAAGAGGTTAAAGTACCAGTTTCCAACAGTGCTGAATTTTTCCAAAAAAGTGCCACTTGGAGGATTTTGATGGATTTGGGTTAATGTGTCAAAACAGTGATTTAAAATTGGTTTCATAAACGAGATGAAACTCAGGAACTGCCTTGTGCTGTCAACTATCAGTTTTTGTTTGAATTGTGACACATGTTATTGTACACTAGCCCTTAGAATATCAAACTTACAAGTAGCAGATACATATATCCACTAGCCTTAGGCCAAACAAAAAAATTATGCGGTTTCTGGTTTCCGCGCACGTCGCTTCAGACCCACGGGTCAACATTTTTATTTTTATTTTTTATTTTTTTGCTATGAAATGATGTCCAATTCCAGCCAAAATTGCTGGCTCGATTGGAATTCTGCCATGCTGTGCTTTATACGACTTTTTCACATTTAACCCTAACTCCCTAAGCATTGTTAGTGAACAATAAAAATCCTTCAAAATCCTCCAACTGCCTTCGTTGTCTAGGGAGTTAGGATTAATGGTGTGAACATTTGCCTGATTTGTGAGGCCTCTCTTGGCCACCATACATTGTATATGGGAAAATTGGTCCCCACGTATACAATGTATCATGTATTTCCCTATTGGCAAAAAAAAAAGATGGCCAAAAAAAACCTGCATCACCGCACTGATTTTGAAACCAACCGATGACTAGAAACTGGAAACTTTTTTGTTTTGCCTTAAGTTAGTGGGCTTGTAGTAATATTGTCTATGGACTATGGGTTGAAAATGACGCAACACACTGCAAAATTGCTTTTTTTCTTTTAATTTTAAACCTAAATCAGTTTTACACTTTCTACCATTTCCTATTTTACATTTGAGTTGTTCAGAATCTTATCTTTTAAATGTTATCCTCTCATAACGTTCTGTTTATTTTAATAATTTTCCCATACAGTACCTGTATTTCTATTTCCTAGTTTTTATATGTTAACTTTAATTTTTATTGCAGATGGGTTTAAACTTTTAATATTTTTGTTTAATAAAGGGCCTTATCAGTGCAATTTTTGAAACAACCCATTCAGGCCACTCCAAGCCATTAGCTGTTGCCAGTGGCCTCCTATGGTTACCCTTCTGTGCACTGTCACACCACTGAGATTACAGGGTAAAGTGGTCTCCCAAACCCTCCTACAATCAGTGCAATTTTTGAAACAACCCATTCAGGCCACTCCAAGCCATTAGCTGTTGCCAGTGGCCTCCTATGGTTACCCTTCTGTGCACTGTCACACCACTGAGATTACAGGGTAAGGTGATCTCCCAAACCCTCCTACAATCAGTGTAATTTTTTAAAACAACCCATTCAGGCCACTCCAAGCCATTAGCTGTTGCCAGTGGCCTCCTATGGTTACCCTTCTGTGCACTGTCACACCACTGAGATTACAGGGTAAAGTGGTCTCCCAAACCCTCCTACAATCAGTGCAATTTTAGAAACAACCCATTCAGGCCACTCCAAGCCATTAGCTGTTGCCAGTGGCCTCCTATGGTTACCCTTCTGTGCACTGTCACACCACTGAGATTACAGGGTAAGGTGGTCTCCCAAACCCTCCTACAATCAGTGTAATATTTTAAAACAACCCATTCAGGCCACTCCAAGCCATTAGCTGTTGCCAGTGGCCTCCTATGGTTACCCTTCTGTGCGCTGTCACACCACTGAGATTACAGGGTAAAGTGGTCTCCCAAACCCTCCTACAATCAGTGCAATTTTTGAAACAACCCATTCAGGCCACTCCAAGCCATTAGCTGTTGCCAATGGCCTCCTATGGTTACCCTTCTGTGCACTGTCACACCACTGAGATTACAGGGTAAGGTGGTCTCCCAAACCCTCCTACAATCAGTGCAATTTTTGAAACAACCCATTCAGGCCACTCCAAGCCATTAGCTGTTGCCAGTGGCCTCCTATGGTTACCCTTCTGTGCACTGTCACCCCACTGAGATTGCAGGGTAAGGTGGTCTCCCATTGATACATTGCAGGCCATATTAACCCTCCTACAATCAGTGCAATTTTTGAAACAACCCATTCAGGCCACTCCAAGCCATTAGCTGTTGCCAGTGGCCTCCTATGGTTACCCTTCTGTGCACTGTCACACCACTGAGATTGCAGGGTAAAGTGGTCTCCCATTGATACATTGCAGGCCATATTAACCCTCCTACAATCAGTGCAATTTTTGAAACAACCCATTCAGGCCACTCCAAGCCATTAGCTGTTGCCAGTGGCCTCCTATGGTTACCCTTCTGTGCACTGTCACACCACTGAGATTGCAGGGTAAAGTGGTCTCCCATTGATACATTGCAGGCCATATTAACCCTCCTACAATCAGTGCAATTTTTTGAAACAACCCATTCAGGCCACTCCAAGCCATTAGCTGTTGCCAGTGGCCTCCTATGGTTACCCTTCTGTGCACTGTCACACCACTGAGATTACAGGGTAAGGTGGTCTCCCAAACCCTCCTACATGTACAATCAGTGCAATTTTTGAAACAACCCATTCAGGCCACTCCAAGCCATTAGCTGTTGCCAGTGGCCTCCTATGGTTACCCTTCTGTGCACTGTCACACAACTGAGATTACAGGGTAAGGTGGTCTCCCAAACCCTCCTACAATCAGTGCAATTTTTGAAACAACCCATTCAGGCCACTCCAAGCCATTAGCTGTTGCCAGTGGCCTCCAATGGTTACTCTTCTGTGCACTGTCACACCACTGAGATTGCAGGGTAAAGTGGTCTCCCATTGATACATTGCAGGCCATACTAATATGTTCAAACATTTACAGTGTCTTTGGGTGGCACACAGTTGATTTGTAAGATTACTTGGAAAGGACAGCAGGCTTGTACATGTATGTACTGAAGGTTGCTAAAGAACAGAATTTTGTGGATCTGAGTGGCCTCCATGTGTAGGAGGGTTTAGTAAAGCAGTTTTATACCCGAGGAGGCTACATGTACCCTGTTAAAATTAAACAGCAAATACATAAATTTGCCATCTTTATGACAACGAGCATTTGAATGCCCATACTACAATAACAGTATGCATTAAACGAATGAACCCCAAGTGATAAATAATTTTGTCAAATTACATCTATCATTGCATTTACTGTATTAAAAATTAACCATTCCTAATATTAAAGAGCTTTAAGCAAAATCAAGGTTTCCTGTAAAGATGGCATCTATTTATCTGAAGACTGAATTCGTATTTATAGATTGATGAAATTCTTGCGTCCGGTGATAAATTGATTTGACTTTGCTCTTACAACAAGTCTGAAGCACTGCATATGACGTTGTGTATGATGTCATGTGATGTCACCACGTTTTGTTGTTCGGCTCTAAGGAAACAACCCGATTGCGTCAAGAAACTATTTATTTACTTAAATCCTGAGTAATAGATTACACACTTGCTGTTAGACAACCAACATGTTTGTGAGCAGATAGATAACCACAGCATATATTCATCTCCATATTTTCCAAAGCCCACACTCAAATGATCTCCCTAAGCATTCTCAGAGGTGCACATTAACCCTACATGAAACTCCCTAGGCCCATTTGCTTACACATAACCTGAATCCTTCCTAACTCCCTAGGCCCATTTGCTTACACATAACCTGAATCCTTCCTAACTCCCTAGGCCCATTTGCTTACACATAACCTGAATCCTTCCTAACTCCCTAGGCCCATTTGCTTACACATAACCTGAATCCTTCCTAACTCCCTAGGCCCATTTGCTTACACATAACCTGAATCCTTCCTAACTCCCTAGGCCCATTTGCTTACACATAACCTGAATCCTTCCTAACTCCCTAGGCCCATTTGCTTACACATAACCTGAATCCTTCCTAACTCCCTAGGCCCATTTGCTTACACATAACCTGAATCCTTCCTAACTCCCTAGGCCCATTTGCTTACACATAACCTGAATCCTTCCTAACTCCCTAGGCCCATTTGCTTACACATAACCTGAATCCTTCCTAACTCCCTGGGCCCATTTGCTTACACATAAGGGTCATTCCTGTAATCGGGGGTCCAGTGCATAATATATGCACATTGTGCACATTACATGATCAGCCTCATTAATCTCTTAATTAATTTCACATTAAAAATAAAAAAATTGGTTTTTCGAGTTGTTCTCAAAAAGGGCTATCTAATGACATCACAATCCATCCCATGTCAGGCCCATTTTTTTTTTTATCTTCAATTATTACTGCGGTCCCACGCTTTTCACCAATACGTCTGTGACATTTCATTCGGCAGTGCTTGATCAAATTAATTAACAAAGATCCAGCATAAAAATGATGTAGGATTGTCAATTTTCTGGAAATATACAAACATAGGCAGAAAACAAACTATCTCTTGCTGTTAAGAATGCACGCAGTTTCCCACACGGATCCGCTGAAAAAGTGTTGTCCGGCGAAACGGGTTTCGTGTCCCACAATAACGTCCGGTATTGGTACATTTACACTGAGAAATGTGGCTAACATAGACAGCCCACATGTCAAATCTTTGCTATCACTCATTACACAATCGTTACCTAACGTTTGATACAGTTTGCCCATTCTTAGCAACTCGAGGAAGAAAAATAAATTCCGCTTGTTGTGGCCCGATGTTTCCGTGTCCCACTCAGTGAGTAACGTCCGCAAACTTCGGAGGCCTAGTTTCCGTATTCATGATATCGCTTGTTATGAATGAATCGCGACACGCCAGTAGGGTACCCAGATGTCCCTGCACGTGACATCCACGATCTCCTGCACCATTGTTCTTCGAATCGCTGCAGTTTCAACTTTTGTGTCCAAATCCAACGGCATTACGTCGGTCATGAACATTTATATTTTAATTACCGCTTTACATGGGAGAGTTTTAACTGTAAAATAGTTGTGTTTTAAGTTGTTAGTTTATGATTTAATATCTGGGGTACTAGTTAGTTCCAATTAGGTCCCATTTAGTAGTTGGTTTACGGATTGCGGGCGACCAAAATGTCCAGAGCTCTGTCGATCCTCGCGGCATGGTTTGCGTGAACATCCGACTGTTACGTACAGTGTACGTGTGCCTTGTCGTTATGGGGAAATACATGCAGGCGCAGAGGGTTGAGCTTAACTGTGAGAACAGCCCATGTGCGATAATCGTGTGCAAACCAGTGGCCCTGGGGTTGGGTGTTAGACGGAAGTGCAATACGATGTTAACAGAATAGTTTGATACCCGGCCCATTACTACTTGATGTAAACAAATGCAGGAAAACAGCCCATTATTTGCTGCAATAATTAGATCAAAAATCAGAATCTTGACTCAATAAAGTGTGCGCTTATAATTTATATAATATATTTTTTTCTTTTCTTTCTTTTCACTCATTTGGAAAAACAAACTTCCTTGGTTTACAACAAAGAGAATTCTAGTTAAGTCGAAGTCAGGAAGGGTCACATTTATTTAATGTTATACTATTTTTATATGATCTGCATGCTAGGCTGCAGGATTATTGCAGGAAAAAAATAATCCATGATTATGAGCATAAACATTCCAACATTAAATTTAGTATCTGCCCAAATTTTAATGATTTTAAACTGAAAGATTACTTTTAGAGGCCCTTCCCCAATTTTTCAAAGTAAAAAAGCTTTGTAAATTAGTGCCGTTTTTTTAAAAGCTAAAGTAACATGGGAATTTGTTTAACAAATGATTTGGCCAACCTTTTCCTTTTTTCAACCGCTACAAGGAATTTACAATTTTCTTCTTTAAAAAGAGAATATCCTGGGCCTGAGAACAATAAGAAAAATAATTTTATGTTTCCGGTAACCCAAACGACCTGTTTTTCCAAAATAGATATAATAAACTGTTGTCACTGTGAACTAATTTTGCTCATATTGTATGTTGCATAGACTGTATAAAGCTTTAAATCTTAATGAATTTATTCAAGTTTATAAAAATGTTAAATTTAATAATTAATGACTGTTCATAAGATCTTTTAATCCAGCGGTGCAGCCAGGAATTTCAAGAGGGGGTAATGGAAAATATCCTGGTATTTGCCTTTTAGATTCACTATTCAATGAACTTACAATTTACAAATTAGTCTTTAATATAACAAGGACACATATTTGACATTGTTAAAAAGGAAAATAATTAATGTCAGACAATTTTGAATTTCTGATGCCCATGTCACACTTTTGGACCCCTAATTTAAAGAATGAGCCACATGTGCATAATTGCTGTAGATTGTACACATTTCAGTTAATCAAGACAAGGTAAATTGAGTGTGGCTTTACATTTGAAGTACATCGCATTAACTGTTACACATCGTGTCCCACCTGGGTCATTCCCATAATCAGGGGTCCAAAAGTGTGACATTTTGCTTTGGTGTCCCAGTTATGCGTGACATGTTTAATGCTAATATCTCATCAACTATCATTATAATTGACTTCACAATATTTTGTTTTACTTGTTGGGTAGATACTTTGCTTCACGTAATCACTCTTGGAGAATATGCACTAAAGAATGTGTCCAGAATAGCAAAATCTTATAGGTGTCACGCAGTAACTGGGACTTCAAAAGTGGACCCCAGATTATGGTAAAGTGTTCATAAATTCAGGGTCCAAAGTGTGACATCTTTTGGTGTCCCTTGTTACACCTGACCTAGTGTAATTTCCCATCAAGTATCACTAAAATTTTCTTCACACTATTTTGTTTTACTTGTTTGGTACTTTGATTCACATAATCACTCTTGGAGAAGGCATTAGAGAATGTGTCCGGAATTGCAAAATCTTATACCTGTCAGATGTAACAGGGACACCAAAAACTGGACCCCTAAAGATTGTACACTCATGAAATTTTCTGAGAAAATGTTGAATCACCCATTGATCAATATATGGATACTTAAAATCTCTGTTTTAATGTTCTAATTCCAATTTATATGTACGTTAACTATCTATTAATTGATGTCGCGCATAACCGTGACACTGTCATTTGTAGTGTCCCAGTTATGCATATGTTATTAAAAAGCTGAGTTACATAAAATTTACATAAGTTACGAGCATTGTTTACCCTGACTTATGTTGCAAGTACAAACTATGGAAGACCAAGACAAAAAAAGATATTGTACTGTGTGGCATGTTGTGCAGTAAAAGAAATAATTCCTTCAAGTGGTTTCCTCAGAAATTGTGTCCCGGTTGTTTTTCATTGTTATTGATATTTTTTCATTAAAACCTTATGTTCCTGGGAACTTCATTTGTTGAAATTGGTCAGATAACAAGTTTAAAAAAGATGGTTTGGACAGTGGGTGATTTAAGTAATGCATTTTTAAATAGGGTCAAGGTACCAATGTTGGTGTCCCAGTTATGCGCGACAAATTGTGTGTTAGCCTAGCATTCAACATGCAATATCTTGAAAATGTGCTAATCCTTGAAAGTGATTTTTGTTTTGTTGGTGGTACTGGTGATACTCTATCACATGAAATACTTGGTAACAATAACAAGTGAATTTGAAATTTTAACCCCTATGTCACAAAAGTGGACCCCTGATTACAGGAATGACCCATAACCTGAATCCTTCCTAACTCCCTGGGCCCATTTGCTTACACATAACCTGAATCCTTCCTAACTCCCTAGGCCCATTTGCTGACACATAACCTGAATCTTTCCTGACTCCCTAGGCCCATTTGCTTACACATAACCTGAATCCTTCCTAACTCCCTAGGCCCATTTGCTTACACATAACCTGAATCCTTCCTAACTCCCTAGGCCCATTTGCTTACACATAACCTGAATCCTTCCTAACTCCCTAGGCCCATTTGCTTACACATAACCTGAATCCTTCCTAACTCCCTAGGCCCATTTGCTTACACATAACCTGAATCCTTCCTAACTCCCTGGGCCCATTTGCTTACACATAACCTGAATCCTTCCTAACTCCCTGGGCCCATTTGCTTACACATAACCTGAATCCTTCCTAACTCCCTAGGCCCATTTGCTTACACATAACCTGAATCATCCAAAATCCTTCAGTAGTAAAGCAAGCACATGACATGTACATGTACATGTTGTATGTGTGCATACATGTACATGACATGTACATGTACATGTATGCACACATGTGTTTCTAATCTGTGATACATGTACATGGCCAGGCACCCTCCCTGCATGCATGGAGCAATAAACAGTGTCCACTGACCCAAGCACTGACCTTGCAATCACTATAACAAACATGGATGTACATGTACCATGGAAAGGCAAGTATGCCTAATAACCTCAATCCTCCAAAATCCATCACTTTAGCAAAGAGGATTTTAGAGGATTTAGGACGGTTAGGGTTAATGCCAGTATATGTACATGTATGTGGACTTCTGGGTTAATATACATACTTGAACCAAAAACATCGATAACACAATATGCAAACATCAATAAAGTTGCATGAGGCAATGATAATTTATTTCAAGCTAATTTCTCTTGACGGTTTTTTTTTTTCAATACAATACTCCTCTCTACTAAGCACGACATGCTTTGCAAAGGCGAACAAAGCCTAGAAATTAATTTCAATTTACCGCACGTGAGATGATGGTTATGCAGTCAATTTTCATTTGCAAAGTGGCAAGGTCTGATGCAAAGCATACAAATGTGTCATTTGGACGCAAAACTAGCTGGAAACGTGAATACTGTCCAAGGATAATTTTCCTGAGTGCTTTCATGTTACCAGCCTCGACAAACACGTCAGTTGAATTAAAGCGTGGTCACCAAGAGAATGCTTATCCACCATGCATGAAAAGAGGTAGAAACGCCCGGGGTGAAGAAGATATAGGGATGTTTGGAAATGCCGCAAGGGGTGATTTAATCCGGGGTTGTTTGGATGTGTTGTCGAGGGGTTTAGCGAGACCGTGCTTCGTTATCTGCGAGAGTGTTACAAATGAATGGGCAGCATCTTATTTCACATTTAACAGAACGCATCAGATGTACATTTTTTTTTGTATTGTGAGTAATGCGAACAGCAGACTTTTAAGCAGGAAACCATATTCATTCAAAATGTCAAACATGATACAATGGCCAAGCTGTTGGCCAAGTGTTGGGAAACAACAGGAGGGCCTGACTTTTCAATCCGAGCAAGATATTTCTCAACATGGACTTTGCCTCCACGGGTATATAGTTCCTACTCTTTATTACAGGTATAAAATGATATCAGTGTATGGGAATAAATGTGCACTTCAGTTTAATTGAATTGAGCACCAGATGTGGAGCATCAGGCTTTCTTTTTAATTTCATTTGTGAAAATGCGTCCTCTCATTATTTTTGTTTACATTTTCTATTTATTTTGTTTGGAGAGGGGGACGGGAGAAGGTGTTAGCTGCACAACAGACATCAGCACATCATAATTCCAGCTCCAACTGATGTATTAATTTATTTATAATTTTTTTTTATATCTCTAGGATAACCCTCTATATACATGTACATGTAGCATTCCTTAAGAAATTATAAAGATTGGAATATGTTCCATACTGTAGAAAATAATGAGAAGTTTTCACCTTTTTGTCTTCAGCAGCAATACAAATTATAATTATAATTTTATAGATTTTAACCAGAAAAACAGTGTTAAAAGGGAGGTACAACATTGGTACTCGATAAAGTAAGTAAATTTCAACTCTCTGGTTTTCAAGAAATACATCATAACTAACCTGTAAAAGTTTTATCACAATAGGCATCCATGTTTTTTAGAGAACGACAAAACAAGGTTTTTATGTTTTTTAAATAGTTACCAGAGAGCGATTTTTTGCAAAATGTACATAACAATTGCCGTTTTCTCCAAAATGTTTTTCATAGGATGATTGATACATGTTCCTACATGTATGTCTTACCAAGTACATGTAAGTTCTCAACAATGATGTTTCTCCTGAAGACAATCAGAGCATACTGATCGAAACGTCGAGTTGTAACCTCCAGTTCTTTTCAGAACTAATTACTACTCAATTCAGATTTCCAAATGGTGTCACCGCAATTAGTCTTTACTTATCCTCTTCACCATGCAACGCTACATGTTTTACCAATAATTTTTCAATTTGATAATCTGATAATTACCAATGTTGTACAATCCTTAAAGTCAGTAATTACTTGCAACTCTCACCTGACTTTGTGCAGCAGAGGACCACCTTGACCACTCTAGACGGCTGGGTAGGAAGGTTAGTTATCCTCCCAGTTAGTATACCCGCATCCATGACCATTCTGAGGATGTGTCTCCGACTTCAACCTGATAGGGTAGAATCTACTGCTATGCGGTGATGTCTCCTAAAGCAGGAAGCATGATAAGCAACCCATGTACAGCGTCGTTATGATGAGAATAAACAGGTGGGAGAAAATCAGTATGCAGCAGGGTATGTTACAACAGGCTTTGGCTCATACATGGATCGAGCTGATTTGAATACAGGTCCATCTGTCTGGGGTGAAGAAGAAAAAAACGGTAAAAGATCAAACAGCAAAGTAATTATGAGCTTCTTTTCATTTTGGTTGAGTGCATGTGATGCATAGTATTCAAAATATCGCACAGAATTTTTTTCATAATGCTGTTAAGTATAGACTAATTGTGGTGACACCAAGTGAAATTCTCAATTGAATAGTAATTAGTTCTGACACGAACTGGAGGTTTCAGAACTAATTACTGCTCAATTGACAATTCCACATGGTGTCACCGCAATTAGTCTTTAATTATCCTCTTCACCATGCAAAGCTACAAGCTTTACTTATAATGCTGTTACATACACTGTACATGTACATGTATTGCTATGAGAGAACACACACGTACTTAATGGATTCTCAATGTGAGCATACAATTTTGCAGATCTTGCCACTTGTTGTGATGCGACTCTGAGTTCAGAGTAGTTTGACTTACTTTACTACTCGACTGTTGTGTAGCCAGCCTCATGACAGAAATGACAATGACAGATATGACAATGACAATGTAGTGACATTACTGACAATGATGCAGGCCTGTAGGTATGAGAATTGAGAGGAGCACTTTTTTTGGGAAAGTGGAAGGTTTTTTTGAAAACGGGGAACTCAACAATTGGCAGGAAGTAATATTCAAGCAATTATAAGGTCATTTCCTGAACAAATGAATGCACAGCAAGTGTAACTCACTTGTCCAGTGAGCACACCCCCCCCCCCCAAGCCTATGGGCCTGAAGATAAATAACATTGACGGCAACAATATACATACATACATGTAGTAATTGACAATTATGCCAATAATCAATACATAGTAATTGACAATTACATGTATGCCAATAATCAATAATATTGACGGCAGAAGTGTTGTCATCAAGAATAGACAGTCCACATGTGCAAATGTGTTTATATCATGGAGTAGAAATACATGTACCCTGACAAGTCCAGTAACAAACAGAGAGGAAATATACAATTTTCCCCAGATCTATTTCCTGCAGTTAAATGCTGAATAATGAACTTGACAAGGAAATGCTTCATTTGGAGCTGATATCAACAGGCACATACATGTACATGTACATGTACGAAATAAAGAGACATTAATGAAACATGCTGAAGACCTTTGATACACATATAAATACTTCAGGGGAATTCATAATATCATGTTACTGTAACACTGCATGTTATGAAACCGAGAGACTTTGTGCACCTACACTGTACAGGCCAATTTAAACAAAATCTCCGGTTTCTGGTCATAGGTCGGCTTCAAAATCAGTGCGGTGACGCTTTTTTACTTTTTTTTTTGTAATCTTTTCTTTTTTTTCTTCTTTTTTTTGCCAACCAGCGAAATACTTGATATGTACATTGTATACGCCATTATTGGAACCAGACCAAATTTCCCATACACAAAGTATGGTGGCTAAGAGAGGCTGCACAAATCAGGCAGATGGTCAACAACAAAAATATAATAATCATACATTACGTCGGTGTAAGGGCAAAATAGCAATCAACTCAAGAATTTCATCAATCTACATGTACATCACAAAAATTATATAATAAAAATACGTTACTTGTTTTCATCATACAACCTTTGAAAATGACTCTACATGTACTAGGGGTCGACAAACAAGACCTCTTACTAATTTATTTGCCTTGTCTTAACCCTCCTATTATCAGTGTTGGTTCTTTACAAAGTGGACCCATACTTCAAAATGTCTCAACTGGGACATATTGCGGTACACACTTTCTTGTCTAAAGATTAATGGCATAGCCCAAGGCTCTTCAGAGAGATGAGGTAAACTGAAGCAGCCACCTGCTTTGTTTCATTGCAAGGCTAACTTGAAATAAACCAGTGCAGTAACTTGGGGTATACACATACTGTGTGAAGGTCAGAACACTTTGTTTTTGTCCCAGACCCAGGGGCATTTTGGGGTATCCATGTACCATTCTTGTGTACAGTATGCAATATTTTGAGGCATGCATACAAAAAGCACTGTGTACTTAGCAGGTTTTTTTTGTAGCATTTTGGAGACTGCATGTATACAAGGGTTTAAAAAAATATATTGTTTTGGGGAAATCATATTGCAAGTATTTAACAAGCTTTTAGAAGGTATCTTCATAATATTACTAATCTCCAAACCAGTGGGCCAGGCTTAAAAGCTGGGAATTTAAACAGCACTTCAGGTGTATTCATATCATAAGAATTACTCTGTTGTGAATAATGAATTGACAGCAAACAGAAGGATGGCTCCTTAAATCTTTAGTCAGTATGCCCAGATCAACTTTGACATTATACACCATTTGAGTTTGATATCGTATTTTTCCTTACAGCAGATAAGCCACAAGACTACCTAGGTATTCTCCATGGGGAAAGCTCACTAAAGCCCAAGAAAGGTCATATTTCAAGATTTACACATAAAATTGGGTTCTTTCTTTCCATATTATCATAGAATTGACCGGAATTAACCGGACAATGAGATGACTTACAACTTACTTGTAAATCATCTTGCAGTAGCAACATCACAGAAGCCATGTTGTGGACTGCTTGCCAAATAATATATTTGAACAATCAGAAGACAAATATTGTAATTGATGTTCGTCATAACCAAATCTATGAATAGTTATTTATAGATCATACAACGTCAAGGCAACAGAAGGCAACAGAAGGCAACGTCAGGAATAATGAACAATTTCAATATTGCATACATGTACATGTACATGTATGCATACATGTACATGTACGCATACATGTACATGTACATGTACGCATACATGTACATGTACGCATACATGTACATGTACATGTACGCATACATGTACATGTACGCATACATGTACATGTACGCATACATGTAGTATTTCAAAATGAAACATATGTGTAATTTTTGTGAAAATGAATTTACCAGAGCGGAATTGAACTTCGTACTTCCAAGTGCTGCGCTCTACCAACCGAGCCATCTATCCCTATGTTGGCAGTCTCTCCATTCTGTCAATACTTTCGTTCGGTGGGGCAAAAGTCATTGAACCAAAGCATGCGGGACAGTCAGGGATCACACCCCATGTTATGATACAACCTTGGAAGCAGCAGCCTAGGGGAAGGGGGGAGGGGGACTCTATACAAGAATGATACAACTTTTGAAATAGTGGTTCATAACAACATGAAAAAGGGTTAAACAGCTTTATTTAGAGGAGGTGCATGACTACATGTACATTACCCCAATTATTATCACTATGCATGTAAACCCCCCCAAAAAAAAAAAATTGTTTTTTAAATAGAGGTATTGAGTTTGTAAAAAACAAACTCAAGGTGTTTGGTTGTTCATCATGTTATGACATCATCACCTAAAGTTGTTTAAAAATACATTAATTTAGTCTGAACTTGGCAAATATGGTTTTCACTTCGGAAAAGTTTCACGACAAAACTCGCATCCGTGGTGCCGCGTGTGACTTGACAAGAGACTATAATATATGGCTATGGAGTTCAGTTCGGCGTGCGACTCGACTTAAGACTACTGCATCGTGTTCTATGTGTGCACAAATGATATGTGTGGAAAAGGCCGTGCTTCAGAATAGTGCTTCACAATATTTTCACTTGGATAATATTGTAGGTTCAGCTCGCGCTATACAACGTGTACAAATAGGATGGTTAAAAACTTGTCCATATCAGGGGTTCAATTTTTTGAAATATTATAATTCGATAATTGATGACCTCATGACGTCACAACTTTACCTGAAACTACATGTTAAGGTCTAACTATGTGTGAAGTTTTAATGTTTTGTGAACTCTGCAACTATGTTTTGTCTCTGGACAAGTCTCATTGAGAAGAAGAAGGAAAAAAAAAACCTGAACAATATCAAAGTGTTTGCGCACTAACCCAAACACCTAAAACAAAAATGTATGCCCAAGGTCATGAAAATTATTCCAAGGAATCATGGGTAATGAAAGTTGAAAATTAAACTGACTTCATCTTGATATAGGCTTATACCATGAATGTGGCCTTACAAAATATACACGCACCTCGGGGATATCTTGATTAAGTAATGTAACTACGTCATGTTGGAAAAAACAAAGCGCAAAGGGAAATTTGTGAAGAAAAACAATCTGAAATCAAGAAAAAGTCCCGATAAACCTGATTAATACAGGGTCCGTGTTTGGATCAACTTCCTGTATGGCTATGTGTGCAAGTATGTATTTAACTACCCTAGGAATTTTTATTGATGGAATTATATGATGGAATCAATTTTCATTACATTAACATCCAAGTGACCCGTCTACCTTATTGAGCGGAGTATTTCAGTCTCAGCAGAGAAGGGTTGGGGTGTTCTGGAACATGACAATGCACATAGGAAAGACAAGAGATAATGGCAACGATTTAATGCTGTGCGTTTTGGGTTATTTTAGGAACTAGATACCTACAAGTGGAAATCTTTGGCTACCCAGGTACCCGTAATTCTTTTAGGTAAAAAAATACGTAATAATACTTGAATGTATAAAATAACAAATGCGAACACAAGTTTCTTTTGTTTTATTAGAGTCACAACAAATGTGGACTAACTGTAATAATTTCACAACTCTATTTGCATCTGATGAAGTAGCTGTAGCTACGAAAGCTTATGCCTATTTTTAAGTTTAGTTAGTCTTAAAAGTGCTACCATTTTATATATATCTTACAACTCTATTAAAAAAGACTTGTAGCATCCCCATTCCCCACACACATACAAAAACAAATCAGGTGTCCCACACTCGCACTAATCCAATAACTGTGACCAATAGGCACAAATATCAACTCATGCTACTGGCACAACAACTCAAAAAAAAACTAGACACATCAAACAATTAAAAGCCGGCAAGTCTGTGAAAGGCTGTCGGCAAATGCTACTTCTAAAGCCTTCATCCAAGTTTTCTTCATTTTGTTAACAAAAAATCAGAGACTTCCAATTTTTGTGGTTTAAAGTTCAGTCAATGGTTTAAAGTTTAGTCAGAATAAAAACAAATGTTGTTTACGGGTAATTGGACTGTAATATGGAACCGGGTAATGACAGTTTCGGTCGGGTATCTGGGTACCCGGGTACCCAGATACCCGGTTACCCAAACACCCGGGTACCCAGATACCCAGATACCCAGCACAGCCTTACAGTGATTATCCAGGTATGAAAACACTGATGACTGTCTCATGGTCAAAAGTTTGAAAAAACTCCTTCTTGTTGTGCATTTTGCCAGCGACTTTATCTGACCAGACAGAACAAGACAGCCATTGGTGTTTGAAAGGGATAAAACTGTGCAGAAATAGTACCAAAAAAATAGCAGCAACTTCAAATGTATGTTTTTGACTAGAAACCAATTTGTTCACAGGAAAAATTATTTTATAAGCCGGGCTGGGACAATTTATCTCTATTATAGTATTAAGCACCTCACGGAAGAACTCTGTAACGGTTTAGCCATCGTCCACTTTAAGAGGATGGAGGAAAAAATCAATGTTAGTTTACTCCAAGCTCAGCATAATGTAGTTTTCATTGATTGAGGTGCTATCCACAGGTGCAGGCCAGGTGAATCTGTTGCTTGTATGTGGCCAGCAAAGAAGGAAAGACATCCTTGTAATTAAATTTTATATTCAGCGATGGTCTTCTGTTTTAATAATGTAGCTTGGGCAAAAGTTCTTGGTTTGTGAAGACGACAAAATGGCGAAGATTTAGCTGTCTGGATGACTAGCAACTGATGGAGATGTAACGTTAGAAAAACCAGTCTTGTATTTACCAAGCTTCTTATAATTTCAAATCAGGCTGGAAGGCGAATATGGGACTTATTTGAAAGTCAACGAGGAAGGCAATTTCTCAAGAGTAGGACTTTCCATCAGCATGCCTCTGTAGTAGAATTTGTTCGAGTAAATGGCTGGGTGACTGTTTTCTTTCATTATAAATTTCAAAATGAGGTTTTTGTTTGTCTTTTTCCAGCACTGTGCCATGAATCTGTGTGAGTTACATGTACGACATAGACCTTTATCACACTGCGGTCATCTTTGTCAGGTTCCCTGTATACGCAAGTGAGATTACATTGCTAACTCTCAATGCATGAAAAGGGGCCAGACTATTTTCTCTTCTAGTCTTGGTTTGGTTATGTGGATTTGTATTGAAGAAAAACAAGATGGCTGCCCTTTGATGAAGGTCTATTGCGGGCACCAGCAAGACTGATGAATAGTGTCCACATAATGTGTCAAAAATGTCCAGGTATACGCCTACAGTCAAACCTGTGTATAGTGGACAGTCAAACCTGTGTATAGTGGACACCCAAGGGACTGATGAAAAGCGTCCACATTAGACAGGTGCCTACAGTGTCCAGGTTTATACAATTATATCATTATTTCCACACTGAGCAAATGCATGCTACATTTGTCCAGGTACTAACACATGTCACCGAAGCGTGTTTGCTTCTAAAACCCTTATTACTTTAAGCTTTACTACACTCTACATAATACCTTTTACTGAGTTTCTCACTGATAAATTTATTCATAGGTTGCTTCCATCAACATTTGGATAATCAAGGCTGTCCGTGTTGTCATGGCAACTACTCATATGTAATTCATTAAGCGATTCAATATTGCATGTGCGCACATCCAATCAACCCAATCATGATTGCACATTATACATGTACATGCACATCCCTCTGCCAAGACCTGAAATGTTCTGTTACTTCTTACAACATTGCCTTTATAACTGAATAGGTATTTGTCTAATTAGGTGTTCGTGCGACAATGCGAACACCTCTTGAAATTGTTTGTTTTTTTGGTTTTTTTCTTCTCCTTCTCAATGAGACTTATCAAACAAAAAATACCATAGTTCCAAAGTTCACAGAGCCTTCAAACTTGACACAAACTTAGACCATAACATGTAGATATAATTTCAGGTAAAGTTGTGACATCATGGTGACGTCATCAGATATCGAAATACACAAAAATCAAATTTTAATATTTCAAAAAATCATATCTCAGGAACCACAAAATATATTTACACAATCTTTACATCTTCTTACAGATATTGAATTATGTGACATTTCGTACACAGACATGACCCAATCTGACCTCTCCTTCCAGTTGAAACCGGAAGGTTACATGTACATGTAAGTGAAAAAATATTCTGAAGCAATTTTATAGGGTCTGCAGCCAACATGATATGGTATTTGGGCGTGCCTTCCTTGGACGAAATTACTATTGACATGTGACCTTTTCAAAAATGTGACTGATGACGTCATCACCTGTCACAGCGCCCTCTGGCGGCAGGTTTAGAAAAATAATAATTTTCTATCTCAAAAACCATAGGAAATTTGAATATGACTTCTGTGAATAAAGTGATTAGTGACATCTTATCTTTTAAAAAAATATGATTGATGACATCGTCAAAGTTCAGAGTGCCCCCCTAGCGGCATTTTTAAAAAAGGAATATTTTCCAATCTCAGATACTGAACCAAAGCAGGTACTAACGTTATTTTTTCACGATCATGAGGAAGTTTTATTGTGTCATATGACCTTCAAATCACCTGATCTGACCTTTACTTCCGGGCTAAACAGAAAGTTCAAAATCAACACATTCTAATGCAAAATTGATAGATCTTTTGAATATGAAATTGATAGTTATAATAACATGATACACCTTTGAAAAATATGATTGACATCATCGATGATAATTTGATTGAACCAGAAATTGACACGAACACCGTGTGTTTGTTCTAACAAACACTTGAGCTCTAGTTAATTTTATTTTAGTTGAATTTGTATTAATTTCTCAATATAATGTTATCCTTTTAATTATTGATATTCTCAGGGGCCCGTAGAAAACCACATTTTATGTGAACGGGTTACCCTGGTAAAATATATATAAACAAACAAACAAACAAACATATTAAGATTGTTGTTCTCTTCTATTCAATGATGGAAATTGGTCATACAATTTGTAGACTCTTTCTTAGGGGATGTACAATACGAGAATACTTACAAGTAACAGTTGTAAATTGCCACCTACATACTGGGTTATTTAACCTTGGTAGCATCTGTCTGCCCACCCCGAAAACTGAACAAATTATGCAAATTGGTTTTAAGTGTCATTTTGTCGATTCCTTGCATTGTGTTTATTTTTTATAGCTTATGCTATGGTCCCACAGAGATTTCGACTCTCTCGATCGTGTTTCCTCAAGATTTTTGATTTTTTACAAAAAAAATTTCGAGAAAAGTCAAAATAGTCTAAAGAGTCTAAAAAAATTGAAACTGTCGAGATTTGTCGAAAAAAAAATTCATTAATCGAAAATTATTAAACCTGACCAATATTTTTCGATAAAGTTTCGATCAAATTTATCGAAATTTTGTCGAAATTTTATCGAAACTGTCGAAAATGAAATCGAAATAGTCTTAACAGTCTAAACGTTCGAAAAACAGTCGAAATAAATCTAAACTGTCTAAATAGTCTAAACAATCGTAACAGTCGAAATAAATCGAAACATTTGTCCGAATTATTTTTAGAAATCAAAAAATAATATAAAAAAATCAAAATCAATCTAAACAGTCTAAACAGTAGAAATTTGTCATAATGCCAGTCGAAATAAAATCGAAAATGAATCGAAATTGTCGAGAAAATACAACAACAAAAAGTTTTCTCACGGAAAAAAGATATTTTGTTGATATTTATACGAGATTTTGACGAAATTATTAAAAATTTAAAAAAAAACAAGAATCAAAATATATTTCGACAGAAAGATCGAAATATTCCTGTGGGACCATAGCATTACGCACACTGAAGTTATGAATAATGTACACACAAACTGTAAGATTAACTGAAAAGGAAAGGTTACACATTTTAAGAAACGTGTTCAGCACATACATGTATACTCATAAGGTATGTTTGTAAATCTACTGTAACCTGGGGCCAAATTACCAAGTTAGCAATTTTTCTGCTAAACAAGAAAATTAAAGGAAATACAAAAAACACTGGCAGTACATATTTTTTATACAAAAACCACTTTATTAATTATTTCCAGATTAATCCAAACCAAAAGCAGTATACATTTAGGAAAAAGCAAAAGTAAGGCATTAACCCTAACCTTCCAAAATCCTCCAAAATCCTCTTTGCCAAAGTGAAGGATTTGAAGGATTGAGATTACATGCTACATGCTCTTTGCTAAAGTGAAGGATTTTGAAGGATTGAGATTACATGCTACATGCTCTTTGCTAAAGTGAAGGATTTTGAAGGATTGAGATTACATGCTACATGTACATGCTCTTTGCTAAAGTGAAGGATTTTGAAGGATTGAGATTACATGCTACATGCTCTTTGCTAAAGTGAAGGATTTTGGAGGATTGAGGTTATTAGGCATACTTGCCTTTCCATGGTACATGTACATGTACATCCATGTTTGTTGTAGTGATTGCAAGGTCAGTGCTTGGGTCAGTGGACACTGTTTATTGCTCCATGCATGCAGGGAGGGTCCCTGGCCATGTACATATGTATAATAATAATAATAATAATAAAGATTTATAGCGCGCACATATCCACCCAGATTAGAAAAACATGTGTGCATACATGTCATGTGCTTGCTTTACTACTGAAGGATTTTGGAGGATCAGGTTATGTGTAAGCAAATGGGCCTAGGGAGTTAGGAAGGATTCAGGTTATGTGTAAGCAAATGGGCCTAGGGAGTTAGGAAGGATTCAGGTTATGTGTAAGCAAATGGGCCTAGGGAATTAGGGTTAAATTGGCTGCACACTGGCATTTTTAACCAGTTCGCGTCGGAGGCCGTGTATACATGCAAATTTTTTTTGGACAGCGGATCGGAGAGCGTCTAAACACGCCGCAGGATTCTCGGGAATATTTGTATAGATTCCCAGTCGACGTGGCAACGAGCCATAAGCATACGGTGGAAGACGCGGTCTCCCCGGTCACACTCTGGTGAGCACCATTGTTCGTGTTTGTGCGGTAAAAATAAACCCGCCACGGGGGTTCGGAAAAACTTTTTTATTCCCGGTGCGAACTGGTTAAACACACTATAAACTACATCATTATGACATCAAAACTGGCCTTTCACAAACATTTTCAAATATTTTCAAAAACTGGCCTCTTCACTTTTGCACAAACAGGTTTTTTTTAAGGTTTTTCCGTTAACAACGAAGCACTGTTTCGTAAAAATCATGGTGTTGTAAAAAATAAATTTTAAAAATTAAAAACCTTCAAATCACTCAGATACATCAATAAAATGGATTAATGATTACAATGATTAAAAAAAACTGTGACCAAGAAGAATTTAACTTCTTTACATTAACCACTTTATATTAATTGGTGAACTCGATAAAACATACGTGTAAATGATTTATTGTAAAGCACATAAAGGTATCAAACTTTCCTTGAAATATTTATGGCTCAGGTGCTCTCGGTTTAAAAAGACACTTGAGCGGAAAGTTCTAAAAAAAGGAGTTTTGAACCTTGTTTCTTAAATATTAAGGTATTATTTCATTGTTAATATGATGTTATTACGCTCATGGTTTATTCATAATTTGGATTGAAAAAAACCCATTCTTCAGTTTTTGAAAACCTTTCTCCGCTCCCGCCATTGGCGGTGTGCTTCCATGGCACCCTATGAAATCAATACCAGCACCAGCGGCCAAGAAAACCAGCGTAAAAGTCCCAGATGATATGACTACACGTGACATTATCAGAGTCATGTAGCGAGCCATGAACCCAGAAGTGGCCATCTTTTTCCATTTACGGCTCACATGCAACTAGCCTTTGCAAGCGGGCACCTCAATGAATAATGTATGAGACTGACGATGCAGGGGGCTTTTTGCAAAATTCGCTGTGATGGAGATGTGGAATGCTGGTTTTAATGATTTTTTTTTACATAAAGGAATCATCTTTATTGAACGTTAACTTACACTGTACATGTAAATATAATAATAATAATAATAATAATGTGGACTTATAAGTTATATGGCGCACGTATCCACCAAACTGGTGCTCAAGGCGCATTACATTATTACCCCTGCTCATCAGGCTCATAAATCATTCCTGAAACCATCTCAGCTCCCTGGGGAGTATACAGCTCAATTGCTGCCATTACAGCGCTTATAGGGCTAATTGAACACAACAACCAACTCTGCCCTCACAGGTACCCATTTACCCCTGGGTGGAGAGAAGCAATTATGGTAAAGTGTCTTGCTCAAGGACACAAGCACCCCGGTCGCAGCTGGGATTCGAACCCACATTCTGACGACTCGGCCATCAGAACACAAATCCGATGCACTAAACTGCTCGACCATGGCACTCCATCATATAGTAATCATTAAGCATATATTGAATGAATTTTGGCAAGAATTAGCTATGCCCAGTGCTGTTCAAGTGTGTCTTTAAGTAAAACTAGTGAAATTAATTTCCAAAATTAATTTCTGTCACCCCAAGGGTCAATATCAGTCAAAATGTTGATATACATGTACTTGCACTTAAAAGTAGAACACTGTCAAACCTTACGTGTAGTATATGTACATATATGTGTACATTTACAGGTCAAAATGAGTCAACCGTTTTTGACTGGTAAAAGCATTGTCTGGTATTGTTCAGGGTGGTCAAAATGACAGTAAAAACCAGTCAGAAATGACCCTGTGTGCACATTTGGGTCAACAGTCAAAACAGGGAGTTGACTGATTTTGACCTCGATAGCTACTTGCCACTAAAGTGCAGCTAGAGTACATGTAGGAGGGATAATATCTTAATTCTTACAAAGAAGAACAGCCATTTCATCAAATATACGTATATTGGCTTTCTTTTTCTTTCTTTTTCAACAGATTGAATGGAATCCAATACCATGAGGTGGCAGTTAATTCCAAAGCCTTGGAGCTCTATGAGGTGAAAGCATTTGTCGCCGGTATAATTTAGTTCTAGATTCAGTAAGAATAGTGCAGCCTTAGCCAACAATGAAGGCCAGGTCATCTAGGTTTGTATCGATGAATTAATTCATTATTGAAGGCTGGGCCCTAACCCCATGAAAACACTTGAAAACATGTAGGCTAATTCGGAATTGGATTCTTTGTCAGAGTCAAAGCCAAGAGTGCAAATTCAATGTGTCTCACCCGGGTTTTTAATTATTTAACTGTCAATTTCCATAAATTTTTAGTTTTTTATCGGAACATTGATCCTTTCCTTTTAGAAAGAAAACAATACATTGAAATGAGATATTCCACAAAATAGCTGTCAAATTTCAAAAGCTTGCTCTAACAGTGATAAAGTGCCAACATCAGTTCATGATAGGACCCACCATAAATTAACCTAACCTTCCCAAATCCTCCAAAATCCTCTTTGCTAAAGTGAAGGATTTTGAAGGATTGAGATTACATGCTACACTGTACATGCTCTTTGCTAAAGTGAAGGATTTTGGAGGATTCAGGTTATTAGGCATACTTGCCTTTCCATGGTACATGTACATCCATGTTTGTTGTAGTGATTGCAAGGTCAGTGCTTGGGTCAGTGGACACTGTTTATTGCTCCATGCATGCAGGGAGGGTCCCTGGCCATGTACATGTATCACAGATTAGGAACACATGTGTGCATACATGTAATGTGCTTGCTTTACTACTGAAGGGAGTTAGGAAGGATTTAGGTTATGTGTAAGCAAATGGGCCTAGGGAGTTAGGAAGGATTCAGGTTATGTATTAGCAAGTGGGCTTAGGGAGTTAGGAAGGATTCAGGTTATGTGTAAGCAAATGGGCCTAGGGAGTTAGGAAGGATTCAGGTTATGTGTAAGCAAATGGGCCTTGGGAGTTAGGGGCATAATAACTGTAAAATCATGCTTCTACCAATTATTTTGAGCATAATGCGTAATTTTTGAGCATTTGTTATCCTTTCCTCGTGCCAATGTTCCGATAAAAAGAGAACAGTTTCGGAAGTTGACGTTAAAACAGCAAAAAGACATGGGTGATATACATGGTGTACGTCCAACTCGGCCCATCGCCAACTCGGACCACCAGCTGGGCCCATTTCCACTACCAACTCGGACCAAGTGCTTACCAACTCGGACCAAGTGTTCTTACAAACATTTTAGTGTGCGCTCTTTTGAACTTTGATGAAATCGTGCTCTTACAAATATTTCACTGTGCGCTCTTCAACTTTTATACCAGTGTGATCTATCAATGTCGGAATACTTGTTCTCTGTGAGGTTTACGAATTTTAGTGAGCGTAACACGTGTAATAGTGTTTTAACATACAAATTTTAAAAAAATAACTGAAAATAAAGTGATTTCGGCTTAAATAATGCCTTTTATATACATGTATTTTTATTATTTTAAAGGTTGACTTTAAAACCCAGTAAACGGGAGATGGGGCCGAGCTGGTAAGCACTTGGTCCGAGTTGGTAAGCACTTGGTCCGAGTTGGTAGTGGAAATGGGCCGAGCTGGTGGTCCGAGTTGGTGGTCTGAGTTGGTGGTCCGAGTTGGCGATGGGCCGAGATGACCGGTATTCATATACATACATACATCTTTGAATAAGAAGCCAATTCCTAGCACTTTGGCTCCAAACACAAGACGTGTTGATGAGCAACGTGCAAGATTGATTTTTTTTTAATCTCTGGTTTTTTTGTTGACACAGCAGTATTGTGGTTTTATCAGTAGATACATAATCACAAAGAAATGATGATGTATATTTTCCTTTCCCAACGACAGCATTGAAATAAATGTATTATCAATCAATCAATGTATACTCACGGAATTTAAAAACACATCATCCCAATATTTCACATTTTTTTTCAACAGCAGATATTTATGATATTTTAATCAATACTTTCTCAGTCAAGCATGAGCGCAAATTTTCACATACTGACACAATAAAAGTGCTATGTACAATTATGGCTTCAATTTATCACTGCATATAAGTTATACATATTTATTGAGAAATATAAGTTGATGTGTTTTTAAATTCCGTGAGTGTACATTTACATCCATGAACACACTTACATTGTACATTGAGATTGTAATACAATTCATCAATATCTCTATTAACCCTCGTACTTTAGCTGCACTTTAGTGGCAAGTAGCTATAGAGGTCAAAATCAGTCGACTGCCTGTTTTTGACTGTTGACCCAAATGTACACACAGGGGCATTTCTGACTGGTTTTTACTGTCATTTTGACCACCCTGAACAATACCAGACAATGCTTTTACCAGTCAAAAATGGATGACTCATTTGGATGACTCGTAAGGTTTGACAGTATGTGATTTTTCAGTGCACTAGATATACCTTGGCAAGTACATGTACATCAACATTTTGACTGATTTTGATCCTTGCAGTCCCATTATGAGGGTTAGTGCAAAGAAAGAAATCTTACAGGTCTGGAGTTTCACGTACATGTAGGCTACAGAGGCCATGGCCTTCACTGCCCCACTCTTAGTCTGTTATTCCAATTGCCCATTTAAGAAGCCTTGCCCCTACAAGGACGAATTACATAAACAGTAGATTAAAAGGAAGGAACTGCTTCTACAAGTAGGCTTACTTTCTATGAATTAATAACAGCCAACCTGCAAAGGTAGGTTTCAGATGAAACATCTTGTGTTGTTTATAACAAGAAAGTGAAAATGAATACGGCGAACACAAACTACAGGCGTTAACATTTGTGTGATCATTTGATGTATTTTGAGAACATTAATGAATGATGTACCCAACTCTGAAATAAAATATAATTTAGACATTTTAAATCCATCCACAACAACATGGTTTGAACATACACACTTTACATCATGTATATGAACATGTATATTTGTACATTTGTACTGTAATTCAGCACTTCAAATGTCCAACTGAATCAGTGAATTGCAAATATTGATACTGTGTTATGCTAATTATTTCTGAAAGTGAATTTATAAACCATCTGCATATTGAACTCAATATCTCTTTAAATGCCAATAAATGTATCATCAATATTTAATGAAATTCTTGTCTAATACCGTAATTTCCGGAATATAAGCCGCGTGGTGTATAAGCCGCACTACCCCAAAATCACCAAAACAAGATTCACGCGTCAACATATAAGCCGCACCGCGTATAAGCCGCACACACAGAAGCCCGCCGGACGCCACTCACTGTCGGTATATCGCCACAAAGGGGGTCATTGTGTTGCGTTCAAGTTAAAATGTATTGAAAGAGACACAATAGCATACCTACCAACCTTGACAAGTGAAAATTCGTAATACTAGTAATAGTAAAGTTTGGCACATTTTACGCATGTCCGAAATACATGTGCATGTACAGGAATCAACGGCACTGCTTGTGGGATCGATGTTTCTTCGACTCCACGTGTTTCTTGACATCGTTAAGGCCACCATGGCTAATGCAGAAATCCGTGCTGCATATTTTACAAAATGCGTGATGTTCCCCAAGTTCGGAGGCAGCAATAACTGGGTAGCTTTCTGAGTATTTATCTCGAAATTTCTGCACCGCAGCTTTCTGCGACATTTTTATTTTGCTGTTCCGTTCCCGTATCACTATTTACGGCATTCGGGAATGTCGAACGTAGTCCCGCTGGTTGCCTGCTTTCTGCACAACGTACATGTAATCACTACAACGGCAACCAACGAAACGATGACTCATCGCCTGCCACGCGTAACGAATTTTCCTATTGGCTCCTTCCATAGACTACGATATAACGAATTTTCCCATTGGCTACCAGAGGGTACACGCATGGCATCTACGTCGTGGATTCTGATGTCGCTGGCGCTAAACGTTGCAACGGTTTTTTCAGAAGTTTTGAATAAATCTGTGTGCATCGAGGTCCGCTCACTAAAACTGACAATGACCAGACCATTTTCGCTACGAACAATAAAGGTTTTTAGGTTTCTGTTTCTGTCTGTTTACCAACGATTTTTGCTTAATTGTGCATTGGACGGTAATTCAGTAAGATAACACGCACCGTTTTTCTGCTCCACGATTTAGTCCCAGAATTGTATGTTTTCTCGTAAAAAGTGGACTCTTCATCAATCCAACATACAACAGTACTTTGGCGGTAAGAATCTCATCAGGTCTGGAGATTTTATGGTGTAAAATTCTGCCCAGAAGTTGATATTCTAACTTTTCACTTCGTGTTTTTGACGGAAACAGTCGCGCGTGGGCCTACGTACTAATACTATGCTGATGGTCGTCTAATTCCGACATGACGCTATGCACGCTTGGCTTCGTGTGCTTTCTATTGTGTGCATCATTTACCTGGCCCACGCCGCCGTCGCCATGTTGGATCCTGAACCGAAGTGACAATTTCCTACTCCTACCCAATACAAGTGAGCCTACTACAATCGGCCTACCGTCTCATCATTCACGTTTTCGGAGTCCTCCTCGTCGCAGGTATGGAAAACGTATCACCTACTACAGCAATTCACTTTCTACTTGGCAACTTGATCTCAGTTTAGAAGCCGGAGATATCCATCCAAATCCTGGCCCACCACGTTTTCCCTGCAGAGACTGCACTAAAGCTGTTCGTCGAAACCAGAGAGGGATCCAATGTGATGGCTGCGATCAATGGTACCACTCATCTTGCATTGGTTTGGGTGTACTATTGTACAACACCCTTTCCGCCTCAACTTTACCTTGGCACTGCCATCACTGTGAACTGCTTCATTTCCCAGATAACTTTTTTGAGACAGAACTTCCCCCGACTCAATCATCCAACTCGACAACTACCGCCAGTGTACCACGTTCAACTGCAGGCAGCAAGTATGTCACAGGTACATTCTTTAATGCCAGGAGCATCAAGAATAAAGCAAACGAATTGTGGGCATTTCTTGATTCAAACCCTCCAGATATTGTAGGTATTGTGGAGACGTGGCTTGCCTCAAACAACTCGACAACTGAACCTCTTCTGCAGCGATATGGGTACACCTCATTTCGACGAGACCAAGTATTGGTAGAGGTGGCGGTGTACTCTCAGCGTTAAGTCGTCCTCTCACCACGCCGTGTCCCAGAATTAGAACATCCTGACCTTGAACTCTGCTGCATCGAACTTACCCTGGATACCAGTAAATGGATAATCTGCACATTGTACCGCTTCTCCTAATGCCACTGCCGTGTTCTGGGACAACTTCCAAGCAGCTATTGATAACATTCAGCTTGTAGTCAACAGCTATACAGGGATCATCATCATGGGGGACTTTAATGTGAACTGGTCTGATATTAATTCGACTGACGTACAACACCTCACCCATGTACTCTCAGGATTGGACATGGCCCAACTTGTCCAAACAGTTACGCGTCAGTGTCCCCAGGACTTGTCAACCGGTTCCATCATTGACTTATTGTTCACCAATGTACCCATGCTGGTCCAAGCGTCAACTGGGCCTAACCCAGTAGGTAGTGACCACCATGCCGTATCCTTCCAGATTAGAAAGTGTGCCAGTAAACAATGTAAAACATTAGTTAGGCAGTTCATCTCATACAAACAGGGTGATTTTGAGCATTTTAACAATTTACTTAGATTGGCCCCCTGGAGTCTTTTTATGGATGTAGGTAATGTTGATGATGCATGGAATGGTTTTCTTGATCTCTGATGCTGCAGCACGTGATGCAATTCCCCATAAAAAGTGTAAATCAAAGCGAACATGCCCCTGGATTACTGACACTATTAAATGTCTCGTCCTGAAGAAACGTGCTGCCTTTCGATTAGCAAAACGTCCTGATTCATCCAATAAGTGGGAACTGTACAAAAAGGCACGTAACATGGTCAAGCAGGCAGTCAACATTTCGTACTCAAAATATGTTAACGAACTTTTTTCGGACACTACAGACAACAAAAAGCGATTTTTCGCTTTTGTGCGCAGCCAAAGAAAAAGCCATTCCACGCCAGTCATCAACCACCAAGGTAACACTGTCCACAAGCCTGTAGTAATATCCCAACTGTTTGGTGAATATTTTCAATCGGTCTTTGTTCCTCCTGAGCAAAATATGTCTGAAGTTCCCCCCAAATGTGACATTCCCATCCCAGCCCTTGAAACCATTAATTTCCCTAGTTGTGTCATTGAGAAGATCGTTACTAATATGCCTGACAATAAATCGCCTGGTCCAGATGGAATTACAGGAAAATTTCTCAAAACCTGCATCTACACAATTTCACCAATTCTCAGCAAATTCTATAACACATCACTTGGCTCTGGTGAATTACCCACAATGTGGAAACAGGCGAACATTACACCAATTTTCAAATCTGGTGATTCGTGTTGTATTTCCAATTACCGACCTATTGCCCTTACTTCAGTGTTTTGCAAAATAATGGAATCTGTCATTGCAGTCAACATGAAAACACACTTGAATGAGAATATGTTACTATCTCCATTACAACATGGCTTTGTTAAGGGTCGCTCTTGTGTGACACAGCTTCTCAATGTTACCAATACATGGCTTCAAATTCTCGACCAAGCCCCGAAAATTGATGCTGTGTTTTTGGATTTTGCTAAGGCTTTTGATGTAATGCCTCATAATGTCTTACTCAGTAAACTAACCCAACAGTACAACATAACTGGTAATGTATGGCATTGGTTAAAGTCATTTATCTCTGACAGACAGCAAAAGGTTTTGTTTAAAGGTGCATACTCCTCTTGGTTTTCTGTCCTCTCGGGTGTACCCCAGGGCAGTGTACTTGGCCCACTCTTGTTTAATTTATTTATCAATGACCTACCTCAACACATTGTGTCAAATACCCTGTTATTCGCCGATGATACGCTCATATTTAGACCAATACAGTGCCATTCAGATGAACTTGTACTTCAGCATGACATAAATCAAGTTCGTAAATGGTGTATCCAAAACAAAATGCAACTAAATGTTAAGAAAACTAAAGTGATGCGCATCACACTGTGTAAAGATCGAGTGGAGCCAAGTTACATGCTAGACAACTCACCGCTGGATGTAGTAACTAAATATAAGTACCTTGGTGTTGTTTTGAACAACAAGATCACCTGGGAGGATCATGTACAGTACACTACCTCTAAAGCAAATAAACTACTGGGATTTATTTTAGTGTTGCACGTGACCTGTCCAAGGATGCTCTACTCTCATTGTATAAGGCCTTAGTCCTACCAGTTCTAGAGTATGGTCAGCCGATATGGTTTCTTTACAATAGAAATCATATAGAAAAGAGTGGAAGCGAATCAACGCCGGGCTACTAGAATGATCTTAAAACAGAAGAAAATGGAAATGGATTACAAGGATAGGTTAGCCATTTTGAATATGTCTTCTCGAATCCAGACGGGTATATCTGTTACTGACATTTATCATCAAAGCATTGTACGGTGTTATTGGCAGCGAAATTGTAAGCGTGATGTCACCATTAATGGTCGATATGTTGAAGCGGTAAAGTTTAGCCACCTCAGGTCTCGCAAAAGGCTTCACTTTTCTCCGGTGAATGTCTTTCCTCGTTCCTGGGAGGCACTGCCAGATTCACTGAGAACTGGGGTGGTCGAACTCTCTCTTCAACATTGGACCAAAGCATTAAAGTCCCACCTGCAGGAAACCGCTAAGGCAACTACTGTACATGTACTTGTATACACATTCATTGTTTTGTTCCATGAGCTTTTTCATTCATTTATTTATTTATTTATTTTGGTAATAATTCTATTTTATGCAATAATTGATATTCGATATAATGCAAATTTCTGTTTATATTTATTTAAATTCATTTTTTATTTTTATTTTTTATATTTTGTATGCATTGTATTTATTTATTTAAATATTTAATTTAATTTATTATTGTGTACATACAATGTAGTAAGTCAATTTATCCCTGTATCTTTTTATTGTGAAGCATGTGGCATTGGAAGGGGAGGCCTTTGGGCAACAGTTATTTGGTTAACTTTTCCCCTTCCTGGCATGTGCTGCATGCTTCAACACTTTGTCACGTATTTACGTTGTGTATTGTTTGTTGTTCATGTGAGAATGCCGAATAAATAATAATAATAATAATAATAATAATTGTGTTTTGTTCTTCAAGATTCATACCTCGGTGTATAAGCCGCAGGCAACTTTTACCGTGTCAAAATCAACGTATAAGCCGCGGCTTATATTCCGGAAATTACGGTACATGTAGCTACTTGAATAAGCTACTTAAAATAAAATAGTTGTGAATAAGAACTTAATCTTCTTTGATTTATTTAGACAAATCTGGATGATGTTGGCAACAACTTTAACCCTCCTACATGTACTTCTGGTACCTTTTTCATACAAATTGATCCACCATTTGAAACCATTCGCTTTTGTGGTTTTGAATGGTAAAATACATGTAACTGTGTACAGTATTGATTTCCCCAAATGGTTTTGAATGGTACATGTAGGTCAGCTAATACAAAACCTTGTATGGATCTTTCCAAATGGTAGTACAGCTAATACAAAACCTTGTTTGGATACTTCTAAGTGGTGAATCAATGGACCCTCTATGCATTTGAATGGATTTGAATGGTAGTAAAGCTTGCTACCAACACTCTTCAAATGGTATCACCATGTGTGTACAAAACCAATGGGCATTTTTGAAAGTGGAAATTTTGATTGGTTTCAAATGGTCTATCAGTAGGAGGGTTAAATGCCAATAAATGTGTCATCAATATTTAATGAAATTCTTGTCTAATAGCTACTTGAATAAGCTACTTAAAATAAAATAGTTGTGAATAAGAACTTAATCTTCTTTGATTTATTTAGACAAAGCAACAACTTTAAGATTAAACTGACAACAAACTTTAAGATGAAACTAATTTTGTATATTACCAATAGTTTATCAAAACATTTCCATTTTCTGCAAAGAAAATGAAAGTGAAATAGATTTCTGTTGTTGAATCGATCATCCTCATTAGACTTTAATAATCCTTCATGGATGAGCAGTAAAGCATAGTAAGAGGAATGGCCGACTAATATTTTGTAATGAGTGACACAGCTGTTCATCATGAGTCCGGTGGATAGAAGTGAAACACAGTACAACTTAAATAGAGCAGCCCAAGTAAATATCCACTGCAGTTTAACTAGAGAAAATCTATCATTTTACTGTAGTACATGTATGTAAAGTTTTACTATAATAATTTAATAAAATTATAGTTTCCTTCATTGGAGTAAATATGAAGTAAAAATGAAGTAATATTTCACAAATAGTACAGTTTTATGATAATAATTAAACTGTAGTATTTTGTCTAGCCCTAACTCCCTAGGCCCATTTGCTTACACATAACCTGAATCCTTCCTAACTCCCTAGGCCCATTTGCTTACACATAACCTGAATCCTTCCTAACTCCCTAGGCCCATTTGCTTACACATAACCTGAATCCTCCAAAATCCTTCAGTAGTAAAGCAAGCACATGACATGTATGCACACATGTGTTTCTAATCTGTGATACATGTACATGGCCAGGGACCCTCCCTGCATGCATGGAGCAATAAACAGTGTCCACTGACCCAAGCACTGACCTTGCAATCACTACAACAAACATGGATGTACATGTACCATGGAAAGGCAAGTACATACATGTATGCCTAATAACCTCAATCCTCCAAAATTCTTCACTTTAGCAAAGAGCATGTAGCATGTATCTCAATCCTTCAAAATCCTTCACTTTGGCAAAGAGGATTTTGGAGGATTTGGGAAGGTTACATGTTGTAATTAATAAAAGTGTAGCTTTTTGTAAGGGAGGTTTGCAGTAGTTTGCTTGAGTTGTTGTGGTTCAGGGAAGAACCTGTGGTTAACTCCACATTCCGGTCAGTGTGCTCTGACCTTCTTCAGAAGAAACGTCAAGTTACCCAGATGGTTTTTTCAGAACCACACAACTCAAGAGAAATTATTACATGGTGCTACCGCAAACCTACTCTGTTTATCACTTTCCACCATGCAAACCTTATTTACAGTACAACTTGTCCCATTTCTGTGAATTTCATCATGGCCTTTTTATCGAGAGTGTCTTGAATTTATATGAGACCGTCACTGCTGATGTTTTATGCATGGAGCATTGACAATATACATGTACATGTACATGTACATGTACATGTACAGTACATGTAACAGTCCATTAGTCTGATCACGGATCCTTACCCACAGAAAGGTTCAGATCCTCTACAAGAAATCCATGGTTGAATGCACTATTTCTTTCTTTTTTTTCTTTTCCAAAAACAGATTAATAGGCCGTGGGGATAATGGAACGTAGTAAGAATTTGAAACAATTTTGGGGAGAACATCGGTCTAATTGAACCAGGTCACACATGACCCATAACTAGATCAAGTCACTCTATATGTATGACCCTTGACTCAGGTCACACAAAATATGACCCTTGACTCATACATATAATCATATACATATAATCTTGAATCAGGTCACTCAACATACATGTATGACCCTTGATTAACAACACAACATCTAACCCTTGATTCAACTGGATCACTCAATGTACATACATGTACATGACCCTTTACTCGGTCACTCAACATACATGTACATGTACATGTATGACCCTTGACTTAGGTCACACAACATATTGTATCATCCTTGACTCTGATAATGTATGACCCTCAACCTGGGTCAATTAATGTATGACCCTTAACTCAGGTCATGCAATATATTATGACCTTTGACATGGGTTTGTATAAAGTTGGATAGTACAAGTACTTTCCACCATACAAAGCATTGTACACTAGACAAAGCATTGAAGATCTGACATCACACTTCGAGGATCGTGAATTATGCCAGATACTGCTGCGGCCGCCATGTTTTCCCCAAGATTCAACTTTGTCTTTGGTCGGTAGCTAGCGCGCGACCCTCAAAGCGTGACGTCAGATCTTCAGCACAACGTACGTATCCAATGAAATCCCTTGAATGGTACGCCTGGAGACTGTCTATATCCTTGATATAGGATAAAGACAGGGGACCAGTCTACACTAGATTATATATCATCAGTGACCATCAGTGCAGCACTAATAATTTAGAAAAACTGTTAAGCCTAATAAAATCTTCTAAATGACACAAAAAATTCACAGGTTGTTAATAATAATAATAATAATGTGGACTTACATGTATATGGCACACGTATCCACCAAACTGGTGCTCAAGGCGCATTACATTATTACCCCTACTCATCAGGCTCATAAATCATTCCTGAAACCACCTCAGCTCCCTGGGGAGTATACAGCTCAATTGCTGCCATTTCAGCGCATATGGGCTAATCAAACACAACAACCAACTCTGCCCTCACAGGTACCCATTTACCCCTGGGTGGAGAGAAGCAATTATGGTAAAGTGTCTTGCTCAGCCGGTTGCGGCTGGGATTCGAAGCCACATTCTGACGACTCGGCCATCAGAACACAAATCCGATGCACTAAACCGCTCGACCATGGCACTCCATGTTGTCTATGAATTTATCATGATTCTTCTATGTCTTTATGGATGCATTTATAAGTACATCTTGAGTCTTGACTTCAGAAAATGTGGACCAAACTACATAAACATACATCAGCTGGAACAGAACTTACATACATGTATGTACACTGTCTTCATTATTCAAGCAAACTGCTCTTCACCACAGAACAGACCTTAAGCTACAGTCCCACCACCCCGCTAATATGCCGCAGAGAGGCGTTAGATGCCGGCATCAAGAAATAAAATGACCGTGGTGTAGTGTCTGTTAACGTCTATTAACGTCCCTTAACGCCCTGATTTGTCATTGCAGTCCCACATACACGGCATACAAACGGTATACAGCCGGCTTACAAGCACGTTAGAGGGAGGCAGACCCACGCTAGCGGGCGGCAGAGAGACGCTAATTGGCGTTGGCACTGCGCAGAGGGAGGCAAACAGGCGCTAACAGCTCGCCGGCAGACCTACGCTAGAGGGCGGCATACCCTCGTTAGGGGGCGGCAGACCTACGGAACAGCCCCGCTAGATGCCGTCCCATAGCGTCGGTCTGCCGTCCCTTAGCGTCGGTCTGCCGTCCCATAGCGCAGTAATGCCTCCCTGATGCCATCTCTTTCGAGTTCCGCGCCATACCACGCAACAAGGCGGCAACAACACGCTGGAAGGCGGTGGACCCTCGCACGATAACGGCAGACCCTCGCTAGATGGGGGCAGACCTGCGTTAATAGGCGTTAATAGGCGGCAAGCAAAGTTCGCGTTCACCCCGCAATTATAAAACATTTTTATAATTTCGGGGACGGTTGCCGGCATGTGGCGTTACATGGCGGCGACCTACGTTGACCTGCGTTAAGAGCCGCAGCTACACGGTGGTCCTGCGCTGATACACGGTGACCAGGCCGGCAACAAATATTTGCTCTGCCGGCATCTAACGGGCTCGCTAACGTGGTGGTGGGACTGTAGCTTTAACAGTGTGTGTCAACTGCAGTCGCTCAACTCACTCAGACAGGAGAGTATTATGAAACACTTGAGATTACATGTATCAGTACTTGGTGCCAATCATAATCAAATAAGCATGATGACAAGAGTGGTAGATTAAATGTTTTAATCTACTCTAGACGATGATTGTGTCTTGTCTCGTAAAAAGCCAACACCAATTGAAATCCACAGGGTGTCTGTTGCCGCGGTGTTGTCTGCAGATTGCATGAGTACACACTAGATTGTTAGGCACAATCGTTAGACACTCATCAATGTGTGAAAGTGTGACAGCTCGCAACACGCGATGCTACGTTTGTTTGCGCACTATCACTTCACCACAAACCGTACCGGTCAAGTCATGCCCATAATGAATTATTCTCTGTCCAAGAGTAGCCCTAGAGAATCGGATTCAGAGCTATCAGTGTTAGGTGTCCATGATGAAACTTTGGCAGGGAAGTGAAATCCAGTCGGAAAAACTGGTCCGTGAATTGCAGGCAACAGATGAAAAAATGCATGGATCGGTTACAAAGACGAGTGCAGGGGCGGTGTTGCCACGGATAAATAACGAAAGGCGAGACGAAGGAGCAGGACTGATTTTCTCCACTCTCAATTAAAGCCACCATAACTTGAAGAAATCTAGTTAGTTTTGCCCCAAATCGGGTGGTGGGGGGGGGGGGGGGGTCAGAACACTCTTTCTATCTTAAATGTACATGTACATTCCAGTGTGAGTTCGCTGTGATCCGACACTCCCACATGACTTCGTTAACCCTAACCTTCCCAAATCCTCCAAAATCCTCTTTACTAAAGTGAAGGATTTTGAAGGATTGAGGTTACATACATGTACATGCTACATGCTCTTTGCTAAAGTGAAGGATTTTGGAGGATTGAGGTTATTAGGTATACTTATGCCTTTCCATGGTACATGTACATCCAGGTTTGTTGTAGTGATTGCAAGGTCAGTGCTTGGGTCAGTGGACACTGTTTATTGCTCCATGCATGCAGGGAGGGTCCCTGGCCATGTACATGTATCACAGATTAGAAACACATGTGTGCATACATGTCATGTGCTTGCTTTACTATTGAAGGATTTTGGAGGATTCAGGTTAAGTGTAAGCAAATGGGCCTAGGGAGTTAGGAAGGATTCAGGTTATGTGTAAGCAAATGGGACTAGGGAGTTAGGAAGGATTCAGGTTATGTGTAAGCAAATGGGCCTAGGGAGTTAGGAAGGATTCAGGTTATGTGTTTAGCAAATGGGCCTAGGGAGTTAGGAAGGATTCAGGTTATGTGTAAGCAAATGGGCCTAGGGAGTTAGGAAGGATTCAGGTTATGTGTTTAGCAAATGGGCCTAGGGAGTTAGGAAGGATTCAGGTTATGTGTAAGCAAATGGGCCTATAGTTAGGGTTAAATTAATGCATGTTTGTTTTCTCCAGTATATGAACGAAGATACCCCGGACCCCTGGACAAATCAGGCCAACCACAATGAGTTATACATGTGCACAAGGTAGTCCCTGACATTTCAGCACTCCCAGATCCCCCACTCTCAATCTCTCTTGCTAGATTATAATATGAAAGCCATGGCATCGGGTGTTATTAGGATCAAATAAATACAACTGAACTGTAAAACTGGTGCAGTGACACAGCTCTTTTTATTTCGTTTCAGATTTCTTTTTATTGCTAAGCGTTCTCTTGTTGATAGAAACGAGCTCGACACGACGCTTTATTAAGGAAACAAGCACTTGACATTTTGAACAAATGATTACAAAACAAGTCACTACATACACTATGTGTCTACTGTGGTATCTGTGAACAAATGGCTTGAGGAATTAAGAACAAAGGCAGGTGAGGTAAAAGATCATGATGAAAAGAAATATCACGATTCATCTCAATTCTTGTACATGTACATTAAAATCTCGCTTTTTGATTTTGCTGTTAATTTGGAAATTAATTACAATTTGCCGTAACATTTCCAAAATACCATATAGTGAAAGTGTTTGAGCAACTTCAATTGTTCTTAAAAATACAGCTGATATTAACATGTAAGATAGAATAAATTTCTGATTCATACGAAATGACGATCAACATTTCTTTTTTACAAGACAATACCATCAGTGGCGTAGCTGGCTATGTTCGCCAGGGGGGGGGCGAATCGGATCCCAGGGGGCCCACCAATCAATGACACCGACTTTAGGTAATATCGAAGCATATCATATTCTTCAAAGTATCAACATAAATGTCAATGATATGATCAATCGAGTTCCATTCTGCGCTTTTTAATTTTGGAAACTTATCAATCACTATGCCAAAGTCTACGTTTTCTGCTATTTCTCATTCTATACACATCATAGCCAAACAATTCAACGCTCCTCAGACATGGTGCTCCTGAGATAATTTTTGATGAGCTTTAATCGACTGAATGTGCATTCTGCTTGCGCAGAGCTTACTGGTATGGTCACGAATAGTCTGTAAAGAGTACATACATTCGGAAAAGCCATTTTCGTAATTGTTATCCGGAAAACGTGTTAGTGCTGCTACATGTATATACCTTCTACATGCATATTAAGCCATTGGATTTTGATTAATCGCTGGTTATAAAAAAATGACTGTACAGATTTTTAGGGCCCCCTCTTTACCTGGGGCCGTGGGCAACTACCCTTTTGCCCTTATGTAAAAGTGGCCCTGTATACAGGGCCGGATTTATAAGGGGCAAAGGGCAGTGCCCAGGTCCCCTGCCAGAGGGCCCCCAGACTAAGGACTTCCTTTATAAAAAATGTAATAATTATAAAATTAGTTTTATATTTTTTTCGAAGAAATGCGGTTTATCATTCATTTTAGCTCATTTTTTATTTGTCATGTAATTTAATTTCTATGTCGAGGGGCCCCCGAACCTGAAGTGCCCCGGGCCCCTCAAGGTGAACACGGTGACTGAAAATGACTGGCTTATTTACATGTATGCAGCAGCAACGGTAATATGACCTTATCATGTGGGGTATTATTTTCAGTCACTGAGTTAATCTGAAACTACATGTAGCACTCTGATTCCATGCTCTGTTGATCGTGATGATATTGTCCCTGTAACTACAGTATAATAATAAATAATAAACGGGTATTTATATAGCGCCTTTAACAAGATCAAAGCGCTTAACAAATCAAGAATGAAAACCTAGCAATGGCTACAAAGGAAATTAGAAGAGAAAGGTTTTGAGAAGTTTTTTAAAAATCTGGATTGAAGAAGAATTTCTGATGTGAACAGGGAGTTTGTTCCATTCCTTAGGGTCAGCTATGGCAAAAGCTTTGTCACCAGTTTTGTGTGATTTTATATTAACATATAAACGGGATGTATCAGATGAAGACCGAAGCCCCTCCCTACCTGGGACATGAGGACAATAGGTCAGTCAGGTAGGGAGGAGCTACGCCATGTTGGCACTTGAAAAGATTGAGAAGTAATTTAAAAAGGATGCGATGTTTAGCAGGTAACCAGTGTAATTGTTGCAGAAGTTCCGGGGCATCGGAGAATCGGCCGACTGATTTTCTTTTATCGCCACGAATACATGCTATCATCCTGACGATTGGGATTTCATTTTCTTCTGACTTGTCAAGCTTAATGCGGCGTTCACACAGTGCCGATTATGGCTCCCGTTTGAGATCAGACAGCGCTACGACACGAAAAGTGAAAAAGTCGGATTACTATCCTCAATGATCTGGAATGTCCTATCATTGTCTGAACGCATGATACGTTCGTAACAGAGTCCTACGGATCGGGAAAGGTCCAGAGAGGTCGGCCAAGCACTCCCGACAGTAGGTGCGTCCCGTAACATTCGGGAAACTCAGCCGATTTTGTCTAGTCGGATTACAATCGTGACTATGTCGTGACAGATTCTGATGTATCGGATCAAAATCGTAACAATGTCCTGTGTTGTCTGGACGGTGTCTGGACGGTGTCCTGTGGATCGGGACGCTGTCGTGATGAACGGGCATGATTTGGAGTGAGAATCCGCCGTTTCGACGATTCTTTTAGGACCGGACTATCACGTGACTAACGGTTTTCTAACGGATGTCTTCCGTCAGCGTCGGTTCACTGTCCGGTCACTGTCTGATCTCTGTCGGATCTCATTCGGGAGAATCGGGACGCTGTCGGGACAGATTCGGTCGTTTTTTACCATGCTGAAGATACAAATCGGATCAGATTCGGATTGAGAACGGGAGAATCGGGACGAATTCGGCTGGAAACGGCTGAATCGGGACGCTTCCTGAACAATATCTGATTGTTGTCGTGATTAAATAAATGTTTTTACAAATTTGTGAATTTCCCTCCACGAATCACAGGATCTTGATCAGACTTTTGACAAATTTTAATCGGGAATGGTCCTATCAAGGACGGCAGTAAAAATCCTGAATGTGTGACTGAGGCTTAAGAGAGTTCTGAAATAAAGTTCATGTAATTTTTAGTAATTTTATATTATTTCTGATGACAGAGGACCTGGGCTTCTTGTAACTCCATCTTTGGGAGATCATAACAGTAAAGATGATTGATTTTATTTTTATAATTTCAAGATTACCAAAAGTATATAGTATCTTTAAGAGAAGCTATCAAATAATATCTTCAGCTTGTTTTTCTATGCGTCCTTCAAATTCATTTTCGTCGTGAAAATTTGCCAGATCTGCATGTTTACAGAGCTATTGAGACTTGAGCAAAGGTCAGACTACTAGATATTGACATTATCTTAAGCTTGATTTTCTTATATCGCCACGGATACACGCTATCATCCTGACGATTGGGATTTCAATTTCTTCTGACTTGTCAAGCTTAAGAGAGTTCTGACTCCATTACAACCCTGACAGATGGCTCTTTATCTGTGTGATCTTCTCGGCATATGGCTTCTAGATGATTTTACTCAAGTAACCACAATGCCAGTATATTTTAAAGAAGTATCGCGTGACATTTTCATTATTTTAACGGCAAAATCGGAACACGGGTGTTTTCATTGGAACATTAATCCTTTTAGAAAGGAAAGAAGTGACATATTTCACATAAACATTTCTGAAGCTTGGCTTAGCAGTAATTAAGTGCCCAAATGAAATAATGACTGGACCTACAATCAATGAATTTTTGGGACATATTTATGGTAAAACCATGCTTCTAATGATTGTTTTGAGAATTGTATAATAACCCTACATGTATAATGTAACTCCCTAGGCCCATTTGCTTACACATAACCTGAATCCTCCAAAATCCTTCAGTACTAAAGCAAGCACATGACATGTATGCACACATGTGTTTCTAATCTGTGATACATGTACATGTACATGGCCAAGGACCCTCCCTGCATGCATGGAGCAATAAACAGTGTCCACTGACCCAAGCACTGAACTTGCAATCACTACAACAAACCTGGATGTACATGTACCATGGAAAGGCAAGTATGCCTAATAACCTCAATCCTCCAAAAATCCGTCACTTTAGCAAAGAGCATGTAGCATGCAACCTCAATCCTTCAAAATCCTTCATTTTAGCAAAGAAGATTTTGGAGGATATGTAAGAAGAAAAAAAATCGCCGAAAATTGCCAGTAAAAACGATGCACATTTACAGGCACGGTTCAAAATTGCTATTTGGCATTGTACATGTATGTTCATTTCAACTCTCTAGTATTCAAGAAATACATGCAAGTCATAAAACTAACCTGTGAGGTTCATTACATGTAACAATATAACAATGTTTATGTTGTTTTACAGAAATTTTCCTGACTGCAGTAAATTCGATGTAACAATTCATGTTTTCTCTTTAGATGAAAGTACTTTAGATGGAATAATTTCTGAGGATGATCGTTTCGTACGTACCGAAGTTTTAAGATAATTCATAAATTTGATAATCTGGTCATTACCAAGGATATACATGTACATGTACCTTCGGTTTAATAAAATAACTGTAAATAAATCCCTCCTATTCTCAAACCCATTCGTTTTTATAGGGTTTTAAAGGGATCAAACTAAGGGTTTTAAGCACTCAAATGAATGTCCGGGGCTTGTGTGTAAAATAAAATAATAAATCCAAAATAATGGTTATTGGCCTTACGTTTCGAACTTAATTAGCAGGTTCTTTCTCAAAGGCAAAATGAGACAAGGTATACACAACACACATAAGAGTAAGAAGAAGTTAATCAGGTGTGAAATGAAAACAGAAGGAGAAGATATAAAAAACAAAGTCAAGTACTGGTCCTGGGACTGGATTAAGTATGAATAGAAGTACATGGACGAGGAGTTTTTGGCTGGATGAAGAGATTAGTAAAAAGCAAATATACTACTCAAAACAATTTCGGGAACACCGGAATAATCTCAGTTAAAGCAAGATCATTTATTTCAGATAAACACAATGTTTCACAGAATTGATGAGAAACAACTGCACAATGAACAGATGATAAAGGATGCATGTAGTGATTACACATTTCATGACATGACTACTGAAAGAGAGAGGGGGTTGCAAATGAAAATCCCGGTTTCATGGAACATTTCAAACCTATTTGATGTTAAAAATCCGGTGTTCCCTAAATTGTTTTGAGTAGTATTAATAAATAAGCAGAATCATAGCAATTTTTTGCAGCATATCTTGTAACGACCAACAGTAACGACCAACAGTAACAGGTTGAAATTCCCTTTAATTTCATGCATTCCACATTGTCGCTTCACACATGTTTCTACGACTCATTTTTCACAATTGAATTTCACACCAGTGTCACCACAAACCCACGACTAACATTTCACAGTGCTAGACATCCAATCTTACATGTAATTGAATTTGTTGCTATTTGCTAATGGCGCTCTGTGGTCTCAACATGAACACGAATCTGTGTCCATCGAATGATTGATTTATACTGGATATCAAAGGAGAGGGGAGGGGGGGGGGTCGTCTTGGTGAATTGTTGGTGTGTGTGTCTCTCTCTCTGTTCAATACATTGTCTGGACTTCCGTAACGCACATAGTGTGCACCTGTTTAATGTATGTTAAGTGAAGTGTACACCATTGATAATCATCCAATTACAATTTAAATTACTAAATTATAATATAACAAATTACTTGAGGTCAAGTTGGTGACCAAACATCCCAAGACATTATTCCGTCTGATGTGCTATAATTTTTTAGAAAATGAGAAGTGTATTTCAAATTTTGACATAGATCACGAACGTGATCCCAGGCCTGTACCACTCATTTTCCCTGTTAGTCCTAACCCTCCAAAATCCTCCAAAATCCTCTTTGCTAAAGTGAAGGATTTTGAAGGATTGAGGTTACATGCTACATGCTCTTTGCTAAAGTGAAGGATTTTGGAGGATTGAGGTTATTAGGCATACTTGCCTTTCCATGATACATGTACATCCATGTTTGTTGACTTGTAGTGATTGCAAGGTCAGTGCTTGGGTCAGTGGACACTGTTTATTGCTCCATGCATGCAGGGAGGGTCCCTGGCCATTAGAAACACATGTGTGCATACATGTCATGTGCTTGCTTTACTACTGAAGGATTTTGGAGTAAGCAATTTTATTGAAATAACTTATTTCAAATAAAGTTGACTAAGATAATTACCAGAACATGGATAAAGAGTAATGAAATTAAATGAATAAACGACTTGAACGATACACAACCTTTCACGATACATGAGAATAAAAAATACAATGAACTAAATGATGTAGAGAAACAAAGATCTGTGAAAGTTACAGATCATTGAGTAAAAATCATTTTTCAGAGAAACGTGTTTATAATTTACTTTACTAATAATAATAATAATGTGTGGACTTACATGTATATATAGCGCACGTATCCACCAACTGAGTGGTGCTCAAGGCGCATTATATTATTACCCCTGCTCATAAGGCTCATAAATCATTCCTGAAACCATCTCAGCTCCCAGGGGAGTATACAGCTCAATTGCTGCCATTACAGCGCATATAGGGCTAATCAACCAACTCTGCCCTCACAGGTACCCATTTAACCCCTGGGTGGAGAGAAGCAATTATGGTTAAGTGTCTTGCTCAAGGACACAAGTGTCACGGCCGGGATTCAAACCCACATTCTGCTGCTAACACCAGAACTTGAGTCCGGTAAGCTAGACCGCTAGGCCACAACACTCCGTGCTAGTATCGGGCACTGACTGCTCTCACAGTCATGGTATTTTTGTTTATAATGTACCATGTGTTCTGAGGACTTACTTTAAGTTAACTAAACACTGCAAGTTTTGGTTTTATTATTATTATTTTTTTTAGAATAAAACATTCTCCATAATCATTTAAAGCTTTTGGTCATTTTCAGTTTCACATGATGTACATAGGGCAGTGCCGGGTATCCGGATTGAAACTGTCATTACCCCGGTTCCATTTTTCAGTTCCAATTACCCGTAAACGACTTTTGAAAAGTTGTACAGAACATTTAAGCCACAAAAAATGGAAGTCTCTGACTTTTTGTTAAAAAAATTTTTTTGTGGGGAATGGGGATGCTACGAGTCATTTTTAATATACATAGAAGCGGGAAATTATTACAGTCTGTCCATATTTACATGTATTATGACTCTAATAAAACAAGAGAAACTTGTGTTCATATTGGTTATTTTATACATTCGGGAGTATTTGTGTTTTTACAAAATGTTTTTATGTTTTTTTCAGTTATCCAGTTCCCGAAATAACCGAAAACGCACAGCCTTATTATATGTACAACATTTTTTCACATGTGTCACCGCAAACAGTCTTAAATCCTTTTCACCATGCAAAGCTACAAATCGTACTACACGGTATCACCGCAGTCTTTACTTATCCTTTTCAACATGCAAAGATACAAATCTTACTACATGGTGTCACCGCAAACGGTCTTTACTTATCCTTTTCAACATGCAAAGCTACAAGTCTTACTACATGGTGTCACCGCAAACGGTCTTTACTTATCCTTTTCACCATGCAAAGCTACAAATCTTACTACATGGTGTCACCGCAAACAGTCTTTACTTATCCTCTTCACCATGCAAAGCTACAAATCTTACTACATGGTGTCACCGCAAACGGTCTTTACTTATCCTTTTCAACATGCAAAGATACAAATCTTACTACATTGCGTCACCGCAAACGGTCTTTACTTATCCTCTTCACCATGCAAAGATACAAATCTTACTACATGGTGTCACCGCAAACAGTCTTTACTTATCCTTTTCAACATGCAAAGATACAAATCTTACTACATTGCGTCACCGCAAACGGTCTTTACTTATCCTTTTCAACATGCAAAGATACAAATCTTACTACATTGCGTCACCGCAAACAGTCTTGACTTATCCTTTTCACCATGCAAAGATACAAATCTTAAGGTACGACATACAGTAGACTGAAGGTCTGACGTCACGCTTTGATGCTCATGAATTATGCCAGACACTGGCCGCGGCCGCCATGTTTTCCCAAAATTCACCTTTGACCTCGGTTGGTAGCTAGCGCGCGAGCCTCAAAGCGTGATGGCAGATCATCCGCACAACGTATCCAATGAAACCCCTTGAATGGTACGCCTGGAGCCTGTCTATATCCTTTATATAGGATAAAGACAGGGGACTAGTCTTGGTATAACATTGTTACATGTAATTACCAGATTATCACATTATCACATTATCACATTACAGTTTATTACCTTACCCATACTTCGTGTTAAGTTGATACAATTATCAGTCATCCTGAGAAATTATTCCATCTGAAATGTTTTCATCTAAGAGAAAACGGGAATTGTTAAATTGACATAAAGTTGCCATCCAGCAACATCAAAAACAAGTAACAGTCTTAATTGTTGTTTTCTCAAAACGTGCCCATCTATTACACATGACATTGTTGTCTTTCGACATTGACTTGACGCCAAATGAGGGAAGCCTGAGCCAGCTTGTAGAAATTTATAGTGTAGATTTATTTCTCCGTTAACCCTCCTACTGCTACAAGGGTCAAAAACAGTCAAAATGTTGATACTTGCCAAGGTACATGTATATCTAGTGCACTTAACCAGTTCGCGTCGGGAATAAAAAGGTTTTTCTGGGCCCCTGTGGGGGTTTCTTTTTCTCACACACATGTTAATGGAAGCTTCCACAGCTCGCGGTCACGTCTTCCGAGCATGTCACCGTACACGCGTGGCTCAACCGAGCATGCATACAAATATATCGGAGTTTCCCATGGCGTGTTTAGACGCTCTCCGATCCGTGGTGCAAAATAAAATTGCGTGTATACACGGCCTCCGATGCGAACTGGTTAAAAGTCAAACACTGTCAAACCTTACGTGTAGTAATTACATTTACAGCTCAAAATGTGTCGACTGTTTTTGACTTGTAAAAGCATTGTCTTGTAATTGTATTGTTGAGGTTGGTCAAAATGACAGTAAAAATCAGTCAAAAATGCCCCTGTGTGCACATTTGAGTCAACAGTCAAAACAGGCAGTTGACTGGTCTTGACCTCTATAGCAACTTCCCACTAAAGTGTATCAATAGTAGGAGGGTTAATCACTCACAACAACAACAACAACAACAACAACAACAACAACAACAACAACAACAACAACAACAACAACAACAACAACAACAACAACAACAACAACAACAACAACAACAACAACAACAACAACAACAACAACAACAACAACAACAACAACAACAACAACAACAACAACAACAACAACAACAACAACAACAACAACAACAACAACAACAACAACAACAACAACAACAACAACAACAACAACAACAACAACAACAAAAAACATGTACTTGAAATCCTGAGGGTTGAAATGAACCAAAGTTACCAACTAACAATGCTGTACCTTCCTTTTAGCATAGCGCTGATATCAAACATCCTGAACAAATTATTCTGCTTTACGTTTTCTAATCTTAAAGATAACATTGCAAATGAATGTCCTTCTTTGACATTTGAAGATTAATCAAGATTGAGCAAGATCGAAATGTACTGTGTCAGTATGTCTACATACGCTGTACATGGAAGTCTGACTGTCCTTGACTGTGTTGCCCACAAAACTCAAAATTATTAAAATGATTATTCCCAACTGTCTCCAGAACGTGCAGACTGCTCGAGCTGAAACGTCCACAGAATCACGGGTTTCTGTGCAAATTTATTGATTCTCATGAAGTACAATGTATGAATGCACATAATTTACCCTTTAAATACAGACAGTGTTGGCAGGGACCTTGAATATCTACCATACCATTGTCAATTCTGAACTACTTTTGCATCTTTTATTGAGTGGAAAGAAATGGGAATTTGATGAAGAAATCTGTGTGAGTTGGAGTACAAAATCGTGCCTTTTTTTAGCAGAATTATTAGTGTCTGCATAAAATGCTTATTTGTAGTAGCAAATCTTGACATTTTGATAATCAAATTGTAAATTTTGTTTAGCATTTTTCTGATGCGATACAAGCGCAATTATCCACTGGATATGTGGCCTCACGGACGTTTACAGCCGTAACCAGGGCGTGTAATTACATGTACATGTATCCCTGGTTTGGGGATTTGTCAATTTTGCATGCACGACAAAAAGAATCGTCTATAGAAAGTAATTTGAAAAGGATTTTTATGTAGTGCAGACATGATTAGACCGTGTATGAGTCAAATTTCATGCATGACATTTCAATGATGCAAAATCAATGACTGAGTTCCCCTTCTAAATAAAAATGGGTCATTGCTGGCCAACTCTATAAACATCATTCAAAAGAGAGTCTGGATTCAGGGATGAGTACTGCACACTGTATACTGTGCTAAATTAGTCAGTTCACACTGTCACGTTTCACCAGGGTCCATGGTGATTTAGGTGTTTTATTTTATTTATTTATTTTTTTTTGACCTGCATGTTAGCCAGGGTTTGAAAATAAGGCGTCCAAATTTGCATCAAAAATATAATGTTTCAGTGTTTTTGCCTTTGATAAAGATCCTGCTAGAAATGTAAGGTCTCTCAATACTTTTTTCAAATTTGTAAAATAACTTAAATGAGTAAGACTGTTTGCGGTGACACCATGTGAAATTCTCTATTGAGTAGTAATTAGTTCTGAAAAGAACTGGAGGTTACAACTTAAATGATTGACTCGCAATACGTAAGCTACATGTGTGTGCATTACAAATAAAACAGGGTGTTCTTTTACATAAGACAGAATTGTAACATGTACAGTGTAGTTACAAGTATACTGGTATTAACCCTAACCCCTTAGGCATTTTTGCTACATGTAGGAACCATCCCAAATCTAGCCGACGATGACTAGAGCAGAATAGTCGCAACATTGAGAACAAACCAACCGGCTCTTCTCAGAGCCATCACTTTTTCCAAAAAGAGATCATTACATGGTGTACCCGCAAGAACTCAATAACAACTATCTCCACCATGCTGAGCCTCAAATCCTACACACATCCCAAATCCTACGAAATCCATCAACATGCAGTTACTTCAGTAAAAAGCTACCCCAATGTGCAGTAAAAAGCTACCCCAATTGGTACAGTAGCAAATGCAGATGCAAATGCAAATGCAAATTATGCAGATGCAAATTATGCAAATGCAAATTATGCAAATGCCATTATGCAAATGAAAATTATGCAAATGCAAAGCCTGAATCCAACAAAAGCAGCCTGTGGAGTTTGATGGATTTGGTACACATGGATACATGTACATGCTCTATTCACTGGGCTATACTGACTTACTGAATCCAACAGAAAAAAGGCAAAACCACGAGAAGGATTTTGGATTTTAGGAAAACCTCAAATTATAGTTTACGTTCTCATAACAAGATAATTTTTGGATTACCCAAAGTTCAGAACATACAAAACTATGGGGGAAGGGGTGAAGGGGTCGGGGGTCGGGGGTCGGGGGTCGGGGGTCGGGGGTCGGGGGGGGGGGGTTTAGGTCTTTTTCATCAGCAGCTCCAGAACTATGGAATAACTTACCACATGATATTAAACACTCTCAATCCATTGGCATTTTTAAACGTAAAATTAAGACTTGATCTTTTTAACCTACATGTAGATTTTAATTAATTGTATGCACCAAGGTCCATGCATACATGTACAGTAGGACCCGGGTGTCGAACATGTGGGTTTTTTTTTTTAATTTCTTGTTGCTTTCGTTTTTTCTGTATTTTAATGTGTACTTTGTTTAACTTTTTATGTAATGCATGACTGATCATTATGAAAGTTGCACAACACTAATTTTAAATTATTTATTTTATTTATTTTATTTATTTTATTTGGAGCATTTGGGGTACCGATTTAATGTTCTAATTACATGTACATGTAATATCTGATCTTCTCAATCGATGGAAGCAAAGACAAATCCCTGTAATATATGCACAATAACATTACAAAATTAAATAACCATCAGTTGAAGCCAGGGTACATATCTACATACCTTTGATAAAATAAAATAAAATAAATTATTATAAATTACGAAACTATTTTCTCATATTTACGGTATGTTCTCCATAATCCAATTAATTCAACACGATATTGCCAGCTGCGCTCACTCAATCACTATTATTAACAAAATCAATCTCATGTTCCGAATCCAATTTTGTGATTTTTATCTCCAGTGGGCAATTTATAACTGACAGAACAACAGCAATTAGACACATCTCAACAATTTGTAAATGTCTCTTGTCTGTTTTCTCAAGTGTATTTGCACCTGGAGATGTTTCTCGGGTAACGCAACAAGGTGACAATTAAGCATGAAAATGTACAATTTCCAAGGAGTCAATTAATCTGGCAGATTCTTTAAATATTTTTATGAATTATTTTTATTTTTTTGCTGCCAATGTGGATGGAGACCGCTGATTGATAAAACTATTAAAGCATGACAATTAATGTAAGTTTTCTAAGAAGGAACCAATGAAGGGTAACCATATGAGGTCACTGGCATCAGCTTGGAGAGGGAATGGGTTGTTTCAAAAATTGCACTGATTGTACGAGGGTCAAGCATGAATCCAGAACTATACATCTACACCTCATGGAGTTGAAATGGAAACAGGAATGATTTTAACATCAAGTTTGCTTTTGGATAATAATTTGGTCATTTTGTAATTTGTACTTTCCCCCTCTAAGATTCTGAACTAAGTCCACATTACACTGTACACCTGTTTGGGATTTATTTCAAATAAAAAATTTCTGTATCATTTTAAATTCATTATTCAGTAGTCCTGTGTAGTATACATGTACATGTACATGTATGGGAAGCTTCCATGTAACTTAAAACGTAAAATATAAAAGTACAAAGTTTGCCCATATTTGTCACGAATTGTGCAATAAAAAAACTGTATTTGTGTAGTACGTGTCACGTATTGCAAATTGATACACATTTAATCATTATCTTGTAAACTCCGGTCTTCCTTTTTTCATATGACATAAAACACAATAAATGAGGCCACTTTCCTACCGTCACGTTAGCAGTTTTTCTAATGGTTGTAATTTTTTTTTAAATATCTGAAACCACCCAAAAAGAATTTCAACGTTTGAATAGACATGCATGCTTATCCTAAAGATAATTTGAGTTGATTATTGCTATTATTTTTTTCATTACCCTAAAATTTCCATCAACAAATGGACGGAAAAGTGAGGTAACTTTTTCCATCCAATTTTTATGGAAATTTGAGGGTAAAAAAATAAATAAAAAAATTTAAAAAATGAAATAAATCAACTCAAATTAGTTCTAGTATTTAAGCCTGCATGTCCATTCACATATTGAAACACTTTTTGGTCGGTTTCAGGTACTTAAAAATAAATAACAACCATTGGAAAAACTGCTAACGTGACGGATGCAAAGTGGCCCCCTTTATTGTGTTTTTATGTCATATCCTTTATTTTGACATAAATCCTTCTTTGTTTTTCCTGTTTTCCTTGAAGATTTCCCAACCAAAAAACCACACTGAAAAGCCATCAAGAGTAAACTACGGTACATGTATTGTTATTATTATTAGGAACTGGCTGTTTTATTTGTATAACATGACATGCTTCTACATGTATTATGTAGATCAACGACATTAGAAGTGGGTCACTTTAACTATTTGATTTCCTAACAATTTCAAAATCAACGTACGTGCGTGTACTAGGCTTTGGTTTGGAAAATATATCTGGGGATGTACGTGTACACTATAATAATAATGAATATTTGTAATGCGCCGGTATCCGTAAAAAAAAATAAAAAATAAAAAAATGCACATGGTGCAGTAATACAATACATGTATGTACAAGAAAACAAAATTATACAAAAACAGACTGTGAATAGGGTAGATAAAAGGTACAATCCTCATTAAATGTGTCTTGAGGGCAGTTTTGAATGATGTCAGAGATGGAGAAAGTTTGACATGTTCCGGTTAAGACGCAGTACGTAGGTCAGTATTTTAACCCATTATTTCAGAACCTCCGTATCCAAGGTAACTGTGACTTACATGTACTTCCTGTAGACTAGTCAGTTTATTTATTTATTTATTTATTTCTTATTTCAACTGGGTGGTCCATGTACATACAGTACATTCAGTGGTATGTACTGGTCTCCCATGGGTACCAGCATATACAAACACAGTCTACAATACACACACAAGGTCAATTCCATGTTTACAGTTATATATTGGAGGTTTTGGGCTCACTCTTAGTGTTAATGCCATAATACATATATTTCACTCATCAGTTTGTTCACAGTAGTTGCATTATACCCAGTACCTTACTCAGTACAAAAAAATAATTTAATTTTTTTTTATATGTACGCTATATAAGGCCATGTTTTTTTAATAACTTGGATTACGGAATCGCCGCTCGAAAAAATCGCGTTTCTGAAAAAAAAAAAAAAAAAAAAAAAAAAAATCCACAACACTTACAACAGTGCCACCGATCGCGTACATAAAACACCATCGTACAAAACAATACTTTTAGATCACATTTTCTTCAAATACAACAAGATCCCTACAATACATGTACAGTAAATGTGTACACGCACTGCGTGAGCCAGTGAACGGAGAAAAACATCGCGGCCGATGTATGATGGAAACCAGACCAATGTTATGCATTCACGTACAAAAGTGCGAGTCCGTTTATAGACTATACTATTTGCCCAAGTGCATACATTGGCCATTTAGTAACAACTACATGTACGTGCATCGCGCGACTTGACCTCACGGCCCAAACTCATGCAATCGATTGCTGTCAACAAATGGTCTGTGTGTGCGAATTTGGGCAGAGCATCAGCGTGTGTGCATCTGTTGTTTACAATGGCGGCCGCTGCCGAGACTTGGTGCATCTTGCTGCTTTTTTTTTTCAAGCCGAATAATGTAAAAAGTTTAGGTCGCGCGTAGTTAGGTCGGTCAGAAACCGAAACAGAACATTTTGTTAAGCCTAAACACTCGCGACATTCATTCAGTGACTTTCTGCTTTTGTCTACATAAATTGTGTATAATGTACGTGTTTTAGAAGCCGCCTGCCTTCGGTTTTTTTTTTTTTTTTTTTCGCCTCACCGATTTCGTGAGCTCAAATTCGTAATCCCGGTCATTTTTTTTTTTTTTTTTTTTTTTTTTCCCCGATCCCCGCTCATTTTTTGTAGCTTACAAATCCGTAATCCAAGTAATAAAAAACAAACGGCCTAAGAGAAAATGTGAAATTTTTATGCATGTTTGGAAATATAAGGTGAATAACCAGCATTTTTGTCTTATGCATGTAATAATAATAATAATAATAATAATAATAATAATAATAATGTGTGGACTTATATAGCGTATCCACCAACTGAGTGGTGCTAAAGGTGCATTATATTATTACCCCTGCTCATAAGGCTCATAAGGCTCATAAATCATTCCTGAAACCATCTCAGCTCCCTGGGGAGTATACAGCTCAATTGCTGCCATTACAGCGCATATAGGGCTAATCAACCAACTCTGCCCTCACAGGTACCCATTTAACCCCTGGATGGAGAGAAGCAATTATGGTTAAGTGTCTTGCTCAAGGACACAAGTGTCACGGCCGGGATTCGAACCCACATTCTGCTGCTAACACCAGAACTTGAGTCCGGTAAGCTAGACCGCTCGGCAACGACACTCCACATGTATAGCGTATTATACATGTACGGTATATAACAATTTTCTGAAATTATTTGTGTTGAGGTGTGGGTAAATTTCACAACTTCTGTGAAAAAAACGATGAGTGAAATATATAAGGGAATTGTGGCATTAAGAGTGGGCCCAATACCTCAAAAATGTAACGTGAGTCACCGTGGAATTGACTAAGTTACCCTTTACAATTGAAAGCATGAAGCAAAAAAAAAAGACTTATAAAAAAGACTTGTCCAGAGTTCAGGCCTCCCATACACACTCCTTAACATAAGACCAACTGTCAAAACATCTTAGAGGCCTGAAATCTGATCTAAAACGGACCTCTCTTTGTCTTATACAATTATCTAACACTTAAACAGTCACATTTTAGTCAAGGGATTAAATTAATCCCATGACTAAAATATTATTAACCAAATTAATTTAAATTCCCAATTAAATAATAATTAAATATAAAAAGGACAATACAAATTATTAAAGCTTGAAAGAAGGAAATTAATTTGTGGTTCAAATTCAGAAATTAACCAACAGCTGACAAAGAATCAAATATGTACTCACTACACTAGAACTAGTTCTTGACAACTCGGAGATATCTGAGATCTATTTATGTGCATGTGAGCAAACCAACCACCTTTGTCCAGGCCGGGATATATCCGTACATTCAGGGTTTTCAATACCCAGGAAATTGTTCTGCGATTGTTACCGATGAGCTCCCGGTGATGTGTAATGTACATGCTAGAGACGAGGATGTTACAATACCGAAGACGCAGTGAGAGACCAAATCCATGCGACTGACTGAAAACAGAAAATCCAATTCAGCACAGTGCTGCCTTTGTGGTCACCACAGCGACTAAATTATAATGATGGACTCAACCACTTGTTGGCAGGGGAAATATCAGATTACTGTTCTTGTCACGTAATGGTTTCCAGTGACTTTGGAATTTTCTATTTGAGATTGAGCGAATTGTCTATATTCACAATGTGAAATGCAAGGAAGACAGGTTTTATTCAAGATATAGTTCAAATAGTATCGCTAAATTAGTGGTTGTACCACTTTATTATGTATGCAACAATTATGGACCGATCCATTTGTCAGAGAGAGAGAGGCTAATGCATATTCATGGCTTGGGAGACTCAAGGTATTGATGTGAAATCTAATAGCAATTGCCTGCTTTAAACGCTTCCATTTGTGACGGATGCAACGCAATCACCATAAAATATGAGATGCAGTTTGCCGTTAATTGAAGGCATCATCCGTGGATAGCCTGGGAGAAGTGTGCCGTTTAAGACGTGATAAACGATGTCCAGTCTTGGTTTATCTTCAACTCAAATATTGATACCAAGAACTCTGAGAACATTGTAAATAATGTGGAGAGGTTCTGAAATGTCGCCAAACAGCAATTTATTCCTTGTACAATCAGAAACGCTTTCATAAACACGTACAGCGTACATGTGCATTACATTTGCATGTTGGCAACAAATTTACATCCCTCCTAAAGAGTGTTTCTTCAAACAAAGCAAAACACCTGTTACCTGTCAGATTTCTCATACTATGCGTGTCATGTACATATTTTTCCCACATGTGATGTTTGCTCAGTACAAATGAATGTACACATGTACATCACTTGAGCAGTCAACAGGTTTTAAACTCACTGCTAGTTATACACATTTTATTGTTTATTTTGACATAAGATTTTTTTTGTAAAGGGTGTAACACTGGTAATTACCCAACAGCAAAATATTACCTAAAAGCTTTCTTGATTTTTTAAATCCCACAAGAACTTATTCCATGTGACATGTCATTTTCAAGACAATTTTTAAACAAATTTTATTGGGACACTGTCGTCACGATCAGATGTCTGTGTGTTTGATTTTTTTAGAAAAAGGTTTGTCTTTTTAATACTGATCATTATGACCTTATAACTTACTGTATTTGACTTGAGCTGTATATTTTTAATCATAATGATGGCCCATTGAAAATCATCTACATGTAATACATGTGGAGTGTCGTGGCCGAGCGGTCTAGCGCACCGAACTCAAGTTCTGGTGTTGCCAGCAGCAGGGTGTGGGTTCGAGCCCCGGTCGTGACACTTGTGTCCTTGAGCAAGATACTTAACCATAATTGCTTCGTCCTTCGGATGGGACGTTAAGCCGTAGGTCCCGTGTACTAGATTAAGTAATGCACGTAAAAGAACCCAGGACACTTATCGTGGAAGTGTAAGGGGTTTACCCCGGTGTTTCTGGTTCACATTGCAAGCGCTCTTGTTTACAGGTTTCCTCAGGCTTTCGAGCTTACAGTGCTTAAGTGCGCTTTTCTGAGGCATCCCTTGGTTTCATTACCAGAAATGATAAATGAAAAAATGATGTAGGTAACATGGATACCATCAGTAAATTATCATCATCACCATCAATATTTATTAGTCCCTGGCCTAGGAGATGCCCTAACTCAAACTGTGTAGTATTAAGTTTTTACATTTTTATTTTAATATTGTTTTTATATCTCAAAGTGTGCCTACAGCCATGTTGTTTATCGTTCTTTGTGTGATTCAATGTTTGTTTACTTCCTAAGTGGTAGCATCAAGAGATCAACTCGATAGTAATTTAGTTTACTTGTTTGTAATCCTACAGGGGTGCTACCTTTGTTTCTGTTAATTAATTTAATGTAAATTTGTGTTTATTTGTTTTTCTACCTGTGAAATCAATAAATGAAATGAAATGAAATCACCATCATCACCATCATTATTATTATTAACCCTCCTACTTCTGGTACCTTTTTCATACAAGTTGATCCACCATTTGAAACCATTCACTTTTGTGGTTTTGAATGGTGAAATAACTGTGTACAGTATTGATTCCCCCAAATGGTTTTGAATGGTAGGTCAGCTAATACAAAACCTTGTTTGGATCTTTCCAAATGGTAGTACAGCTAATACAAAACCTTGTTTGGATACTTCTAAGTGGTGAATTAATGGACCCTCTATGCATTTGAATGGATTTGAATGGTAGTAAAGCTTGCTACCAACACTGTTCAAATGGTATCACCATGTGCGTACAAAACCAATGGCCATTTGAATGGTTTCAAATGGTCTATCAGTAGGAGGGTTAAGAATTAGATGCATTTAAAGACATTTTACCAACAGTTTAGGCTTTTAAATGCGAATCCCCTGATCTATTGATCTAAACATTTTTGGGCTTAATTGTTTTGCAATCTTGAGCATGCCTGTGGCATTTGAAAGATCAATCAATAACTTACATGTATACTGCAACCTTACATACATTGTATGTATACAATGTATTACTGTACACCTGGAATTTCTTGAAAGGGCAAGGCCATTATTTCCTTGATGAAGGACAACCTCTATTTGAAAATTCTTTGGCACGAAGGCAAAGACCAGGGCTTTATTAGAGCTGGTGTAGCCATCTTGTCTTTCATCCATTCAAATCAATGTAACCAAACCGAGGCTGGAAGGAAAATAGTCTGGCACCTATGAGAATTAGATCTGTCATTGTCATTGTGTATACAGGGAATCAGACAAAGATGGCTGCAGTGTGATAAAGGTCTATGGAGGCAGTGGTCTCGGTGAAAATTAATTCACGGCCTGATCGATACATGTACCTGTACATGACGCAATATAACACATCCAGTTACATGTACATGCACATATAGGGTGATTGTACATGAACAGTATGGTAGGTCAACCAAATACAATTCCTGTTCTCTTCACAAAATTCAATTATTTTATTCTCAAAACATTTTCTCCCGAAAAATTAATAAACCAGCCAGCCAAACAATTGTTATGAATGGGTTCCATGCAGCTACAAAAAAATAAATAAATAAATTTAAAAAATTTTTAAATTAAAAAAAAAATCAAAGAAATTACCGGTATGGCCATATGTATTTGAGAGAGTACACTGTATAATACATGGCTAAATAGCAACCACTGGCCTATGCCCAAAACTGTTTACATGTTGTGCAGAATACATGTGTAACCCCGACCTAAAATAGGTCTTAGGTTACTAATTTTCTTTTCTGTAAACTATATTAATTTCCTAATGTATTAATTTCTTTATGTACAAATTTCTTACTCCTTTGGAAACATATGTGCTTATATTCACAAGCTGGCCTTGTGAATAGTGTTAATTTCTTGTTTCCTGCTAGCCTTTGTTCTACCCCTACTTCTGTTTACGATTAGGTGTTAATCTTCCTGTTACTTGGTAAAGTGAAGATGCACCTGTTTCATGCTTTTGTTTTTAATTAAGTGTGAGTTCACAAGTTTATCCTCACAATAGTTTTCCTTTAATGGACCTTTAATCCTTGAAGGCACCTTCCCAGCTTGGGGTAGGGCGTGAAATCACTGTAATATCTTATCTGCCCGGTTACACAGTGACCAATCAGCTTTGGAGCCATATGTGATACCTTTTAAATTGTCCAATAAGGGTCTGGCTTGACCATGTGATCAGGGTTTGGGGTGAGGGAATTGTTTGCCCCAAGTTTGGCTGGACCTAGCATTCTCACGCCAGCCATCGTCCTGATCACAGGCTCTGTCATCTAGTTTCTTCAGAGGTTTTCGACTCTGCACAATACTTCATTTCATCATAATTTACTCTACGAATGTTGGCTCTTTTTAATAGGCTCTTTTTAATAGCTCGGACTACTGGGACAACCCCACCAGCTGATAATAGACTGGACGTTGTTAAAAGTTTGAGGATCGCCTTAGCACCCTATATACACCCAGTACGCCCGAGACTACATCAGCCATGCAACATTATCATCTGTAACCGCAAGTATCAACATATATTATAATTCTACACGTTTTGAGGACACACCATTTTCAAGTAGTTCTCCGCCGCTTCAAGATTTTTCAAGATCGCTCCGGAGGACGAACGTGTTATAAATTTCCTTAGTATTTGGCGCCTTTAATCATTTTATGTAATTAAATTCCAGGATCCTGATTATTGTATAATTTATTGTTCTTTTCCTATTACTTCCTTTCGTTCAACATATTTTCATGATACAGATAATAAACCTATAGTTTTCTGTATGTGCACACCAATCTTGAATTTTCCTATGTGGGTCTTGTTTACTCAAAAGGGAGTTGATTAATGTTTCGGTTCCCGCTATTTTGAGGATGAACTACGGGGTTACATATGCATTATTATCTTAACGGATATTGATTTCTGCATGACCACACAACATTGTCTTGAATTAATTTATAACCTCATTAAATTATTTCTGCCAGTTCCACGCATCGGTTATCAGACAGGCATTACAACACTTGGCACACGTACACGTACTTATGCTTACAGTGTGCATGCGCAGAACACAGACAAGTACATTTGTTGCACAGTAGTTTTGTTCACGGGCGGTTACCATGGCATTGCATTAATAACATTGCGAGTTGTATTGATGTTTACATTCTAGTTGTTTGTTAATGCAATGTTGAGGGCAAGTGTATTAAGATATTAGAAATTCATCAACACTTAATTTATTAAAATATAACATTTAAAATGTACATTACCTATCAAATTGTTCTAAACTCCTCAAAAAAGGTTCGGAAACTCAAGTTTGACTGACGATTTCTCTCTTGTTACCAACTCATTTTCCTTGCATGTGGTACCATTGGAAAGCCCTGTTATTCCTCTTTACAATGATGTGCCACTTGTTATGATTACGCAATTGGGGGATGTGCAGCACAGCTGAATATGGGGGTGGGTGTAAAGTGAAATGTTGCAAAATGCATTGCTATTGTCATACAGCGCATTCCCCTTTTGCTTGGACACATCCATCTTCCAAACAACTCCTAACAGCAAGAGTCAATACACTTTTGACAATAGCAATGCATTTTGGAACATTTCACTTTACACCCACCCCCATATTCAGCTGTGCTGCACATCCCCCAATTGCGTAATCATAACAAACGGCACATCATTGTAAAGAGGAATAACAGGGATTTCCAATGATACCAAATGCAAGGAAAATGAGTTGGTAACAAGAGAGAAATCGTCAGTCAAACTTGAGTTTTCGAACTTTTTTTGAGGAGTTTATATAAACTAGTCATGTGTATTATCTTATTAAGTTTGTTAATTGTTATCATTGTATAGTATTTAGGCTCGTTCATACGTCTTGTCTTTTCTTGTAAGGCATCCACAACACAAGCAACTGCTTATACCCCAGTCACAATTAGCTTGCGATGGGTTTGCGAGTAGTTTGCGATGGATTTCTAGGCATTTTCGGCCGGGGCCACACGGGACTCCTTGCGGCTGCCGGGTCATTTTTGGGCATCGGGCGGGCATCGAGTTACTTTTAACTCGGACTTAAAACCTGGTGCGGCGTTTCGCGCCATAAACTGATCGCCAATAAATCGGCCTATGCCTGGCCGATGTCCGCAGGGCATCGCACATCGGGCGGGCGCCAGGCCAAATTTTGGACAACCCAGACAATCCATACATCGGCCATGCGCCCGGCGCCGCCCAGACACCGCTCAGACGCTGCGGACCCGCCCGCGTCCGGCCGACTTGGCGGCGCCCTGCCGGATACCGCAGGGGTATCGCAGGGACATAGGCAGAACATCGGACGAGTGCCTGCCGGACACCGGCCGATAAACGGGCCAAGAATTCGACCCCATTTCCAGGAAAGTCGGCCGATCGCAGGCCGGCGACCCCCCTGGCCCCGTCATGGCAGCGTGCGGGCCACTTTTAATTGTGACTGTGACCGACCTATCGCGCGATCTTTCGCCGACCTCTACACGCCGGTCGATGCCTAGAAATCGCACACGCCGCCCGGGCTCCGCTTTAATTGTGACTTAGGTATTACAGGGGCATGCCTCCATTTCACCCTTTCTTATGCATAATACTTATAAATTTATTAATACTATTATTTGTATACTTTGACTTGAGAATTGTGAAATGGAAATACATGTGAATGTGAATGAATTAAATTGAATGGCTTTTAAATATATTTTGTGCAAAATGAAAAATAAAAATATGAACTGCTATTATCAAAACTTTTTTAATTTGTACATTTTATTGGTTGGAAAAAGAAAAAAAAACATTGTATTTTACTTTCTGTGTGCACTGTACACCACCGGCACTGTAACTGTTTTAGTTCTAAGGAAACTTGTGTTAATCAAAAATAATAATATTTTGCAAATTAAGGCAATTACCAAACATGTTCAAAACAAGGGTGTGATTTGACTAAAGGGTCATTCCGTGTCAAATCAACCAATATTCTGAAAATTGGTACGGGTCACCTCTCAGATTTGGCTGAAATTCATTTCTAACATTCATCTATGGGTATAATGAACACATGCAAAATAAAAAATTCCAACTCAAGTGGTTTGAAATCTGACCCGTCAAAGTTTGGGTGCTACCCCCATTCCAGTGCGCGCGATTCGCGTCATTGAATATTTTGCGTTTTCAAATGCCCTTTAGAGCACCTTTAAAATAAGACACAAATCTGAAAATTCGTACCTAGGGTGACTGTCACCCAAATAACTCAAATCTGGCCTCAAAACAAGTGTATCTCAACCCCCTTTCTCTCTATAGTCTGCTCAAAACACTAATTTATTCTGCCGATAAAATTAATTTCCATTTTCAGACCCCCCTAATACTCATGATTGATAATCAGAAAAGCTTTATATTGCATATCTGTATTATACAGACACATGTGGTTACCCCCAAGCAAGGATAGAGCCCTTACTCATTTAATACATTTTTGGCAAGGCTCCAAAGTTGGTTCCAGACACAAAATATCGAAAAAATACCGAAATTCTCGGTGACCTTTGACCTTGGCAACACTTACCCACCAACTTGAAACTTACACCATTTGTTAATACAAGTCTAATCTACATCTGTACCAAATTTCGTTTTGGAGACTCTTCTCCTTCATGGTGAGGCAGCATTTTGAAATTAGGGTATTTTGCCCATTTTTGTGAGTCGTGATAGCAATGAACAAAGATATATTATATTGTCTTTATTGGTCCCAAAGTGTTGTAATATGACAATTAAACCACTAAATTGTTAGAAAATAATGATTAATTTTTATCTTACAGGTGTTTAAATGTATTATTTGAAGATAATCTACACAAAAATGTCATAATTGTTATGTATTAATTTAATACATTATCGGCACAGGATAACTCGCCAACCTGAAATCAAGAAAATTGTATTTCCTGAAGGTCTTTAATATTGTACTGTATCATTTACTGCGCAATACTTTGTCCTCAATAGTTCAGTTCCATTCTATTTGAAATTAGGAAGCAATGCCATGATGCGATCATAGTCTGTAGAAGATAATTTGTAATTGTACAGATTATGTCCTGAATTGGGACATAACACTCATTGCAATGATCTGATGGCCAACAAAGAGTTCCAGTGCATTTTGATTTGTTCATAAACTTTACATGAACATCAAGACCTTCAGGAATTAATATTTTCTTGATTTCAGGTTGGCGAGTTATCCTGTGCCGATAATGTACATGTATTAACCCTCCTACACATGGAGGCCACTCCCAACCACTAAATTCTGTTCTTGAGCAACCTTCAGTACATACGTGTACAAGCCTGCTGTCCTTTCCAAGTAATCTTACAAAATCAACTGTGTGCCACCCAAGGCCACTGTAAATGTTTGAACATATTAGTATGGCCTACAATGTATCGATGGGAGACCACTTTACCCTGTAATCTCAGTGGTGTGACAGTGCACAGAAGGGTAACCATAGGAGGCCACTGGCAACAGCTAATGGCTTGGAGTGGCCTGAATGGGTTGTTTCAAGAATTGCACTGATTGCAGGAGGATTAACCCTCCTACTTCTGGTACCTTTTTCATACAAGTTGATCCACCATTTGAAACCATTCGTTTTTGTGGTTTTGAATTGTGAAATAACTGTGTACAGTATTGATTCCCCCAAATGGTTTTGAATGGTAGGTCAGCTAATACAAAACCTTGTTTGGATCTTTCCAAATGGTAGTACAGCTAATACAAAACCTTGTTTGGATACTTCTAAGTGGTGAAACAATGGACCCTCTATGCATTTGAATGGATTTGAATGGTAGTAAAGCTTGCTACCAACACTGTTCAAATGGTATCATCATGTGTGTACAAAACCAATGGGCATTTTGGTAAGTGGAAATTTTGAATGGTTTCAAATGGTCAAACAGTAGGAGGGTTAATACATGACAATTATGACATTTTTGTGTAGATTATCTTCAAATAATACATTTAAACACCTATAAGATAAAAATTAATCATTATTTTCTAACAATAGTGGTTTAATTGTCATATTACAACACTTTGGGACCAATGAAGACAATATAATATATCTTTGTTCATTGCTATCACGACTCACAAAAATGGGCAAAATACCATAATTTCAAAATGCTGCCTCACCATGAAGGAGAAGAGTCTCCAAAACGAAATTTGGTACAGATGTAGATTAGACTTGTATTAACAAATGGTGTAAGTTTCAAGTTGGTGGGTAAGTGTTGCCAAGGTCAAAGGTCACCGAGAATTTCGGTATTTTTTCGATATTTTGTGTCTGGAACCAACTTTGGAGCCTTGCCAAAAATGTATTAAATGAGTAAGGGCTCTATCCTTGCTTGGGGGTAACCACATGTGTCTGTATAATACAGATATGCAATATAAAGCTTTTCTGATTATCAATCATGAGTATTAGGGGGGGTCTGAAAATGGAAATTAATTTTATCGGCAGAATAAATTAGTGTTTTGAGCAGACTATAGAGAGAAAGGGGGTTGAGATACATGTACACTTGTTTTGAGGCCAGATTTGAGTTATTTGGGTGACAGTCACCCTAGGTACGAATTTTCAGATTTGTGTCTTATTTTAAAGGTGCTCTAAAGGGCATTTGAAAACGCAAAATATTCAATGACGCGAATCGTGCGCACTGGAAGGGGGGTAGCACCCAAACTTTGACGGGTCAGAACCAAACGACTTGGAGTTGGAATTTCATATTTTGCATGTGTTCATTATACCCATAGATGAATGTTAGAAATGAATTTCAGCCAAATCAGAGAGGTGACCCGTACCCCCATTGGTTGATTTGACACGGAATGACCCTAAAGTAAAAAAATCCTGAAAAATGAGTAGCGGGCCTGGGTCTCCCTTTGGTCTAGAGGACAAAGCCCCCTGAACCTCCTGTGGGTAGCTGGCCTGGGTCTCCCTTTGGTCTAGAGGACAAAGCCCCCTGAACCTCCTGTGGGTAGCTGGCCTGGGTCTCCCTTTGGTCTAGAGGACAAAGCCCCCTGAACCTCCTGTGGGTAGCGGGCCAGGGTCTCCATTTGGTCTAGAGGACAAAGCCCCCTGATGAACCTCCTGGATGTTTCATTTTTGGAGGATTTACAGACGCTCCACATCCCCACAAACAAGAAACTAGAGGTTTTGGACATAATACAGGCTACTTCTTTCTTTCCTTGGTGGCTACTTCTCTTCTTTCAAGAAAATATTGAGCCAAAGGGATATTTGTAAAAAACATCCTGAAATCAGGAAAATTCCTGAGAAAACACAGGCCTGTAAAAATCTCTTGGAGGATAATCAAGTCTACAATCAGACGATCATGAAAGAGAAATCAAATCATCTAGGGCTGTGCGTTTTCGGATATTTTTGGAACCGGATACCCGAAATCAGGAAACTTCGGATACCCGGATACCCGTTTTCATTTTTGTTGAAAACATGCCTCCGGTGGTGTACAAATACATGTACTGTAAATGGTAACAAATTGACTTTTATAATACAGAGGATACCATACTATCGCTCTTTTCTTTATTGGAGTGTAATCTCTTGAATTTAAAGATAATTGTCTATACAAGTACATTGTTCAAGAGTCACAGATTTCTGTTTGCACCGCTCAAATGTTAATCCGAATTTTTCGGTCGGGTATCCGGATACCCGGCACAGCCCTAAAATCATCAATTGACTGAATCTGAAAATGAAATGGAAGCAATGGAAATAGTTTTTTCAAGAATGGCACTCAGTGCAAAGTGTTGACTTACATTGTGTACATTGTAGTTCCTTAGGTTTGCTGGAAATCTACTGTCAAATTGTAAATATTTTTAATACAAATTCTCACGCATGACACCGCTGCATTGCTTATCAAAACAATCATTACAATTATCAAGTGTTCCTCAGATATATTGTAAATGTGAGTTGATACTTCCAGCGCTTGTTTTATGCGTTTGACTTAGAGTAACCCGCAAATGTCAAAGACAGAGACGACGATCAAATTTCACTCAATTTCCAGCGGCTTGAGATTTCTAAAGTACATTGTATCTTTTTCTAATGACAGAATTCAGAATACATTTCTGGGTAAATGTTGTGCGGTCTGTGCTTAGTGCTGACCTGGGAAAATTTAATTTATTATTTTCTAGCAAATGAAATTGTTTAAGTACATGCATGACTTTGGTGTGGTTGAAGGTTACAATTCATCCGAGACTAATCTCATTAGAGTTAATTTGATTCCAAACGGCAATTTATTCCTTGTACAATCAGAAACGCTTTCATAAACACGTACAGCGTACATGTGCATTACATTTGCATGTTGGCAACAAATTTACATCCCTCCTAAAGAGTTTTTGTTACATGTAAAGTGTGAATCCAGGGGACGAAAGTCTTCTCAAGACAGGAAGAGTTTACCCGATCAAAACGAGTTCAACTCAAACAAGGTTACTTTCACATGGATGCATCGCAAACCTAACGTTGTTCTTAACAGGGGTGTGATTTGACAAAAGTAAAAAACCCTGAAAAATGTGTACTGGGCCTGGGTCTCCCTTTGGTCTAGAGGACAAAGCCTCCTGAACCTCCTGTGGGTAGCAGGCCTGGGTCTCGCTTTGGTCTAGAGGACAAAGCCCCCTGAACCTCCTGTGGGTAGCGGGCCTGGGTCTCCCTTTGGTCTAGAGGACAGAGCCCCCTGAACCTCCTGTGGGTAGCAGGCCTGGGTCTCGCTTTGGTCTAGAGAACAAAGCCTCCTGAACCTCCTGGATGTTTAATTCTGGAGGATTTACAGACTCTCCGCATCCCCACAAACAAGAAACTAATGGTTTGGGCACACAATACAGGCTACTTCATTCTTTCCTTGGTAGCTACTTCTCTTCTTTCAAGAAGATTTTGTGGCAAAGGGAAATTTGTAAATAATCTTGAAATCAGGAAAAATTCTGAACTGGGGACAGATTATAGGTAGCAAGGAAGCAGGATACAGGCAAGGAATTCCAAAGTGAGGGCAATACGTGGGGAGAAACTGGATGAGTACCTCATAGTATTTGCTCAATTATTCATTGTGCACAAACTCGAGTTGCACCGACATAAATTCAATATCTTTTTAAAAACCCTCCAACTCTCTATACAATTTTCCAGTGAGTTGACTAGAACCCTTTTCACACGAGGGAAATAAGCAGGGGGTCCATGGTCCTAAGAACACAACGTTGTCAAATACACTTCGTGTGAAATGTACCTCTGCTCTGCACAAACACAGGTCCGTAGTCTTTTCCTGACCACGGTCGAGACCAGCAACAAAAAAACACACCGTTGTGAAAGTTCACCACGATAGGCCGTGTGAATGAACAAACCGCACAGAGACCAAGGACCATTGTTTCACGAGAGCTACCACGCATGCGCGCAAGAACAAAATTTCCAGTAATTCCTCTTGTCGTGGCACTTTTCAGCCGAGTGTGTCATTCCCATTTCCCCCGCCACGTCTTTCCACACTTTGTGGTTGTGGACGAGACCATCCAGCTTTTTTTGGACTTCAGTGGAGCCTACATGTACCACCGTAATCAGCTGGATGGTCTCGTCGTACGTCCATGTGCTCCGCTTTTGGGGTTTTTTCTTCGATGAAGTTTTGGACATTTGCTAAAAAATTACCGATTCTATATCGTTTTTCACCATGTTTTGCACTGAGCTGTGAGGTGGTAGAGAGAGAGAGGACGGACGCTAACAATAAACATACAATACAATAGCGCGGGAAAATGAATGGTAATCAATACATGCAATAGCGATTCCACGTTAGCTGTGCGGATACCAGTTAACTGCACTATAAACAATGTTGACCTTTGACACCCCAAAAGACGAAGGCTATGTGACACGAGACATTGGTTTCTTCGCCGTGTGAAAGGTCGTATCCGAGTTTGACCAACGTCTGTGGTCAATACAACTGGCGCCCGAGACCAAGGACCCTAGTTTGCATTTGTCGTGTGAAAAGGGCTTAACCCTTCAAAACTAGACAACTGTCTGTTTATATGAATGTTGGCAGGGGTGTGAGTTGACAAAGTTAAACAATGGGTAGCGGGCCAGGGTCTCCCTTTGGTCTAGAGGACAAAGCCCCCTGAACCTCCTGGATGTTTAATTTTGGAGGATTTACAGACTCTCCACATCCACACAAACAAGAAACTAGTGATTTGGACATATTTACAGGCTACTTCTTTCTTTCCTTGGTGGCAACTTCTCTTCTTTCATGAAAATTTTGAGGCAAAGTGAGATTTGTAAATATTCCTGCAATCATGAAGAATCTTGAGAAATCACTGGCCTGTTGGTGGATTAGCTGTGTGGATAACAGTACCATGTACAGTTTCACAGTATTTGGCAAGCACGACACTGGCATAGTATCTTTCATTCAAATGGTTTTGAATGATATTGAATGAGGAATCAACATGAGGGTTAATTGATTCTTCACGGTGAACTAGCACAAAAAATATATATGACTATATGTAAGAATTTATGTATCATACATCAAGAGTGTTTTACGAACCATGCATCAGCAGATACACGAAGTTAAAACAGACAGGACATATAATTTTGGTACAAACTGGTTAAATGTTTAAGATATTTTGTCACAAACCTTTGAGTTGAAGAATGGTCTTGCGTACTGTCCAATTGTTGGGAAAATGGATGCTTCCTTTGGAAAAAAAAGAAAAAAGAAAAGGAACAAAATATGAAAAAATTTTAACTATTGACAGAACCAGGGGACCAATTTTTTTTTCAAAAAATGTTAATTTAGCAAATCTTGAAGTTTGAATGAGCAAATTGTGAAGTATGTTTGCGGTAGCATTTTGCTCTGTGATACAAGCAGAATCAGTCACTGAATACACTATTGCTAAAATGTTAGAAATGCAAAATTACAAATTATACGTAGATGTACACTTAACCCTCCTACTACAGCTGCACTTTATTCGCAAGTAGCTACAGTGGTCAAAACCAGTCAACTGACTATTTTGACTGTTGACCCAAATGTGCACACAGGGGCATTTTTGACTGGTTTTGACTGTCATTTTGACCACCCTGAACAATACAAGACAATGCTTTTACCAGTCAAAAACAGTTGACTCAATTTGACCTGTAAATGTACTTACTACACGTAAGGTTCGAGAGTGTACTTCTAAGTGCACTAGATATACCGTGGCAAGTATATTCAACATTTTGACTGATTTTGACCCTTGCAGTCATAGGAGGGTTAATGAAGAAATGTACTAGAACAGTATCAAATGTACAGTAAAAAGAAATCAGTTTCACCTGAAAAGCAAAACTTGTCAGGAAATTGATTTTCGGACCAATTTTTTGTAACCCTCCTACTACTACAAGGGTCAAAATCAGTCAAAATGTTGGTATACTGTCAAACAATGTCAAACCTTACGTGTAGTAAGTACATTTACAGGTCAAAATGAGTCGACTGTTTTTGACTGGTAAAAACATTGTCTAGTATTTATTGTTCAGGGTGGTCAAAATGACCACCAGTCAAAACCAGTCAAAAATGCCCCCCGTGTGCACATTTGGGTCAACAGTCAAAACAGGCAGTTGACTGGTTTTGACCTCTACAGCTACATGTACTTGCCACTAAAGTGCAGCAATAGTAGGATGGTTAAAGCAATTAAGGCAATTAGCCACATGCTATTAGCCCACAAGAGATAGTAATGGTAAAAGTTCTTACTGTTTTTGACTTATTGACAAATTATTTATTAGCTTCAGAGAGTTAGCAATTGAATAATGATAATTATAATGGAAATTTACAGTGCGCCATGTCTGTCCAAACGGACACTCCCGGCTCAATGAAAAAGAATTTATTACAGCGCCACTTCATCACTGTTCATAGTCCAAAATCTTACAATGTATACTGAAAGTCGTGATGATGTTACCATCATTGGTGAATTGTTCAGAAAGGTATTAAAATATGACGAGGGTCAACACATAATCACTGGTTTATATCATCTGAATGACAATCAACCACTTGGTAGATCCTCACACATTACCCTGCATATACATCAATGTACATGTAGAACATGCAATATATTCAGCATCACTGCTATCCAGACAGGAACATTGCATATCCTGACGATATTGATTGTCATGACAACCATGTCAAGGGCACCAATACATGTATATAGGCTTGAGATTGTGCGATGATAAATTGGAGTATTGATGCGGATATGAGGGAATATACATGTATATCATTACATGTACATGTACATGTTCTTACTCCTGCATTGTTTGCTATTCAATGTTTGTTTGTAGTAGTAAATATATGTTTGATTAAATATTGATGAAAATTTATTAGCAGAATAATATAATCTTTAAAGTTAAATTGATATCATTCAATTATGCGCATGATCAGTCATGCATCCAACCATGTTTTCAATACAACATCGGTAATAACAAGATTATCAAATGGACAAGTTACATTATAATCTTAAAGCTTACTTGATATACTGTGTAATGTTGATTCAAATATCAATTATCCTGAGAAATGATTCCCTCTGAAATGCTTTTATCTTAGAAAAAAAAAGGAGTTATGTCGAATTTCAAACAGTTGTTTTTAGGCTACATTTTGAAACATATGCAAAACACATAATTAGTTTTTCATTGATTTCTCACAAACCTACATGTAATTACCTTTTCAGATGAACCTTTTAATTGTTACTTTTATGGTGTATTTCGTGAAAACTGAAGAGTTGAAATAAACATACTATTTCAAATTACTAATGTTGTACCTTCCCTATAATGTAAAGAGACACAGCTCTCAAAATTCCAATTCGTAATGAAACCGACCAAGACATAACAATTTGCATTAAAACTAAAGTGATGGTCAAGATGACCAACTGCAAATAAATCAAACAAAACCTACTACATATATGTACGTACATGTATGTAAATAAATTTTTACTTTCGTAATTCCTGAACAAATTTGTAATAATTGATTTAATTTTGCCCTACACCGACGTGTGTATAGCACTGTATACTCAGTGCTTTCCGAGTGTCTGTGAAAAAACTTCACAGGCGACTCGGGCAGGATTCGAACCCACGACCTCCTGCTTACTAGTGCAGACGTCTTAAGCTCTCGACCACCGAGCTTGCCCGATGTCAATTGGCCGGCTAGAATCCCATATAGCAGCGGGTTCCGCGATATTGACATCGGGCAAGCTCGGTGGTCGAGAGGTTAAGACGTCTGCACTAGTAAGCAGGAGGTCGTGGGTTCGAATCCCGCCCGAGTCACCTGTGTAGTTTTTTTTACAGACACTCGGAAAGCACTGAGTATGCAGTGCTACACACACGTCGGTGTAGGGCAAAATTTAAAAAATTGTTTATCTCCCGACGCAAGAATTTCACCAATCTATATAAATTTGTAATAGTTGGCAGCTATGTACATGTACAGTACATGTATATGATGTACTGTAGTTAGACAGCATATTGGAATCACTACTTGTCAAGTTTGTATGACAAAATATAGCCCAAAACGATATTAACAACTTGACTTCAAGGGACAATATCATCACGATCAGAGCAGACTTTCAACAGGGCATGGAATCGGTGTCCTACATAGTACACATACATGTACAGTATATAGTTTAAAGAGGGGCTCTAAGGTCAAATTTAGTTTTGTGATTTTCCAATAACTAGAGTCCTTATTAAAGTGTGAAAAAATTACCAAAAAAAATTTGTCTCTAACCTCACGTTAAAGTGATGTAAAATGTCATTTTATTTGATAACCTTCCTGTGTGAAATTTGTTAACATCCAAAGACAACAGTGATGTCACATTTCAAATAAATGGATCTCTACATTTTTGTACGGTGAATTTGCAGTTCATTCCTGAATCTCCACAATATTTGATCAAATCGGCGTTGAAATTGACTTTTTGACAAACAAAAAATTCCTGTATGGAATGTTACAGACTCATTTACCGTAAGAAAATAGTGACGTCATGTTTCAAATATCGCTCTGAAAGGGTATCAAATAAAATGATATGTTACACCACTTTAAAGTGAAGTTAGAGACTTTTTTCACACTTTAATAAGGACTCTATCTATTGGAAAATGAGTGCATCACAAAACTGAATTTGACCTTAGAGTGCCTCTATAACTTTTTTAAGATGAGTAAAACTTGTAGGTTTGCATGGTGAAGAGGATAAGTAAGACTAATTGCGGTGACACCATGTGAAATTCTCTATTGAGTAGTAATTAGTTCTAAAAAGAACTGGAGGTTACAACTCGACGTTTCAATCAGTATGCTCTGATCGTCCTCATTCTCCCGAGGACGATCAGAGCATACTGATCGAAACGTCGAGTTGTAACCTCCAGTTCTTTTCAGAACTAATTACTACTCAATAGAGAATTTCACATGGTGTCACTGCAAATAGTCATACTTAGTTTAAGATGAACACAGTGACTGAAAATTACTGCCTAATTTATGCAGCAGCAAGGGTAATATGACCTTATCATGTGGAGGGTTGAAGAGAAAGAATGTTGTAAAATACTAGTGTTGTACCTTCCCTTTAACCCTAACTCCCTAGGCCCATTTGCTTACACATTTATAACCTGAATCCTCCAAAATCCTTCAGTAGTAAAGCAAGCACATGACATGTACATGTATGCATACATGTACATGGCCAGGGACCCTCCCTGCATGCATGGAGCAATAAACAGTGTCCACTGATCCAAGCACTGACCTTGCAATCACTACAACAAACATGGATGTACATGTACCATCGAAAGGCAAGTATGCCTAATAACTTCAATCCTCCAAAATCCTTCACTTTAGCAAAGAGCATGTACATGTAGCATGTAACCTCAATCCTTCAAAATCCTTCACTTTACCAACTTAGAGGATTTTGGAGGATTTGGGAAGGTTAGGGTTAAAAGAAGAAAAGAAACATTAAATGTAATCTGTAATTTTTTTTTTTTCAAATAATTTGCCTACTGGAATCTAGAAAGGCAGTCAATTACTTTCCTGTAATTCATGTCACTGCGATGTCTGTATTATAAATACATATTTTTTCTTCATCAATGCATTAGGCAAACGATTCTAAATTATGCAAAGACTTATTATGTATCCTATATTCTCAATCAAAAAGCATAAAAGGTCACACTTAATTTTCACTTTGGCGGTCCTTTTTTTTTTACAATGATTCATGGCTACAGTATGTATTGCGGGCCATTTATCCATGGAACGATTCCATTAATGGTACAATATCGTCACATTCAACAGGGCATGGAATCGGAGTGCTAGTTTTAGATTAACCATCCTACTGTTTGACCATTTGAAACCATTCAAAATTTCCACCTACCAAAATGCCCATTGGTTTTGTACACACATGGTGGTACCATTTGAACAGCGTTGGTAGCAAGCTTTACTACCATTCAAATGCATAGAGGGTCCATTGATTCACCACTTAGAAGTATCCAAACAAGGTTTTGTATTAGCTGTACTACCATTTGGAAAGATCCAAATAAGGTTTTGTATTAGCTGACCTACCATTCAAAACCATTTGGGGGAATCAATACTGTACACAGTTATTTCACCATTCAAAACCACAACAGCGAATGGTTTCAAATGGTGGATCAACTTGTATGAAAAAGGTACCAGAAGTAGGAGTGTTTTAACTCAGTGATGAAAATAATACCCCACATGAGGTCATATATTACCGTTGCTGACTGCAAAAATGAGCCAGTAATGTTTCAGTCACTGTGTTCATCTTAAACTACAAACATGTAGGAGACTGATTCCATGCCCTGTTGATACTGTCCCTTTAAAAAAAAAAAAAAAAATTTTACGCAGAAATATGTTTGTGTGTATGTTATGCTAGCATTAAATATCCAATTATGAATTTTGATAAATTAACAAAAAAATAATTTTGATTAGCAATTTGTGCCTTAAAAAACACTTTGCGATACAGGGAAAATTGTTCACTGTTATTAATCATGTTTTGACAATGTGTCATTTGCATGCAGTCCAATGGTTTCGGACACAACATAGAGTGAGCTCCAGTTATTTCATTATTTAGTCTGCGCTACATGTATTTCATGTTTTGTTTAGCGTTCATAATATTTCTGACAGCCACTGATTCTCTGGAGAATTTTGGCGTATGGGCACATCAACTGCAAAATATGCTATACACAATCAATTGTCTTGTTGATCTGACAACAGTGATGTACAGCAAATGCCCTCAATGGCTCATGCACAGAGCAGATTGGTGTGTTTGTAAATGCTGCATTTGTACCATACATTACATATCATAACATCTTTACTGTACAACATTTTACGCAGCCTACAAGTACATGTAAAAGTAATGGAAGATCTTTGGTTCAAACGCTGTAATAACACCCCAACAAATGTAGCTGGGAAGGCAATTCACCAACGGCTTTTCATGTGGTTTGTTAGTCAAACTGACTTGAGGAAGTGTGGTTGGAACGCGGTTTCCTCTGCTCATGTGTTTCCGTGTAGAGGATGGTTTCCTATTTGGACTGGTGTCTGTCATACACACGTGTACACTGTAATTAACCATGGATGAACAGTGGTGGAACCAAGCATTCACAGGTGTCAGTCTTGCAGAACAAAGGTGTTGATGAACCAATCATAAAGGGTGCACCCAACTAAATAGTGACAAGCTGTTTATCATAAATTTGTATGTCCTAAAATCTTGATGAAAAAACAAAGATTTGAGGCCCATACATTTGAGGGATTGTGTACAAATGCTCCAATATCAAATCAATTTTTGAAGTACTTTTTGCTCCAAGTGGTCTGTTTTGCATGTATATCAATTTTGGGATTAATGTCGATGCTCGAATGTATTGTTTTATTTTTATTTTATTTTATTACATTTTACACTGGCAATCAGATTACATCAATTAAATATAAAACCAAACCCTAATAAACTACAAATACACAAAAATTCATTTTAAACAAAGCCAGTGAGTGGTAAGATAGAACAGGTGACCAGCACCTCTACAAGGCCATCCTACCACAAGAAACCCACTAAACATTATATACCTCTTTACACCCCCACCCCCCTCCCCGCCCCGTTACACCACTGGAGGGCCGCTGAAGCAAGTTAGGACGGAAAAGAACGGAAAAGACAACATTGTGGAAGAGGTTTGATTTAATACATGCTTCGTACAACTAGAGTCCTTATATTCCTGTGTCGTGTGTGTAACCCTACTTCACATGGAGGCCACTCCAATCCACTAAATTTTCAATATGTTACACAGATTAGGAATCTGTAGTTGTGATACATGTACAGTACCCGCCACAAGTAATTCCATTTACCCCCGTGGAGTATCCGTGACGTGGCGGGTAAATTGCGTGCCGGGTACGGGGCGCCACGCAGCCACGCGGGTAATTGCCGTGGGCCTTCGAGCGAAGCTCGTGGCGTGTCGGGTAGTTTTGCGTGGGCTTTGCATGGGTAACTGCAACGATACACAGCGCAGTACACGGCACCGCACGGAAGCCCACGACACGAACTGAACGTCATTCAAGAGCATAATGTAGATCGGGGGCCGAACGTCCATTTAAATATGGATAATTTTAAATGAATGAAATGGTTGCAACATTGAGCTTCATAGCGGGGTACATTGTGTACATGCAAAGGAAGATTTGTTTCATTTAAAATCCCTGTTAAAACATGCTTGCTTATCTGCGAGTTTTATTAACATGAGTCAATAATTGTAGTAAATGGCGTTTTGCGGCTAATGCCTCATTAATCACAGGCTTAGAGTTTTAGGATACGATCTGCTTAACAATACATGTATTTATTAGAAAACTACTGTCGGTTAATTTTCTGATGCCGCATGGTACTGTAAGTTGGGTTCTATGACAAATTGCATTTTAAACATTTTCTTTGTATTATTAAATAATTAAGGCCTGGTTGATCTACTGATAATTTCTCCGTTTTCACAGTTGGAATGTAGATTGGTTTTGTCCCGTTCCACCGTTGATTACCTCTACATGACAAGTAAAATGTATGTGCAATAAAACGTTACAGTTGGGTCTGTCACGGTATCATTATGGGAGTTCAATAACATTCCACGAAGGTTTACCTGTAGCATGTTCCTCCATTTCTGTTAGACCGGTTTATTATTTTTGTCAAATTAAATAACATTGATATGTTTGTTTGATGGCACGGTTGGTCTTTTTGCTTAATAAATATAAATCGATTTAACGTTTTTAGCGTTTTAGGGAATGTTTGCATGACGTTATTATCATAGTTGATCCATCAGTCGAAAAACGTTCATGTAGTGCTGCAATGCAAACTTCATTTACGGAGCCAAGATTTATATTTGTGGATAATGTAATCTAGTTTCTGGCGAGAAAGCTGTGGGATTGAGGAATACAGATACTGCACGTTTGCCGTGGGTGGGGACGAGATTATATAGTCGGAAGATCACAGTACATTTCGAGGCTTGCAAAAGACGCCGTCACTCGGGCACCGGCACGCACAGCGGAGATCAGAACTTATTTAAGTGATAAAGAGTGACGTTAGTTGGTAGAATCGCCAGCGCTACTCCACACTGGTTCCGTCTGTATCATACCGCATCATAACTTATCAATTGAAATCCATTTAACGCATGGGCCACAGGGCCAGGCCTGAGGGGATCAGTCTAGTCACATTTTTGTTCAGAAATTGGAGTCCCCACGGTCTACCTCATGCTTCCTCCTAGACCCTCGTGGAAAAAGCTAATGTGTTACTTTGTACTTCAGATACGAAAACTTAGTACCTCTCTATACTATAATGCCTATATCATGGATATGGAGTTACATGTAGTAATTTTACCGATGAATAAATTCGGATGGCCTATACTCCCGGCTTCCCTACTGAATGCAGCACACGCTTTTCTTACGAACGGTATTTAACTATCGAAATCCCTGGGGACGAGGTTAGGTTGTTTGCCCCCCCCCCCCATGCATGCAATATCGTGTGCAACACACTGATCACTATAATAATACTCAGTATAATAGATTCAGTGGAACAAGATCGAGGTTACTCAGTACATACAGGTTTTAATCTTGCGCAAAGACGTTTGTTGCAGATTTTTTGAAACTGCAAAAGACTACTACGGGGGACTATATATACTTAAGTACATTCACTTAATAGTCGCGCGCAGAGATCACATTCTCACGCCTTGGCACAAGACTCACTAAGCAGGTCAACGATCGGCTGTGCGTGTACGGACATGTACATGTATATTGGACATGTTGTACCATGGTTGTACGCGTCAAGTCGAGAAAAATAAAACGTCGATTGTTGTCAAGTGTGACTGATTGACCACAGAGTTCATGCAGTATAATCCGTCCTTCACGTCACAAAGATGTTTCACAATGTTTGCGCAAACATGTTTGTCTTCCTGGCATTACATGCTTAGCTGCCTTGGTTTCTCGTGGCCACGCAGATCCCCCGACACGGCCCGCAAGTTTTCCGTGGCTCCCCGTGCCCCCGCGGGTTTTTCGCGTGGCTACCCGCCACGCACTCGATGGCGCACGCGTGTTACCCGCGAGTGTTTGGAATTACTTGTGGCTGGTACTGTAGGATAGTGTTTTCCTAATGGAGTGTCGTGGCCGAGCGGTCTAGCGCACCGAACTCAAGTTCTGGTGTAGCCAGCAGCAGGGTGTGGGTTCGAGCCCCGGTCGTGACACTTGTGTCCTTGAGCAAGGTACTTAACCATAATTGCTTCGTCCTTCGGATGGGACGTAAAGCCGTAGGTCCCGTGTGTTGTGTAATGCACGTAAAAAAGAATGCGCCTTGAGCACCACTTAGTTGGTGGATACGTGCGCTATATAAGTCCACACATTATTATTATTATTATTATGTCAGAAGTGTTTGCTGAACTCATATTTTGAATAAATACAGGGGTAGAATGTCGTATCCAACAGCCACTTTTTCTCATTCAATATAACCAATAGGCCTAAATGTAATCTTACCTGCTCAGTAAAGTGGAGAACATATATGGATGATGATGGACATATTGTATACTTCAAATTATTCCAGGATATTTATTTCAGGAAAAATCAGGCATTTTTGGTATACGCAGGCCTTCATTTGAATAAATACGAGAGGAGCTACAGATCGCTCTCCTTAAATCACCAAAGTGATTTAAGGAGAGCGATTTGCTGTCACTAAAAAAACAAAAGAAAACTTGAATGTACAGTTATACTTATAGTACATTGTAAATGCAACACTGGTTTATTTACACATACGGATTAGATGCGGATCTGCAGTAGCTGACACCAAAGATTTTGTGTATTGGTCCTTGGGGAGCTTCACCTTTTCTGTCAGTGCATTGTCAATAGATTTGTGAAGATTTTCTGCAGTTGCATCTCCATAACTGTCTACGTTCTCCAGTGCAGCTACAAAGAATACGGGACGCCCATCTTTTACAACCCGAAAAATGCTAGCCAGTTTTACTGCGCACGTGCACATTTAGGTTTTTCCCCTCACTAAAATGTATTGCACGTCCACAGGTTATTGTATTCAACATCCCTTCACGTGCTCAAATATTAAATCAGGCAGGGCATTTTCGTACAGAACACCATGCACGATCGGCATGCGTGATGTTTTCTGTACGCCACATGTGTGTGTCCGCTATCTAGCACAGTCTATACGAGTAACGTTCTCGATGTCGTTATCAATACATGTCCATGTACAATGTACATTACATACGTGTACATTTTTGCCAAGGACGGTTTTAGTGCCGAGTCTGCCGATGCGCGCTCAGAATCAAGTGGCTTATTTTGACCGCACTGATTACGGTTTTAACAAAATAATGTAAGTACACTCACGAAATTTTTAAGGAGCGCTGTGTTTTGCTCTCCTTGGAAAATATTAGGAGCGCTAAGGAGCGCGAGCGCGATCGCGCTCCTTAAAAATGAAGGCCTGTATACGATGACTTCCTCAGTCATGTCAGTCTGATCTTGTCAACTCCCCTGTTAGTGACCAACACGGTCATTGCACATGCGCAGTGGCAACTATAACAGGATTCTTCTATTTTCTGAAGGGGAAGATTTTTTAGAAGGGAAATAAAGTCTGAAAACCATCATAAAAGTGGATTTTAAAGATAGTTTTCACTTTCTGCCCCCCAACAATCGATAGAATCATTTTTTTAACTGGTTAGTGGTTGCAAAAAAATTCCCCTAAAAAAGCGGCGGTTGGATGCGACATTCTTTCCTAAATACAACAGTTTTAAACTGTTTACTTTTAAATATTAACCCAAACTCCCTTTAGAAGTATTTTGGCTAAGAACCTTCCTGAATCCACCAAAATTCAACACCATGCAGTAACACTCCTAGCCAACTGTTGGACTTGGGACACCTGGCCCCATATCAAGTATCCCAGTCTGGGTTATACAGTACAGAGTCCATCAAAATACAACAAACCTAGCTGTTGGGGTGGTTAGCTTTGAATATTTGTTACACAAGGCCTGACATTATTGGGGCAGCTGAAAGTGCAGAGGTTACACCACTGCCAAAATGACAAAGAGAACACATAATAACAATAACCCTCCTACTATAGCTGAACTTTAGTGGCAAGTAGCTATAGTTGTCAAAGTCAGTCAACTGCCTGTTTTGACTGTTGACCCAAACGTGCACAAATCTTGAATTTTGAATGAGCAAATTGTGAAGTACATGTATGTGTACGGTAGCATTTTGCTCTGTGATACAAGCAGAATCAGGCACTGAATACACTATTGCTAAAATGTTAGAAATGCAAAATTACAAATTATACGTACACTTAACCCTCCTACTATAGCTGCACTTTATTCGCAAGTAGCTACAGTGGTCAAAACCAGTCAACTGCCTGTTTTGACTGTTGACCCAAATGTGCACACAGGGGCATTTTGGACTGGTTTTGACTGTCATTTTGACTACCCTGAACAATACCAGACAATGCTTTTACCAATCGACTCATTTTGACCTGTTAATGTACTTACAGGTACAACACGTAAGGTTTGACAGTGTTTGACTTTTTAAGTGCACTAGATATACCTTGGCAAGTATATATATCAAGGTTAACCCTCCTAGTTCTGGTGCCTTTTTCAGACAAGTTGATGCACCATTTGAAACCATTCGTTTTGTGAAACACACCAAGGTGTAGTGTATCCACCATTCAAAGCCATCTGAATAATTTATAAGCCACTGTGTAGTACATTCACCATTTGAAACCATTCGGCTATGGAAACACACCAAGGTGTAGTGTATCCACCATTCAAAAACCATTTGAATGGATTTGAATGGTAGTAAAGCTTGCTACCAACACTTTTCAAATGGTATCATCACCATGTGTGTACAAAACCATTGGGCATTTTGGTAAGTGGAAATTTTGAATGGTTTCAAATGGTCAAACACTAGGAGGGTTAATACAATTAAATACAATTAAAACAGGGGCACTTGTCAAACCGCTGGACCCAAAAAATAATAATAATAATAATAGGCCTAACGTTAATAATAATAATAAATTAATTATAATATAGGCCTATTAATAATAAATTAGCTGCCAATGTCAGACAATTAAAGACTAGGTTCCTGTGATCAAGTCAAGCATTATTTTTACTGGCATATAAGGTTTATCGCAAATAGCACTGAAACAACTGCTGCAAAGCATACTGTTATATACTACTCAAAACAATTTAGGGAACACCAGAATAATCTCAGTTAAAGCAAGATCATTTACATGTATTACAGATAAACACAATGTTTCACAGAATTGATGAGAAACAACTGCACAATGAAACAGATGATCATAAGGATGCATGTAGTGATTACACATTTCATGACATGACTACTGAAAGATCGAGGGGGTTGCAAATCAAAATCCCGGTTCATCGAACATTTCAAACCTATTTGATGTTAAAAATCCGGTGTTCCCTAAATTGTTTTGAGTAGTATACAATTTGTTTGGCTCTGCTTCTGCGACATCAATAATATTTTGTTTGTTCGCACAGCACGTGGTGGTGCTGTTGCGCCCACAGACATCCCACGATTCCTTGCGACTGCTATTTGCAATAAACCTTATGGGAGGAGGGTTAAAGCATGAAGGCATAGAGGAGGAGGCTTCGGCCATTAATGACTGAATAAGTTAACTTTCCTTCCTCCATGGTTGGAGATGATTATAGTTGAATACTAGACATGCTAGAATAGGCTATTGATTGCTATTGTTGGTCATCTGCTCAATAAAACAAAACAAAAATATAATCTAGATTTTAAACACAAGAAGATGCAGCCAGCTGTAGTATACTGCACTCTTTATATATTTTTCGGTAACACTCCATTAAAATCGTAGGTGCGCGAACCCTGTAAACAGTGTAAGTTGATGAAAATTCCTCACGTAATTGGTGCAGTTCCTTTGTTGACAATAAAAACTGACCGATTAATCCAGAAACTGATCATTGAATCCTTGATCCGAATTTTATTCTCACGAATAAATAAAGCGAATAATAAGTGTTATAACAGTCACAACTTACCTAAAACATTGAACTGAGAATGAAATCGTGGATGCGTTCCTTGCTCACGATCGACTCGTCACGTTGGTTGACTCATGGTTGACTTATGATTTATTACTTGTATACAAAACTGTACTTCTCAAATAACAGTGAGAACGTGACAACATATGCATGCACCGGAACGTCGTCTGCGGCCTGTCACATGTCGTATACCCAGGTCCGGTCCCGGGGTTTTCTAGCTGGAGATCTAAGCGAGTACGGTCAGTAAAGAGGGCGCTATGCTAAATTAGGGAAAACACCTCCCCGTCTTTCACGGATCATAAAATAATTACAAAAGCAAATAATAAAAATCAAAACAATTTGATTTTTTGTACCCACTGCGAAATATTTGCACCTATTTTTACCCCTAAAAGGAAAGGCGAAAATACTCCGGGGCTACTTTTTTCAAATTTGTTTTCTGCCGCCCCTCCCCTGACTATTTTATTATGGCTACGCGTCTAACCGCGCTCCCAAATGCTTAAAATACCTTTCCAAAAATCATGAGGGTTGTAACATCTGTCAAGTTAACAAAATTATAGAGATGGGAAAACACCCTTTTCTATCTATGCTCTGCTGAAGTTACCATCGAACTAACTTTATCCTTAGCCAAAACATCTTTATCATAACCTGTATTATTTCATGTTTAACGATGTACCATTTTTGAATGATTGTAAATTAAAGGTAACTGTATTTCCACTAGTACTATTTTTCTGGTGAATGTCATAACGGAATATGTTTAAATTTACTAGGCCTATCTTGATTCCAAAATAATGTATTAAATTTTTGCCCTACACCGACGTGTGTATAGCACTGTATACTCAGTGCTTTCCGAGTGTCTGTGGAAAAAAAACTACACAGGCTTACTAGTGCAGACGTTTTAACCTCTCGACCACCGAGCTTGCTGACGATTGGATGGCTAGAATCCTATATAGCAGCAGGTGCTGCGATATTTATAGGTTCCAAAATAGTAATGATATACTTTGAAGCAGTTATGTCAACATTACCACTGGTCGCACCAACCCTTTAAAATTCAACCATTTTGTTATCTTGAATTACCAATGCTATATGCCCCCATCTTAAATTTAAAAAAATAAAAAAATACACAAACAATATTTCTTTCATTTTAATGCCGTTTTTATTAAAATCAAAAAGCTGGTACCAGAATTACAATAACACTGAAAAAGATTACCTTAATCACACCAGGCAAGGGATAATTATAAACTCTCAAATATTCAGGCCTATAGGCCCCCCCCCCCCTCCCCCAAAAAAATAAAAATAAAAAAATACATTACAATAGTAATCCACATGATATAAACATCAAGACAAAAATATATATATAAAAGTGAGATTTCCTTTCATTAACCAGTCACTGGTTGATTCAGATGCTCATAACTTAGAGATTTTAATATTTATTTCGTGAGAAATATGATACCCAATTATTTTTCTGTGTTCTGGGAAAATGCCATCATATAGTTCCCAAGGTTGAAATTAAAGGCAATTATGTCACGCTGGTGCTGTTGGCGCTGTTCACATTTTGATAAAACGGAAAATAACGGCACATTGTGATTCAATTAACATGGTGTAAATGAGAAATAATGGCATGTAATTAATGACCGTTATTTTTAAACTTGGAAGACATAAACCGACTCTATTTCTTACCCAGACAACCCCTAAATCCAATGACAATTTCACTGAACAAATTGACTAAATAACTGGGTTTCATAATGGCAAAATAATTATTTTGAAGGTTCAAATTATGTAACAATGACTTTTTGTCATGTGACATTGCCCTTTTATATTTCACACTATCCTGATGGTGGAAGCATGACATTCAAGATATCTGAATAAATAAGAGTTTTTAAAACTTTTGATAATTTAATTTGACGATTTACGGTCATAAATAACTTTATTTAATAAAGTTCAAGACAAGTAAAACGCTTTAAATTCTTTAGTTAATCAAGGTGATTTTGCTTTTCTCTTGGTGAGTATTTCATGAATACATTGTATAATTTAAATTACAATCTGTGAGTCACTTCATCGAAATGAGGAATGTCCCCCAAATTTCACATTTTGAGATATGTATATCAACTTAAAGAGAATTTAATGGGCTTTCTGATGATGCCAAACATTCATTTTTGGTTCATTTCATTCCTATGTTAGGATGTGATAAATTGATAATGTAATAATGCAGTCATGCACGTTTTGGAAGTCCATTACACGGAAACATGTGTTGGGGGACATTCCTCATTTCGATGGAGCGGGTTACATATATGATATAAACATCAAGCCAACAATATCGAAGTATTTAATGAGATTTCCTTTCATTAACCAATCACTGGTTCTTGTTTAAAATCATTTTGTTTTCATTAATTACTCGCACTTAACCAGTTCGCGTCGGGAATAAAAAAGTTTTTCTGGGCCCCTGTGCGGGTTTCTTTTTCCCACACACACGTTAATGGAAGCTTCCACAGCGCATGGCCATGTCTTCCGAGCATGTCACCGTACACGCGTGGCTCAACCGAGCATGCATACAAATATTCCGGAGTTTCCTCTGGCGTGTATACACGGCCTCCGATCCGCGGTGCAAACAATTTTTGCATGTATACACGGCCTCCGACGCGAACTGGTTAATACATTCATAATGGCCATTCAAAACATTTCAGATGGCTATACAAACCTGCAATAAAAAAAAAACATGAATAATAATGACATGAATAAATTAAATAAAACAAATATAAACAACAACGAACTGAATTAATTACCAACTAAAATCATTCTATTCAATATACAAACCTGCAATAAAAACATTAACATGAATAATAATGAAATGAATAAATTAATGACAATGATGAAGTAAATAAATAAAACAAATATAAACAACAACAAACTGAATAAATTACCAACTAAAATCATTCTATTCAATATAAGTTTGTGAGAGATAAGTTTTCTGAGAGATAAACTACTCTGGTCACTTTAAAATGCGTAACCAAATGTAATGCGTAACCAAATGTAATGCGTAACCAAATGTAATGCGTAACCAAATGTAATGCATAACCAAATAAAACCGAATCTAATCTAATCTAACCAAAAGAACTCAATGTATTTCCCCTCTGAGAATATAACTATGCCACTGACACACAAATTGAATTAATTTAAACATCTCAAAACATTTTTGCAAAGGTTCATTTGTTTCACTACTGACAAGCAGAAAACAATTCATAAAAATAAATAACCCCGGTCTAACCGACTAAACACAAAAAAAATTTACAAAAGAGAACACTTTTAAAAACAGAAAGAAGCAAATACATGTAAAATAGACAAAGAAATGAATAATTCACAATACCAACGTTAATTATCCTCTACACCCTCTTGTCTAAGACCTACAATGTTCCATATCACCCTGCATCTAAACATCTGGTTCCAAGACCCCGCTCACTAATAAGCATTGAAATAAATCACATCTTGGAATGCACCAGACTATGTTGGACATGAGCCTCACATCTGGTTCCCAGACCTCCACTCAATAATAAGCATTGAAATAAATCACGTCTTGGAATGCACCAGTCTATGTTGAAAATGAGACAAAACTTCTTGAAACTGAATGACGAAAAAACAGAGTTTCTTCTACTTGGATTGCGTCAGCAATTATCAAAAGTTTCTCTTCCATTTATTACAATTGGTGACTCGCAGATAACCCCCTCATCACAAGCACGTAATTTGGGTGTTATATTTGACTCGACAATAACTTTAAAACCTCATATCTCCAACATCGTTCGCATATCATCATTTCATATCAGAAATATAAGCCGAATAAGGAAATACTTGAATGAAAGTGCTGCTGAACAAATTATACATACGTTTGTCACATCACGGCTCGATAACGGGAATGCTCTCCTCCCATGGTTTTAAATAAATAAATAAAATAAAAGACACGAGCCTCAGTCTGAGACCAATACACATAGAAAAGCCAAATTAACCATTCACTGGATAGTACCATGCATGAATCTCTTTCGGTAAATGCGTGGTTATGAAAATGTTGAGTTTTACTCAGTGTTTTCTGAGAAGTTGACCATCATCAATTTGTTGCTAATTGTATATCATGACCATAAACACAGACACTACAAGTTACTAATTAACAACAGCACAGTTACAACTACAAATATTGATTTTTATAAGCATTGCACTTTATGAATTACAATAGATGAATAAGCGATGAAATTCCAATAAATATAATTATCATTTAAATTGTTTTGTGATACATCTATGGGCAAGTTTAATCACATCTATGGTGATTTTATTTAAAACAACATCTACACGCAAGAATTCCATCTATCTATCTGCACATAAAATATAAATGTATACTTTTAACCCTCCTACTACTGCAAGGGTCAAAATCAGTCAAAATGTGCACATTTGGGTCAACAGTCAAAACAGGTAGTTGACTGGTTTTGACCTCTATAGCTACTTGCAGCTATAGTAGGAGGGTAGCCAGTATATACTTATGGTTGGATGTCTGTAAATGCATTCATACTTAAAGGGGCAGTATTGTCACGATCAAAGCAGACTTTCAACAGGGCATGGAATCGATATCCTAGTTTAACCAGTTCGCGTCGGGAATAAAAAAGTTTTTCTGGCCCCCTGTGCGGGTTTCTTTTCCCCACACAAACACGTTAATGGAAGCTTCCACAGCACGTGGCCACGTCTACCGAGCATGTCACTGTACACTCGGCTCGTTGCCACGTCAACCGAGCATGCATACAAATATTCCGGAGTTTCCTCTGGCGTGTATAGATGCTCTCCGATCCGTGGTGCAAAAAAAAATTGCGTGTATACACGGCCTCCGACGCGAACTGGTCAAGATGAACACAGTGACTGAAAATTACTGGCTCATTTATAATGCGATAATACGACCTTATCATGTGGGGATATTATGGCAGTCACTCAATTAATCAATAAATAGCGCTCCGATTCCATGCCCTGTTGATCATGACGATACTGCCCCTTTGAAGATATATAACTGGTGTTTGGTGATTAGAATGCTGCAACATTATATGAAAATACATACGCGTTGTTTCACACACAGCCCATTGAATACTTAGTTGTAAAACCAACAGCTTAAAATACAATGATTAACTATCTTTGTTATCATTGTAACTCTATCACATATAATTTAAAGGGACAGTATCGTCACAATCAGAGCAGACTTTCAACAGGGCATGGAATCGGTGTCCTAGTTTAAGATGAACACAGTGAGTGAAAATTACTGCCTCATTTATGCAGCAGCAACGGTAATATGACCTTATCATGTGGGTATTATTTTCATTCACTGAGTTAATCTTAAACTAGCCCTCTGATTCCATGCCCTGTTGATCGTGATAATATTGTCCCTTTAAAACCATTTTTGAAGGTGGTACATTTCAAGGCAAATAGTTGTAATATTATAGAAACCTGTGGTGACCAGGTCAGAGTTCACCACCGGAGTGGGTGTGCTCGTGGTGTGGCTCCACATTTTTCTGAAGTGTCTTCGTTGGAGTCGCTACGGAGTCCATCCCAAGCATGATATGACCCAAGGCACGGGAAGTCTGAACGAAACTGAAGAAATCAAAACATAGATGAGAACTCAAAACAAAAATCAAAACAGAGCAGATATTTGAGATGGCATGAAGCAGTGACCTTGTTTAAAAAAAAAAATAATGATATGTATGTAGCAGCCATGGTAATATGATCTTATCTCATCCTGTTATCTAGGCCAATGAGTGCTCGTTGTGTATTTTGTTCAGTTCATCTAAAGCCAGGACACCGATTCCATGCCCTGTCAAAACTCTGCTCTGATCGTGACGATATTATCCCTAAATCTATATCTCATCAACTACATGCACTTTAATAAGTTACTCATTTCAATTTCATAAATAGAGAATTAGCTGTTGCAAACTGCTTACTAAATAATGGACCTGTGGGTATAAATGCAAAACGGTAGCTTGTTGGCCTGATATTTCTTCTCAAAGGCAAACTGTCATTGAGAAAGTTTGCCTTTGAGAAAGAACCTGCTAGGCTCAAAACATAAGGCAATTCACTACTATTTCAGACAATCCTGCCCTTGCACTACATTGTGTGTACATCAATACCAGCTGTTCCCTTGGGGGGGAGGGGGGGGAACAAAAAGGGAACATATAAAACTAACAGTAAATTTACATGTACGGTATAAAGTAAGATTTGTAGCTTTGCATGGTGAAAAGGATAAGTAAACACTGTTTGCGGTGACACCATGTAGTAAGATTTGTAGCTTTGCATGGTGAAAAGGATAAGTCAAGACTGTTTGCGGTGACACCATGTATTAAGATTTGTAGCTTTGCATGGTGAAAAGGAAAAGTCAAGACTGTTTGCGGTGACACCATGTAGTAAGATTTGTAGCTTTGCATGGTGAAAAGGATAAGTAAAGACTGTTTGCGGTGACACCATGTAGTAAGATTTGTAGCTTTGCATGGTGAAAAGGATAAGTCAAGACTGTTTGCGGTGACACCATGTAGTAAGATTTGTATCTTTGCATGGAGAAAAGGATAAGTAAGGATTGTTTGCGGTGACACCGTGTAGTAAGATTTGTATCTTTGCATGGAGAAAAGGATAAGTAAGGATTGTTTGCGGTGACACCGTGTAGTAAGATTTGTATCTTTGCATGGTGAAAAGGATAAGTAAAGACTGTTTGCGGTGACACCGTGTGAAAATGGTGACAACATCGGGGAAGTATGTCCTCCTGTGCCCTCCCTGTGCACTTTTGGAAACATGCGCTTATCTTCAAAATACACCATGCATTTTCGTTGATCTTTCATATTCAGCAATTATGGCCTGTACTTCTTGCCAGGTAGTAATTTTGCCCCATTTGAAGAGGTGAGAGTACCAGTTTCCAACAGTGCTGAATTTTCCAACAGTGCAGAATTTTCCCCCAAAAGTGCCCCTTGGAGAATTTTGTATGGATTTGGGGTGGTTAGGGTTAACAATTGAACAAAAGACATACAACATATAAACTTTGAAGAAAAAAAACTATGCAATTCACAAATGACTACATAAAATCTTAAATCAATTAAATTGTTATTTTGAGAATTACTATTTCCATTTCAAGAAAATGTTGAACGACAACAAGTGAGGAAGTGGCATATTTAAGAGGCAAAGGCTTGATATTATAGGCATGCTTAAACAAACATAATGCAACTACAAACTCTTCCAGCACCAAATAACTGTTTAACCCTCCTACACATAGATGCCACTGTAAACCACTAAATGTCCAATGTGTTGTACACACATTGTTTGTGCATATAAGCCACACTGACCCTTTGAAGTAATCTCCAATGTACATACATGCATACAAAGACACATGTATACCACAGTTGACCTTATTTTCAGCAGGTTATACTGTAAACAAACTCCCAATGTAATAAATCACCATCAGCCACTGAGACCAATAAACCCATACCAAGCCTCCATCATCCATTGGGATTTTCAGCAGTTATTTTGTAAACACAGACTCTCCATAGTAACCTACCACCAGCCACTGAGTCTGGAACAAAGTAATATGCCTGACAATATGTCAATCACAAACCACTAAAACCAACAGACATATGAGGCATTATGTTACTATGCAGTATAGCTATGAGGAGCCACTGCCTACCATCGCAATGGCTTGGAGTGGCCTGAATGGGTTGTTTCAAAAATGTCACTGATTGTAGGAGGGTTAATGTACTCACGTTCTTAACAACAGATGGGCCTTGCTTGTGAAGAATTTTTTGGTCTTTTGAAGCATTGTCATGTTCTTCTTATTCAATTTTTGTTTGGCCAGTTTCAGGTAATCCAAAACCAAAGGTATCGTAGGGTCGGACATGTTCAAATTGAGATCATCTGAAATAGACGAATACAAAATAAAAAACAAAACAAAAGATGATTAAAGGGAAGGTACAACATTGAAAAATCACAGGCTTAATTAACCCTAACCCCCTATAGGTATTCTGGCTAGGAACCTTCCTGACCCTAACCCCCTAGGTATTCTGGCTAGGAACCTTCCTGACCCTAACCCCCTAGGTATTCTGGCTAGGAACCTTCCTGAACCCTAACCCCCTAGGTATTCTGGCTAGGAACCTTCCTGAATCCTAACCCCCCTAGGTATTCTGGCTAGGAACCTTCCTGAACCCTAACCCCCTAGGTATTTTGGCTAGGAACCTTCCTGAACCCTAACCCCCTAGGTATTCTGGCTAGGAACCTTCCTGAACCCTAACCCCCTAGGTATTCTGGCTAGGAACCTTCCTGAACCCTAACCCCTAGGTATTCTGGCTAGGAACCTTCCTGAACCCTAACCTCCTAGGTATTCTGGCTTGGAACCTTCCTGAACCCTAACCCCCTAGGTATTCTGGCTAGGAACCTTCCTGAACCCTAACCCCTAGGTATTCTGGCTAGGAACCTTCCTGAACCCTAACCCCTAGGTATTCTGGCTAGGAACCTTCCTGAACCCTAACCCCTAGGTATTCTGGCTAGGAACCTTCCTGAACCCTAACCCCCTAGGTATTCTGGCTAGGAACCTTCCTGAACCATAACCCCCTAGGTATTCTGGCTAGGAACCTTCCTGAACCCTAACCCCCTAGGTATTCTGGCTAGGAAACTTCCTGAACCCTAACCCCCTAGGTATTCTGGCTTGGAACCTTCCTGAACCCTAACCCCCTAGGTATTCTGGCTAGGAACCTTCCTGAACCCTAACCCCCTAGGTATTCTGGCTAGGAACCTTCCTGAACCCTAACCCCCTAGGTATTCTGGCTAGGAACCTTCCTGAACCCTAACCCCCTAGGTATTATGGCTAGGAACCTTCCTGAACCCTAACCCCCTAGGTATTCTGGCTAGGAACCTTCCTGAAACCTAACCCCCCTAGGTATTCTGGCTAGGAACCTTCCTGAACCCTAACCCCCTAGGTATTCTGGCTAGGAACCTTCCTGAATCCTCCAAAATCCATCAGTGCACTTTTAGAAAACATGCCCTTATCTTCAAAATGCACCATGCATTTTCGTTGAGCTTTCATATTCAGCACTTATGGTCTATACTTCTTGCCAGGTAGTAATTTTGCACCATTTGAAGAGGTGAAAGTACCAGTTTCCAACAGTGCTGATATTTTCCCCCAAAAAGTGCTCCTTGGAGGATTTTGCAGGATTTGGGGTAGCTACAGTTAAATTGATAAATTTGCAGATGAAACCAAATCTCCCGTCGTGTGAGGAGAGAATAACTTATGGTTACTCTGAACTTTCTATACCTGTATTGAGTTGATCATCAATAAACAGTTCTCTGTCGGCAAAGTGTTCATCAAGAAATTTTGTCACGTTTTCACTGAAAGCGACGGCCGTTGTGTTGACGAAGGTGTACATGTAGCAGGATGGAGTGGATGAAACGGTGTAGACATTATGGTACTGATCAGCGGGGATCTGAAATACAGGCAAGAACATGAGGTGATTTAATTGGTGGACGCCAATCATTCCCTTTTACTCCCACCCTCTCCCATCGGCAACAAATGTATGTTCTGCTTCTCTGGTTCTTAAACATGCAAAGCCTGTCTCTGAAATTCAGAAGATGACATGAAATGATTTAATTATTGGACCAGGAGGGTGGCTTTGAGGGGTTTTATTCACCTCTCCATTTCAAGGAAATTCATAGATTAGGGCTGTGCCAGGTATCTGGATACCCGACCGAAACAGTCATTACCTGGTTCCGTTTTTCGGTTCCAATTACCCGAAAACGACTGTTTAAAATTCGGACTTAACATTTGAGCGGTGCAAACAGAAATCTGTGACTCTTGAATAATGTACTTGTACAGACAATTACCTTTAAATTCAAGAGATTACACTCCAATAAAGAAAAGATCGATTTAAGTATGGTATCCTCTGTATTATAAAATTCAATGTGTTACCATTTACAGTACATGTATTTGTACACCACCGGAGGCATGTTTTCAACAAAAAAGAAAACGGTTATCCGGGTATCCGAAGTTTCCTGATTTCGGGTATCCGGTTCCAAAAATATCTGAAAATGCACAGCCCTATCATAGAGACAACGCTTAATCTTTGACTTTTCAGGTGTGCCATTTCAGATGTTCACATTTTACTTTTGATAAAACATCCTGCCCCTAAGAGAACGAAACTCAAGGCCTTTTGCCTCTCTCTCCTTAGTCACCTGCATCTTTCCTCCTTCTTGAAGTGAGAAGTTCTTCTTTGCATCAACTATCTCTACTGTGACCTCTCCTTTCAGGACCTCTATGGACGTGTTCCCAAAGTCTTCACTAACAAAGTTCTCCAGGTGTAAACCTGAAATAAATGTTTGGAAACGTATGGAAATTGTCACTGAAACTTCATGAAAGAATTGTCTTATCATTTCTTTTAAAGATCAGAGCAGACCTTTAACAGGGCATGGAATCAGTTTCCTAGTTTAAGGTGAACACAGTGACTGAAACGTACTGGCTCATTTATGCAGCAAGCAATGGTAATATGACCTTATGCGTATTTTCAATCGATGAGTTAATCTAAAACTAGCACTCCAATTCCTGCCGGTGTCTCTGCAAATGCAAATTTGAAACAAAATGTCAAACCTCCTATTCGCACAAATGATTTGCAGAAGTTGAACACATTTCAGACTAATGGGAATCATTCGCTGCTAATTCATGATGTAAAATATTGCTTCGCATTTGCATTCGCGTGAGGTTTGACCTGGTATTTACGGAGACGATGAATTTACCTGGAAAATCAGCCACAAATGTGACGGCCATTTCAGACTCTTCCAGTGTCTGCTCAAGGTCCGCTACTTTATCCCTCCAATCAGAGAGCTCCGTCAGTAACGGCAGACGCCAGGTGACCTCTTCAAACGGTGACCACGGGGCAGTCACAATGTCCACTCGAGGATCCCACATCCTAGGGTTGGTCAGGAATAATGTTTGATTACAATTACTAAAGAGCTGCTAAGTCGAGAATTTTGCTTTAGCATTATAAAACAGACTATGGAGTGTCGTGGCCGAGCGGTCTAGCGCACCGAACTCAAGTTCTGGTGTTGCCAGCAGCAGGGTGTGGGTTCGAGCCCCGGTCGTGACACTTGTATCCTTGAGCAAGGTACTTAACCATAATTGCTTCGTCCTTCGGATGGGACGTAAAGCCGTAGGTCCCGTGTGTTATATAATGCACGTAAAGTGGATTGTCGTGGCCGAGCGGTCTAGCGCACTGAACTCAAGTTCTGGTGTTGCCAGCAGCAGAGTGTGGGTTCGAGCCCCAGCCGTGACACCTGTGTCCTTGAGCAAGACACTTAACCATAATTGCTTCTCTCCACCCAGGGGTTAAATGGGTACCTGTGAAGGCAGAGATGGTTTGCTCTCTATGCGCTAGAAATGGCAGCAATTGAGCTGTATACTCCCCAGGGAGCTGAGATGGTTTCAGGAATGATTTATGAGCCTTATGAGCCTTATGAGCAGGGATAATAATATAATGCGCCTTGAGCGCCACTTAGTTGGTGGATACGTGCGCTATATAAATCTATACATTATTATTATTATTATTATTATTACCAGCCAAAACGCATACATTTTGTTTGAAAGTTTGGCTGGTAACCAAAGAAATCTGCTAAGCAATTTTTTCTGGTTAAGCAACTACTACTACTAAAGCGAGGGCGTATATTGGTCTTAACCTATGCCATCTCGGGTTCCATGAATATGGCACCTCCAGACCAATTTATCCAGCATGGCAGTCCTCAGTTCATTCATGCTGTCAAGGCCTGTGTCGTTCCGCAGTACACTGGTGTAGGTAGCCCAACCTCTACCTCTTCTTGCTTTGCCCTGTGTGGGCTCCCAAAGTATGTGGGGATTAGCAGACAGTTCAGGGTGCCGAACGCAGTGTCCCGCCAGTCTCATCCTCCTCTCACGGACTTTGACTGACACTCTTGGCAGGCAATCATATAGGTTGACGTTCCGTACGTGATCTCTCCAAAACACGTTGAGGGCTATTCTAAGCATGCGGGTGTAGACCCCATCAAGTGCCTTCTCTTGTTGCACAGTAAGGTAAGCAGCCCTATGAAATTGATTGACCCATGGTATTTCCTCATGACAACATATACAGTACAATGTCACTGTTACAAACAGTTTTTGTATGAGCAAAGCAGCCATGAATCACTATAATGAACACCACTGTATTGAACATTTAGTTATACCGAAGATAAACCTTGGCTCCCAGTTTATTATTAGCATTTGCAGCCATCAATCACTATAATAAACACCGCAATATCGAACATTTGGTTACACCAACATAACACTTGTTGGATCCCAGTTTATGTATCAGCATTGCAGCCATGAATCACTGTAATGAACACCACTATATCGAACATTTGGTTACACCTAACATGAACCTTGGCTCCCAGTTTATGTATTAGCATTGTAGTCATGAATCACTATAATGAACACCACTATATCGAACATTTGGTTATACCGAACATGAACCTTGGCTCCCAGTTTATGTATTAGCATTGTAGCCATGATTTACTTTAATGAACACCACTATATCGAACATTTGGTTATATCAATGTAACACTTGTTGGATCCCAGTATTTGTATTATATGCATTGCAGCAATGAGTCAATAAAATAAACAACCACTGCAGTGAGTTGACATGGTTCTAGGAATGATATAACTGGCTCAATGACAGAGGTAATAATATGTATGTACCATGAGCGTCAAACTTGGCGGATACTGGTGCAATATACATGTAAGTGTCCATTATTATTATTATATAATGCCATACTGGCACTGAGCAATGACGATAGAATTGCATGATGAAACTACACTTGATATTGAATGTTCAACATGCAAAAAACTAAATAACATGAACAAAAATAATGCACAATATTCCATATGGGTTGTATTAGAGGCGCAGGTAAATCACAAACATTGATCAGCGTGTGATTTGACAAAAGTAAAAAAATCCTGAAACGTGGGTAGCAGGCCTGGGTCTCCCTTTGGTCTAGAGGACACAGCCCCCTGAACCTCCTGTGGGTAGCAGGCCTGGGTCTCCCTTTGGTCTAGAGGACAAAGCCCCCTGAACCTCCTGTGGGTAGCGGGCCTGGGTCTCTCTTTAGTCTAGAGGACAAAGCCCCCTGAACCTCCTGTGGGTAGCAGGCCTGTGTCTCCCTTTGGTCTAGAGGACACAGCCCCCTGAACCTCCCGTGGGTAGCGGACCTGGGTCTCCCTTTGGTCTAGAGGACAAAGCCCCCTGAACCTCCTGGACGTTTAATTGTGGAGGATTTACAGACTCTCCACATCCCCACAAACAAGAAACTAGAGGTTTGGACACAATACTGGCTACTTCTTTCTTTCCTTGGTGGCTACTTCTCTTCTTTCAAGAACATTTTTAGGCAAAGGGAGATTTTTAAAAAAAAATCCTGAAATCGGGAAAAATCCGGAGAAATCCGGTAAATTCAAGTGTTCTACAAGTCCACCAACATACCTTTGTTGGAATCGTCCATTCATTGATTTCCAGACATCCAAATAGAGGGCAACGTCTTCATACCCATGAGTTTTCAACCGGTCAACGACGCACACACCCAATTGCTTGATCATATCGGCATGACTTGTCCAGCGGCTATTGCGGGGACTGAAAAACTAACACAAGAAAAGATATAGAAGGGCGATGTTATATGAACTTTAGACATGCCTAATTCACATGGAGTAGTTCTAACAATAAACTGTGAACATACAAAAGTGCACTGCCCACTTTTTCTTCATAGTAATAATACCCTCCTACACATGGAGGCCACTCCGATCCACAAAATTCTGTTCTTAAGCAACCTTCAGTACATACATGTACAAGCCTGCTGTCCTTTCCAAGTAATCTTACAAAATCAACTGTGTGCCACCCAAGGACACTGTAAATGTTTGAACATATTAGTATGGCCTGCAATGTATCGATGGGAGACCACTTTACCCTGTAATCTCAGTGGTGTGACAGTGCACAGAAGGGGAACCATAGGAGGCCACTGGCAACAGCTAATGGCTTGGAGTGGCCTGAATGGGTTGTTTCAAAAACTACACTGGTTGTAGGAGGGTTAACCCTCCTACTATTGCTGCACTTTAGTGGGAAGTATAGGGGTCAAAATCAGTCAACTGCCTGTTTTGACTGTTGACACAAATGTGCACACAGGGGCATTTTTGACTGGTTTTTACTGTCATTTTGACCACCCTGAACAATACCAGACAATGCTTTTACCAGTCAAAAAATGTCGACTCATTTTGACCTGTAAATGTACTTACTACACGTAAGGTTTGACGGTTTTTGACTTTCAAGTGCACTACATATACCTTGGCAAGTATATCAACATTTTGACTGATTTTGACCCTTGTAGTAGTAGCTAGGAGGGTTAATGAAGAAATCGTAAAGCATATGAATTAAACCTTTCACCAACCATCTGGATATATTCTCAACAGCCACACAAACTAGATCGTTGGCAAGTGGCACAATGTGTATAAATGATTGTTTAATAACCAATGCGGCAAAAACAATAATAAAGTCCAAAAACAACAAAATGGGCTGCAAATTCTTCCCAAATTGTTAGTTGTATTTTGTAAATATTAGTTTCAGTTAGCTGGTTAACTCATTATTGCTGACATTACCGGTAGGGCTGTGCATTTTCGAATAATTTGGTAACCGGATATTCGGATTTTGGTTTCGATCGAATATTCAATATTCAAAGGCCACCGATTGTAAATTGCGCTACATGATTAAAACGAGCAAGCATGATATGGTGGGGCTAAAAAATGTACTAAACATAATGTCGCCCGGACTAGGATGGACTTGCTAGGTGGCGACCAAATGTAGACAAGAGGACGATTTTTTTTTTTTTAGGGGGGGGGGGTGGGGGGGGGAGGAAGATAATGATGGAAGCGCCAATATAAATATTTAAAAAATCAACAAAAAATATTAAAAATTCTTTGAATATTTAAACCGGATAAAAACCAACCGGATATTCGAACCATCGATTGGATATTTGAATATTCGGTTATTCGGCACAGTCATAATTACCGGTTTGGAACGCTGGCTATAAATCTACTTACTTCTGTCTGGAGATAGCCTTCCTCTCCAGTCTTTGCATCCACAAAGTGAAGTTTGACATGTTGTGTATGCCAGCTGTGTATCATCATATCCCATGAGTATCCATATAAACCCTGGGTCCAGTTATTATAGCCCTGAGGAAGAGACTACTCATTACTACATGTTATTGTCCAATCAGCAATTTTATAAGAATTTGTTCATAAAAAAACTCTTTAGATCCGTCACGCTTGGCGAGCTAACGTAATCTGGCTTGGTGCATGCACAACGTTAGACTGGTCCCCTGCGTAACCATTCAAGGGATTTCATTGGATACGTTGTGTTGAAGATCTGACGTCACGCTTTGAAGCTCGCATGCTAGCTACCAACCGAGGTCAAAGTTGAATCTCGGGGAAAACATGAGGGCAGTATATAATTATCCAATCAGCAACCCAATTCAAGCTGAGCATTTAACCTTCTACTCATGCCAAAAGCAGGGTTCATCAATGACGTCAATATGTGTCTGCGGTCGATCGTTTTTGAGAAATAAGATGTGACGGCAAACAACGCAATTCAAAGTGTATAAAACAAGAAAAAAGACTTATCGGGTTTGTCAGAGATAAGGCAACTCGGGCAGGACTTGAACCCACAATCTTAAACTCACTAGTCAAGAGGTCTTAATCAAATTAATTGTTTGATATCCCAATATAACTGTTTAATATTTAAAAAAAAATGTAATATCCCAACATAAGACTTCCATCAATTTACAGAATTGTGGTATTCACTGTTTTAAAGGACTTTTATCAGCTAGTTCCCATCAGGAGAGGTTAAGACATCTGCACTAGCCCTAACCTTCCCAAATCCTCCAAAATCCTCTCTGCCAGATTTTGGAGGATTGAGGTTATTAGGCATACTTGCCTTTCCATGGTAATGTACATCCATGTTTGTTGTAGTGATTGCAAGGTCAGTGCTTGGGTCAGTGGACACTGTTTATTGCTCCATGCATGCAGGGAGGGTCCCTGGCATGTATCACAGATTAGAAACACATGTGTGAATACACGCCATGTGCTTGCTTTACTACTGAAGGATTTTGGAGGATTCAGATGTGTAAGCAAATGGGCCTAGGGAGTTAGGGAGGACTCAGGTTATGTGTAAGCAAATGGGCCTAGGGAGTTAGGAAGGATTCAGGTTATGTGTAAGCAAATGGGCCTAGGGAGTTAGGAAGGATTCAGGTTATGTGTAAGCAAATGGGCCTAGGGAGTTAGGAAGGATTCAGGTTATGTGTAAGCAAATGGGCCTAGGGAGTTAGGGAGGATTCAGGTTATGTGTAAGCAAATGGGCCTAGGGAGTTAGGAAGGATTCAGGTTATGTGTAAGCAAATGGGCCCAGGGAGTTAGGAAGGATTCGGGTTATGTGTAAGCAAATGGGCCAAGGGAGTTAGGAAGGATTCAGGTTATGTGTCAGCAAATGGGCCTAGGGAGTTAGGAAGGATTCAGGTTATGTGTAAGCAAATGGGCCTAGGGAGTTTGGAAGGATTCAGGTTATGTGTAAGCAAATGGGCCCAGGGAGTTAGGGTTAGTAAACAGGAGGTCATGCTTGGGTTTGAATCCCACCCAAGTTACCTGTAGAGTTGTTTCAGCAAATATTCAAAAAAGAATATACAATGTTTTATAGATATGTTGGTGAAGTGCAAAAATTGTTATCAATTTTTCAATATCTCAAAGCAAAATTCCATCACTTAAAACCCTTGCATAGTTTTATCTTTCGAAAACCTGAAAGGTTTTGAAAGGTAACAAGTACTTGCCGGCTATGTGTGTTGGTTTTGTCTGGGAATGCATCTTTACTGTACAGTGGGAGAGTAAATGAGGTCAGAATTAACTGACGTACCTTGGTGAGGAAGTGTGAGTACGGTAAGAATAGCTGAATAGCTATGTAGAGGACAAAGAAACAACTGGTAAGATGATGATGAATTCCTGGACGACCAGCATCCTTGGAATCCGTCTTGGCTTTCGTCTCTTTTGTATCTTTAGGATTGGCTTCTTTGGGCGACTCCTGATGACATGAATTATTCAAAATTGTTTAGAATATCAGGAGTGATGAAGAATGGAGAAAATGGGATGGATGGATTAACGCTCCTACTTTAGCTGAACTTTAGTGGCAAGTAGCTATCGTGGTCAAAACCAGTCAACTGCCTGTTTTGACTGTTGACCCAAATGTCCACACAGTGGCATTTTGACTGGTTTTGACTGTCATTTTGACCACCCTGGACAATACCATACAATGCTTTTATCAGTCATAAACGGTTGACTCATTTTGACCTGTAAATTTACTTACTACACGTAAGGTTTGACAGTGTTTGACTTTTAAGTGCACCAGATATACCTTGGTAAGTATATCAACATTTTGACTGATTTTGACCCTTGTAGTAGTAGGAGGGTTAAGAATAAAGTACGGTGGACAGGACAGGTAGGAAATGAGATATTTCCCAAAATAATTGCCAGAAACTTGGTTTAACAGTAATTATGCGCCAAAATGAATTTCTGACAGGACCCACCGTGAATTCATTTCAGGATATATTTACTGTAAAAGTATGCTTTCAGATTATCTTATGAAATGTATCAATTCTAAGTTTAAAAAAAAAAATATATATATATATTTTTTTTAATTTAAATAAAATAGTACTGTAAAATAGTAAAATAGTATTTCCAAAGAAAAAACATAGAATATAGATGAAAATATAGATGAAAAAACAAAATATAGATGAAATAGCAAAAAACATGGGGCTCCATTTTTAATTTCTATTCAGTTCCATTTTCTTATGCAATTATAACAATACTTGTAAGTAAACAATACGGTTCAATGTCAGCGAGTTTATATTAGAATACCTCTTTCTTGATCTCTGTCGCGTACACACAGTGCTCACTTCTCTGTTGTGTCTCTGGGGGAGGGAGAAGCTTCCTGCTGGCAGAGGACGAGAGGCGTGAGATGAGAGAGCGTGGCCAATCAGCATAGCAGAAGACTGGCATGGTGGCCAACATTGCGTAGGGAAACATCCCTGTCGATATAACATAAGAAATTACCGTAAAGGAATTTCATCCGTATTCAAACGTTGATTTGTCAGTTTAATTCTGGCTCTTTTTCCAATACAAATGTCATTGGATATTACAGTTTGGAAAAGGAAATGGACCCATAGTATTAGCCAGCAATACCTTTGGGTGTCGTTTGGACACCCTGTTTTCTTAATGGACACCCTGTTTTATTTGTAATACACATGCAAAAGTATTGTAAGTTAAAGTTTTGAACACCCTGTTTTTCAAAGAATAACATATTTGGATGCCTTATCTCCAAATCCTGGCTAATACTCTTGGGGGAATGCAGACTTGACAGAAATGTAAGCATATATTTGTCTATAAAACACAATAACTATCTCTGCCCTTCACAGGAGTGGCAAGTCCTTTTGTATACTCCTAGGTGGAGAGAAGAAAGTATGGTAAAAAATTTCTTGCAGAAGAACACAGTGACAATGTACACATGTATTCTCAACTTTCTCAGTTACATGGGGGAATCATAGTACTTGCCAGCAATACTTTTGGGTGTCTTTCGGACGCCCTGTTTGCTAAAATGGACACCCTGTTTTATTTGCAATACACACGCAAAAGTATTTTAAGTTAAAATTTTGGACACCCCGTTTTTCAAAGAATAACAAATGTAGACGCCCTAATTCCATATCCTGGCTTATAATCTGAATGGACATAGACATATGAATGAAAATGCGAGTGTGATGCTTGGTCTTTTGCGCAGGATAAATAACTTGGGGTTGTGGCCACATGCAATGAAGGACCTCACCTACCGCTCAGTCATCGCCCGTGGCCACAACACCTCGGACTTTATCCTTCAGTAAAGACTGCGCGACGAACTGTTTAGTATTGAGCCTAAGTCACATATAATAATAATAATAATAATAATAATAATAATAATAATAATAATAATAACTAGATATAAGTTTTTGTCACAACAAAAACAAGGTGTTCGGTTGAAGTTAAAATGGTTACGTCATCAATTCGAAGTGTTGGAGAAGTCAAATGTTAACGTCTGTTGAAGTTCTCGCGAGAAGTTTATTTGAATACAATACAATACTGAATTTAGAAATTATTTTAATATTAAACTTTGACTTCCGGTTTGGACAGGAAGTAAGGTCAAATTGGGGTCACCTTTGTGTAAATACTTTTGACAATTAACAATCTGTACAATGGTACAAAAATGTCAATTTACCTCCTGTGGTTGTTGAGATATGATTTTTTTAAATGTTAAACTTTCACTTCCGGTTTGGACAGGAAGTAAGGTCAAATTGGGGTATAAATATTTTTTTGACAATTAACGATCTGTACAATGGTACAACAAATTTTAATTTACTTCTTGTGGTTGTTGAGATATGATTTTTTTAAATATTAAACTTTGACTTCCGGTTTGGACAGGAAGTAAGGTCAAATTGGGGTCACCTTTTTGTAAATATTTTTTGACAATTAACGACCTGTACAATGGTTTAAAAATTGTGAATTTACCTCTTGTGGTTGTTGAGATATGATTTTTTTAAATATTAAACTTTGACTTCCGGTTTGGACAGGAAGTAAAGGTCAAATTGGGGTCATGTTTTGTAAATATTTTTGACAATTAACAATCTGTACAATGCTGCAAAAAATGTTAATTTACCTCTTGTGGTTGTTGAGATATGATTTTTTTAAATATTAAACTTTGACTTCCGGTTTGGACAGGAAGTAAGGTCAAATTGGGGTCACCTTTTTCTAAATATTATTTGACAATTAACGATCTGTACAATAGTGAAAGAATTGTGAATTTCTCTCTTGTGGTTGTTGAGATATGATTTTTTTTAATGTTAAACTTTGACTTCCGGTTAGGACAGGAAGTAAAGGTCAAATTGGGGGTCACCTTTTTGAAAATATTTTTTGACAATTAACGATCTGTACAATGGTGAAAGAATTGTGAATTTATCTCTTGTGGTTGTTGAGATATGATTTTTTTTAATGTTAAACTTTGACTTCCGGTTTGGACAGGAAGTAAGGTCAAATTGGGGTCATGTTTTTGTAAATATTTTTCGACAATTAACAATCTATACAATAGTGCAAAAAATTTCCATTTACCTGTTGTGGTTGTTGAGATATGATTTTTTAAAATATTAAACTTTGACTTCCGGTTTGGACAGGAAGTAAGGTCAAATCGGGGTCACTCACAACTCGAGTTTCATCTACTTGTTAAGTTCTAAGTACATGCCAAGTTTCAAGTTCGTGTGAAGTTTGCAAGTATGTGTTTTTTTGCGGACAGTCACGGGGGAGAAGAAGAAGAAGAAGAAGAAGTAAAAAAAAACGAACAAAAACAATAGGTGTTTCGGGTACATACCCGAACACCTAATAATAATAATAATAACACGCATTTATATAGCGCCCAATCCATGAAGACATGCTCCAAGGCGCTTAACAAGGTAAATGTAAAGTGTAAAAATATAAAAAGTTTTGAATACATACAAAAATGTAAAAATTAACAAATTCCAAAAAGCTAAAATGACAAAAATGTTACAAGGACGATAATATTAAAATAACCAAAACAGATTCAACTCACACAAAGGACAATACCCTCCTATGCCCAGGCTGAAATTTGGCCCAGTAAGCACCGCACCCACAGACAGTCACTTGAGTATTTTTGGTTGCACTGCCAATTGTTCACACATGTATTTTTCTCTAAGAGTGCTGGAGTTAGTGGCAAAGTCAAACACACTTGTGTATGTCCTACATAAGTTATATGCAGAGTCACACAGAGCTGTGTATGTACTGCATAAGTTATAGCAGCAGACTCATATACAGTCGAGTGGTTTTGGTTTGACCTCCTACCACAGCCACATGTCCTTGCATTTATTTGAGTGCACTGCACAAAGTCAATGGGTTGGGAGTTACATACAAATTTTGAGTGTCTTTGATTGTTAAACCTATAGGAGGGTTAATCAAAAGTGCCAAAAGGACACAAAATTACATTGAGATGATAAAAACTTATTTGCAGTAAGCCTCACGAAAATAAAATGTTTTCAGCTTAGATTTAAAACTGTCAACAGACTCTTAACAAAATAACAAAATAACAAAATATCTTTACCAATGCTGAAAATCTGAGAGTTCATAACATGGAAGGATCCACAGAAGATGAAGGCAAAAGGACGAGTACGGTCAAAGAATAAGAAGAAACCAATGGTAAGATCTAGAAGGAATCCACCAATGTGGACAACAAGAAAATCGATCTGTCTCACCGTCAAGATGATCCTACATAAGGAGACATAACAATCAAAGAACAGGCATGAAAAATGTTGGTTTCATATTGTTGTATGGGGTTGTCATGGCCGAGCGGTTTAGTGCATCGGACTTGTGTTCTGCTGGCCGAGTCGTCAGAATGTGGGTTCGAATCCTGGCCGCGACCGTGGTCCCTGAGCAAGACACTTAATTATAATTGCTTCTCTTCACTCAGGAGTATAAATGAGGACCTTTGAAGGCAGAGATTTTTTTTAAATTTTTTTTATGCAAATCGCCCCACACAAGGCCAATGACCACTCCAAGATGGGGGCTACTAAGTCATTGAGTTGTTACAACAACTCCACACTGAAGAAACCAGCCCCTCGCACCGAAACAAGACAAGTTAATAACCAGCCTCTTCACGGTGCGAATAGGACTGGGAGGGGTTACTAGTCCAGAACAAGGTAGTTGTTAAACTGCCTCTGTCCCTATAAGCAATTATGGTTAAGTGTCTTGCTCAAGGACACAAGTGTCACGATCGGGATTCGAACCCACATTCTGCTGCTAACACCAGAACCTGAGTCCGGTAAGCTAGACCGCTCGGCCACGACACGCCATAAAGAGATGGTAATTGTGTTTGATTTTAGCTCATTGTGCTAAACATTTGACAGCATGGGTTGCATACTCCTCAGGGAGTTGAGATGGTTCTAGGAATGATATAACTGGCCCGATGACAGGGGTAATAATGTTCATGCACCATAAGCGTCAAACTTGGTGGATACCGGCACAATATAAGTGTCCATTATTATTATTATTATTTCTCCTAATATCAGTCCAATAATTGAACTATCGCCATTCATAAATGACGGCCAATCACAATGCATATTACACATCACATGACCACCATCATCTAAGGAAAATACCCAAGCACATGCCGAGTGTATTCTGGGCCCAATTTCATGGCGCTGCTTACTGGTAAGCAAATTCTTGTGCCGGCTAGAATTCTATATAGCAGCGGGTGCCGCGATGTTTATAGGTTGGTGAAATTCTTGCATCAGGTGATAAACTTACTTAAGTGGATCAAAGACCCAGTGAGTCGACAGCGTGTCCATGGAATAACCAAACAACCAATCAGCATCAATCTTCTTCAGACCGGCGAGGAAGTACACAAAAAATATCTATCACAGAAAAAACAAATTCAAAATGATAAGTATTCAGGTGTTCTGACACCATAATAACCATTGTCGCCGATTACAATGTTCCTGTATCTTCATCATGCTGAGAGCGGTGTCTAATCTTTAAGACGACACCATCTTCAAGGATATCAATTTGGATAATGGAAGATGGAGTGTAGTAATGTGCAAGTGACTTATAGTGCAGAATTCTTATATGAAATTAACTGGTAAATATACTACTCAAAACAATTTAGGGAACACCGGAATAATCTCAGTTAAAGCAAGATCATTTATTTCAGATAAACACAATGTTTCACAGAATTGATGAGAAACAACTGCACAATGAAACAGATGATAAAGGATGCATGTAGTGATTACACATTTCATGACATGACTACTGAAAGAGAGAGAGGGGGTGGCAAATGAAAATCCCGGTTCATGGAACATTTCAAACCTATTTGATGTTAAAAATCCGGTGTTCCCTAAATTGTTTTGAGTAGTATATAATGGGAAGATAAATGAAATGGGAAATCATGATGAATTACTCAACCAAATTTAACCCCCTTACTAAAATCATGTTCTCACAAGAGATTTTTGTCGCTTCAGTCTGCAGGCAATGTACGGACTCAGCGTCGAGTATGATATGCGTAACCTAAGTTTAGTGCACTCCCAATGGACTATTAGCTCTGTGTGCATTGTACATTGTAGCTCTCTAGAGGAAGAAATATACCCAGTGTCTTAAAGATAGGCACTTTGGCATCAAGTGAGCGTTGGGCGTACACTTAACGTTACTTCTGCAAGCCAATTATTTCTGGAGAATTTGCGCGCATCAACTTTAAAATAACCCCAATGGTGATGTACTCTCGTTGTCTGACAGTGGGGATCAAAAACAAATAATGGGCCCTCTACAGCTCATGCATGGAGTGGATACCTTACAAGTAATGGGATGACTTGGGATGACATCCTACCTGTGTCCTGATCAGGGAGTAATTCCAGAGAGGAACATGGGTGTTCCTGAGTTTGGGATTTCGGAGACCATCAACGGACCTAAAAATAGTGAATACAAAATGAAATATTACATGAACATTTGTAGCATATTCTAAGATAATTATAAAGAAGAAGAAAATAAAAAGTGAGTTTGTTTTGACTTAACTCTTTTCAACGGCATGGATCAGTAATGAACCCATGTTCACTGCGTCTGCGCGCAGCTGCCATTATATTGTACATGAAATTTGTACAAAATTAGGTTAGCAGCAATCAATGCTTTATATATTGTTTTTACTCCTTAGAAAGTATCATGCAGGAAATATGAACAAATTTAACGGAAAATGCCAGTAAATACTGCACACTTACCAGAACCTGTTAGCATCATAGAACAGTAACTGGAAGCTGATCAACCCATACAGGTAAGAGTGATTGTTCCACGCCGTCTTATCCAGGAAGAAGAGGTACCAGTACGGAATGACGAACATGAGGCAACTGAGACGATAGAAGGCACCTAGGAGGATGCCGAGAGCACCTTGGAGGAGAGGAGAAAGATGAAGGAAGGGTCATTCTGGGTAAACATGAGGAAATTGAGACGATAGAAGCACCTTGGAGGGTGCCGAGAGCACCTTGGAGGAGAGAAGGAAGATGAAGGAAGGGTCATTCTGGGTAAACATGAGGAAATTGAGACGATAGAAGCACCTTGGAGGGTGCCGAGAGCACCTTGGAGGAGAGGAGGAAGATGAAGGAAGGGTCATTCTGGGTAAACATGAGGAAATCGAGACCATAGAAGCACCTTGGAGGGTGCCGAGAGCACCTTGGAGGAGGAAGATGAAGGAAGGGTCATTCTGGGTAAACATGAGGAAATCGAGACCATAGAAGCACCTTGGAGGGTGCCGAGAGCACCTTGGAGGAGAGGAGGAAGATGAAGGAAGGGTCATTCTGGGTAAACATGAGGAAATTGAGATGGTAGAAGCACCTTGGAGGGTGCCGAGAGCACCTTGGAGGAGAGGAGGAAGATGAAGGAAGGGTCATTCTGGGTAAACATGAAGAAATTGAGATCATAAAAGCCACCTAGCAAGATGCCGAGAGCATCTTGGCATTCATTAAAACAAATGATAAACAAGAACCCCTTTCTCCAAAATTACCCTTACCCTTCTGTTTGTTACAGGGCTTTTCATCTTGCTCAAGAAACTAGAATTTGATTGTGACTACCTGAACGAAACACAAAAATGGATGGCCCTACCCGTAAAAGTAATTGTCAACTTACCCACAAGCATGAAAAGGTAGAGTACATACATCCAGTCGACCGGCAGAGGATGAAGGAAGTTGAAGAGTGGGAAATGACAATCAATAGGATCGCCAAAGCGGGAATCAATCATCGACATACCTCTCTCCTGAGGAATATCTATCAACATTAAGATACCTGAAAAAGGGAAAAATTTATACCAAATATGATAGAATGAGAGACAAGTAAGACTAATTGCAGTGACATCATGTGAAATTCTCAATTGAGTGGTTATTACTTCTGAAAAGAACTGGAGGTTACAACTCGATGTTTCGATCAGTATGCCCTGATCATCCTCAGGAGAATGCCGGACTCTGGGAAATGCTGCTGCTTAAGTAGGGTGCTGAAGGATCACACGATAACTGGAGGATTAGTTCATTGAAGCGTGCAGGCGGGAACTGTTGAGACTAGGATCCTAGGGGTTGGGGGAGAAGAGTGTGTGCTCGCTGAACTGAATCAGCACAGGGGGAAGGAGGGTGGTTGACATAGGATATATAGGAGATCCCTCAGTCTGGGGTGGGTTGTGGACTTTGGATATATAGAAGGCGTTCATATAATATAAGTGATTCCCCACAGGAGACTTGAAATTTGGCACTACCCTTCTCAGAGCCAACATATCTACGTGCAATTCAACACGACCTATTCCCATCATGCCAAGTCATGACTCTTATTTCAAATTAGGCCTACTTCAAATACAATGAAACAACCAACCATATGTAATTCTCAGTACTGCGAGTCCAGCCGGATCCCTCGGTTGGTTCATAAAACGTACAAAGCGTCCCCAACTGCTGACATCAGCAAGCTCAAACCCAAGCAAGCGTTTCATGCGGCTTGGTTGGTCGGCAGCCACCTTGATACTGTCACTGGTATCCTCCATCTTATCTGGACTGCTTCCTTTGGTTGTGTCCTCTTTCATGATACTGTCGATTCTTAGTGAATCTGTGCGTGATATCTTGAAAATGTGGAGAATCTGTACTCTTAACATTAGAAACAGGAAGAAAAAAAAATCAAGCCTGTTGTGTCAGATCTAATTATTCTATCTGACATACATGTACTGACATATTTGAGAAAAAAAAAAAAAAAAAAACTGAGATATGCTGATCATTGCTGTGATCTATTTTCCACACTAGAATACGTCCATGCAATTAGGCCAACAAAAAAAGTCTCTGGTTTTTGGTGTCCGCACGCGTCGCCTCAGACCCACGCATCAGCATTTTTAATTTTCTTTTTTTTGCTATGAAACGATGTCCAATTGCAGCCAAAATTGCTGGATCGATTGGAATTCTGCTGTGCTGTATTTTAAAGGACTTTTTCACATAGGGGTATGAACGTTTTCCCGATTTGTGAGGCCTCTCTTAGCCACTGTACTTTGTATATATGTGAAATTTGGTCCCTGTGTATACAGTGTATCATGTATTTCCCTATTGGCAAAAAAAAAAAAAAAAAAAAAAAAAAAAAAACCACGTCACCAAACCGACTTTTTTGGGCCATACAAAAAACTTTCTTGTTAATGAGTAATGACACAACAAAAGAAGCTTTCAACTGCTATTTTGTGAAATATCTCACTTCCAAGTATTCCTTTCTAAAAAGAACATACATGTATAATCCATGTCCTGATGAATATACACGTACCCCGTAGAAATGAATATAGAAAATACAATCTGATGAAAAATCAGAAATTGCCCTAAAAATAGTGAAAAACATGTAAATCGTTGAGGCAAATATCTATATTTTTACACATGTAGCTGTCTGCTGTTTCTGTTAATCTATGTTATCATTTTTATTTCTCAAATTGAGATTTGTTATCATGGGAACAGATCCATATGCTTCAGTGACTGGGGAGGTTATAGAAACTTCCAAGGTGCAAAATGAACTTCAGTCAGGCGTAGTATTTGATGAATATTTGTGAATAATTGTTCTTAACTCAAGAAATATTTCAAAACTTACATCTCTATCATCACGATCAACAGGGCATGGAATCGGAGTGCTAGTTCTGGTGTTAGCAGCAGAATGTGGGTTCGAATCCCGGCCGTGACACTTGTGTCCTTGAGCAAGACACTTAACCATAATTGCTTCTCTCCACCCAGGGGTTAAATGGGTACCTGTGAGGGCAGAGTTGGTTGATTAGCCCTATATGCGCTGTAATGGCAGCAACTGAGCTGTATACTCCCCAGGGAGCTGAGATGGTTTCAGGAATGATTTATGAGCCTTATGAGCCTGATGAGCAGGGGTAATGATATAATGCGCCTTGAGCACCACTTAGTTGGTGGATACGTGCGCTATATAAGTCCACACATTATTATTATTATTAACTTAGTGACTGAAAATAATACCCCACATGATAAGGTCATATTACAGTTGCTGCTGCATAAACGAGCCAGTAATTTTCAGTCACTGTGTTCATCAGGATACCAATTCCATGCCCTGTTGAAAGTCTGCTCTGATCATGACGATATTGTCCCTTTAACCCTAACCACCCCATATCCTCCAAAATCCTCCAAAATCCTCCAAAATCCTCCAAAATCCTCCAAGGAGCACTTTTTGGGAAAAATTCAGCACTGTTGGAAACTGGTACTTTCACCTCTTCAAATGGGACAAAATTACTACCTGGCAAGAAGTACAGGCCATACATTAAGTACTGAATGTGAAAGATCAATGAAAATGCATAGTGCATTTTGAAGATAACCTTGGGCATATTTCCAAAAGTGCACTGATAGATTTTGGAGGATTCAGGAAGGTTCCTAGCCAGAATACCTAGGGAGTTAGGGTTAATGAAACTCAAACGTAATGTAATAAATCTGAATTTGGGTTAGGGTGGGGGTATTGCTTAGGTGGGAGGAAAGTACCATTAGTACACTCGGTCCATGCCATTAGAAAGTTTTAATATGTATATGTAGGTATACAATATCTTCACCAAGATTTTCAAGCCACTTTACAACCTATAGTAGCAATGCAGATGCTCACATCACAGTGATAGGTCTATGGTTCGAATCCTGTATTTTAAGTAAGTATTTTAAATGGATTTTTAATTAATTTATTCCTTCAAAGTTTTTATTACAAAATTAATCAGAATGATACCGGTGGGAATATTATTGGAGTGCCATTGTCGAACGGTTTGCATCGGATTTGTGTTCTGATGGCTGAGTCGTCAGAATGTGGGTTCGAATCCCAACCGCGACCGTGGTGCTTGTGTCCAAGACACTTTACCATAATTGCTTCTCTCCACCCAGGAGTAAATGGGTACCTGTGAGGGCAGAGTTGGTTGTTGTGTTTGCTTAGCCCTATATGTGCCGAAATGGCAGCAATTGAGCTGTATGCTCCCCAGGGAGCTGAGATGGTTTCAGAAATGATTTATGCGCCTGATGAGCAGGGGTAATAATGTACAGCGCTGTGATACCTTGTGTAAGAGCGCTTTAAAATACCTCCATTATTATTATTATTAGTAGTAGTAGTAGTAGTAGTAGTAGTACTAATTCACCATTATGAAGGATTAAAGTCCAAAGTCTTTTTTTAGCAGATATAGTTTATGGGAAAGTGCATATGGACAAAGCATGCTGAAGAAGATAAAAAAAATTGATTTTAATCTTGCCCTACACCGATGTGTGTATAGCACTGTATACTCAGTGCTTTCCGAGTGTCTGTGGAAAAAACTTCACAGACGTCCTAACCTCTTGACCACCGAGTTTGCCCGATGTTGATTGGCTGGCTAGAATCCTATATAGCTTGCCCGATGTCGATTGGCGGTTAAAATCCTATATAGCAGGTGCCGCGATATTTACAGTTTGATGAAACTCGGTGGTCGAGAGGTTAAGACGTCTGCACTAGTAAGCAGGAGGTCGTGGGTTCGAATCCCGCCCGAGTCGCCTGTGAAGTTTTTTTCCAGACACTCGGAAAGCACTGAGTATACAGTGCTATACACACGTTGGTGTAGTGCAAGATTAAACTCAATTGTTTATTACCCGACACAAGAATTTCATCAAACTGTAAAGATAAAAATAGCAGTTTGCCCAGCCAATGTAATTATAATATTCATTACAGTTTCCTATTATGATCATCACACATTAAACTAGTACTACAATGTATAAACACTACATCCTAATCCATACCTGCATCAGTGCATGCAATTTGCACTTCACTCATTCAAAACTAAAGCCAATAAAAAACAAGTTTCTTGTCATAGTCAGCTTTTTTTTCTTTTTTTTCTTTTTTTTGCCAACCAGTGAAATACATACGTACATGATTCATGTATGTACACGGTTATTGGAACCAGACCAAATATCCCGTACACAAAGTATGGTGGCTAAGAAGAAAATATCATTTCCAATCCTCACTTTTGACTACACTTTCCTCTCCTTGCTTAAGTGTGTCCTCTATCATCTTTTAAAGGAACATCTGTGATATTTGTCATATTTGGATAGAAAAGTGATGGTTGTATTCTACATTCTTTCCACAAAAAAATATTCGGCATCAAAAAAATAATGCACTTAACATCAATATGGGTTGTCTAAGGGGTGTGACTGAGTCACAAATGATAATAAGTCAATACAAACAATTAATAGCAAAAATCGTTGCTCGTTGTGCATCGCGCATGCATTTGGAGTACAATACCGTGGACTGGGTTATGGCAGGAACACTGAAACACTTCATGGAGGTGGTCACACATATACATAACACTACAGCAAAAGAAATGTAACCCCTAAAAAAATTATTATGTTCATTTTATAATTAATATTATTGGTTTAATGAAGAATATGGAGTGTAACAGTATGGAGTGTAACACGAACACAATGTGGCAAATTTGGTTGACCTCAAAATTTGTCATGCATGACGTCTGAGGACACATAAGCTAAACATGTTCTCAGACTTATCAAAATTTAGGGGGTGATGTTTCTTTTGCTGTTATGTATACAATGATAAGGAACAAATACTATCTGCTCTGTGCACATCGTAGCCCTCTAGCAGTGAATTTGCACCCAGTGTCTTGATGATAGCTATTGTGTTCTAAAAAGGACACAGGAACATTGCAAGAAGAGTGTTCACGTGTCGCACTAGAAGTGTGTAAGTGTCGCACTAGAAATGGAGTGATTTTTCTTTTTTTCCCCAACTTTTGATCTGCTAATTATTACAACCTAAAACTTAGTGATTAGGTAACCTTGCCCAAGCAGACACTTTTGGCATAAAATCCATTATTCTGGGATAGCTCACTTTCATGAAATTTTGGAAACATTTTTGAAATTAAAAAAAGACAAAACAAAAAACCCAAATAAAATCAAAATTTCACAAAAATTGCCGATCTCACAAGACACTTTATGTGCCGAAAGTGTCTGCTTGGGCAAGCTTACCTAATCACAAAATTTTAGATTGCAATAATCAGCAGATCAAAAGACGAAAAAAATCGCTCCATTTTTGTACATGTGGAGCTAGGGCCAAGGATAGGTTCATCGGTTCATAGGTTCATTTATTTTCCACAGTATCAAAACAGTAATGACAATATCAATCAAGAGAAGTCAAGTACAAGAAAACGATATTACTGGAAAAATTAAAGAATAGATGCAAAGCAAACGTGATACTGCAGAGGGATCCATTTATGAAGCAAAGCATTTATGAAGCAAAGCATTGAGACAGAGATAAAAAATAATGTTGAATAAACCATAAAGGCCTGTGGTCAAGCCACCAGCTAACAAAATATAAAAGTAGGTCTCAATGCACATGCATGTTCACAAAGAAAAACAACAATTACTAAACCAACAATGGACTAACACAGACAAAGGACAACAACTACACAGACGGTCTTGAGAGGTCAGGTAATATGGATTAGAATGTACAAGTATACTGTAGAACACTCATTAACAATAACTAAGATTCCAATGTAACAGATTTAAAGACACGTTTAAATGTACAGATATTTTTGGAACCTTTAAGTTGCTCATTAAGCGTATTCCAAAGCATTGGTCCCTCAAATTTAATTGTTTTATGAGCTAGAGCAGTGCGGGTATAACCATGGAGGAAGGAAAAAAGTTTTCCTTCCTCCATGGTATAACTAAGGAATGTGAAAATTAGAAACTTGGCGGGTGAAATGTGAATGTATTTCAGAATTAAGAGAAAACAAAAATTTTATAGACGCAGGATACGGAGGGAGTCCAGTGTATTGGCCCAAGAATGGGGTAAGCTCTGATGGAGTCTTTATCAAGTAACATTGTCAGTTCATACAAATGTCAGTTAGGTTATTTACCTCCATGGTTATAGGTATGTGCGTATCCCACGCATTGTCGCAAATCTTTTCGGCCGCGGCCTCAATCTCGGGTTGAATCGCCGTGGCGAAGACACCGTGGAGATAGCGCTTTGTAACGTTTCGCTGAGGCCGTTCTTTTTGACGTACGCAGGAGATTTTTTTTCGAAGACGTAGATCAAATATTCTACTTCAACCTCGTTCTCAAATTTTCTGAATGCGGCATCTAGAAGTTTCCAAAAAATATTCTCGAAATTTGGGTTCGCTCTTGCTCATCAAAACCATCGACGATTTACCAAAAGGTGAGTAATATCACTTATCAAACCACAAATATCATTTTTCTATACTTGTTTTCTACCTCTTGGCCAATTTTGACGGCGATTGAACGTCTCCCAGTTATGTTTTTTGGACTCCCCAAACATCGATGTCAACCAAAGATTGTATTGCGCCGCGTTCAGCGCGCTATAGACTTACCAATTTTCAGTCCGATAAATCGTCCGTTTAAACCTAATATTAAGTAATATACAATAATATTAGTTTTCATGAACTTATTTCATTTTTTTTCTTCATATTTCCAGTCCAATATCATTTATTGTTTTTTATAATGTTTAATTAAATCAGGGATAAGAATTTCTCGTGGATTTCAGTATAAATATTAAAAATTCTCAGATTTGAGTAATTTTTTTAAAATCTATTTTCATTATTTTGTTTTATATTTCCAGTCCAATATAATTTATAAATTGTTTTAATATTAAATTAAATCAGGGATGAGAGGCTTTCGAAGATTTTAGTGTAAAAATATGAAAACAATCCTCAGATTTGAGTAATTTATTTTTTTTCATAATTTTTTAAATTTATTATTAATTTTTTTTAACACATTTTTTTGGTATTTCTTATTTGTAAATCAGCACTACAAAACAAACTAATCATTGAATTAGCCTGGAAATAGGTTATTATTCTTTCTCTTTTCCCAAGCATTCCAGTGATACCAACCTTTTGAAAATCGGACAAGAATTAAGAAAGTTATGATATGGAATCCGAGAAAATCTAGGAAACGGGTCACAAGTCAAATTTACGGGCCTAAAATTGCCGGATTCAACATGTCATAACTTCCTTATTTTTGGTCACAGGAAGATGATCCTTATATCATTGTAATCGTCTATTCAAGACCTTGACAATGATACCAGTTGTATTGGAATCTGTTGATTTTGAAAATTTTTGTCACATAGCTAATGGTTATGCTAAGCTATTACATATTATTTAACGTTAGTGTCACATTTTTCAAAACATATGTTTCAGAAGGAATACTTACTTAATGGACAGACGAATTAAAGAGTGGCCCCCTCTGATATCTTCCGCTCTAGTACTAACGTAGAATTGCTCCTAGAAGACTGAGAAGGACCTGTGCACACCGTAAGCTGTTTGTGAGTTACAAAGATTATTAAATGACCAACGCGACTTGATGCATACTGCAGCTAGTGCTAGTGCAGTACAGTGTCAGCTGGCTGTTCTCTATACTATAGTTGACAACAGCGAGATATATAGATACACGTGCATTGACTGTGTACATCACTACCTGCGCATGCGTTGTAGTATAACATGACGTGATTTTCTGTAGGCCTATTAATTTTTCTGTAGCTCGGTTAAAAAATATTTCCAAGCAGATAAAAAAAAATATTAACGATCTGTTTGTGTTATGTTAATATAAAAAATTATTACTTAAAGCTAATAAATCCAATAAAATATTTCAAAGATGTCGCCTCCCATGTTTTCCGCTATTTTACCGCCAATTTTCCTGAATGGTTAGCTGGAACATAAGTAATTTCCTTATAGAAATGAAAATAAATACCATGAAATTAAATATTATTTCACAACATAATAGCATGGAGGAAGAAAACATGATAATAGTCAATAGCTTAGTTTTCCATGAAAATGAAAAAGAAACCATTTAAAAATGTGTTTTCTGCTATTTTACTGGGAGCCATTTTCCTGAAATTTTTATTATCATTGGGAAATAGATAATTTTAATAAGGGTTTTTTCAATTTTTTTGCTCAATGTATAAATTTATGCCATCAGTAGTACCATGGATGTTATTATATTTGCCTTTATTGTACTTTTGGTTAAAACCCCCAATTTTGGGTCAAAATATTAAAAAATCATGTTTTTGGAACAAATTGACCCAAAATATTGTTTGTAACGCCCTCTAGTGGTACCGTATTTTACATGTTGTCACATTGTTGCCTATACTGAAGACAACATTTGTGCCAAATTTCATGGCCAACGGACAAAAAATAAGGAAGTTATGGGAAAAATACTTGAGCCCCCCCCCCTCCCCCCCCCCCCCCCCCAGGTCTGAGAACGAAAAAATTAAGCCTAGGCTTGATTGGGTTAAGGGACAATATCATCACGATCAGAGCAGACTTTATACAATCAATGTCCTACTTTAAGATAAACACAATGACTGAAAATGACTGCCTCATTTATGCAGCAGCAATAGTAATATGACCTTATCATGTGCATGCCTTTTTGATCATGACGATATTGTCCCTTTAAAATTTACAAAAAGGTGTCATTTTTGTAAAACATACAAAACATAAAACATTTAACAGTTTTTTGTCGTTCATTCAACGAGAACAAAGGACTAATTAGTGAAGGTAAAACAATCAATTCTTTCAATGTTAATTTTCGAAACCTTTGAAGTTATCATGATGTTAACATTATCCTTTTAGCTTGGGCCTTTTGTTTGCCAGACACGAGGCTTGTGAAGGTCATAATCAAGTATTTTTGCATTTTCAAGCATTCCCAGGTCAAATAAAGGGTGAATGAACTTTCCAAACCTAGTGCAAACCTAATAGTCTTTCAACCAATGGCAATGAAGGAGTATCTAACTGGAGGTGACTTGGGATTATGTGGAAGGTAAAAAATCATGAATATTCATTTTTGTGTGGAGGTTTTTCCACACAGTCGTGCCCCGCAGGGTTATCCCTGAAAGCTTTATATCTACCAACCTCATTAGAACATGGCTAGCTATTGTCTTATTTGTTACCCAGTATTTAAAAAAATTAGTTTAACAATAAATATTTGTGCAGGTATAAATTTCTTGTTGCAATATTAATAACCATTCCCCTCCATCTCTTATTCATATGATCATAATTACATAGGTATACGTGGCAAATAGTTCTTTGTTTATTTCAGAATGAGTCGAAATTTCACGAGAAAGGAAAGCCTTTCTGTGTGTACTGTATATCTGCTAATTAAAATGGCCAAAAAAATAATAATAACAAATAAATATAAAAAAGTACGGTTTTAATCTTGTATTAATATATATTATGTTAATCATTGATATACAAATTAAATAGATTTGAATAATCATTTGGAAAACTGTGTTTAAATATTAATTCATTTTCAAGAAGAATATTCAGGAAAATCAAATTAATTAAAACGTTGTAAATTTTTAAACAAATTCTAAAACAAGCTGACTTTTTGAAACATGTTATGAAACACTAAAAACGGGGGTGTTAAAAACTACACCAGTGGTGTATACTAGTCGTCCATAATAACCACCTTGGGTGAGTACACTTAACACCACAAGTGTTATTTTAACACCAATATGTTTGGGCAGGGTATCGTCAGTTTTTGGTTAGTCAAATATTTGGTTTCGATTGATTTCCATGGATCTTGTTAATTTTTGAAAAACATTCACTCTGACAATAAAATTTACAATAAATAAATTAAGAATTTGCCAAAAAAGAAAGAAAGTACTTAGTGGTCTCAAGTTTTGACCTAAGCTGAGTATTTTTTAAAAGGAAAATAAGACCCCGTTTTCAGGCATAAATTAGCTTTACTTATTTACAAAATGAAGTTGTTCAAATATACTATTGTACTGTAGAAACGTCTGTGGCATAATGAAAATTTTATTGAAGTAAATGTCAGTATGGAAATAGCCCTCATTCAAATAAACTGTGTGTCCTATGTAGCAGTCAGTATATGCGTTATAGGTGTTAGGGCCTACGATTTTTTTTTTTTTTTTTTTTAATTTTTTAAAATTTATTATTTTTTTATGGGGGGTGGTAGGGAGAACAGTCTATGATATAGCATTTCTCCCCCAAACTCAGATAAATTATATTTGGTTTCATTGTTTGTTATTTCTTTTATTCTTTTTATATATAAAAAAAATAAATTACATTATTTTTTTGGTCTCTATATCCGTTCAGTGCACATTGTAGCGCTCTAGCGGTGAATTTACACCCAGTGTCAAGCCACTTTTGTGTCGTGTCACGAGCGTTGTGCGTACACTTTATGTGCGTTTGTTATGGTACTACACACGTGTGTACTTCTGCCAGCCAATGATCGCTGGAGATATTCCGCGCGTACGCACATCAACTGCAAAATACGCCAAGCACGACGCACTATCGCTGCTCTTCGCCTACAGTGATCTAACAACATGTGCCCTCAATGGCTCATGTACGGTGCGAATACAATAAGGGACGTTATTGAGAGGGGGAAAATGGTCCAATGTGATGGGGCCTATAAAATAAATAATGTAATAATTTATGCGCTCTTAACAGTTTTCTTTAAGGGGGAGGGGATACTTATTGGTGTGATAAATAATTATTTGGGAGGGGGATATTTCCATTACCGTCCTGCTGTCATAAATATTGGGGGGGGGGGGGGAAGAACATCTGCCTCCATCATCCGTCGGGATCGCCTCCCATGGTACGCAAAACGGCTCATTGTATCATTTCCTTTAATACAATTATTTATGTTACATTTGAAAAGAAAGTAATTCTATGCCCCTATTAACAAAGGCCTAAATCTACGGTACCCGCACATTCAACGATTTTATACAAAACATTAAATCATTATCATATGCAATTTTTCTTTTCCCCAAAACCATCATTTGATAATCTGTGTATGCACATCTTCATCAACTGGAAATGTTTATCATTTCACACCAACTTACCAACTTTTCATTCAGAAATTATTTTCAATAAAAAGATAGGCCTACTTAAACGAAATAACTTTTTTGAAATGTGCTGCCTTATTTCGCACAAACTAGACAATGACGAAAAAAACGAACCACAAATTATGTATTGCGCCCTCTAGTGGCAAATGTTTCAGTCTTGCTTCCAGGATCCACACTACGAATAAATCACGTTAAAATGAACTGGAAGGTAGAAACCAGTCTAGTCTGAAAGTGGATCAACACAAATGGCGAGTTCCTCGAGAAAACCGGATTTTGAAAATCCCAGAAAAGCTCTGTTTCGTTCACCTACTGCTCTAGAGGGTAACCAACAAGACCAGCCAGGTACTGTGGTGATTCAAAATGATCAAATGCTTCATGAAAATCTTTGAAAGACAAGAAATGTCAGAAGCCGAGTGCGTTTGGTCCAACCTTTTTTTTGCATTTTACCAATTTCGTGAAAATGGAATTGAATATTACTTAATAATAATATTAGGCCTATTCTTTTCTTTAGGGGAAACGAAAATGTAGACGATAACATTGCTGCCATCCAATAAATTGTGCACAAATAATTTGCACAAGTTAGTGACCCTCATTAACCCTAACCAGTAACCACCCCAAACCATTCAAACTCCAACAGCTGGGTTTGTTGTATTTTGATGAATTCAGTACTGTACAACCCAGACAGGGATACTTTGCATAGGGCCGGGTGTCCCAATAAACCCTTTCACGGTAATATGTGCCATGTTTTTGACGGGGAAAATTTGTTTATTTCGAACACTCGTTGCCGTCTGCGACCCAGCGCTCGAACTTCACGTACATTCCAGACGCGTGCGTGAAGTTCGAGCGCTGGGTCACAGACGGCAACGAATGTTCGAAATAAACAATTTTGCCCCGTCAAAAACATGGCGCATATTACCGTGAAAGGGTTTATTCCAGCTAAGTCCAACAGTTGGAAAGAATATAGAATACAACCGCCACTTTTCTGTCCAAATATGACAAAATATCAAAGATGTAGTCAAGTGAGGATTGGAAACGATATTTTGGGAGATTTTGAGCAATGAGTGTATGCACATCCAGTGAGATGTTGGCCATTTTGTCGTCTGCTAAAAACACATGCTTAGACATTGTGCACAAGTGGCGGATGGATTCGACATTCTTTCCCAACAATTCAGTGGTAGTGTTACTGCATGGTGTTGGATTTTGGCGGATTCAGGAATGTTTTTAGCCGAAATAGCTTGGCGGTTAGGGTTAACGTGCATAACGTTAGTTTGATCTTTCAAAACCATTTGAAAGGTTTTGAAATAAAGATAAATAAAGTACTTAACTTGCTAGCAACGACTTGTCTCTTTAATCAACAAAAACATATTTAAACAAATTAATTAATGTAAACTTATATGAACAAATTCTTTCAGATTCGTGGCCACTGCTCAACAAATTACAGGTGGAACATGACACTGAAGTTTGTATGAAGAACGTGCAGAAAGGTGAGTGAAAGTAAATGCACCAATTATTTCCCAGATTTAGCATCATAACTTGAGGCGTGATTCCTGACGACATGGCATGCCATGCATGTATGGGTGTAATGGCTTTTGACCCACACCTCCAGAATAAAGAAATGCAGGCCTTGGGATTTATCAGACTTTTCCTGATTTCAGGATTTTTTTTAAATTTTTTATTTTTTTTACAAATCTCCCTTTGCCTCAAAATTTTAGCACAAAAAAGTAGCCACCAAAGGAAGGAAGTAGCCTGTATTGTGTATAAACCTCTAGTTTATTGTTGGTGGGGATGTGGAGAGTCTGTAAATCTTCTAAAATTAAACATCCATGAGGTTCAGGGGGCTTTGTCCTTCTAGACCAAAGGGAGACCCAGGCCCGCTACCCATTTTTGACAATTTTTACTTTTGTCAAATCACACTCCTGGTAATGTTTTTGGGGAAGCAGTCAACCATAGCTCAGTTGATGGATAGCGCAGTTGGTGATACCCCAGTGTGGTAAGGCTGTGCGTTTTCGGTTATTTCGGGAACCGGATACTTGACATTGGAAAACTTTGGATACCCGGGTACCCGTAAAAACAATTCTGTAAAAACACATAAATACTCCTGAATGTATAAAATAACCAATATGAAGACGAGTTTCTCTTTTAATAAGAGTCATAATAAATGCGGACTCATAGCATCCCCATTCCCCACACAAAAAATCAGAGACTTCCAAGTTCCATTTGTGTGGCTTAAATGTTCAGACAAAATTTAAAAAAAGTTATTTACGGGTAATTGGAACTGAAAAATGGGGTAGAATGTCGTATCTGGCCGCCACTATTTTTCATTAAATATAACCAATAATGTAATCTTACCTACCTGGTAAGGTGGAGAACATATGGATGATGATGGACATATATTCCAGGATATTTATTTCATGAAAAATCAGGCATTTTTGGTATACGATGACTTCCTCAGTCATGTCAGTCTGATCTTGTAAACTCCACAATTAGTGACCAACACAGTCATTGTACATGCGTAGTGGCAACTATAATAGGATCCTTCTATTTTCTGAAGGGGAGGATTTTTTAGAAGGGAAATCAAGTCCGAAAACCATCATAAAAGTGGATTTTAAAGATAGTTTTCGCTTTCTGTACCACCAAAAATCAATAGAATGATTTTTTAACTGGTTAGTGGTTGCAAAAAAAATAAAAAAAAGCCCTTAAAAAGTGGCGGCCGGATACGACATTCTTTCCGAAAAATGGAACCAGGTAATGACAGTTTCAGTTGAGTATCCAGCACAGCCTTACAATGTGTACATTTGGAGGTTACAGGTTCATACCCTGATTCAGCTTCTTGTTATTTGATCACTTTGTAATTTATGTACTTACCAAAGTCACTTTTAGGTCTTGTCACTTTTGTTGCTGGATAATTGGTTTTGAGATGTTTTCCTAACATGCACTTGATAACGTAACAGACTGAAGTTTGAGTAAATGTACTATTACTTTCTTTTGATGTAACTCTGTATATTTACAAGTTATTTGTTTCTTTAACCCTAACTCCCTAGGCCCATTTGCTTACACATAACCTGAATCCTTCCTAACTCCCTAGGCCCATTTGCTTACACATAACCTGAATCCTTCCTAACTCCCTAGGCCCATTTGCTTACACATAACCTGAATCCTTCCTAACTCCCTAGGCCCATTTGCTTACACATAACCTGAATCCTCCAAAATCCTTCAGTAGTAAAGCAAGCACATGACATGTATGCACACATGTATTTCTAATCTGTGATACATGTACATGGCCAGGGACCCTCCCTGCATGCATGGAGCAATAAACAGTGTCCCACTGACCCAAGCACTGACCTTGCAATCACTACAACAAACATGGATGTACATGTACTATGGAAAGGCAAGTATGCCTAATAACCTCAATCCTCCAAAATCCTTCACTTTAACAAAGAGCATGTAGCATGTAACCTCAATCCTTCAAAATCCTTGACTTTAGCAAAGAGGATTTTGGAGGATTTGGGAAGGTTAGGGTTAAACAAATTGAAAATCTTGTAATTGTGAACACAAATCAGTCTTATATTAGGGTAAATATCTGTTGATTTTTGTGTGAAAAGAAATATCATTTTTATTTGCAAATGATTCTGATGAATCAAAAAAATAAATTTGACATAGGGAAACTGTGAGAAATACAAATTATACAATTGTAGGCAATGTACATTATTTAGGTAATGAATATATTGAAGCACTTAGTACACTGAGTACTTTCACAATCACTTATAGTTTAAGGATTTGGCTATCAATTGGATGCCCTGTTTGCTAAATGGACACCCAATTTATTTGTAATACACATGCAAAAGTTTTGTAATTTAAAAGTTAGGGCACGCTTTTTTCCAAAGAATAACCAATTTTGTCGTCGTATTTCCAAATCCTGTCTGATAATCGGTAAGCACTTTGTACACGGAGCACACATTAGCAATGCTTCACATCACAACTTAGTCATGTCATAATTTCGCAATAGTTCTGCTCACACCCAGTTGGAATACTTGCCTAGGGTAAGCACAGCACTTAAATGTAGATTAGGTTAAATATGTCTTAGGCTATCGCATTCAAGAATGTACAGTTTAGGCCTACGAACAATCAAGTGAAAAATAGAAAAGTCCAGTATGTTTTTGATTACTTTTATATTTATTATTTAAGTATGATTTTTTCCACAGCACTTGGATTAGATTATCACTGATATTACTGATTTTGTACACTAGAGGGTTGAAAATAATGTATGTTTCCAAATAGCAATGTTGTCAGAAAAATATATATTAAAATATACTTCAGCCCAGAGAACTTCCATTTTAGATTCAATTAACTATTATTAACTCTTGCTTGCTTGTGTAGTTTGTGGGTTTCACTGTTTTTTTAAAACCTTTGATAAAGATCCTACTTGGTTTGAAACTAAAGGCCACATGATTTAAGAATATGACTTTAAAATTGACCCACTGTTAAAGAGTGTGCACAAACACACGGCAGGTAAAACAGTATTTATTTCACCTTGTAGTGATAAACATCACCCTGAAATGCCTAAACAATTGTCTGTTTTGGTTTAAAAAGACCTCTTTGTAAATCCCCTTTGAATGATTCTTGTTAATAAAAATGTTTTGTTAAGAAGTTTGTGACACTTATCTGACATTTTATTGAACTTGTTTCTGTCACAGAATTGCACCAACAACGCTTGGAAGATTTGAAGAAGAAATTGGACTACTTGGCTGAAACTGACTGGAAGTACACACCAGCTCAGAAGCTGATTGGCTTAGAATGATGCCATAAAAGCAAAGGCAGCCAATGGGAGATGACAAGAGCAAATTATTGTCTGGAAGTATTGATAGCTCAAAGCTGATTGGTTCAAAATGATGTCATCAAGTTAAGGCAACCAATGAGAGATGACAAGAGCAACATATATGTCTGAAAGTATTTATAGCTCAAAGCTGATTAGTTAAACATGATGTCATGAAGTTCAGGTAACCAATGAGAAGAGAGAGAGAGAGAAAAAAGAAACAGGCTGGAGGAGCTCAACAGCTAAAAATAGATTTGAGTAATCTTGGAAGAAGTGTTCTACTGAAAACTCTCACATCAGTTTGAAGTAGCTGAGAGATTTGACCTATGGCAACATAATTGCATGAATGCAACTACTGAAACCTAATCTCTTTATATTGAATGTGTGACATGCATAGCACTAAGACATAAGGAAAGTACTGCTCAGACTTCATGTGGGTTGTCTTAGGGGTGTGGCAGATAGGTCAATGAACTTACAAGAACAGAAGCTGACGGATGGTGAATAATGAAGGAGTGTAGGAGGATAGATAACCAGTGGGATCATTGTTAGAGATTATACTGAATCGGCCAGTGGAGAACAACAGCAAATCTAACTTGCAGTGTAGAAATAAAAACTATAAATTAGGATTTTAATAAATATTTGAATTATTTTATTTAAAAAAAAAGCAAGATAAGATAATAAATGTTATTGGCCGTATCAAAAACAGATACAAATTTACATGCATTCAACAAATATTTAAATGTTCACAAGAAATGGACACAGAAAGTTTACACTATACATTAAAGAACTGTAATTTTCAGGAAAGAAAAACGTCAATTTGAGAAAGTTCTTATGCCATATTTTTATACACTGGTATAATTTGTTTAAGAGATATGTCAACTGAAATAAAAGATTTCATCACTGAATTACGACCTGAGAGGTACAAATATAGGAACCGTAAAAAAGTGCACCCCTAGACATGTTCTCAATATTCCTACTTTTTTTTTAGCAGGGGTCTGTTTTTTAGGAGCCCGCAAAGGTGCAAGAGCGCCATCTCTTGACAGTAACAGTTTCATTGCCGAGACGAAACGGCTCCGTGAACGTTACAATCGTTCACATTGCTGTTATTAAATCGAAAATGCATTACTCATGTGGCATAAATCATAAATCTTCACATTCATATGGGTGTGGTCTAGTGGCAGACCCGGGGGGTCAAAGAGCGGGGCGTATGTCCCCTCCCCTTTTTGACAATCAGACAATCCATGTGCAAAGTTTACCATCTCGGCCTACATTATTTCAAAATTTTGGTCTTGAGGCTCCCCAGCCCTTCGTTATCAGCTCAGTTTAGCTCAAGTTGAGAAATGAAATGTAGAGGGTCCATGGTGCCAAGTATAGTGCTTGAACAAATTGTGGTCACTGATTCAGGGGTCCTGACCCACCCATTTTGGCTGTTAATTTATTATTTATTTTTAATATTTGTTTAAAGCTTCCCGTAGAGACAAGACCAGACGTTTTTAATAAAGTGACGGATATTTCTTTTCTTAAAAACCACAGTTTGAATGTCGGGGATAATTTTGCGGAGGTTCTTATGACGTACAGTTCCATCCAACTGGACCATCCTGTATCCGCTCCCATTCAAACATATATGTTCACTTGAAACATGTGTTTCAAGTGAACGTCCTGTAGATTTTCAGCCGTTTGTAGTAAATCATGGTCGTACAGTTGCCGCCTTCACCCATCCCCATGTTTAGTTGCTTGGCTTTTGTGCATACGTAAAATGGTGATAGCGCCCTCACAGTACAGATTCTCGTCAATACCAAGCGATTTATATTTTGTCATCTTTTTCCTGTGTTCACGTGTTAAGAATTGCATGCCCCGGTTTTTTCAATCACCATTCTGAAGCGAATACATTTTCCTGATGCAAAAGATAAACAGATCACATAAGATTGATGATAAATGAGGCTCTTTTCCCCCAGCTGTCTCGTCGATCCTGAAGTCCCTAACATCACCCTGGCCGGTCCGCTCTTTCAAAGGTCCGCTCGACGCAGCCTGCCGCGGCGGGCATAACACTACCATAAATCATCCCAATTATTGTATGTTGCCGCTTTATTCAAAATGCATATGCGGTAATCGTGTTGAAAGCTAATGTGAAATATATTTTTTTTCAAAGGGATGCTTTGTTGCTTCCGCTGTGCTAGACTACATTCATAGTTGGTGTGTCCCCAGGCCCCCCCAGTCACCTCGAAAAATTGCCGGCACAGTAATTTTGAATAGATGGTAGTCTGTGTTCACTGGTGTTATTTGTTTAATAACAATCTTGTCTGGGGAGGGGGAGGGGGATTGGGTCTCCAAGATTGAAAGCTTCTACACATTATTTGGTTATATCGAAAAACATTCATTTCAAATAATTATGATGAATTTAGGAAGTAGGATTTCTTCAGAGGTACAGCGCCTCAGACAAAATATCTGTAGATAAGATTAGTACCATTCATTATTGTTATTTTTTTAAATTATTTTATTTTCTCTCCACAACACTAGTTCTAAACGCACACAGAAAATACATAAACAACTAAAATCATTAAAATTGATAAATGTGGAGATGGCAAGACTGAGGAGGATTTGTTCAATTCGTATCACCAAAAGGTTCAGCCTTCCAATGAAAATGTACAATAAATACATATAGAAATTTGAATTAAAATCTAAACACATTAAAATGAATGACCAGTATTCAATTAAAAACATTATCAACTTGATATTAAAGTTCGTAGTTTTTGAAATTTTTGAGGTACCAATCATCAGACCATATCAGTGGCGTTGTTATGGGGGAGGGGCACGGGGGGGGGGGGCACGTGCCACCCTGCCAAGGTCTGTGCACCCGGTTACCCCGCCTCCCCCACATTCAGAATTTTGAATGTATTGACATTCCCCGTCCCAAGTGATGCACCCCCTAGTTCCCCCTGAAAATTGGACCCCTGTTACACCACTGGAACATATACACTATTTGCGTTAAAACATAAATGATCACAATTTTAAATAAAACTCATTTGGTGTAAAGTTGATGATGGTTATCAAACATCCCGTGAAATATATCTGTCTCAGGTGATATCGTTTCAGTGAAAAAGGTGAAATATACTACTAAAAACAATTTAGGGAACACGTTGTGTTGCATGTGTTACTGCAAGAGGTGGTCACACTCGTTATTGAAATGTTCCATGAACCGGGATTTTCATTTGCAACCCCCTCTCTCTTTCAGTAGTCATGTCATGAAATGTGTAATCACTACATGCATCCTTTATCATCTGTTTCATTGTGCAGTTGTTTCTCATCAATTCTGTGAAACATTGTGTTTATCTGAAATAAATGATCTTGCTTTAACTGAGATTATTCCGGTGTTCCCTAAATTGTTTTGAGTAGTATATTATATTGTAGTAATTTCCAGAATGAATTTCTGTCATCCGAAAACGTACGGTCAATTCCACGTTGGAATGAATACGAACAGCCTGAATGCATGTTCAATATTTTCTCGTTAGTGACTAAATGAAATAAGTTGAACCTTTCACAGTTTTTTTTTTTTTTACATTTATATTGAATAAGTATGGATGCATTAAAGGGACAGTATTGTCACGATCAGAGCAGACTTTTGACAGGGCATGGAATCGGTGTCCTAGTTTAAGATGAACACAGTGACTGAAAATTATCGGGTCATTTATGCAGCAGCAATGGTAATATGACTTTATCACGTAGGGTATTATGGCAGCCACTGAGTTAATCTAAGACTAGCTTTCCGAGTTCCATGCCCTGTATGAGCATGAAGATACTGTCCTTTAACATATAATTTACATAAAGTGTATCGCCACTGACATGACACCGTTGGGCCAATATGGAAACAAAAATTGTATAAAAAAAACAGCATCTGGGATATGAATATGTAAGACATGTTATGGTTAGCATTGTCCATCCCATTTCGTCTATGTGTTTTATATGCGTAGTTATAGCCGTGGTTTATATTGTAGTAAGGTAGCATTGTAGTATTGTAGCATGACGTATATTTAGGATGGCCTTGTAGAGGTGCTGGGCACCTGTTCTATCTTATCACTCACTGGCTTTGTTTAAAATGATTTTTTTTTTTTTTTTCTCTTTAGGGTTTTGGTTCTATATTTAATTGATGTAATTTGATTGCCAGTGTAAAATGTAATAAAATAAAATATAAAAAAATTATGAAAAAAAAGTCTCCTGAGTAAAGTATTACTCTGTTGTAATCCGGTTTATATTGGCTATTTTGACCATAGACATGTAATGTTGGTCAATAGTGACTGGTCTCGCCCAACTTCCCCGCATGCTTACTGTACATGACGTCTGGGGCCCAGTGGAACTACAGCGTGGCCACATACACTATAGTGTCAGGCGTTATGTCGTATGTACGGAGATGAATCTGTACTGTGTATTTGGGGAAGGGCGGACGGGAAGGGGAAAGGACACCAAGAAAGGGTGCACCAAAAAGTATACCCTTCCCCCCCCCCCAAAAAAAAGGGGGGAAAAAGGTACATCGATAAAAAAGAGGGAGTATGAGGGAAATAAGCTTACTCCTATGGCCTGTGTAGATATGCACCCGCTAGATGCGTACAAAAGAATACACCCCCAAATAGTACAGGTAACTAGCAACAAGGAGTCAGTGTACTTTGTGATGGAGGTAATTTGAAATTACATCCGGTGATTCCGTCTTTTCTGTCTCGCCGACTTGTTTACGCGAGTTGTTTTGCTTGAGTTGCGAGCTAGTGGAAATGGCTATTTTTCATCCCAAAGCCTCACGACTCACGGCTCCGATGTTACCATTGTGCCACATGTACACCCCTCTAGACGGGGTATAATTGAACATGACACCTTCATCAATCAAAAGTAAACAAAAAACTAAAATTACTACCCCATGAAACCGCAACAATACCTGTGTATATTATTTCATTTAATACCGCGAAGTAAAACCTTGAGGGTTACAAAAGGAACCACGACTATTTCCTACAGAGATGATTGTAATATGTAACCACTCCACACCAAGTGATCCGTCAATTTGACAGGCAGTTTTTGTCAGATATTTTAAATGAGTTTATTTTGAAATGTGTCTGTGATACATCAATGCGAGGGTGAAGTTGTACTTTTCCCGTGTTGTGACTGGGAAGTGAAATCTTTATGTTGAATGACGGTGTAATATAAGTGTCCATGTACTCATGTTATACGAAAACATTGATCATGTCTGGATCTGTCCCTGATTTCTAGATTTAAAGGTACAATATCATCACGATCAACAGGGTGTGGAATCGGAGTGCTAGTTTGAGATTAACTCAGTGACTGAAAATAATATCCCACATGATAAGGTCATATTACCGTTGGTGCTGCATAAATTAGCCAGTAATTTCCAGTCAGTGTGTTCATCTGAAACTAGGACACCGATTCAGTGCTTTGTTGAAAGTCTGCTCTGATCGTGACGATACTGCCCCTTTAATGTGAAGGTAGTACAACATTGGTAATGTTGGCCAAACTACTTACTCTCTTTGAATCAAGATATACATTGAAGGGAAGGTACAACATTGGTCATGTTGGCAAAACTGCTTCTATGAGTATGCTTACTCTCTTTGAATCAAGATATACATTAAAGGGAAGGTACAACATTGGTAATGTTGGCAAAACTGCTTCTATGAGTATGCTTGCTCTCTTTGAATCAAGATATACATTGAAGGGAAAGTACAACATTGGTAATGTTGGCCAAACTGCTTCTATGAGTATGCTTACTCTCTTTGTATCAATATATGTACATTGAAGGGAAGGTACAACATTGGTCATGTTGGCCAAACTGCTTCTATGTGTATACTTATTATCTTTGAATCAAGATATACATTGAAGGGAAGGTACAACATTGGTAATGTTGGCCAAACTGCTTCTATGAGTATGCTTACTATCTTTGAATCAATATATACATTGAGGGAAGGTACAGCATTGGTCATGTTGGCAAAACTGCTTCTATGTGTATGCTTACTCTCTTTGAATCAAGATATACATTGAAGGGAAGGTACAGCATTGGTCATGTTGGCCAAACTGCTTCTATGTGTATGCTTATTATGTTTGAATCAAGATATACATTGAAGGGAAGGTACAACATTGGTTATGTTGGCAAAACTGCTTCTATGTGTATGCTTACTCTCTTTGAATCAAGATATACATTGAAGGGAAGGTACAACATTGGTAATGTTGGCCAGACTGCTTCAATGTGTATGCTTACTCTCTTTGAATCAAGATATTTCTAAAACAACCTGTGAAAGGTTAAGTTCATTATGTTGTGTCGTTCACGAGGAAACAGTGAAAATGCATTCAGACTTTGTATTGTGTAGGCCTATTCATTCCAAATAGTTATGTGGAATTTAGGAAATAGCTTTTCTTAAAAAGTACAGCATTTCCGACAATTATTTCTAGAGGAGATTAATACCATGCATCATCAACTTTCACATTCATATTCGTATTTTGTTTTGTAATTTTTGAATTTTCAATGATCAGACCCTACACACAATTTTTATTTTTATTAAAACATGAATGGTCACAGATTTACATGAAACTCACTTGGTGTCAAATTGATGATGGCATCAAACATCCCTTCAAATATTTCTGTCTGAGGTGCTATCATTTTAGTACAATTAATTTTACGTAAATTTACGTAAATTCCACGTTGGAACGAATACGAACAGCCTGACACTATTTTCTCATGAACGACACAAGGAAATTTGTTTGGTTTTTATACATATCTCTTGATTCTTATTTCTATCTCCAAAACAATGTCCTTGAAACTTTGTGACGAGTCTGATGGCGAGAACTCATACACAGAATAAACCCATTATAGCTTTTTCAGCGGTATAATTTATGTTCTCGAGTACACCGCCATTCTACCAGTTTTATTACAGTGCCAACCCCGGTCGTTTTACGGATGCCATTTCCAGAACTGGTATTACAATGTAATCAACCCTGACCTCGCTGGCGCCACGGTGAATCCGAACTTCCTTTGAAGAATTAGGAAACAGTTATGAATTTATTAGTCAAAGTTAAACTCTGGTCATCGTTTTCAGCGAACAATAACCAGATATACTGCCATAACAAGTGGTGGGTTGTATGCATTGTTTTGAGGATTAATATGTCAAGTTGTAAATTATACCGTGCCATTGGTTGCCATATTTGTATGCCATCTTGTGTGACTGTCCGAGGGGGTTCCAATGCATAGGCAAAGGAGATTGTGAAGACAGTAGTTTTATTACGTTTTCCTCAAAGAAATCGTGTCGAGTTTCCATGTGGATTTGGACTTCACATATCCTTTATTTTGGCGATTGACAGATTTGTATCTTGTGTGGCTATTATAGGGCAAGAAGACACAAGATTTTTCGAGGAGGTTCCAATGCATTCAGGCAAATACGATTTGGAAGACAGTAGTTTTATTATGTTTTCCTCAAAGAAATCGTGTCGAGTTTCCATGTGGATTTGGACTTCACGTGTCCTTTATTTTGGGGATTCACAGATTGCCAAAACAGGAGGAATTCTTCATATTTCATCTTGGAGGTCTGTCCAGATCACGGATAAATGTGGGCGAGGGACATGGTTGAATAAATGGTGATTTTTGTTAATGTTTAGATTGTGGAACTGCGGATTTATTGTGGCTGTATAGTTTACATATGATGACATCACTGCGTATGCAATAGTCCCACTGGAAATGTGTACATTCCAGCAGAGGTCTTAAATGCAATAAAACACCCAAACCGTAAACAACATTCCACAAATACTATTGTCAAATGTCAGTAATAGTTACTCCAATAAGCTATGATTTGCACTTCATAATGCACGATAATATATGAATATTTATGGATGTAATGGGATTACTTATTGAACTGTGAAAACCGACACTTCTACCAAGCCGTGAATTTCAACGTTTTGTTTTGAGGTTGCCGCCTATCCCCCAAAGCCACCAGCGAACAATCGTATCCTTTGTTCATTTCCACCACAGTTCTTCCTCAGCCGGCCGTGCATGCGTCATTCCATCTTATTACTGTCGCCCATTATTCTGTCCTTATGCTATCAAGTTCAGCCGCTGAAGTGAAACTTATTTACGCAATTTTCTGTTATAATTTGCAGAATAAGTTTTCTGATGACAAATTCCAGAGCTTTGTTTTGTATGTACCAATGCATATATGATCAGAAACCTTCTGGAACGGATTGTGTGTTCTGTTTTGTAAAAGTACAAATTGAATCAGTTATCTATGACGTTCATAGAATCACGTAACACCCCCCACCCACCATGATATGTCAAATTCTCCCGTCCATATTCTACAGGGCATTGGGGGACACGTACCGCCAGGAAAAGGCTGTTCCCCCGGGTTCCACTCCACTGAAAATCCAATTTTCTTAGAAAGACATACGGGCTCCCAATCCAAAGTACCGGGAAATCCTTGTGTCTCCAGTGAGGCCCTGACTGAAATAACACTGGCTACACTTCTGAGGTACATCCCGCTGAGTCATGGTTCCCTGTTCCTTGCAAACTTATTTGTTTTTGTCCCCATTATTATTTTTTTGTGTTGGTCTTTCTCAAAGTACTTGTATATATGCCTATGTATCTATATATCCTTGATTAGTTGTACAGAACACCAAATTGAGGGCGCGCTTTTCACTTACCGCAACTAAAAGAACTTCCAGATAATGCATGCGGATTAATTAATGAAGACTTCCACGGTTCAGTTGAGTTGCAAACTGCAATGCCCATTGTATTTCTGGTAAATGTCATGCAATAAATACTGAAGCAACTTTGTGGGCTACTTCATAACAACGGGATGAGGAATGAATGCTTATTTGTTATTTGGCTCTTGTCTCTTATGCGTACTTTCTCAAAAAAGCGTTGCCCTTCTGGATATATCTGATTACATGTATGTTCCCGAGTTGCTGCTACAGTGAGGCAACACACAATTCTTCCCTTAAAACCCTAACCACCCCAAATCCTGCAAAATCCTCCAGGGGGCACTTTTTGGGAAAAATTCAGCACTGTTGGAAACTGGTACTTTCACCTCTTCAAATGGGGCAAAATTACTACCTGGCAAGAAGTACGGGTCATAAGTGCTGAATATGAAAGAATAAGTGCGCTGATGGATTTTGGAGGATTCTGGAAGGTTCCTAGCCAGAATACCTATAGGAGGTTAGGGTTAAGTTCACTATGTCTGATGTCTTTTACAGTATCTACCTCACACGGTTTATACAATATACATCTCTATGAATAGAGATGACAACACCGTATTGAGAGAAGGAAGCTTCAGATACCGCCATCGCGCAATTGCTTTCAGTATAATCTCTGAACCCACAATTACAATGGGGTCTCCTAGGGCGGTTTATCTGATTATAAAATATGCTCCCACATCCGTACACAATCATTTAGGGTCATTTATCATTATTAACAACAATCCATAATGCATTGATATTGAAGTTGAGTTACGTGAAAGCCATTAATGGATCATTACCGAATAATGATATGCCTCGGTCACGTGACATGCATTCGGGGACATTATCAGCTCAAGTGAGCTGCCAGCGCCGGAAATGAAAGATCAAAAAGACATTGAAAGAACCCGGGTGACGGGACAGTGTTGGTTTGCCTCGAAACCCCCCTCAAATTTTACAAAATAAAAATCTCGAGGCTCCATCTATGAACGAACACAAACTTAATCAAATGAAGTTTATTTAAAGTTCAGATCCTGAGCCGAATTTTCCTTTCAGCTAACTGATTGTCCATCCTCCATCTGTGCGACTGGATTATTCTTGAAAACCGACAAACTTATTGGAATCGTTTTCTTGACTTCTCTCGTTCGGGTGATAACAACTGATGTACACTGCATAATATCCAGAGCTTTGAACCTTGTTTTTCTTGTCATTGTTTTCAGAAAATTTTGCCTGAAAAATATTTTTGTTCAAATGCTGATGTAGGCCTACCTGAATCCTTATGAGATTAATTAGTTTGTAATTATATACATGGATTTCAAGACTATACAAATAAAAACACCAACAATGGTTTTTCGTTGAGTGATATAATACACTTGCGTTCCCATGGCAATCCAGTGACGTCAGTCTTGCATATAGCTGCTGCGCTATTGCGTAATCAGCAGCAATCCGTTCAATGATTTGTGTTTATGAAATTAGTATAACAATAAGGTCTAGTACGCTTCAAAGATGACATTGTCACATAATTTTAACACCAGAATGGGCAACCATAATGATAGTCTTCGTGTTTATGAAATTAGTAAGAGCAAGTCGATCTATTGTGATGTAAAAAACAGCAGAATGGTCAATCGTGTGGCGCTGGTGTTAACATCAAAATGCATGGAGTACAATCAGATAACTATTTCCTTCAGGAAACTTAATTTAATATTAGACCTAAATCTATTATAATCCAATACACCTGTATTAGCATAGCAGCCACTATTGACCACACGTTTGGTTCCGGCTGAATTCTTCTTTTAAATTCATTGATAGAATTCTCGTGATGGCGGGAATATTGAACAATAAATGGTATGATTTGTAATCTCCATCGATGTAGCTCAATGTACTCTCCAAATTATTTAGATTGAAATTCCCTCTAACCGATTGAAACTAGTGGCAAAAATGCTAAATTTTTGTCCCTGGTTTCAATCGGTTGGGCTGAATTTCAATCTAAAACGTTGAGAGAGTGTGCTACTCAGTGCTGTCGAGTGTCTCTGGGGTAATCACACACAGGCGACTCAGGCGGAATTCGAACCCATGAAGAATACTAATACTAATACTACTCATCCTTATCCTCATCCTCATCATAATAATAATGTAGACTTATATAGCGCACGTATCCACCAAACTGGTGCTCAAGGCGCATTATATTATTACCCCTGCTCATCAGGCTCATAAATCATTCCTGAAACCATCTCAGCTCCCTGGGGAGTATACAGCTCAATTGCTGCAATTTCGGCGCATATGGGCTAATCAAACACAACAACCAACTCTGCCCTCACATGTACCCATTTACCCCTGGGTGGAGAGAAGCAATTATGGTAAAGTGTCTTGCTCAAGGACACAAGTACCCCGGTCGCGGTTGGGATTCGAACCCACATTCTAACGACTCAGCCTTCAGAACACAAATCCGATGCACTAAACCGCTCGACCATGGCACTCCATATGAGTTCATAGGCATGAATTCATAGGTGCGAGATAATCGAAGTCACTGGTTGTACATTGCTGATCATGAACTGTACCTCAGTGCGAAGGCAAACAATAATCATATCAATTGTTCCTTTAATATTGTTTCGTTTTATCTCCATATTTTAATATCCATTGTTATCTAGCTACTTCTGTGTGATACGACCAAACAATTGGCTTGTTTTTCTGACCCATGACCTGGTGTGAATTATGCAGGGTCGTTGTAGTAAAAGACGATTCAATTCGAATGATTAATGACATATGAATTATTGGTGCGTGTTGTTTTCAATCATCCTCTAGGTACTTAACCATTCATTCATCACCCACCTTGTCAACTTTTACCCATTACGAAAAGCGAAAAAATAACCCAGAGTGACTAATGACAGGGTTCGAACGCCATTAGCATATCTCAGCCGCTTGGCAGAGCGAGGATATTCAAATTTGTCCTGATAGCGGCTCCCTTTGCGCGCCACAAAATGTTTGTTTTATGGTCTTTGAGGCGCTGAGCCGATGTTTAATTAATGATAATTTACGACTTGCAGTTGTAGACTGAATGCCAATTTTCCCCGACCAAAGAAGATTTGTCATCCCGAGCAAACAATATCAGCATAAAAACAACCACATAGGTTCCTGCTAAGCGCTACCAGCACCACCAAGAGATACAAGTATTTGTCGGTCGTTTTTATTATCTGCAGCGTAATATGGACATTACAATTTATGGTGGCGCCACTATGACCAGAACATATAAATTTTATTTCATAAGTTGGCGGCGTGGCCTAACATCTTTACGACTTTCCGAGTAGATTTAATGCTTAATGTTCTAGAAAACGACATTCATCGGGGAGAAATGTTTCCCTTCCTCGCAATATTTATTACCGTGGAAAAAGGAGACACGTTTGACATGTCACGTACTCGACAAGTAAAACAGAAACAGTCTTAATTCATTTTCTTCTGTGTAGTTGGAAACATGCATGATTGTTGACAATTTTTCTTCTTGTTTAAATCGTTTGATGGAGACAGCGTGAGAGTTTTGAGAGCTTGAAAGGGAAGGTTCAAAATTACATAATACCTGAATGTAAAATTACTGAATAACTACAATATCTAACTCATGAAGTTTGTAAAGGTACAAAAAAAATCATATTCTGTCTAAAGTGCTTTCATTTCAGACAGCAACTTTTTACTCCTAGAATTTTTTGTCAAAATTGTGAATGCTTTTTTACACATTTCTCATGATTTATACTTTCACAGGTTGTTATTGATTCAAAGAAATAAGGTATTCTCATAGAAGCACATTTTACCAACATTACCATTGTTGTAGCATCCCTTTAATACGTTGTGTAGCAGGCCCGTAATATCAAGAGCTCCCTCTGTTGAGATTATCAGTTTCCTGGAAGGCAGAAATCATGCAAGTTTGTATTCAAAATAAATGCATTTCTTATACTCCGTCCGGAAACTAGCTATACGTATATATTGATTCTGTATTTCTAATTTGTTTTCAGTAATTTTGTCTAAAAAGGAAATTCTGTTATAACTTACATTGACATCGATACAGCGTTTGCCTGCTATACGAGTAGACAGAGGGCGCTGTTGGTTTTAACACGTGATGTCATGTTTCACATCGACATCAAGACCACCCGCATTTTCCCATTTTGAATAATTCCTTCCTGCTTGTTGTTGATCACGGATCTGTGTGTTGATCAATGCTGCATGTGATCCACTTATTCCAAGTCCTTCTTGATTTATGGGCAAATATTTCAATTTTTATGGCTTGAAAAGGGGTAATAACGTTCGCTGAACCAGTGGAATTCTGTTTCAATAGCGCCACAAAAAATTACAATGTGTCGGATGACCCACATACGTATTCTTTAAAATGTCGTAACTAATGTTATAACCCATACTTGTGTAAATACCAGATCTGGGCCAACATCGAAGAGAATTAGGTTCAACATACCTGATTTCAAAACAACCAAATCATTTTCCAGAAGGCTTAACTTGATGTAAAAATAGTGAAAGTACTAAACATCAGTGGCAAATTATTCTGTCTAAAAGTGCTCTCATTTCAGAGAAAAACGAGAAAAAATGTGCACATTTTCAAGTGTTTTCTGTAAAAAATGATGAATGCCTTTGCACACATTTTTTCACTGACTTAGACTCGTTGACGCATTGAGCAAAAACTGTGTAGTTCGTGTGTAGTTAAGTACATGTAAGCATACTTTTAAAAACAGATTCCCTTTAAAGAACTCCCGTAGCAGCCAACGTATTGTAAGTTTAGTAAGGGTGGTGAACCAGTTTCATGTGAATGAGAGCGTGTATTTCTGAGGAAATTATACAAATTCATTCACAGTTTAACAACAAAATAAAAACTTTTCAGTCCAGGTTTGGATAGGATGTTGTTAATGTCATTCCATTCTAAACCAGCTCTCCAAATTCCGTTGGGTAAAAACGGTACAGTGAGCAGTAGCACCACTGTATGGCGGCTTTGAAGCGAATTATCTTTTTGTATCCTTTGATTGGCTTAGTCGAGTCCACATTGCCACGCAACTTTGCGAGACATGTACATGTACATATTTTAAAGTCAGTCCAACCTTTGTTTGGTTGCTGGCAAAGAGGGCAATGCCATAAGCCTACAGTATACCGCCATCTCACCCGGAGCAACACAGAAACCTGACCTCACAGCCTATATATCTTGCCCTGACCTCACAGCCCTATCTTTGCTCGCCAGAAGAAAAAAAACATGATTTAGAGCGAAGCCTATCTGTTTATCCTCCATCTCTCTGCCTCTAGAAATCAATCCTTTCCCGGCCCAGCGTGCCGAATAAATCTTTCAAACGGCGGTAGCACGATATCTTTCAGTGGCGCAAAGATATTAACGGTATCACGATGATTGAGGAGTCATTCGGCGTGTCCCGCGCTCTTTGATTAGCAAAGCCGGTTCGGTGTGTTGATTCACTGGGTGGCACTGCTGATGAAATGTCACGTGGTTTGTAGACGTCTCCACGAAAATAAACTGGTTCCAAACTTTACTTCGTGTTACACATCAACCCTGTCACCCAAGGTGATCGACCCCATGGCATTCTCACCCTGTACAGTCAGCTTAACCAAGAATTGTGAATATCATTATTTTATACAAATGCGGTTCATGTGTTTTGTTCAATGTGCATTTAATACAGTGCACCATAATGCTTAGTATAATGACTACACCGCAGGATAGTGTGTACTGTAGTTAGTGGTGACTGGGAACTAGACCAATTGCATTAACCAATCACCTTTGCGTAAATCACTTCGCCCACCAGGGTTTAGTGGTGGGGACTGGAGACGAGGCCGATTACACATCTGAGCCACAAAAGACCACATCATGTTTTTATTCAATACAAATCCATATGACCAAACCGAGGCTGGAAGGTGAAAATAGTCTGGTCCCATGCATTGAAATTAAATTTAACTCAATAATACTTGCGCACAGGGAATCTGAAGATGGGGACATGCAACGTATTAATAAAGGTATATTAAGCTAATGTTCAGTGTCTGTGTGATGCTGTTCGCAAAGTTCCTCTGTTTTTAATTTTTTTATATCACATGCATCTCTTTAATTCAGTCTTCATACCCGTCTTTTAATTGCGAATTCTATCAGCTTTCTCGACGCTCACCAACCGTTCTTCAAGGTTCGTCTGTCCGTCTGTCCACCCAGCGGTCTTCTCTGCGTGTCTTTCGATCGCCCGGCTGCCTCCACACCAAACCCGACCAGTCCCAAACTCCATATATGAGCTTGGCGATTGATTTAATTTCTCGCTTGATGGGAGCCCCCCTCGGCTTTGCAGCAACTTCAACCGATTCGGTCCGCATACACTGGCTGTAAATTGTGTTATTTTGCCACCCGTCCGTTCTACATCTGTCACATGTAGGTATTTTCTGTATCATTCATGCGTAATCTTCGAGTCCAGCCTCGGTGTAGGTGTTAAAGGGCTCCGTATAGTTTGAAATGATTCAAAGAGTGTCACAACTTTCATTGACGCCCATAAATATGATTCCTGTATGCTCCAATATGTATTAAAACTGCACACGTGTAGAGATGTTTATATCACCGATTAGGAGTGTAATATATGTTTTACCTGGGCTAGGATATGTGTAGATATATAGTTGGTTTAATATAAGGGGCCTAGGCCTGTAGCTCTGATGAAAACACATCATGCCAAAATATGTTTTTTCCCCTATTTATTGTGTTCCAAAGCTAATACTATCACAGTATACATGTTTGGAGTGAACATAGAGTTCACTCCAGAGTGAACATGGAGTGCCAAAATATGTTTATTTTCCCTATTTATTTTGTTTCAAAGCTAATACTATTACAGTATACATGTTTGGAGTGAACATAGATAATTGCCTTGCACGGGACTAGAACCAGTGACCTTCGGATTACGTACTGTATCGGTGCTCCACCAATTAAGCCATCTAACCATATATTGGCGGTTTCCCTATGTTGTCAATATTTTTTCTTCAGGGGCGCTTTTATAGTCGAAAACCATTTTAGCCATATGCCCTTGTGTTATCTTTGACATTATTTTAAATAATTTATGCACATTTTATGAATGGGTCAAATAGGTTTTCGCAATAGGAATTCAAATACAAATATTTGAATCTATATCCGAACACCTTTGTAATCAAATACATATATTCTGATTTGAGGAGGGTCAGCCTATAACCCCCATCCATCTTGCCCCTCTGACTGAGATTAGAGTGAATGCACATAATTAATAGTAGTGACGTTGTAGGGTTAGGGATGGAAACTGCTGATTTATTTTTCTTTGAGGACTGGAGGCAAATCTAAATTGTATTAATTATGGCCTTTTTTTTTTTTTTTTTTTTTTTAATAAAGAATAATTATTTGCATATGGTATTACACCCAGGCTTGTTATTACTGTTAAACCTGTTTATACACTGCAAAACCTATGGTGTTAAAAACTACCCCACTGATGTTTATATTAGGCAACTCACACAATATAAACACCATGGAAGTGCCATGGTCGAGCGGTTTAGTGCATAGAGCCTCCAGTGTTCCATGTGTTCCATGTCGCAGGATAAACTGTTGACCAATCACATATGCCATGGTCGAGCGGTTTATTGCATCGGATTTGTGTTCTGATGGCTGAGTCGTCAGAATGTGGGTTCGAATCCCAACCGCGACCATGGTGCTTGTGTCCTTGAGCAAGACACTTTACCATAATTGCTTCTCTCCACCCAGGGGTAAAATGGGTACCTGTGCGGGCAGAGTTGGTTATTGTGTTTGATTAGCCCTCTATATGCGCTGTAATGGCAGCAATTGAGCTGTGTACTCCCCAGGGAGCTGAGATGGTTTCAGGAATGATTTATGAGCCTGATGAGCAGAGGTAATAATATAATGCGCCTTGAGCACCAATTTGGTGGATACGTGCACTATATAAGTCCACATTATTATTATTAAGAATAAAATTGACACCATTAGTGTTATTTTAACACCTCAGTTTTTGCAGTGTATGATTTATTTGCATATTGTCCTCTTGCCTGTCAGTCTGTCTGTCGGCTGTCTGTCTGGTTTTGTCTGGTAATGACTTGACTTATTTTGTACCAAGGCATGCATCCAACTAGATCAGGATATGCTCCCCTTTTATGTGATCGCACAATGATGTATCCGAAGGTACACAATAATGAGTTCTCACTCAACCACTTTATCACGAACTGTTATTTTATTTAAATGCTATGTGACCTGGATATAAATATGAATTAATGAATCATTGTGGTCTTCCATAATATGGAATAATTGATGGGTTAAATTGATTGTGGGTTAAATATATTGTCGAGGCGCTCCCTCCGTGTTAGTCCACGTCATTGGGATCCTTGAAATCCTGTCGATAGAAATGATCACTCTCTCTGACGATGCACGGAGACCTATCTGTTCTCACCTCCGGCCGAGAGCTTCTTCCTCGGATCTCCTGCTGCAACATCTGCAATCTCCTTTCATTGTGGTTCTGTTGCCATGGTGTCTTTGGGAAGTAGCTTTGATGGAGGGATTCCATCAGTAGGATTACATTCTGCTTTCTTGCATAAAACACCGGTCCGTCATTATATACTATAAATGGTGGTTGGCTCAGTGTAAACGTAAACCAGTCATTTGCGACACGTTTCAATTCAGTTGAGAAAGGCTTCCGCCCTTTGAAAATAGTCCGGCCATCAGAAAAATTGTTCAGTTTGCTAGGAAGCAAGTTACTTGGCTGTACATCACTGGTCGTGATGGAGTATCTGAAGCGTGCGTCCTTGAGCAAGACACTTAACCATAATTGCTTATAGGGACAGAGGCATTTTAACAACTGCCTTGTTCTGGACCAGTTACCCCTCCGCAGTCCTATTCGCACCGTGAAGAGGCTGGTTATTAACTTGTCTTGTTTCGGTGCGAGGGGCTGGTTTCTTCAGTGTGGAGTTGTTGTAACAACTCAATGACTTAGTAGCCCCACCTTGGAGTGGCCATTGGCCTTGTGTGGGGCGATTTGCATAAAAAATATTTTAAAAAAATGGAGCCCCTTCACCTGACGGAATTCCTTGGCTAAAGGGGTGCGTCATGGTTTTGCTATTGTTCAGCGATAGGCTAATAACAATGCATAGCCTATTTCAATTAGTCAACGGTACTGTTGGAATGACATAGGCCTACAGTGAACTAATAATGTACGATGAGGTAGGGGTGGGACAGATCCTGAGGGTAAGAAACACAAACATTCACAACCACGGACAAGTATAATCTTGACGGCCACATCAACAAGACTGAATAATGCCATATATACAGTTATTGATGTGAAATTCAATGAGTATATACGTCACTATAGTTTCCCGGCGCCGTAGGCTTGCGTACGGTACATTGTGCTCATTAATGCTTGAACAATAATAAATCATGTTATTTATAATTTAAATGCGCGACAGAAAGAAGAAGAAAGAAATAAGTTGAAAATTAAATACAAAATATTGGTTGTATTGGATCATGAGTTATCTACCTCAGATAGCACTAGGTTTAACACGCTGTATATCATCGGATTATCAACGTTTCCCTTTCGCGCCTTTTCGGGCCACTGATCGTCTGCACGCGTCGAAGTTAACACCTTGCGCATGCGTTAGATCTAACTAACTATGCGCACCTGTTTTGGTCTGTCACGAGGGTGGCTGTATGTGCATTGCTAAGCGACAGCTGCAATGTAGCATAGCTGTCATTTCCCGCTCTTACTAACTCAAACCGGTAAAATGACAGGTCAGGCCAGAGTGGAATAAAAACCCGGTCAAGTTTCAGAATCCATACAAGGACCCTTGATCTAAAACTGCTACGCAGAGTGTACTTGTTCATGCCTGAGTCTATGTATTATGTAGGCGTATTTTATATTTATTCGCACGTGGCTCCTCACACAAATACTCATGTTTAAAGGTTTCCAGGGAGACATTTACGAAACTGTACGTACTTACAGTTAAAACGGTAAATTGAATATTCAACATGTTCCAATACGACCGTTTTTCTTCCTGTATTTATATATTTTTTTGGGCAGAAAAGGTTTGTTATTAGACCTTTAATATTGAAAATCAAAACGTTATTTTAATAAAATACCGGAATAATAGTTAAATATTTGACAAGTTCACAATGAGTTAATCGGATCCATATCATAAAAAATACATCCCAAAAGTTGCAAATAAAGTTTGTGTTGTTTGTGATAAGCTCACTTTAAAAACATTAGCGATCTTCATGATGGTATTAAGAAATTCAAATTAATGTCACTTATTTGTATCGGTATCAGTTGAAGGATCTACCCATCCATCGCTACTATTCCGGCTTCCGAGTGGAAAGAAACTATGATTACTTATTTCCAAATAGCTTTTAGTGAAGCAACGGCACAACAAACAAACCTTATAATTTAATCTAGTGTACTTGACGTATAGCATTCCGCCCAAGCAGTGGCAATCGCCATCAATTTCTCTCACTGTTAATTTGACGGATGATAAAAGTTGGCATTTTAGAGCACAAGTTGAGATATGAAACCGCGCGTCTGCCCCGCGTGATCGCACCCGACATACGTCAAACACACACTCGGTAAAAGCAGAGATAGCTCATGTCAGCTGACCTTATTATTGGATTCTTTGGTTTTCAAATGAACATGAAGACTACTTGTGACTGGACCATGAATTGTGACAAGATGAGACTCGGTAAAAACAGAGATAGCTCATGTCAAATGACCTCGGCGATTGGATCCTGCGGTTTCCACATATAGCAGAAAGGCTTTGAGTAATAAGGAGGTTTTGTAGAGACTCTGGCGTATGAGCATACAAGTCAAAGTACTAGTCCATTGAAACTGACCGATTAATTTTGACAGAAATGGCTGATAATAACTCGGGCACAGCTTTGGGTAGTAGAGTTTGACATTTCTAACGACCTGTTTAAAAGACTGAACGTAATTACACGATAAATTCAGAGATGTTACTCAACCAGCCAACCGTGTTTATTGCATGGAAATGTATCTTTTTCCATCATGCAACGTTCGATGGAACTCGGAAAATGTTTCATGAGCTTGAAACTATCAAATAAGAGAACAAACTAATCCGCATTGGTACCGTATATCAACCAGACTCTTTCCTTAAGTTTCAAGTAGTATTACCATCAGAAGCCAACTAACTTCCATATCATTGTGTTTCCGTTATTAGATCAACCCACATCAAACATCACGATCATTGTTTACTAACGAGCCACTAGCTCCCCAAGTCTCTCTCGTGCGCCAAGTCTCGTCAGTCCATGCTTAACCCTCTCTGTACTTGATAATGCTTGACAGCATCCCCTCTCCCATTGATTCTGGTTGCTTTTAGTTCCACCACACGGTCCCATCAAATCCGTCTCACTAACAAACACAAAGTGACATGTTGTTTGCCCTCTGTGGGATATAATTTCATTTTCACTGATATACCCCAAAGTGCAAGGCAGACACGCGCCAAATGCATTTGTATTGTAAATTTGATGTCGCCATAGTGAATTGAGAAGAATTGAGAATATTCGATTGTCCTCCTAAATAAACACTGACAAATAATACTATTATGATATTTCTTTTTATGTAAAGTGACTTTAGGCCATAGTCATAATAATTTTCGCTGGTGAACACAATGTTGACTTTAACAAAATTGGAGCGATTGTACACTTTTTTTGTAATTCAGGTTATCATAACTTAATTACAGAAAATTATCAAAACATTATTTTTCAGTGTTTATTTCTATTAAAAAAAAGAGAGACTTCAATCAAATGCTCATACTGCCTTATAGGCCTACACACTTTCTTATTAGGATAGGAAGTGCAAAAAGTAAGCATCTCATCATCTGTGACGTCATCAGTGACGTCATTACTTACGACATAACCACTTGCGCAAGATTGCTGCTTGGTAATACCCCTCAGACAATATAGCTTCCCCAAAATCGGGACAGTTTTCGTTTACAAGTCTGTGGGAAATTACCACGTGCACCAGCCGTGCATTCTCCATTCTTTAAAGCGTGTTTTGAGGATTTGTGTGGCTTAAACATTCCGGTTTAAACAATTCCAGTTTTATACCTCCTATCTCGGGTAACCTTGCCAACAATCAGGGTCCTTAATCTCCGAGTATCTTATGATTGAAGGCATGGGGGAAAATTGGGAAAAAAAGGGGGAAAGATAAAAAAGGACAATTTGGATTGTGCTCTGGTCAACATCGCTTAGCCACACGTCACAACATTTTAACTTTTGTGAGCGTATATCACTCATCCTCCACATTGCTGGGGATTTTTCATCATCTCGAGGCGGCGAGAATTAACCCCCACAGGGTGGATAGTGATGACACTTTGTCCTTCTTTGTCTTATATCAAAATATCAAATTGCTTCTGAAGATGCCGCGCTCACCTGCATGCTTCGTATGATTTGTGTATTCCGAGGTGTCATTCGACGGATTGTTGTATTCTTGTGTAGGGTCTTCAATACTGTAATGCGGAACTTGGCCGTGACTCGCATTCTAAACTAAACTCTAGTCTTAACAAAACGCGGTCCACTCGGGAAGGCAAGCGTCTTAGGCTAAGTGAGGCGTGGGTATGGGTCACCGAAGGAGGGGTGACAGAAGTGAAATTGACCGTATGCCTTTTGGGTCAGGGGATATATGGATATTGGCAATTATAATCACTGGAATATATGATGGCTGAAAAAGGTTGGGGGAGGGCTCTGACCCCATTTTAATGGATGATACAACAGTGATAGGCCTATTTGGTAACGAAAATACATTTCACCCCTCTAGTTTTGAAGAGATACACAAACCTGCGAATGTTTTATCACAATATGTGCTCAAGTTTTTGAGAAAAACAGCGAAAAACTGTCACATGTTATTTATGATTTTATGTTTTACAAAATGTTGTCGGACGTCAACATTTTGTTAATTCGACAAAATAATTTCAGTTTTCTTTAAGATGTAGGCCTAATCATTTCAGTAACTGCCAATAAGGTATTTTGATAAGGTATTTTGATAAGGTATTTTGATAAGGTATTTTTAATTGATTTAATTTTTCCCTACACCGACGTATAGCACTGTATACTCAGAATGTCTGTGGAAAACTTCACATTCGAACCCGCGACCTCCTGCTTACTATTGCAGACGTCTTAACCTCTCGACCACCGAGCTTGCCCGATGACGATTGGCCGGCTAGAATCATATATAGTAGCGGGTTCCGCGATATTTATAGGTTTATGAAATTCTTGCGTCGGGTGATAAACAATATTTATTTAATTTTGCCCTACACCGACGTGTGTATAGCACTGTATACTCAGTGCTTTCCGAGTGTCTGTGGAAAAATTTCACAGGCGACACGAGCAGGATAATAATAATAATAATAATAATAATGGAGGCATTTTTAAAGCGCTCTTACACGAGGTATCACAGCGCTGTACATTATTACCCCTGCTCATCAGGCGCATAAATCATTCCTGAAACCATCTCAGCTCCCTGGGGAGTAAACAGCTCAATTGGTGCCATTTCGGCGCATATGGGCTAATCAAACACAACAACCAACTCTGCCCTCACAGGTACCCATTTACTCCTGGGTGGAGAGAAGCAATTATGGTAAAGTGTCTTGCACGATGACACAAGCACCACGGTCGCGGTCGGGATTCGAACCCACATTCTTACGACTGAGCCATCAGAACACAAATCCGATGCACTAGGTATTTTTAAACAAAAGTATGCCCCATTCTAAAATATTTACAAATATGATAATTGGCACACGTGAACTTCCCCGTCAAACAATTATTATAGGACATGCAAAAAATTAGCTGTTATAGCTCTAGATATACTGGGTAACATTAAGAGCCGACCTGGTCACAATAATGCCCTTTCTTATTGCTTGCATTATTATCTGTTTATTTATGGCTTTGGAACTATAATATGTTTAAAGAAAAACGGCTTAATGAAATTTAGGTTTCGTAAAATGTTGTTTGCAGGAAGAAGTAGTTTGAAAAATGTATTTCATTTCTTTAGGAGACAGGTCTCTCTTGAGATTATGTGCGTGAGAAATCCATTGAAATAGGTTTTCGTAATAAGGGACTTCGTGTAAGCCAAGAATGATTAATATCATGTTTAAAAGATCACGTGCTCGTAAATAAGCCGTGAAGGCTCAGCTTCGATGATTTATCTTGTAAAAAGTAATCCCAAAATATTAACCTAGATACGTTAAGCCTATATACGTGAAAATGTTGGATCTTTCTTCGTTATGGAGGAAGGAATTAGGACGGTTGACAATTAATCAAACGATAACTCAATTTAGTTTTGAAACCCTGAGACAACCTGCTCTATATAATTTTGCTAGTATAAGACTGATCATAAGTGACATATTTTTCTGATCCAAACATCCCGAAATGCTCCATCTTTTAAAGATTTTCCTGAAATATAAAATTTTCTTAACTAGCAGTTACAAAGGTCGTGAAACTTAACCCATAATTAGTTAATCTACATTTCGTGTCACTTACATAACAAGGTAATCAAACATATCCTTAATTAGTGTATATCCTATCTACATTTCATGTCACCTAGGCCTATATACTGGTGATTGCAGGCACAGAATATTAATTTCAAAAATATAGACCTATCAAATCAGCAACACCAACAATAACATCAGAATAAACATGCTAACAATAGGCCCTATGCAAAAACCAAAAACCAAAAACCAAAAACCCCAAAACCAAAAACCCCAAAACCAAAAGCCCAAAACCCCAAAACCCCAAAACCCAAACCCCAAAACCCAAAACTCAAAACCAAAAAAGCCCAAAACTCAAACCCCAAAACCCAAAACTCAAAACCAAAAAAAGCCCAAAAGCCCAAAACCCAAAACCCAAACCCCAAAAACTCCAAACCAAAAACCAAAAACCCATAACCAAAAACCAAAACCAAAAACCCCAAAACAGTAATGTGGGCAAAATTATTATATGGTAAAGCAACAAAATCACCACCGCAACAAAAGCAGGGCATGTTTCAAAAGTGGTCATCCTAATGAAGTCCCCAAAATTAACGATACCGGTATGTGTTAGATATTCAAAGCTTATACCCAAAATTAACATGAAGAATTATTGTTATTCTTTTTGATATGTTACCTTGAATTCTTCAGGTTCCTGGGAAAACTCATTTATATCGATTCCGTCCGACATTCTCACATTTTAAGCACTAAATGAAAAAACACACTTTTCTGTCAAATTCCGTCCGACATGAATTTGAACCTCCTTGTCTGCTTTGTCCACTCCTTTGTTTGTCCTGTCTCCTTTGTCTGTCCCCGTAGGCATTTCTGTCCAAGCCTTGGCTTTTTAATATGTCTCCATATTTGTGTCTTATAATTGTTTTGTTTTTTTCTCTCTGAATAATTTACTGTTTACTTTTGTACAAATTTTCAAATTGTTTTTCCATAATTTATTTTGCAATGTGGAAATAAATGTTAAGTGAACGCTTTTGACGACAACACATATTTCCATTTCCAAGTTGGAATAACCGTTTTGAAGCGACAACTTAATTCAATTCCAAGTGAAAAAGGAGATAACATTTTTGTTAGGCGGACGTGGGGGGGGGGCGGGAGGCGGCCCATAGCTAAAATAAACATGTCAGTCGTGAAACTCAATGTTTCTTAAGTTTGTTTAGAGTTGAAACTGCCAATCAATTTCCAACTGACCTACAGTATCTAAATGATAAAATAACCCAGACGTGTATCTTATGAAATATCACAGCAAATGGAACGTTGATGGTTTTTCCATCAATGCGTTATGTCAGCTTCTGTGTCTATTAATTCGTTAATATCCCGTGGTAAATTGGCTTGCGTATTAGTAGACCAGTCACATCCGTTTGGAGTCCAGGCTGTAGTTGCAGTTTAATGCAATTAATAAATCTGAGGATATACTTCAAGTGTAATTGACAGTCTGTTTCGTCTCACAGATGAAAGACAGATTTGCCATATCACAAATTTTCTTTTAATATAGTTGCATAACATAATTGCTTTGAAAAGGTCATGTCCATGTGGAGCAATAAAGTTGTCAGATACGGAATGAAATAGTCCAGAGGTCATCTGAGACTCTGGGAAGAGACCTCGGGAGACCAACCATTGCACCTTGCACTTGAATGTACACATGTATGTATTGGTACCTCCAATGGTCATACTCTCAGAATGTCCTTATACTACAGACTCTTCGTTGCTTCCGTTTGTACGCACCTCTTCATGTCAAGTTATTGTGGCTATCCATTAATCAAGGCCTCCGTAGACTGGGAGTCACAATAACGAAACCATGGCACGATGGAATATGGGTGGTAAGGGTAAGCAAGTATCTGTCATGTACCCCGACACCAACTTTGATCATTCATATACCTTTTACTTGTGGAGTAACTAACGTGGATGTTACACTAGTCATGTATGGGTATAGGAAAAGACTGGTGCCTTTCAACATGTACCTTTTTATGTTTTGCGTAGTCGGGGAACAAAACAATGTGGCTGTGGTGTAATTAGGGTCTAATCCGTCATCATCATGCGATGGGTAGGCTATGTTTGAATTTGAATTTCCCAGACTTGCATGTACAATGTACAAAATTGATAACATAAACCTCAATATACACTGCAAAAACTGTGGTGTTAAAAACTACACCATTGGTGTTTATATTAGGCAACTCGCACAATATAAACACCATGGAAGAATAAAGTTGACACCACTAGTGTTGTTTTAACACCTCAGTTTTTTGCAGTGTAGAGTCCAATATCTATACACAGTCTACAGTGAATGGGTATGTAAATATAGCCTCCAGACTAACCCGAGATGGAGGTTACTATGCAAGAGCTTGCCCCAAATCATATGATATATAGCAACAGTGTGTTAAGTTTGCATGCGCTTGACTTGAGTCAAGGTACCAGACATTGTTATATTCAAATGAAACTCGGGAAAGGCCGTTGTGTGTGAAACAATGTCGTCTTAGCGGTTAATAATGCTTAACTGTGCTATGTACAGAACATTCATTAGCAAAAACAGGGGCGCGTTGTCGCGACTGTAACCAGAAACATGTTTGGGCTTCGGTCATTGGTTTTAGCGTTTTCGCGAGTTCGGTTGTGCTGCGATGACGTCATTGTTCTGACCAAACGTGAACCGAAGTTTGTGATCGGTTACGCTTGGTTTCAAGATGGCGGATTGTAAAAAGTAACGAAAGTTTTGTTAATTATTTGTTAAAACATGATGTAATGATTGTTCGTATATACCAGTATATCTTTGAAATTTATTACGAGCACTCACAAGTAAGTTCTACTTTGCAAAAATTTGAATTACACCATATATTTTGAGAAACGTTGATGATTGAACACATCGCAAACTGAAAACAATTTTCTGGTTACGTTCGCGTTTTCGCGTAGCCACGCCGTCTTGTTTCTGGTCAAGAATATGACGTCAGAAATAAGTTTCTGGTTAGGGTCGCAAAAACGCGCCCCTGATTACGGTTAAGACTGTCACAAGTCCAAGGCTTCTCCCAGTAAAATGAATAGCAGGAAATTTCTGTCAAAGACGTGTACGATATCACCGCTTGTCAGAACACCCAGTTTCTGATTAGTAGTGTAAGTGGTTCTCTCTCTCTCTCTATCCGTGCTGGAGGCCACAATAAATTAATTTAATTTGTTTGCTTTTAACAGAAGCGACAAGTTGAAATGAGTGATGGATCTTTTAGAAGATTGACAGATCTCTCATGTTCATTCACAATGCCGGGGTTTTAATGTTAGACTTGATCAGTCTTTTCTTTATTTTAATAATTTCCATTCTGAGAGAGAATTTGTTTTGATTATATATAGGCCTATAAGATGCAAAGCCAGATTTAAAAAAAGTATAATAAAGCATTTGATGGAATGATATCGAGTAATAATTATAGTGTTTTGGGAACACACCGTTTAAATTTAAATAGGGAATTATAGAAAAGATTTAGGGGGATTTGATATTCAAAAAGTGTTTTTTAAAGGGAACTTATAGTTATACAGTTTGTCAACTTCCTCTCTGTCGTGTGTCACTTCATGTGAATACATATACATATAAAACAAAAATATTGTTTTCTTTGAAAGCATCAGTTTCCTAATGTGTGGTTTAAATTGAGAAAATGAATTCAGAAATGTTCATCGGAGAGCACACAAAACTTCGTATTAATTATAAGGTGTTGAGTGCATCTACTTCAGAGGAAATGATTTGTGTTTCGGTGAAATCTTTTCCACATCCATTTGTCAAACCATTTACATCATGTGCAAGATTCTTGTATGACACTTCCCGTGGGGAGTGACATTTTAAAATATTAATTAAGAATTTCCTTTAGTTTTTGAGAGTATATAGATCAGCACTTAACCTTTTCCGTTTCAGGTTGTCAGTGAGTGGTTGAATGTCTCCGTGAAAAACAACATCTTCCTCCAATCAATCAGTTAATTTGAGCCTGTGTGTTCAAGCACACCGTACACTTCTCCCAAGCAAGACAATCTCTACAATTCGAACTTTAATTCGTAATTATGGAAATAATTTGTCGGCCTTTGCGCATTGTCCAGCCATACTTGATCCAATAATCACAATTTCCCCTACCTTAGATCGAATTGTGAAGACAGCTTTAGCGCAACTGGGGCGCGCAAAGCGTTTGATTGACACCTGCCCAATAGAAATATCAGTTTATTGTGAACAAATGTTAAGAAACAGTCGTAAAGTTTGAGATTTAATTCTTAACACCTTAAAGAGGTTACATGCATGGTCGCAGTTAGGCTCGTGTATGGATAATTATTTATCTTTTATTCAAAACGGCCTCAATGACGCACGGTAAAGTCTGTTATAAGCATAGGCCTATATTTGTTGTTGTGCCAAGACTTGACTGAAGCGGATGTGAACTCCTCATCTATAGATTTTCTATCAAGCTCTCTTCCAGCTTCCTGAATTAAATACAGGAATTTTACACCCGGCTACAAAAGCCTCGAACGTAATTTGTGTAATTAAGCACAGCGATAATTGAAGTGTAAATCGTGAACTAGTTCAACCATAGAGGTTCAACCATCGCTACTTTCATTAAATTATAACATGGGCTCAGGTGGCGGGAATTCTACCTATCAATCAAAGGAATATTATGCAAATCGCCCATCAGGTAACTGACCAATGGAAATCGTCGTTATATAAACGTCAAATTTTCCGTCACTCAACAGTGGTCTTCCTGACTCAGTTGTGTCCATCCACCATCAACGATGCCTGCCGACAAAACAATCCCACAAAATATAAAACGTTAATATTAAATAGCATGGACACCAGTCTAATTTAGAGTTCATTAACCAGTATTCACCGAACCGTAATAGACGATTGGGACTGCAAATGTACTGAACTTGGTGCTGCAGCTACGGCCTCCGTTGGCGCCTGTGTGTCTAGAAGTCGGTGGATCGGAAACACAGAGCCATATATCAGTACAGTCTGACACATATATGGGCGGTTATAAATGAGCCTTTTCGTTATCATTTTCAGTGTATTGAAATAAATCAAGCTGCCACGACAGTTTTTTGGATTTATTTCATAAAAATGCGCTTAATTTACGCTTCGAAGAAAAATATAGAACCGGTTTGCGGCATTAGCAGAGAGCGCGTGAACGCGCGTACGTTTTGTTAACGTTTCCTCCCAAAATCAATGTGATATTTCATTGACGGTGACTGTTTGTGCAATAAATCGGTCGATGGAAAAACATAATAAAAAAGTAATAATAAAGACCTAAGATTTATCGGCATGGTTCCAGATTTACAATATTTATTTTGTTGCCATCATAAAGTACATTTTTCATCCAGTGTTTTTATTTTTTAGGTGTTCGGGTATGTACCCGAAACACCTATTGTTTTTGTTCGGTTTTTTTCTTTTCTTCTCCTTCTTCTCCGGTTAGACTGTCTACAAAAAAACACATACTTGCAAACTTCACATGAACTTCAAACTTGGCATATACTTAGAACTTAACAAGTAGATGAAACACGAGTTGTGAGTGACCCCAATTTGACCTTACTTCCTGTCCAAACCGGAAGTCAAAGTTTAATATTTAAAAAAATCATATAAAAACAACCACAACAGGTAAATTGACATTTTTGCACCATTGTATAGATTGTTAATTGTCGAAAAATATTTACAAAAACATGACCCCAATTTGACCTTACTTCCTGTCCAAACCGGAAGTCAAAGTTTAACATTTAAAAAATCATATCTCAACAACCACAAGAGGTAAATTCAGAGTTTTTGCACCATTGTACAGATTGTTAATTGTCCAAAAATATTTACACAAAGGTGACCCCAATTTGACCTTCCTTCCTGTCCAAACCGGAAGTCAAAGTTTAATTAAAAAAATCATATCTCAACCACCACAAGAGGTAAATTGACATTTTTTGCACCATTGTATAGATTGTTAATTGTCGAAAAATATTTACATAAAGGTGACCCCAATTTGACCTTACTTCCTGTCCAAACCGGAAGTCAAATTTTAATATTAAAAAAAAATCATATCTCAACAACCACAAGGGGTAAATTCAAAATTTTTGTACCATTGTACAGATCGTTAATTGTCAAAAATAATTTACAAAAAGATGACCCCAATTTGACCTTACTTCCTGTCCAAACCGGAAGTCAAAGTTTAATATTTAAAAAAATCATATCTCAACAACCACAAGAGGTAAATTTAAAAATGTTGTACTATTGTACAGATCGTTAATTGTCAAAAAATATTTATAAAACGGTGACCCCAATTTGACCTTACTTCCTGTCCAAACCGGAAGTCAAAATTTAATATTTAAAAAAATCATCTCAACAACCACAAGAGGTAAATTCACAATTTTTGTACCATTGTACAGATCGTTAATTGTCAAAAAATATTTACAGAAAGATGACCCCAATTTGACCTTACTTCCTGTCCAAACCGGAAGTCAAAGTTTAATATTTAAAAAATTCATATCTCAACAACCACAAGAGGTAAATTCACAATTTTTGTACCATTGTACAGATTGTAAATTGTCAAAAAATATTTACAAAAGGATAACCCCAATTTGACCTTACTTCCTGTCCAAACCGGAAGTCAAATTTTAATATTAAAAAAAATCCTATCTCAACAACCACAAAAGGTAAATTGACATTTTTTGCGCCATTATATAGATTGTTAATTATCGAAACATGTTTACACAAAGATGACCCCAATTTGACCTTACTTCCTGTCCAAACCGGAAGTCAAATTTTAATATTGAAAGAAATCATATCTCAACAACCACAACAGGTAAATTCACAGTTTTTGCACCATTGTACAGATTGTTAATTGTCAAAAATATTTACAAAACCATTCTGACGTCATCATCACTACCCTGACTAAATCCGAACACCTATGTGTTTGTCATATGACAAACACTTAAGTCTAGTTCAATTTGAAGTTTCCCTCGTGAAACCTCACAAACAATATCTGTAAAATGAGTCCTTCGCCTGTTCCCATAGTGCTTTGATCCCAGACATCCGGGTCATTCGATAAGTGATAGTTGCTTTTGAGAAGACACTGATTGAAATAACAGTTTTACCAAATAATTGGTTGACATGTAACGCATACATTTGGAAAATCTAATAAATGAATATAGGCCTAGACCTATATTATATAACAGGCAATACCACAGTTTGTGCATTTTGTATAATGAGATGTAAAATAAGATGTTGATAGAAAAAATAGTTTCTCATCTTCTTCCTTGATTCCTGTATCGATCATTATAATCCTTATAATCCTCCATCTTACCGCTTTCCTCCAAGGATGGAACTGCAGAAGCAAAAGGAGGGGGTCCAGCACGACCAATGTGCCCATATTGACTCAAAATGTGAAAATAGATAATTTATTTAGGTTATACAGAGTACATTTTCAAAAACTGTTCTACCAATGACTTCTTCCTCCCCTAGACATACATACATCTTCATTTTCAGTCACATCCCGTTGTCACTTTGACTCGTCTTCATCATTCATCATTTGCTCTCTTATCCCGTCTTCTGTCTCCCGATGTTAACCTTTTTTCAACCTGTGTCCTTTCCTCTTATAACGGACCTGCTGCTTCAATAGAGGGCCCGCGATAATGCCCTGCCTTTTATCTTGGTGTGGTACTTAATTCATTTCCTACTGTCTTGTTCATTGTATCCACTGGTCTGATGGCACAAATTTTCTTTCTGTCAACTTCCTCCAATGACTGCTGTCGGGTATCTTTCTTAATTTCTTCTTCAAAATGTTAACAACTGTCTATCTTCGTATCCTTTCTTATCATTCCCAACCTATACACCCTTCCTGACCATTCGATCTCCTCCTCTGTCTCTCACGAGGATGTCCTGATTAGTTCCACCACGGATACAAGTTTCCGTGGTGCCATCCTCACCATCTGTCATCTTGAAGCATGTATACAAATTTTGGTTAGATTGATTTCATACTTTACGATGATCATTACATAATGCAAAACAATTAAAATGAAACAATACAAAAACGAGTACCGGTAATCTGTACAATTTTCAACGCATGTTTGGAAAATTCATTTGGACAATTTCGATAAATTATTGTTTTAAATTGTTGGGGAAAATGTCACACCATCATCAATTGGTGAACTAGATGACTATTGACTGGTATGGCACTTCACTATTGACCGGTGCACACCAGTCAATGTCAACTGGTTAGCTATTGACCGGTGCACCTCACTATTGACTGGTGCAACAGTCAATAGATCGAGTTGCCCCAAGAAACCGCGCTGCTTTAAGTTCTATGAAACTAACTTGAATTTTCTGGATTATTTGAGCACCTAAAGCAGAGTAATTAAACCCTCAGGCAGAATAATTTCTCGGGATGTTTGATATCACCAACTTTACACCAGCAATAAAGCTTTAAAAATCGATAATTTGTTGTATTGAGGTAATTACTGATAGTGTAGGGACGTACTCGTCCTCATGTTCACAAGTTAGTTCCTCCATTGTGTGGAACAACTTGAGCAGCAATTACTGAGGCGAGGAAGACTTAAAAATCTCACCCACCCATCCAGTCTCGGTGCCTCCCTGCCTCCCTTGTTTCCTCTCTCGGTCTCCTTGTGTCTTTCTAATCATGATAACAGGGTGGTCTTGTACTTCACTGCCACTCTAGCTTCACGAGTCATTGAGCACAGTGCTCGAGTCTCGTCGGCTGTCCCACCATACATTGGAGGACTTGCCATTCAGCGGATTCGATAATAATTTATCCATAAACTTGAAGTGGAGTTCTCGAACGCACTTACCTTTTACCAAGGACACATACCCGTTTTGATTCCCTACATTTTGTAAAGAAATTCGACTTGCCCCATGGACTCAAAGGACACTTTTGCTTGATTTTGATTCGCCTATAAACAATCAGTTTAACTATGTAATGATAAACACTAAAACGTTTCTTATTCTGCACAGCATGCATTCATTAACATAAAGGTAGGCCTACATGAAGGTATATCCAATCTTCAGTTTTAAATGAATACCGGTATGTAGGACTGCTAATATTCATGTATCCTATGTTTCAAAGCCAATGTACACTTGTCTCATTTTTTTATATTGTATAAAACCCAACATGTGAAAGATACAGCTTAACTAGAATATAGTGAAAGTGCACTCAGCAGGTTCCTATTCATTCCAAGTGGAATTTCTGTTTTTAAGATATTCATTCTCAGACAGAAATATTTCAAGGGATGTTTGATACTATCATCTATTTGACAACAAGTACGTTTCATGTAAATCTGTCATCATTTATGTTTTTTGAGAGCACCAATAGTTTAAAGGGACTTAAACACTTAACTCGCATTACAATGTAGTTTCGTTTCAATCAAGTTTTTTCTGGTTGGAATAAAGAAAGTCCCTTTAAATCTGTTCTATACGTTAACTGACAGGTAAATGCGTAATCAGATAAGATCAATGACGCTTGAAGATTAAGACAAGTAGGTAAAATAGACAGGAAACTGACATAAATGTAGTTTACTGCCTGCGAGATGGAATACAGCGACGGTAACCATGTGAGTGAACTATCTCGTAGATGGGATAGAGTGACAGTCATTATCATCATAAACGTCACTCATGTCATAGCGTTTGCCCAATAGACTGCCTGTTTACGGGAGACAAACTGACGTTAATTCCCCTAATGCATGTAGTCTGCCAATTAACGAGCTTTTAGTAACCTCACGTGTGTCAGAGAAGGACATTCGTCGTCCTTAAGACTCGGATGAACTTCCTTATAATCTCGAGTAAACTTGGCCGTTTCTTTGACCTTTTTCAGAACAACTGTATTCAAAAGCCTGAATAGCTTTTTGGTATTTTTATAATGGGCATTCTTTATGGACGTATGGCGTCACAAACTGAAGGGCGCCCTCGTTCATAGGCAAAAGAAGGTCACTCATTGGTAGCCTGAAGATCTGACGTCACGCTTTGAGCTAGAGACGCGTGAATTACGCCAAATCCTGGCCCACTGATCTCTATACTAACTGGATATGAGATCGCGCCGATTGGCTGAAGCTCGTTGTTCGCCATCTTTGTTCCCCCCAAAAAGAAGGCGCATGCGTGATGGCCGGACAGGTTTACTGCTACCCTACCGACGACAATGATGCCGAGTGCTGCTGAACCGGTTGTCTGTATGCTAACATGACATTATTTTGACTCTTGACCTTTTGGGGGAACCAACATGGCGGCCGGTTACTTCAACTTTTTATAGGCCAATCAGCGCCCATCTCATATCCAGTTAGTATATAGATCAGTGATCCTGGCCGTACAGCCGCCATATTTTTCCCGATGCTGAACTTTGACCTTGGTTGGTAGCTAGTGCGCAAGCCTCGAAGCGTGATGTCAGATCTTCAGCACATCGCGTTAACGTATCCAATAAAATCCGTTGAGTGGTACGCCTGTTGCCTGTCTATATCCTTGATAGGATATAGACAGGGGACCAGTCTAACTCATTGGTTCATGTATGCGCATGCGCATACATGAACCAATGAATGACCTTCTGTCTCTGAACGAGGACACCCTTAAGTTTGTGGCGTCAATGCGTAAGATCTATTCATTATGATGATAAGTATATAAACCAAAAAGTGTGAAAGTTTCAGCTAAATGATAGGACATAGTTCGAATTTCGGATACAATGATGAAGATTCAGTCACAGTTTTTATAAAGCACAATGTTAGGTTTGTTGAGTCTTCTTCTTCTTTCGTATGATGATGAGCAGCTTAGAGTGCTAGTAGCTGCATACATCGGTTTGATGACATTAGTTGAAACAGGGTGGACCACGTGAAGGTTGTCATCTCCCACCCCGGTTTGTTGAGTAATAAAGGTGGTATATGTTCGAATACAATGGAAATAGCCTATTCAGTGTATTCAATAAGAACATTCGTCTCTATATTCAAAATAATATCCTACATTTGAATTTGAATGCATTGTCTCACGGGCTGACGTACCGATCACAATTTCAATCTCTTCGGAACTTCAGAGACCTCTTTCGCCCCACCTCATTTTCATTCTCAACGACTCTACTCACTCATCCTAATTCTGAATTCATTTTGTTGGTCTTATATTTATGCATCATCATCATCATCGTCATCCTTTCCTATCTCGTACCGCACCATGGTCTTTCGACATCTCGACATCTCCGCGGCTATTTGAGCTCGGTACGTGCCCCCTTAGTCCCCTTGGCCATCATCCCTCTAAAGCCGCCGCCACGATTGAGCTATCGGCCGTTAACGCTGTCCTGTCATCGCCATCCATCTTTCTCATCCCTAAATGCTTTGTCGCCTTTCACCAAACCGAGAATGTTGTTTACCCAAACACGCTATCGCCTGGAAATCAAGAGTATCCGGATAGCAAGAACTCTGCCTTTGGATATGCACACGGCTCTCGCTTCGGTCTCACCATCGGCCCCCTTCAACAATCGAAGAGCGATGTTTGCAATTTCAAACCGAGCGTGAAATACGCACTCTGATTTTTGCCTCGTGTGCAGAGCGCTCGTGGATGCTGTATTCTGGCCCAAGGACTTAAGTCTATGTGTACATTCATTCATAGACCAATCACCGAGATCGGGCCTAATGCGGCCCGGCTCTGTCCTCAAAGATTGTAGGGGGTAATTGAGCTAAAATAATATTTAGAAAAATCATTCATTGATTATATTTTTTTCCCAATTTTAATTTCCAATCTTTGGCCGGCTGGCTGCACAGTATAGTTAATGCATCTAGTGGTAAAAATTAACTGTGGTATAAAGAACAGTTAATTCAATAACTGAGAATGGCTAGTTGAATTTTGAAGTGTGGTATTTTAACAAAATAAATAAATTATTTGTTCAAATACAAATTAGGGGCCTACGTTTAACGGACAGGTAATGTGATTTAACCCTTGCAACACTGCTGGCCAAAATGACGAATAAACAAAATTATATTATACTTCTCTAGGAACAGCCTCTCGATTCATGATAGGCCTATATTATCTGAAATATTCAAGCCAGGATACAATGTTAGTAAAATGTTTGTAAATGCATTGTTTTATTATGTCGTTGTGGGGGGGGGGGGGGGTTAGGATGATATAGATCTCCATTCCCAGGACTTGCCCCCATATAAGTCAGTTGGTTTGAAAGAATTTCATTAAAATCAGTTTGAAACCTGTGTAATAGTTTGGTCGATGGTATAGTGTCATCAATTTTCAAATAGATGATCTTCATGCATTGTGCAGTTAGTCTAAACTGTCGTTGTTTTATTGAATCCTACTGTGACATTTGATTATTTTAAACCCTTACATTTACTATTTTTCCTTTCCATAATTGTCAATAATTAAAAACCGTCCCATGAGTCATCCCACAGAAGACTGAGCATCAAACAGTACTATACATCCACTCGACAATTTTGGCGGATTAATTCCCCCTTCCAATTTTCGCGCCATTTTTTCGCGCCAATTTTCGTCACACCAATTACTCATTTGGCGCAGCCTATCAGATGTCATAATGAGTAAAACCAGGAGCCCTGACAGTTTTATAGGGGCTCATCCGTCATGACTACTGCTTGACATAGGAAGGGATGCCCGGAGACAAGCATTCTTAAAGAGCGAAGCTGAAAGAAAAATAGACTTAGACATGTCCTTTAAGCTATATATTGCTTATGATGGAGCAACATTGATATCGCTATTATAGTACTGTCGATTATAAATGGCATATCCATAACTCAATTAAACAAGGCAGCTCCCATACAGTTTTTTATTTTGTTTCTTTTAGCCTTGTTCCTATTCGCAGCCTTGTTCTTATTTGCATGGATGATGTATTTCTGTAGTCCATCTGTCTGTTTGATTTATTCGCACAACAGTAAATCTAACCATGGGAACTTGTATGTTTAGACCATCGCATATATTTGGCATCATTTCGTAAATTAAACAATCGATGAAAGATTAGGCCTATTCTGTCCATCAAGGATTCTTCATTTTCCTGAGTCCTTGGTTCCACAACGTATCTCAGCGTCGAAAGCAGCTTTCAAAGGCTTGCTTGGGTATCACAGCTGTGTGTCAGTTTGGATTGACCCTCACGTAAGAGGCCAATTTGTAAAAACAAGCCAAGCTTTATCATGGTCTTTGTTCTATGAATAAGCATCCTTGTACCTTTAGATCTATCCAATGAGCACAGCAGTGCAGCACGTGGCTCGCACGTTTCAAGTATGGCGCCAATGTTTAAAAGAAAAAAAGGCGGGAGATTATCCTATATGAAATCACATCTGCTTAATCAATATTTTGAAAAATAAGGTTTAATTTGTGTTTCTTTTTGTATGGATGCCATAGGTTTATGATTTTCATGCAAAATTCGTAAGCAGCTTTATCAATACATTAGTCTCGAATTAACCCAAAGACAATTTATAACACACAAGTGGAGAATCATGGGCGTGCGTGGTGCACAGCCCCCGCCCCCACCCCCACGATTCAGAGTAGACTGTGATTTTAACGTTTCCTATATATCTGTTGCAAATAAATTGTTGACAAAACTATTTAACTATACCGATACTCTCCAAAATGTGAAGCCCAATGATGGGGATGAGGCGGCGCGACACGTGACAGTCTTCCAACTGTATTCAAGGGGAATACGAGATAAGAGAAATAACCGATGGTTTAACCTGGTAGATTCTTGGTTATGCGGGACTCCATTATCCTGTTCGTAAGTCGATATTGGTATAGTACAGTAGGCGCATTCTTTTCGCTACTTTTAGTTCCCAAGCTGACATAACGTTGTGTGTAATTTAACCTAAATTCCTTGATTTTAAAGTTCAAAATTTGCAGAATTTGACTTCGGTAATAAGATTTTGAGTCTTGAACACATAAGTTAAATGCAAGTCCCAAGCTTTCTTATTTCTTTATGTAAATCCTTATTAACCCTAACCACCCCATATCCTCCAAAATCTTCCAAGGGGCACTTTTTTGGAAAAATTCAGCACTGTTGGAAACTGGTACTTTCACCTCTTCAAATGGGACAAAATTACTACCTGGCAAGAAGTACAGGCCATAAGTGCTGAATATGAAAGATCAACGGAAATGCATGATGCATTTTGAAGATAAGGGCATGTTTCCAAAAGTGCATTGGAGGATTTTGGAGGATTTGGGAAGGTTCCTAGCAGAATACCTAGGGGGTTAGGGTTAAAGAAAAGGGTGGTCAATGCATTTCCAATGGGCTTCTGATGATCGTTGGAGCCAGCATATACGAAGTGGGCGTGGTTTATGTTTATGTCACACTTACAATATACCCACTGTAACTGTTAACAACTGTAGATTGCAATGTTTTTGGATCTTTGTATAATTGTATAATGCGCTTAATAGGCATGGTTTATTACAACAGTATTATGATTAAAAATTAATGCATGAAAAGGAAGAAAACAATACGAAAACTAATTATTGTAACTAAGTATGTGCTTAATTTGAAAAAAGCCATTCCAGAATTCTTCTGAACTTTGGTAAGTAAACTCACCAAGTTACCTTGACCAAAAACATAAACATTTACTGGCAACGATTATAAACCGGAACAATAATTCTAACACCGTGAAATGGTATGCTTTCAATGACTATCAGTAACGCGTGAAAGCCATTTCGTTACTAAAAATAATATGATGGTAGATGGTTACTTTTACTCCTTAATTCCCCAATAAAACAGTATACTACTGCGCCAGGCTGACGCCACCCTATGTCTGCAGAAAGCTATCACACAGCTCAGCCAGCTAATGTTATAAGATAGCCATCGGCTTGTTTTGCGTTATTAGAATGATGCAAAGCTTCCAATAATATAGCCGACTCATAACATACAAACCTCACCCAGTTTAACTTTGACTTTCATTTTAGGCACCTGAACATTGTCTGATGTCAATTGTTATGTTATATGCAACATCTGTCCCATGTGCAAGAAAGTCATATATCTCATCTCACAAAAGTCTAGGTTACATATTCCATGCAACCATGATGGGCGTCAGGTTAGATCAACCTCGTTTCCAATATTTCATTATGTCACATCCGGATACATTTGAAACTGTACAGTTGACGCCGTGTCTCCATCCGTCATGATCCTTAGATTAAACAGTCTATTATTCTATTCAACTTGGAAACTTGCGCGTCACCATGATTGATTTTCTCCAGGGCATCCATTTCTTAACATTTGTGGCCGTAGGATTCAGAGGAACTCCCCTTATGCTTTGCGACGTGGTTCATAGTAAAGACTATATTAAATACATAAATTCATTGGAAAGGAAAAAGAAAATTCAACCAAAAAGGGGTTAATTCACACCCCATCCCACCCATGATTCCATTGGGACGCGCGTAGGAACGTCAGGTATAGGACAGCCACATTAAAATATATTTAGTGTGCTGGAAATGTATAAAAACTAATGCAGTTGCCCAAACAGACCAGGCCTACATTATAGTAACTCTTCAAAAAATTGTGCAGTTGCCATAATCGATCAATTGATAGAGAGCAATGTATGCACATCTTAGAGTGGAGTAATCTTTCAGTGAGGTGGGAAGGCTCCAAGTATTGACGGAAAAGCGTCAGGTGACAGCAAATATCAACTTTTGAGAGATTTTTATTTACTTATTTATTTTATATATTTTTTCATTCTCCCGCCCCCCTCCTCGAGTTCTAGCCTGCACTTTGAGTGGCATTTTAAGAGCCTTGTGTTATGGCAACCTTTCATTAAAAAAAAAATTAAAAAAAATAAAACAAATTGATAATCGATTGTTTATACTTTTCAGCCCCTATACACATTGAAAACTGAAACTAACTTCTTAATTTTAACCGAACACGTGGTGATGGTATCAAACATATAACATACCGGTATATAATGAAATATTTTGTCTGAAAAAACTTAAGTTTTCATTTTCTGGCCAGGGCTGAAAATTCCACATTAAAATGAATACTAGAACTATCAATTGTATTTGCACTATTTTGTACAACTTTCACAGTTGTTACGTTTGGTTTGTTGGATGAAGAAAGTATTAAACATATCATATAGGCATAACCGTTCCCTGCAGAAACCTGAGTGTTAAAATAACACCAGTGGTGTCAACTTTATTAATTCAAGTAGTGTTATTCTTTACACCTGGGTTTGCAGTGTAGAATCAGACATAAACAATGGCGTACATTCACTTCAATTATCAATCTTTAACCGTTAAATTTTTACAAGCAGCTATCCTGACACGGTGTTGACCAGGTGTTTTGGCTGTGTCGCCCCAACACCTCCTTTTTGCTTTCTTGTTTGAACACTTTGCTATCTCTATATATGCGCCTGTAATTACTCCTACCCCTCGGTTGATGCACTTTGCCACCCTTTCATTATGTTTTACAATTGTTTTCAAAATATCGGATATTTTTATATGAGTTTATTGATGGTCCTTGCATGCAACATGATGGATAGGAACCTTAACAAAACATTGAGTCGGAAACCAGACTGCTATTAGCGTGGATCCTTGTCAAATAGTGTATGTGCACCGTGATAATAGACAATGAGTCGGACACTAGACCGCCATCAGCACTTACAAGTGTACCAGCGTTATATGCATTAAGATTAATCGGTCACTTTGTCTTTCGCCTCGACTATGCCTCCATCGTTTATTGCGGAGCAGAATAACGCATTAAAGCTACCTGCTTTGTTTCCTCGTCATTTCTCTTCGCTTGCTTACTCCTCTTCAATCTCCTCTCTCGATTCGACAGTTACTTAATAAAGCGCGTCTTTCTCAGATGAAATTATGTATCAAAGTTGACAGAGTCATTTGGCTACATCTATTACTATGAAAAATGAATAAAAACGTCGTCTCGCCTGATTCCCCGCGCCATTTCCTGGATATTTACTATGTTAGTAAATTGGATTCAAATGCACGGAACGATCACCATACATGAATACGAATTGTGTTACAAATATATATTACATTTTTGTTGTGGCCATGTTATGACCCTTTGTATTAAGAGAAAATAAACAACTAGCCTCACTTTATACGTTGACATTTTTGTTGGTTACGATTTTTCGAAGAATTTTCACCACTGCAAAAGAAATTTCCATGAAATCCTATTCGGCTTCGCAGTAAAATATTTTAATGACCCTACCAACCTGTCAATCAACACGATTTTAATGAATTCTTTATAAACATGATTTACAAGTCTTTCAAATAAATACTGGTATTGAACTAGGCATGACTACATTTTGGCGCACGTAAAAAAAAATGTTTTTGTGTTTTTGATAGCAACCGTGATGGCGGGAATGAAGGATGGGTTTTGGCGGGAGATTGGATGGGTTGGCGGCGCCGTGCTTATCGTGCGAGACGCGTGATGGACGAAGTTAATGGCGCGAGGTATGATGGATGGCTGCTCGTAATGCTACAGCAGCCTCATGGTTAATTTTCTCCTCCTCCTTAAAGGGCAGACGCCGAGTCTCTTGCGTCCTGTTCCCACTGCATCTTGTGGAGTGTCGTGGCAAAATGTGGGTTCGAATCCCAGCTGTGACACTTGTGTCCTTGAGCAAGACACTTAACCATAATTGCTTATAGGGACAGAGGCAGTTTAACAACAGTTTAACAACTGCCTTGTTCTGGACTAGTTACCCCTCCCAGTCCTATTCGCACCGTGAAGAGGCTTGTTATTAACTTGTCTTGTTTCGGTGTGAGGGGCTGGTTTCTTCAGTGTGGAGTCGTTGTAACAACTCAATGACTTAGTAGCCCCCACCTTTGGAGTGGCCATTGGCCTTGTGTGGGGCGATTTGCCTTTGGCCTTGTGTGGGGCGATTTGGCTACGGCAAGATGGAGGATGCTTGTCATTACGAATTAAGAGTGAGTGTGGAAAATGAAATTAGTTGTCGTTGGTCCAGTAGTCACTTATTGGCTGGGTGGTAGAACGCATTTAGAGACAGTGGGATTGGCTGTACGGATCATTGTGTACGGTGACCACACATCATATAATAGGCATATAGATCACTGAAACTCATGTCCAAATTTGTGCTCATTTTGCTAGAGAGTGACGCGACTCCTTTTCATGTTGACAGAGAACGTTTTTGTTGCATGATGCAGATATTTCCGCCCCTCTGCTATTTGCTCACTTGCCTACTCCATATATACATACACCCTCATCAATTCAATACCCATTCATGCTTTCGATCCCAGATCCGAAATCCCAAACCCACCAATTTACACCCATGTACGCAGCTACCCACTTGCTTGCTCTGTATCCACCAACCAACTGACCCACCCACCCAACAACCGTCTTCCAGCACCTACCCATCCCACCCGGCTGCCCAGTCGCTCCCCCCACACACAACAAACGACTTCCGGTACCCACCAATACCCACCCAGTCAGCTACAAATCATTCGGCCCACCTACTGAACACCCAAACAGCCCTTCTCCCCTGCACACCCTACCCAAATCTTGGTTATGTTAGATCTACAATATCCCGCGATAGTCCTATGTACCGTAGGGCCTACACGTTTCTGATTATTGATTTCTGAAACTGACACCATAATATTGATCCACAACTGTGGACTAGTCCACACATAATGATAATGTTCCCTATTCCAATGCCCCCGTGGACCATTTATTCCCCTTCAACAACATTGAGATAGTTCCTTTAAAGAGTGTCCATCTTAATGATGCTTTATCATCCTCTTCCCTTCCCTCGTTTAGCGGCAGAGCGTCCTCTGTTTGCGGACGAGTACAAATTGACTAAGTAGGCTACTCCTCATCAGGACGCGGCCCGAGTCTTCCATCCCTAGGTGATGGATGCCGGTGACAAAGTAAGGAGACAGCGGGCTTTCAACATACAGAGCTAATGACTAGGGAGCCCCGTTGTGTGGTTATGACTGAATGCTACAGTAACCACGACCATGGACCTTCTATTCCACGCCTACCCGAGTGAAACTATGTCAAGTACTCAGTGAAGAACCCTTTCACATGGTGTTTTGTTTTGAGGTTTCATTCAGAACATTGTAAGACTTTAAAATCGTAGTTCTGGAACTTGTCCAAAACAGCTACATTAGAATATGCAAAGTATTTACTTGAACGAATGTGACGTCACTCGTATTGTGTTCTTCTATGCACACAATACGCGTGACGTCACATTCGTTTATACACACGTTTACCTTCCATTTTCTAAATGGTCTCTTACATTTCAATGTTTGAGACGAAAAATATGGAATGCCTTGCACTGTCTTCAATGTCATGCTGCGAAAGTCCTTGTACATGAGGTGCATTACTGAAATATGTGAAAATCTCTCAAAAAATTGTGTTACTGATATTTTGGAGTCCAAGACGGACGAGGAAAAGGCTTCTGTGATGATCGATGTATACTAGGCATGTCACAGGAACCAGTAATAAATTCTGAAGAAACTACACACACCCAGAAACCCCACACACCCAGAAACTAGTACGAGTGCAAAAACAAAAACAAGAATTTTGAGTCTTTGCAATCCATACCTTAAATGCAAGTCCCAGCAAGCTTTGTCATTTATTGCGCAAATCCTCAAAGAAAGGGTGGTCAATGCATTTCCAATGGGCTTCTGATGATTATTATAGCCAGCATGTGTGAAGTGGGTGTGGTTTATGTTGGAATAACGTCACACTTATCCAACAGGATAACGGGAAATGCAATCACTCTTTAATAGTAACTGGACGTTTACTTTCAGTGTCTGCATACTAATTCTGCTTAATAGTTCACATCATATTGAATGATTGCCAGTCAGTGTACTGTTCTATTAGTTTCACAGCCTTATTACCGCACAGAATAGTTTATGGATTTCGTAGCCAGTACTTGTCACGATGTGCATTGAAAACCAATTTTATGCTGAGTGCTTTTAAGGTTTTGAAACCCATTGAGATGACCAAGGTCAAAGGCGTGCAACTCTCAACTCTCCATAAAAATTGAAAGACGTTGAAATGAGAGATCCATATCTGTTTTTATCTCTCATTTCAGTATTTAACGTGGTAGGCCTAAATCCACGGTCTAAGTAAAAGTGTACAAAAGTAAATTGAATGCTGAAGACTTGGGTATACTTTTAACGTTCAAACTAAATTGTAACTGATTCATTGACTGAAAAGGATTGAATGAACAACATTTGTATGTAGAAATGTACGTTCATTTCAACCCTATAGAAACATACTTTAAAACTATACCAGTGAGAAAAGTAACTGCTCCAATGTTCGAATGGATAAATTCATGTTACCGCGTTTTACTTCGAGACACTCAGTATTTGTAAACTGATTGTTTAAATTCAACACATTCTATAACGCAAAATGGAAAGGTATTTTTAAGATGAAATTTATATTGTTATAATAAAAGATGTCAGACATTTAAAAAAAAATATAATTGTCATTTCATCGATGACCATTTCATTGAACTGCGGAAGTTAACCCGAACACCTAGTGTTTGTTCCAACAAACACTTGAGCTCTAGTTCTCCCCGTTTTACTTCGAGACACTCACTATTTGTATACTGACTGGATAGTTGGTAAGCCCATTGGTGCCTAAATTAGTGAAGCCAAAACGGAGACATTTTACTACTCAACATACAAAAAGACGATAACAGAAATGGAACACAAAACACGCTAAAGGAATGCACATGTATCATGGGTGATTCTCCCTGTTATTGCAATTCTTGGTTTTTGAGAGTAGCAACATGGCATTCAGTGGCTTCATTGTAACCATATGACCCTCTATCCAGTCAGTAAATAGTGACTGTAACTGAATTTCCATTGTATGGTTCACTTGTACTTCATCTCAGCAAGTAGGGTAGACAACAGCAAATGTAGGTACCAGCATAACGCTCATACTGCATTTAACTGTAATTGTTTAGTTTAGATCTTCATGTGCAGTGTCAATGTTTTATGACACGGCTTTATAATGGAAAGCAATATTTTACTGTTCGAAACTACACTGGGTAAACAGACAGACAGCGGCTCATGTATCATGTATCAAGGAAGATAAAACAAGCTTTTGAAACTGTTGATGGCAAATTTAATGTTACAATGGTTATATGGTTAAAGGCGAGGTCGGGTCGCTAGTTTGATATTTGTCTGTTTTCCCATATTTGTGTGGATTTTAGCTCTTTTGATTTATTTTAAATTTATTTCCCCCCTTTTAAAGTTATTTTTTGCATTGAGAATGTTTTTGTATAAATTTGTTTGAGATTTTTATATTTATTAAACCATTTCTTTCCGTACCCATTTTAAATGTATAGACACGTTTGTTTCTTAACAGGTCACATCTTTAATGTCATTTTTGAAAACTAACTTTTGCCTTATCCCGGAAAGTCCTTCCGTGGATTAAACATATATTTGATGCCATCATCATCATTAAACCAAGTAAGTGTAAAACTATTAACACTAATGCCTTTAAGCTTGGTTGTTTATCTTGATTCAACCATACTCACAAAAAGCAGTTTCACCAACAATACCAATGTTGTGTCTTTAATTCTAGTCGCCAATGTTGGGTTGATGAGTCCTATACGCTGTCAAAAAAATTTCATCAATTCCGTTGTACTTGACAATATGAACTCATCATGCGTAAGAACCCTGGCACCAGGGAGTATATATGATTGACTTCCGTCTGTTAAGTAGACAACTAACAGGTCCACTATTGAGCATGCCTCAAGTAGGCCCATTGACGTCCTATAGCCGTGTAATCATTCATGTCTTGATTTTAAGTCGAAAGACAGGTCTAGTGTTTTCTACAAAGCACCACTCAAGTTGCCCATTTGAAATTACACATTTTTTATGCTTTTTATAATGCATGTTGTCTAATTGTTCATGCTGCACTTGAAGTCTGAACTTGCCTTGGGGAAAATAACCATATCGTTATATATATGTAAAAGGGACAGACTCTCTTTCTGTATTAACCGTTACCCAGCTTAGGTTATACTGTCCTCCACCGTCCAGATTTTTGCAAGCTACTTGAAGGCGCCATTTGAGCCCAGGCGGGCCGCAACGGCCTTGTTAAAAGTGGATGTAAGTTGAAAGTAGACGTGTAGTACAAAGCTCTCTTGAATATAATGAGATTGCTCTACCATTGGGTGCCGTAAATTTAAACATAAGGCAGTGCATTTTTATGACCTCAAGGCTCGCCCACTAATAATTGCTTTGAAAGTGTACACAGCAAAGGCGCTGGTACACTCCGATATTCAAGGGCCCTCATTGGACAATACTATATCCGTTCTGTTGCACGATGGGATAAATGTTCAGTGCTGGCTATTTTTAATTATGGGTTAGTGTGTTTGAACAGTTTTCTTTCTTCATTGGGAGAAAAAGTGGAAACTTTTACAATCGTTGTAATCATTTTTGATCGGTGCACTGACAAATTATGATCATCCGTCATCCTTTGCGACTTCCGTCACAAGATTTCGAGAGGTCCCGTTTTACCAGGTACCAGCTGCCTTGGATTGACCACCGGGTCAGAGCGGTCCTTCGAAAAAGCCTTACAAGCTGGTTCCTCGATTACAGTCAGTGAAGTGACGACTGCCGTTAGTGCATTGTACAGTCGTCGACTTGGTAAACAAATGGGCCTATTCTGAGATATCAAACTAACAAATGAGAACGGTTTTGTACCCTGTCTGTAACAAGAATAGATGTTTTGTTTCCAAGGAAGTCAGGCTTTAATCATGTGAAGTGTTTGGTCCAAGTTGTCGGGACTTCCTAGTTATTATACATTAGCGAAGCTGTCTGCTTGCGGCTGGCACCCGTATACATTATGTGGAGTGACGAGGCCCAATTTCCGGTCATTAATCGTGCGAGATTTTGTTATAAATGTCCAACACGCGCGGCAATTAATCATGGTCTCTTCAGAATTTGGGCTAAGCGACAATATCATTTCAGACTGCGTTTCATGTAGATGAGGGGGTGATTAAGACCCATTCGGTCCTGGGTTTAGTTATTACTGCCCTATTTCTTACACAATAACTACATCAATCATATCTGTAATGAGTGTTGGGTTTATAAGTTAAAGGAACAATTCAACCTCGTTTGTCAACTAATTTGTCAAGATAATCTCTGTTTTGAGAATGGCGAACTATAGTGTATTATTAGGTGAAGCTTACCATCTTAAATAATTCACTGAATTCCAATCAATCATAAATAAATTTAAGTTAAAAATAAAGCCAGGAATGCATAGGACTATACCTTCTTCACAAAATTAGCGAACGACTTTATCAATACAATGGACTCAGCATTACTCAAAAATTTGTAGAAATATGTCAGAATTGAAGCAATTAACCTATTATTTTCCACAAACATTTGGTAACAACGCGAAGTGTGGAAAGAACTGTCCATTAACTTCTGTATAAGACGGCCCTCTGTGTGCAGTCAGTGTTTTATATGACGACAACCATGTACGCATGCGCCAGATTTATAATATGTAATGACAGTAAATGATTTATGTTCTATTCCTTACAGAGAGATGACATTGTAAATAATCGGAAATCTGTATGACTGTGACATGTGACTGTACATGCTTCATGAGCGGGGTCTTGTTTTGATGGATTTGACTGAAACTAAATTGAGTATCGATGGTTGTGATGTAAAACATCACAAGGTGAACGAAAATGAAGACATTTTCAGTATCAATGTTTGGATAAAACCACAGTCTAATAACACTGGTGGTCTACAGCCAAAATGCTTCCGAAACAAATATAGTCAAACTTGACTAATTATGGGTCACTGAGAATGGAAATGATGCTTAAAATAATGTTGATTGGCTCTAGTTTTCAAGATCTACATGTACATGTGTACACGTATATGGGAATAGTGTATGATAATTCATGATTAAAAATCTGCTATGTACACCATATACATAGTACGTAAAATGTAAAAACTTAAATATCTTGGAAACAGTAGCCAATCAGCAATTTTAATTGTCATATTTGAATTCAGCACATCAAAATCCATAATAAATAGCACATTTTATCTCCGAAGTAGACAACTTTAAAAAAATTGTTGACCAGTGTAATCTGACTGAATACAAACGACGGTTGGGATTCGAACCCAAGTCATAGATGTTGGCAAAACATTTTCCTTGAGTATGTTTTACTCTCTTTGAATCAAGACAAACATTCAACAACTTGTGAAGTGTGGAGTCTGAAACATGAGAATACTTGGAGCAAAAAGTTACTGTCTGGCAACGTTTTGAAAATGAGCATATTTTTCTTGTTTTCTCGTATATTTTTCGTGTTTTCTTTAGACAAACTAATCGTTCAGGATTATTGGTACCGATACATTTACCAACTTCAAATCAAGTTAGCTCTCGGATAATAATTTCTGCAGTTATATAATCAGATAATTACAAATAATCATGTTGTACCTTCCCTGTATGAACCGTACACAATCTCAACCAGACCAGTTGCAATCACTGACCCGTATCGGGCAATCGATCCAGAAATGGCAATGTTGGAACTGACAAATGGTATGCAAATTCAACTATGAACTCGATTATTATAATGACACAAAGCATGCCTGACAGACAGAAGCCGTCTCGACCTCTCTCAGACATCACTAGTCGGTATCGATGGGATGTTATTATGGAAATATATCCTTCGTGTCCCATACGATAGTTGACAATACCACTACCACCACCACACAGCCGAATCCGTATTTTCAATTTAAAGAAAGAACGAGGAGTCAAACGTTTCCTTTTAACTGGAAAGTAAACTTCCATTCAGACGTGTCTCACCTGATGTAAATAAAGAAAACTTAAGAAATAGCCGACCTGTGAAAGTTTCATGCGCCTTGAGCACCACTTAGTTGGTGGATACGTGCGCTATATAAAACCACACATTATTATTATTATTATTATTATCTCATCGCGTTTTATCGTCATAAACGAGAAAAGAGTAACATGCATTAAGAAATTCTATATTCGTATTCATTCTATAAACGTGGACTTATTAAACAGTTCGTTATCAAAATTCTAACTTAATAATTGGAGAATAACATTTGACTGTCGATAACGATAACACTATATATATGAGTTGAATCACAACTGAAAACTGTGCTTAAGTTTGTGCAGGTAAATCCATCCAAATCTCGTCATATTGGCCTTAGTAAGAAAACTCTAGCTATACCGTATGTCACTTTGCTAACTCCATTCAGTAGATTAATATATCTGTGACATGATGAATTATGGCGGAATTAATGGCGCGATCGTGGACAGCTTGAGTGTCAAGTTTGATTGTCATGACACACTGTTGTGTCTTTGTTGCTATTAAAAAGCGGGAATTAGTTTTGCTCTTTTCAATTGATGAATGCATCAAAACAGTAAAGGACTATTTCTATGCGAGAGAGAGAGCTCAATTCTTGAATGGCTTAATGTGCAGACGAAAAGACGACCGTTTTTACAGAACATTGAAACGATCGGATTATGAATATATGCCCAAACAATAATTTATTGATCACCATCTTTCTTTCCTTGTTGATGGGGTTCGTGAACCATCTGTCAGTGGGATTAACCGCGTTTATGGATTGGGAAAAAGATAAATCATATTTCTTACTATGAATTATTTGCGTATACCAGGATACAGAGTCAGCATCATGTTTCAGCTTCGTGACAATGAAGTTATAGACTAATCCGTCGACGAGTTCACTGCGGTGATACTGCGGTGGTACCTACATGCTGCGTTGTGAGCGTTCGTTTTCCACGCAGTCCAGTGCTTCTTCGACCAATCTGAGCACTCTATTTGACGAAACGCTAGCGTGCTGTGTGTTTTAAGAATGCGTGTGACGCGCGCGTGTAATGTGGTACCACCGATAGTAATGGCGGAAAACAGGTCGCTGGATTAGTCTATACCCGTAATTTCATTTACAATGCTTATGAAATATGATCTGTGTAGGCACTTAGAAACATTATACACTACTCTGTATCCATATTAAATCACTTTCTATCTATTAATCAATATTTTTGACACTTTTTGGTCTATATGCTTATGGGAATTTGCATATTTATGAGCAAAACAGATGCATTAAAGTTTATTGAATTCCTTGCATTTTCAAAATTCAGTCCTCTTAATTTGTTGTGTTTTATTGTTAACTGAATGTTTGTTACCAACCAGCAGTAAACATTTTGATGTCTGGGTCTTGAATTGTGCACTTTCAGTGTTGCTGTGACACTGAGTTCATATTGTGTTCTCACAAAACAGCGCCCTCGTTTGTCAAGGGTAAGCTTGAACAACTTTACAAAATAACAGTACACTCAGTGTTTACTTTACGTGGAAAATTTACTTAATAAAAACTGTCCAGAAGCGTGGATATTTGCCAAAATATGTATCTGCATAGAATTGAATCTCATAGCTATAAAATATTGGCTCTTTACAGGGGCAATATCGTCACGATGAACAGGGCATGGAATCGGAGTTGTAGTTTTAGATTCACTCAGTGACTGAAAATAATACCCCACTTGATAAGGTCATATAACCGTTGCTGCTGCATAAATGAGCTCTGTTGAAAGTCTGCTCTGATCGTGACGATGTTGTTTCTTTAACGCTGCTACTTTGTTTCATCTTAAAACACCCATGTATATACTGCCTATAGTGACATTAGGTAATGGCTTATTACTTCCAATTGGATGATGTGTCGACCAATCACTAACCATGATAACAGTCGTAACGAAACATGTCAATGTAGTGAAATACATTTGGAAACATGCTTGCCCCTTTACCTGATCTCATGAAGATGAATTAGACACCGTCGTGTATATTATGCATAGCCTATGGATTTCTAGCAATTGGAGTGTGACCTAACACGATGTGTGCTAAGGACAAATTTACTCTAGCAACACGCTGTTTTATCTTAACAACGGATGCAAACACCGATTCGACGGTAAAACAGGCAGATATGGGCTCGTTTCTCATTGATAACCACGTTTACTGAATGATAAGTAATTGCATGTGACACTTGCAATATTGTATTATTAGGCCAGCTGTCAATGAACGCGTCCGTACACACGATTGGCAATAATGTATTAAGTCTATGCTTTCTCATGAGACGTAGTAACTATAACGTGCGAGTCCAAGCTTGGCAATTGTCAAGCTTTGAAATCTTTCGTGAAATTAATTTACAATATCTTAAGCACATGCCTTATATAAGAGCATGACATTCATATCAGAGAGCAAACTTGGCGACCCGTTGATTTTTTTTAAACATTAAAGTTGGAGCTGCGATTGTAACATTGGTGCAAGCAACCCCAGTTCGATTTCTGTCAATGTATTTACTTGTTGTGCACCGGACTTGTGTTCTGATTGTAAAAATGTGGGTTCGAATTCTGACCAAGATCGTGGTCTTCTCCTCCCAGTAGTGTAAACGGGTATTTTTTATAGGGTAATGGTTGATGATATTGTATGTCGAAATGCCGCAGTTGGGTGGGCTGTAGAGTACTTTCTCAGCTAGCTCGCTGTGAAGGTTTTCAGGAATGTTAACTGTTAACTGTTGGTGTCCTCTGCTCGCAGCAGTTTGGCTACCACAGATCTCCACTCCTTTCTCTCCTGCGACGTCCTCACACACTCCCTGTACTCCATTCCTGTCCACATCTTGATGTTACTTGTCCAACTTTGTCTTGGTCTACCTCTTCCTCTTTTACCATCTATCTTTCCATCCATAATTTCTCGTTGCAAAGCTCCTTTTCTTATTATGTGACCGAAATACTCCATTTTCCTTTTCTTGATGTTATTCATAAGTGACCTTTCTGTTCTCATTCTTCTTAAGACTTCAGTGTTTGTGGTTCTGTCTCTCCATGAGATTTTTAAGATGCGTCTGTATACCCACATCTCAAAAGCATTTATTCTGTTAATTATATTTGTACCAAGTGTCCATGTTTCAGAAGAATAGAGTAGTGTGGACCAGATGTAACATTGTGCCAGCTTCAACCTTGTTGTAATATGGATGCTCCGTGAAGTGAGAACATTTGCCATTTTCTCAAATGCAACCCTTGCTATCCCTATTCTCCTCAGGATCTCCTTCTCACACCTACCATCTTCTGTAATTAGGTGGCCTAGGTAAACAATGCTTGACACCTGTTGCAATGTATTCCCATTTAGTCTTACATTGATGTTTGGCGCTACCTCTCTCTTATAAATGATTCACCAGGAAAAATAACAATATCTGTTAAATCATGGAGATGACCAATCAAGATAGGCATACAGCAAGGTATATGTTTGTTTGCAAATTTAGCCAGTCGCCTCTCAGATCATGGAATTAAGTTATATTTTGTCGAAAACATCGTTCATTCAATTATCGAATTAATTGTCGCTGTACCATAAGCCGCCTTTTCATTGAATAATGTTGATAATTGTATAATGTAAATTACGAGTGCCATGTGCCATGGTCGAGCGGTTTAGTGCATCAGATTTGTGTTCTGATGGCTGAGTCGTCAGAATGTGGGTTCGAATCCCAGCCGCGACCGGGGTGCTTGTGTACTTTACCATAATTGCTTCTCTCCACCCAGGGGTAAATGGGTACCTGTGAGGGCAGAGTTGGTCTGTTGTGTTTGATTAGTCCTATATGCGCTGTAATGGCAGCAATTGAGGGATCTGAGATGGTTTCAGGAATGATTTATGAGCCTGATGAGCAGGGGTAGTAATATAATGCGCCTTGAGCACCAGTTTGGTGGATACGTGCACTATATAAGTCCACATTATTATTATTATAGTGATTAAGATACTGTACAACAAGACTTCGGCAGACAGAACGATGTCAACACCCACCAAACTAGATAGGCCCCTATTGCAGTGAGAAATATACGAGTTTCCGGTCCAGTAATGTCCGTTTCAGATATATTAACTTAATAATTCTGACAGATTTGACCAGTTACCGTTGAATTATGGTCCCCGTCTGAAGAAAGCCGACACAAACATGTGGATAAATGATTACTCATCTTTGATGAAAGCCGAAACGACTTATTTGAAATGATATAGGTCAGGAACAGGGATAGGGATAGGAAATTGTTCAACGAGCTAAAAATGAAACTGAGTGACACAGATGAATTACACAACTCAACAGGCTTTTACAGTTCACCACTGTGGATTATACCGGATGTTTTTCTTAATGGATGTTTTTCTCAATGTATAAACATTAAAAACCTTCCTATAAGGCAGAAAGGTACATAGCGTTATGTTGCATAGCAGACCTTTATATTAATACAAAGCAATTAAGCATACGCGTCAAAGCAGTTTTGCCAAATTACCAATGTTGTGACTTCCCTTTAAAAATCCCCCTCTCTCCCTCTCTCTCTCTCTCTCTCTCTCTCTCTCTCTCTCTCTCTCTCTCTCTCTCTCTCTCTCTCTCTCTCTCTCTCTCTCTCTCTCTCTCTAGTCTCTAATTTGTATTAGACTATGTTTGTATTCCATTTAGAGAAGTGAATTAGCCATAACAACTTCTAAATTCAATCATAATCTCATTGGTTGAGACGGTGCAGACACTCGGTAAGTTTGTCCCTTGTTATTGAAGCCTTTTCTCTGATCGAGGTGGTATATGATATTTGTATGTTTTGATGAGAAGTCGTAACATTTGTGTTACCATCGTGCTATCCCGTTCGAGATTTAAATTTAAAAAAAAATAATACATTGCATATAAAAACGGAAGATAATCTATCATTTAGGGAATTTTCATTGGAATCGTTTGACATTTACCTGAGTCATAGGCAGAAAATCTTCCCATCCATCATAAAATGTCATGCACGACAGCAAAATACTTTAGTAATGACCTAAACTCAACCACGTCATACCCTGATGTTACCAGGTACACTTGTGTACGGCTGTGGCCATTATTTCTCAAAGGGGATGCTATATTCACCCAGTTCGATGCAGTCTGTATTTTACAAGATGAGGTCTTCTTAACCTTAAAGAGAAGGTACGGCAGTGGTATTTGGAAACGCATGTTAATTTCAACCCTCTGACCTGTTGAAATTTCATCATAGTTGGTGATCATGATTTTAAGAAAACGATGAAATGCTGTTTCCTTTATTTATTATGGTTAACAAAAAGGTTTTCGAATGGCCATTTTTTTTAAATTCGATATGTGACTGGCTCTGGCAAAACCCTAAACTAGGACACAATTTTCAAAAGTGAGATTTTGGTATAGTAGTGATACTCTAGATTTTCCTCTTTCGTTTGATACCAGATTTGTAGAAATCAGAATTTTTCTGATTTCTACAAATCTGGTATCAAATGAAAGAGCAAAATGATCTAGAGAATCAAACTACACCAAAATCTCACTTTTGAAAATTGGGTCCAAGTTTAGGGTTTTGCCAGAGCCAGTCACAATATCTGTTATTTTTAAGATGAAAGTATTTCTGAAGAAATAATTACCATCATGATTGATGCGTGTACCAGCTTAACACAAATACAATTTTTCAGATAACAATTCTTAATTTTATACCTTCCCTTACAACTCGGTACATGTACATACATTATTCATACCTCATTTAACCCGGTGAATATAGCATCTCATTTTATCAAAGACATGCCGGAATCTTGTGTACTCATTATCCGAAAGATCTCTATCGGTGTCATCAAAAGCTTGATGATGGGTACGAGGTTGAAACAGCTGCTCTTCAAATTAGGTCGGTTTCTTTTATGGGATAATGATCTCCGACAATTAGATGCCATCATCCAACTCAATTATTTTCTCCAATTTGATTAACTTCAGGGGAATAATATCCAGATTGTCTTTTATCTTGGAGAAAAGTATAAAGAACATTTCGTATCAGCTGCATGTTTTTAATAATATTTGATTGAATACAGACTATGAGCCTCATTTTTCTTCGTAATAATGTCATACTTCTGTTCATGATGGTATATTATATAGGCGTTATACACCTAGGAAAAACAGCATTTTTCCTGTGAAGTGGCGTATATGCCTTTTAGGCCTATGTCATAATATTTGTCGTACATGATTAATACCATCACAGCTTTACACTATTAAAGGGACAGTGTCGTCACGATCAGAGCAGACTTTCAACAGGGCATGGAATCGATGTCCTAGTTTACGTGTAAGATGAACACAGTGACTGAAAATTACTGGCTCATTTATGCAGCAGCAACGGTAATATAACCTTATCATGTGGGGTATTATTTTCATTCACTGAGTTAATCTAAAACTAGCACTCTGATTCCATGCCCTGTTGATCATGACGATACTGCCCCTTTAAGTTATTTTTTGAATTATCAATCCTGTACCTTATCTTCAAACCTCGTCTATGCATAGAGTGTGACGAGTTACCCAGTATAAACAATATCGGTGTTTAACACCTACGTTTTTTTCAGTGTGGGGCTTAGACCTACATGTACATGCTTCAAGTCAACACACCATGGGTATAAGATTATCACGCACAGCCAAAGACTTTTTCGATCATCATTTGATCATTCGATCATTCGCCATGCTGCATGGTTATATGGCAAACATTATTTTTATCTGCTAGATCTGCTTAGGAGTGAATTCCGTTAAAGTCTTCATAGAGAAGCCGAAGCTGATGCGATATCCAGCAGTAGCCAACGGGGGAATGGTTTAGTGATTGCCGCCATCTTTCATCGTTTTTGTGTGGACCCCTAGAGGGCGTATGTTGTCATCACGTGATATGATGAAATTATCTATGGATCAGACCTCGATATATTTAAAGGGAAGGTGAAAAATATTTAAGAAGGATATTTAAGTGTTTTCTTTGCAGAAAAATTAGTAAAAATAATTATTTCCAAACTTAATTTTCTACTTTTCCAATATGTGTTTGATAACAGCACAATGAAATTAAGCTAAAACGTCGATTGGTTTCGATACAAAGGACTTTCTCTTGATTAAGAAAGGATGAATTTACATAAAATTTACCAAAAGATTTTTTTTAACAAGAAAGTAAAATATTCAACTGATCGTCTTCATGAGAATGGTCAAACATTATTATATTGTTATTATAGAATATGATTAATTTGTAAATTAATTGAAAACAATTATTTAAAAAAAATTACTAAACAAATAAATAAACGACTGAAGAAAATAAACAGATATTTCCGGTCAGTTGAATTTTGGGGAAATACCCAAAATAATTGCGCAGTTTTAAACGAGAATTGAGTGAACCAACCAATTTAATAATGAGCATTTTTGTGGTTTAGTCCATAAATATAAGTACGTGTATAATTTTGTGTAATAACCGTCGACAATATCAGATAAACGAATCTGTTTTTATTGCAGTGTACTCCTAGCAGCTGCCGCTATTACACATGTGGGTGGCAATTTAATCATTCAATTTATTTGGAGCTGTCAAACTGCCAGGTAATAACAAGAATTCTTTCTTGCGATATTGCTTGACAATAAATAATGTTGTGTCAGCTCACTTGGACAAACTGCATTAACAGTTGGCGCGCATTGGCCCTTATGAGACCATCTGAGGGCGCTGCAGCTAGCAATGATTTTTTTTGGCTCGGTAGGCCGACGATCTATCTTAGATGGCTTATGCAGGTAACCTCAGAATCTCAGAAAGGTTGACCGGACATCACCATTCGGCATCATTTTCCCATCTAAAAAATATGTAATTGTGACATGATGGTTCTGACAAGATCTTGAAACGGAAGTCGCAAAGCACCATTGACGATCCTAATTTAACTTTTAATCCAGTTCTTCCGCCACAAATTACCAAATCGATAAGGATTTCCACTATACAATTATGTTTTAATTAGTGGAGCATTCGAATAAATCAAGATAATTTGTAGAAATTAATTTAAAATTAATTTAATTAATGAACAATTTAGTTTTTAATCGAGTGCATCCGCCACAAATTACCAAATCGATAAGGCTTTCCACTATACAGTTAAGTGGAGCCTTCGAATAAATCAAGATAATTTGTAGAAATTAATTTAAAATGAATGAACAAATTATTATTTAAAAAAATACCATTTTGGAGAATATACACTTTCCAAGATTCTTGTTCTTCCTCCATGCTTGGTGTGACAGCCGTGGGTTAAAATCATCATGGGTACGAGGTTGCTACAGTAGGTATAGGTATATAGCAACTAGACTGGTCCCCTGTCTTTATTCTATCAAAGATAGAGACAGGCTCCTGGCGTACCAATCAAAGGATTTCATTGGATACGTTGTGCTGAAGATCTGACGTCACGCTTTGAGGCTCGCGTGCTAGCTCCCAACCAAGGTCAAAGTTGACTTGGGGAAAATGGCGGCGCACGGCTAGTATCTGGCGTAATTCACGAGCCTCTAAGCGTGACGTCAGATCTTCAGGCAATATAGCAATTAGCATAGGCCTATATGCATTCTATATATATTGTAACAAGGAAGTACGTCATCACATGTTACAAATTCTAACCAATCAGAGCGTGGCCTTATATTGAGCAAATGTAGGCCACGCTTAAAAGCTGGCTACCAGGCGAGAATTCCCTTTTAATATTCCAAATGTGTTAGTCTTTCGACACAAAAGTACCATTCAGTCTGAATGATTGCTTGAGTAATATAAAAAACTAATAACTTCAAAACACTAGACTACTGTCATCCTTCGATGGTTATGCCATATTTTTCATTTAAGTGATTTTTTAGAGAAAAACAATGATCAGCTGAAAACGCAAACAAAACACAAAATACTGCAGTATTGTCCATGCAGGACTCTGAGTCACAAGGTTGTTATTTTTCGGGTACAATATTTCATGTGACACCAGGTTTAATCATATCGCTTAAAGATTTAATCAAGAAACGAGTAGGTGATGAGATATGATTTGACAGGTTGGAAGCAATAAGTTGTCTGGTTAGATCAGCGATTCCATACCCGCGGTTCAAGGCTGCATGAACTGCTGGGGCGTAAATGAAAGGTTTTGATCGGCGCTTGCGGCGAAAGCCAGGCGTCTCGTTTCATAATTACAAAACAGTCCAAGTTTTTGCCGCCATTGATGTAGTATATATATATAGGCCTAGCAATGTATACTAAGGAACCGGCCATGAGCACTACATATGCTTGTACTTGTATATCACTGACCCTGTCACTGACTGTTTAGAACTTTATTCTTACATGCGCACTGGCATTTCGACAATGGATCTTCTTCCCAGGTTCTGGGCCGTGTCACCGTTTGCATTTAATTCACTATGCAGATAAAAAATTCGCTCAACCTCAACCTCAACTCATACCTCTAGGCTGGCTGAGGTATGGACACGTTACCAAAATGAGGCTAATATGGGAGTTTTATTTAAATGTTTCATTTTGTGTATACACACAGGAATGGCTGCTCATGAGGCGGGTTTAACACACACATCCGATCATTCGCCCCACCTTCGCCAATTAGTCATCACCGACTTTGAACAACCTAGCAAACCCAGCCGTATCCAAACGTTGCCCTTATTTCCTTCTCTTTGACAAGCTGTTCTCATCAATCCAATACATTATTTAGGAATAAAAACAGAATCTAGTTCAATCAGAAACCTTGTCATCTTGGAAGGGTTTTTTATGGAAGGGTGGTGTACGTGAAGAAAAACCTGCGACTCCGGCAATTGTTCATTACTAATAGGTTTTGGCCTATTTTTTATGAGAAACTTGACTGTAGTTCTCTAAATATCGTGTCGTACAACACCGGATATCACCGGCAGTTTAGGACCAATTTCCCCATAACTCAAGAAAAGCAAATAATTATTTCAAAGTAGGCCAACTTGACCTGTTTTGTATGGATTTTATTGTGAAGTTGTAAAATTCATTCAATTTATACATTTATGAAACGATGGTCTAGTTCTTTCAACAATGATTTGCAGCGCCTTTAGAGTGCTCTTATCAAAAACAAGCACGGCATAAAACGCGTTTCCCGTGAATGGTACGCCATAACTCGGGCTGTTGTTGCAACGGTACAAGAACTGCAATAGTCTGCAAAAGAAACCGTGGCCGATTTACCCAGTCCGCGTGGACAAACCCGACAGAGGATCAGGAATTGACTGATTCAGTGAGCCAACACCCCGGCCACGTTATCACAACAGCCCGATATCGACTCGATCGCCAAGATGAAAGCCAGACCGGCGGATGTCGCTGACGTGTGCCGGATATTTGGGGTGATTTATGTCTTTTGAAGTAGAAATATTGCCCGTGCTGGTCCGGTTCATGAGCACAAAGCTACCGCGATTTTAACCCCGGGGGCGTGGGGAAGGTCGTGCTTGGCCGAGCAATACTCGGGTTGGGCTTTAGTTGGTTGTCAAATCGGGTGAACATTACTTGTGTGAATGAAGGCGTGTTGCCGAATAGGTTTAGCCACTGACTAATGACAGTGCATGTACTTTGGTCGTTTTTTCCGGATTCGCCTTTTAAGTAAATGACTCAGAAGTTAACATTGCATGTTTTGCTTAATGTTTACCGAGTAATGTTCAGAAACAAAGGCCTGGAAACATCATTAGTGATGTTTGCTTAACGGGAACCAGCGTATTCTGTGACATGTTCCCAGGGAACAATTTGCATTGCAAAATATTTAAGTAGAAGTTGTACTTAATTTCGCTACCTTGTGGAGTCCTATAACAAAAGGGAAAGGCAAGAACAATAGGTCTCCACAGGGGAATTCTAACGGACTCCGGTCTCCACAAGGAAATTTGTGTACAATAAACCCTATGAGAAATTGTTAAGTACAAGAACAAAGGAAAGAACAATAGATGTCTCCACAAGGATGCAAAAATGAGAATGTGTGTGTGTGTGTGTGTGTGAGGGTGTGTGTGTGTGTGTGTGTGTAATACTAATTTTGAATAGAAAATTTAGAAAATTTGATCAGAAAATGTTGAATGTTGTTCACCATTTTCAAAAGAGTTCTTCCCGTACACACGTCCAAGACTACGTAACAGTAACGTCACCGTAACCAGATACCATAATGTTACCGAAATACCGAGTGTTCTCCTGATATACTCCGAGTGAATAGGCAGCATACACAAAAACTCAGTAAAACTGGGATGACAGTTCAGATATAGACCTGGAGTGTTTGTCCAGGTTTTTTTACACACAAAGAGGCGGCACACGACCACCCTTCTTTCCCGGCCAAGCGACCATTGTTTTTGCTTCTGTAGATAGGCGTCAAATACCGCACTTTGTGAGGAATTAACAGCTTACGGAAGATCTCAAAGATATTGTTGACATCATCACCTCTGGACCGTCGAATCAAGGGCATGTATCTCATCAGGGCCTTAATTTCCCAAGGGTGTCAAACCATCTTCTTCCAACTTTCAGCACTCATGATTATAGCTACACATAATGAATTATTGTAGGTGACCAGCGTTGTTAGATTTACGAAGTGGTGACAGGTCTCTGTTCACACGTAGGTTGCGGCCTCCAGCCCTTTATTTCTCGGTATTCTGCGCGGCGAAATGCCAGGTTCAGTCTCTGTGAAATTATAATCAAGTTTAGACGTTGGTTTTTGTTGGGTAATGAGCGATTTGTTTTTATTTTGATTTGTGAGAAGAAACAAAAGGATTGACTGTATTGCAGTAAAGAAAACATACGTCATTGTATCATGAAGTAATCAACCACAACTAATGATGTCACAACGTAAATGGTATTTTTAAAATTTTCAATTCATTCACATTTATTTCCATTTCACAATTCTCAAGTCAATGTATACAGATTGTATTAATAAATATATAAGTATTAGACATAAGAAAGGGTGAAAAGAATATGGTGTTAACTATATTCTTTCACTGTACACACTGGGTGAGTTGACAAATAAAACACCATTGGTATAGTTTTTAAACATTTTTGCATCTTAATTTATATGCACGACTATCAGAACACTCGCGGTTCTTCTCAGAACCAATATATTTACAAAATTAAACGAGATAGTAAACATGGAGCTACAGCAAACCTTCCAAAATAACTACACTACTCAAAACAATTTAGGGAACAAAACAATTTAGGGAACACCGGATTTACACCCGTTATTGGAATGTTCCATGAACCGGGATTTTCATTTGCAACCCCCTCTCTCTTTCAGTAGTCATGTCATGAAATGTGTAATCATTACATGCTTCCTTTATCATCTGTTTCATTGTGCAGTTGTTTCTCATCAATTCTGTGAAACATTGTGTTTATCTGAAATAAATGATCTTGCTTTAACTGAGATTATTCCGGTGTTCCCTGTTTTGAGTAGTATATTTCAGTTCGTTTTCCGAAATGATTCAAAACATTTGTGTTTTAAAGGGACAATATCCTCACAATCAGAGAAGACTTTCACCGGGGCATGGAATCGGTGTCCTAATTTAAGATGAACACATTGAGTGAAAATTACTGCCTCATTTATACAGCCAGCAGAAACGGTAATATTCAATCATCACATTTATTTCCATACTTCCATAAAATAATTAACAAACTTTATATTAAGAGTGCATTAAACGATGAAGCAGTAAATGTTAAATTCATAGCAAAATTAATTAGTTAAATAGAGCATGGGGGCTGTTTATATAAGCAGAAGCTTGTTAAAAACAGCCATACAGACAAACACACAAACAAAAAGGACAGACAGACAAGAGACAAGACAATAGGTAGTTGACACGATACAGAGTAAATATACTGATGACAGAGGCAATTAAAATAATGAAAAAATATCAAAAGGCTATTAAGCATACCAGTGGGGTATTATTTTCAGTGACTGAGTTAATCTAAAACTAGCACTCCGATTCCATGCCCTATTGATCATGACGACATCGCCCCTTTAAGCATTCCCTTACTCCGTTGTCTCTGTTGAGAAACCATCTCCCTATAGTAATGCAGTGATTGTTATCCGACCCTGTCTTTTTTTAATTTTTTAATTTTTTAATTTTTTTTAGTAAGGCCGTAATTACTCTCTCATTATGGAGTATAATACCATGTAATGATTTTTGTGTTGAGTGTTTCACTTCAAAGTGAACAACTTCCTATACCTAATGAGAATAGCAATATATTGATTGAATTCAATTTTGGAGGTGAAATCTATCTAGAGAACGGAACATTGAAGTACCATAATATTGTCCTCTACATCGATAGCCTTAAAGGCGAGGTCCTGTGCCTTCTGTCACACATTAACCTTGGCCTTGTCGTCTACTACTAGTCCCTAGTGGCCCCTTTTTTCCGCCTCATGAAGCCCCCGTCTACACGTCTCCCTCATTCGTTTACCTACGGTCTTTATCCAATCAAAGACTCTTTCGATACATTTTTCCTTCCCGCTGCAATCTTATTTTATAATCTATAATTATGATCAACATCGCTGTGTTTAGTGTTCCAAGGCCGTCAACTTATGGCCCAATTTAGACAGTTTCTGCTCCGTTTATAGACCATACACTAACGCCCATCGGTAACATGTTACCATGTGCTTGAAAACCTTATGGAAATCAAGAAGGCATGCAGGCATTATAATTATTAAGAAACTATATCAAACTGACAAGCGAAGGCTTAAGCTCAATGATTATTCATGTGTTTGAAATAACTGTGTAGAAGTAGGTACAGTTTCTGGCCCCACAAGGACTTAGATTTATTTAGACATTTTTACAGCCCCTGTATTTGATTGACAACTGTGACACTTTCATAATTTTTGAATGTATCGATTGTTTTTGCTTGTACAGGCCTTATTGATATTTCTGCTGGTTCGAGAACAGTGACATCACCAATGATGTCATCAATGACGTCAGACGAGTGTTTATGTGACTGGTGATGATCTATTTTTATCAGCGGTAAGTCCGTTCTTTAGGATAGAATAATAAGTTCGTAGCCTATTTAATTATTGTAATATCACCCACTTCCTTGGTACCCAGTAAGCCCATTTTAGAGGCGGTAAACAGCTCAAACTGTTGGCCACTTTAGCACCATAGACTCGGCTGGTTTCATCAGCCAAAAACACTGTTTATGTTTACGTTTCAACATCACTCACTAAATTGCTGTTAAAATCCAAAATAAACTTTGGAGGGATTCCTGTATCCAATTATAAGTAGGCATTTCAATCTGCGCTGCCGTGCATGCAGTGTGTGTATTTGTGATTAAATACGGTAATTTAACGCGCCATTTTTACCCGCCGTTTTCCTTGTGCGGGCCATTTGGGACCAGACTAGTTAATAAGCAAATGCTTTTGTGTTCAGCAGACGATGCGTTAACCAAGCCGTACTGATTGAGTTATGCTTTGAACATTATCCCTCACTGAATGTATCATTCTAGAAGAGTCCTGTGATTATTCTAGTCATTAGGGTAAGCAGTCTGCAGACGGACCTCAGTAGTAATTAATTCAATGGATGATTACGCTGATGTTCTTTCTTGAGAGGCAAAGTTGAGACCGTTTTTTCTCAAGGTCCTTGGGTCTCCCGTGTATATGATAACCATATTAATCCATAGGGCATATATGACGTTTGTGGCATTTAAGATAGGGTTGTGTGTATTTGCTGTATGTGATTAACGAAGACGAAACTATTAGCCTTTTTGACACAAACGTAATTATCCTTTCAAGGTTGCCCGGTAATTTCTAAACAATTACTATGGCAATTTGAAGAAAAAAAACTGATTCAGGCTAATCGCGCCGCCCGACCGACCGGCCGTCGGACAGGCGCCGGTGCAGCTGGCTGTAGTTGCTTTTCAAATGCACGCAAGATCAGTTCAAGATTTATATCCCAAACAACTTTTGTTTCTTATTCTGACCGTGTCCCTATTTTTAGGATCCTAGGTCCCTATTTTTAGTGACCCAATTTAGACCCTTGGTCGAAACTTTTGCGAAAGCAGATGTTCTTTTCAAACTGAACGAACTAGGGTGCGTATTTTCATGAAAGTTTAAGGTAAGGGTATAATATTGGCATTTGATATAGGTTTTCCCAGTCAATTTCGGCAAATAAGTGGCCAATTTCACTTTCATATATTCATATTAAAGCGATTTTGCCTCTCCAGTTGTTACTGTGTTTCGAATTAAGAATTCAAGTATTCAATTTCATTTTCAGGCATGTGAATTCATGTGGCATTATATTCAATTTAGCATATACGTTGTTCTTTTTAGTAATGCACATTCTTCATCCAATTTAGCAGAGTTGGTTCGACTGAAGATTTTCACTAAAATGTTGCTTTCATTTTCGTATAACGGCAATCAATTTCGCAAAATGAGAATTAAAAAAAACAAAAAACAAAAAAAACGAACGAGAAACAAATGCAAAAAAGACAACAGAATACGTTTCATATGTTTACTTTAATTCAAACTTAATTTTGTTTTCTTTATTCATGTGTGTTTCTTGTACACTTTATATAGGGCCTATCGGTCTTATACTTTGTTTTGTTCAATTTCATTTTCAGGCTATGCGAATTCATGTGGCATTATGTTATTGTTTTGTTCATTCTCTGATTAGAATCTTTATTGGTTTTCTGACCTAATTTTGTGGGCCTAAATTCTGTAATGCGTTTTTGAAACATTTATGTTATATTGGACTGTTTCATTATAACCTGTTATTGTTTGAGTGTGTCTTTATCATTTTTTATCCTGGTTTCTTATTGTCCATTCATTCATTAGTGAACCGTTTTTATATCTTTAAAAATCTATAGGAAACTAAAGTTAAACGAAGTTTAACAAAGTGTCAATTAAGTTGCACAAATTTCACAAATGCCTGCCCAATAATGAATTTGAATGACCAAATACGCGCCGCGAAAAGCTCCTGCGAATTTGAATGCTGTTCGAGTGGATTGGTTAAATTGGATTGTTATTTTGTTTAAATCGCATGATGCAAGAGTACTATTGCCTACTCATAAACCGAAATTGAATGATGATTTTGAGCAGCATTCAATTTCCCGCGAAACAGAATGACGCAGTGTTTAAATTGGCTGCTTATTTGCCGAAATTGGGAAATCCTATATTACATTAAATGAACATTACATGAATGTGTGTTCATTTCAACCTTCTATTTTTCTTGAAATACATCATAAAACACCTGTCACGTGTTTTTTTTCTGTTCATATGATTTACAAAATGTTTCTGCCCGGCAACTTTTTGTAAATGATGTAACAATTCCTGAAAGCATTTCAGACGAAACCATTTGACGTCAGATCGTCACGCTATTGAAAACCCTTCTTTTGACCTCATCAACGAGGGCGCCCTTTAAACATGTGACATATGAAACATTTCCATAGAAATAGCTGCTCCTTTTCTCTTCAAAACGTGAAAAAGCGGGAAAATGTATTTTTTTTTAAATCGACCTAAATTCCAGAGCTTATACAAGACAGGCAAAACTATCCACGTACATTTCTTAATCACTGTCATCTGATCCCAGTGATATAATATTGGATATCAATACTTGTACTTTAGTACCAAATGAATGTTTTCTTTCATTTTCAAAAGGTGCGTTTAGTGTTGACAGTTCTTGTGCACTTTACACAAAGGACCCGCACAGCCTATCAATCACTAATATACACGCGTTCTCTGCCGCTCATTCTGTGTATATTATATCCAACACTGATGGTATATTAATTGCAGTATCCAACACACCTGCATATTGTTATCATGACACATTAAATGTATTAAACGACCCGCAGAAAGTGCAAGCGATCCAAGCAATATGGTCACTTTAAACAGAATATAAATCCCATTGGAAAAGGACAATTTATTTACGAGAGTCCGGTATCCGGACGCTGGAAAGAATCGATTTATTTTGTCATCAGGTGGCCACGTCACCCTTCCATTGAACATACCTTGGGTCGGTTACATTGAAACATAATCCATTTCGAATACAAATTCGTACACTATTCGTGCTGTATTCGAATTCATTTAGGCCTAATTGTATTCGACCGTAGGCCTTCCAGTGGTAGATTTAATCGTAAACTTTGAAAGGAGCAAGATGAAAATGTGTGGGTTTACTGTAAAATTATATCTCTTTCGTTACACCCCTGCATAGTTTCTAGCAGCGGACTCTGTTAGGACAGCTGTCCGGACCCCCAAACCTCATTCCCCTTTCCAAAAAATACCGGTAGTAAATAAATATATCACATAAATAGATTTTCCCCGAATTAGTCCCATCCCCAAACATCACATAGGTTCAAACTGATGTCTATTATCTTGGCTAGTATAATCATCCTTAGAGGGGATTTGGGACCTTACAGTTTTATGCTGACAGGCATGCTGCTTGCTGCATCATAGGTTCTTTAGTGTGATATTGAACTATCATGGGTGCCCTCTTGAAGACTTGACCTGTCCCCACTAGTGTCTGGAGGAAACAACATGTTTTAGTCAGGATTTGGATAGAAAAGACGATAATCTGAACTGTCTGTTGTCGCTGGTTGTGATGTCGCTATGATAATTGCGTGTCCTCCGGCTGGCCTTATCACAACATTTACTATATGCCTATATACATACACTAGGAACATAAACTTATTTATCCATTGATAAGTCACTCCCCGCTCCATAGGACTTACACAATATGAATTAAAACAGCTCCTTTAGGTTGGTAAGCAGTTTGCAACAGCTAATTCTGTAATATGAATTAAACAAAGACTTACACGTAACCAATAGCAATGCAACGGCATTAGTATTGTTTTTTTAAATTTATTTTTTTAATTTGTTTATATTATTACCAAATATTTTACACAGTTGTTATCTGGACATTTTCATCATTCAGAATAGCCTATAATTACGATGTGAGATGAAATCATTTGTTAAAAAGTATTGTACCGTGGAGCAAATGCTTTCTTGGGCATGAGCCTATTTTGCAAGAGGGGGATTCTACCCACGGTGAAAATCGTTTTCAATACGTTTTAAGGGACATGGCAGACGGTCTTACTATGATGGGTCTACAGGAAGCTCTCTGTCAGACGCAAAAAAGAAATACTCTTGACGTTCTTTTTTGTAGTCTGACCCAGCTCTGGTGTGACGTCATTTGTCAACTTTTCGGATTCTGTCTCCATCTGCAACCCAAAATAATATACCAACCCGATCACGACCGATGTGGCCCTTTAAACATTTGTCATATTTTCGGATTCTGTCTCCATCTACAGACCAAAATAATACCAACCCGATCCCATCTGATGTTGCCCTTTAAACACCCTTCTTTCTGTAAAGGACGTAATAATACCACAAGATGCCGACGAGCAAGGTTTTGCATTGATTTTCTCCCGTCCTTCCCGCCAAAATTCTCGTCGTAATTATTTGCATTGATTTATTGTTTGTAACGGCGGCTTCCCGTTTGTTCTTCACTTGCTTAGCAGTAGGAAATTAAACCACGTTCCGAGGTGAACAGAGGCTATTATTTTTATGACATGACTCGGTACTAAGTCATACACGACCTTGTAATTTTGCCTTCCGTAAAAAAAACCTTCAAAGAAAACATCAAATTTCGTGTGGATGTTTTTATAGCTCGACAGTAAAAGAAAGGTTTTAGGGTCGCGGATTGGGGGCGGGGCTAATGGATCTGAATGGGAGTGTGCTACACTACTCTCTCGTCACATTGAAATAATAATGAAGATCTTGAAAGTACATTGGCGCAAACTGAAGGAAGTTACACGTCGCCACACCCGTATACAGTCATTATTTCTCATCTGCTGTATAATTGACTGATTGAGATGTTTAAAGAAATGGTAATTGTTTTGAAATTAGGAATAATTGATCTGAGTATATACGTGATCGCCAAAAGAATCGTGCACATTTTTTTATTCTGAATACTGTAGAATCATGTTAAACTCTACATATGCAGTTTGCATTATTCATAATATTGTGGTCGAAAATGTGTCCGTTTATTGTACTTCGCCCGTGTGATTTTAACTACAAATTTAAATAAATAGGCCTACAAGGAAACGTAGGGTGTTAATTTATGATTTCCGTTTTCTGTTGAACAACATTGAGAAAAGAGCGAAAATGCAATCACATTTTCGTATTCGTGGAATGTGGAACGTGAAATTTCTGTCTTTGATTGACAGAATCAATTTTGGGAATGTTTTCTTAAATTGTATTATAATTATATCACCTGAGAAAGCAATATTTTAAGATATATGTTTGGTAATATCATCAACTTTACACCAAATATTTTTTATGTAATAAACTGTGATCGTTTATGTTTTTGAGATTATGAATATTTTTGTAGGGTTTTAAAAGAAAGCTACATGATCGGTAATGTTGAAAAAATATGCTTCATGAGCATGCTTACTCTCTTTGAATCAAGATATACATTGAAGGGAAGGTACAGCATTGGTCATGTTGGCAAAACTGCTTCTATGAGTATGCTTACTCTCTTTGAATCAAGATATACATTGAAGGGAAGGTTCAGCATTGGCAATGTTAGCCAAACTGCTTCTATGAGTATGCTTACTCTCTTTGAATCAAGATATACATTCAAGGGAAGGTACAACATTGGTAATGCTGGTAAAACTGCTTCTATGAGTATATGTTTACTCTCTTTGAATCAAGATATACATTGAAGGGAAGGTACAACATTGTTAATGTTGGCAAAACTGCTTTTATGAGTATGCTTACTCTCTTTGAATCAAGATATACATTGAAGGGAAGGTACAACATTGGTAATGTTGGCCAAACTGCTTCTATGAGTATGCTTACTCTCTTTGAATCAAGATATACATTGAAGGGAAGGTTCAGCATTGGCAATGTTGGCCAAACTGCTTCTATGAGTATGCTTACTCTCTTTGAATCAAGATATACATTCAAGGGAAGGTACAACATTGGTAATGTTGGCAAAACTGCTTCTATGAGTATGCTTACTCTCTTTGAATCAAGATATACATTGAAGGGAAGGTTCAGCATTGGCAATGTTGGCCAAACTGCTTCTATGAGTATGCTTACTCTCTTTGAATCAAGATATACATTCAAGGGAAGGTACAACATTGGTAATGTTGGCCAAACTGCTTCTATGAGTATGCCTACTCTCTTTGAATCAAGATATACATTCAAGGGAAGGTACAACATTGGTAATGTTGGCAAAACTGCTTCTATGAGTATGCTTACTCTCTTTGAATCAAGATATACATTGAAGGGAAGGTACAACATTGGTAATGTTGGCCAAACTGCTTCTATGAGTATGCTTACTCTCTTTGAATCAAGATATACATTGAAGGGAAGGTTCAGCATTGGCAATGTTGGCCAAACTGCTTCTATGAGTATGCTTACTCTCTTTGAATCAAGATGTACATTCAAGGGAAGGTACAACATTGGTAATGTTGGCAAAACTGCTTCTATGAGTATGCTTACTCTCTTTGAATCAAGATGTACATTCAAGGGAAGGTACAACATTGGTAATGTTGGTAAAACTGCTTCTATGAGTATGCTTACTCTCTTTGAATCAAGATATACATTCAAGGGAAGGTACAACATTGGTAATGCTGGTAAAACTGCTTCTATGAGTATATGTTTACTCTCTTTGAATCAAGATATACCGTACATTAAACAGAAGGTACAACATTGGTAATGTTGGCAAAACTGCTTCTATGAGTATGCTTACTCTCTTTGAATCAAGATATACATTAAACAGAAGGTTCAGCATTGGCAATGTTGGCCAAACTGCTTCTATGAGTATGCTTACTCTCTTTGAATCAAGATATACATTAAACAGAAGGTACAACATTGGTAATGCTGGCAAAACTGCTTCTATGAGTATGCTTACTCTCTTTGAATCAAGATATACATTAAACAGAAGGTTCAGCATTGGCAATGTTGGCCAAACTGCTTCTATGAGTATGCTTACTCTCTTTGAATCAAGATATACATTAAACAAAAGGTACAACATTGGTAATGCTGGCAAAACTGCTTCTATGAGTATGCTTACTCTCCGTTTGAATCAAGATATACATTGAAGGGAAGGTACAACATTGGTAATGTTGGCAAAACTGCTTCTATGAGTATGCTTACTCTCTTTGAATCAAGATATACATTAAACAGAAGGTTCAGCATTGGCAATGTTGGCCAAACTGCCTCTATGAGTATGCTTACTCTCTTTGAATCAAGATATACATTCAAGGGAAGGTACAACATTGGTAATGTTGGCAAAACTGCTTCTATGAGTATGCTTACTCTCTTTGAATCAAGATATACATTGAAGGGAAGGTACAACATTGGTAATGTTGGCCAAACTGCTTCTATGAGTATGCTTACTCTCTTTGAAACAAGATATACATTGAAGGGAAGGTTCAGCATTGGCAATGTTGGCCAAACTGCTTCTATGAGTATGCTTACTCTCTTTGAATCAAGATATACATTCAAGGGAAGGTACAACATTGGTAATGTTGGCAAAACTGCTTCTATGAGTATGCTTACTCTCTTTGAATCAAGATATACATTGAAGGGAAGGTTCAGCATTGGCAATGTTGGCCAAACTGCTTCTATGAGTATGCTTACTCTCTTTGAATCAAGATATACATTGAAGGGAAGGTACAACATTGGTAATGCTGGTAAAACTGCTTCTATGAGTATATGTTTACTCTCTTTGAATCAAGATATACATTAAACAGAAGGTACAACATTGGCAATGTTGGCCAAACTGCTTCTATGAGTATGCTTACTCTCTTTGAATCAAGATAGGCCTATACATTAAACAAAAGGTACAACATTGGTAATGCTGGCAAAACTGCTTCTATGAGTATGCTTACTCTCCGTTTGAATCAAGATATACATTGAAGGGAAGGTACAACATTGGTGATGTTGGCCAAACTGCTCATATGACTATGAGTATGCTTACTCTCTTTGAATCAAGATATACATTGAAGGGAAGGTACAACATTGGTCATGTTGGCAAAACTGCTTCTATGAGTATGCTTACTCTCTTTGAATCAAGATATACATTGAAGGGAAGGTACAACATTGTAATATGTTGGCCAAACTGCTTCTATGAGTATGCTTACTCTCTTTGAATCAAGATATACATTGAAGGGAAGGTACAACATTGGTCATGTTGGCAAAACTGCTTCTATGAGTATGCTTACTATACATTGAAGGGAAGGTACAACATTATAATATGTTGGCCAAACTGCTTCTATGAGTATGCTTTATACTCTCTTTGAATCAAGATTCAAGGGAAGGCACAGAATTATTAATGTTGGCAAACTGCTTGTGTGAGTATATGCTTACTCTCTTTGAATCAAGATATACATTAAAGGGAAGGTACGGTACGGTACAACATTGGTAATTTTGACAAAACTGCTTCTATGAGTATACTTACTTTGCTAAGATATATTAAACAAAAGTTTCGGCTCATTGTAGAATCTTAGTCATGAGGAAAGTCATGAGAAAAACAAAATATTTACAATTTTACCGAAAACACTTTTGTATATGTACACAGTTTTCATGTAGTTTCTCTTCCTAGAGAGCCCCTCTGACAGGAATATTCTACAGGACTACAGGATTATTGATGCCTTTACCAACTTCACATCAAGTTATCTTTTTGTTAATTTCGAATCAGGCAAATACCCACGCGTACCTTCCATTTATTTGAGCTCATTGTAGCTACTACGATTTTATTTGGTAAAGATATACAGCCTCTTTCTACAGTAGTGCACATTCAGGGACAGTTGTTTATAGAGTGGGAACTAGTCCCTCGAGACTAAACGGGATATTATTAAATAGCTAGGCCTATAATGGTAATTCATCACAAAGCTTCGATTGATAATTGCACTGTAGTTTGTTTACTGTGTCTATTATGTGTCTTTATTTTACAAAACTTTATTTAAAGAGCCGTTCTGAGTTGATAAAAGAGCATAATAGGGTTTGGAAAGTACACATTCGGGGTGGGGAGGGGGCTTGTGGCCTGAAAATGAGGACACCACTTCTCCGTATACCACCTTGGAAATTAAAAAACAAAAGACAAAAAGGAAAACATTTATATATTAGACCACAATATTTAAAACCTCATATCTCCAACATTGTTCGCATATCATCATTTCATATCAGAAATATTAGCCGAATAAGGAAATACTTGAATAAATGTGCTGCTGAACAAATTATACATGCGTTTGTCACATCACGGCTCGATAACGGGAATTCTCTCCTTTACGGTCTCCCACAGAATCAAATATCTCGTCTTCAGCACATACAAAACACAGCAGCTCGTATTGTAACTTTGTCCAGAAAGTCATGCCATATCACGCCAATCTTGAAAGAACTGCACTGGCTTCCTGTTTCACAGAGAATTGTTTTTAAACTTATGCTAATTGTTCACAAATCTTTTAATAACATTGCTCCAATTTATATTTCTGAACTGCTTAAAGTCTACGCTCCATCACGCAATTTGCGCTCCAGCAACATGTCACTCCTAACGGAACCAACTTCAAAACGGAACTGGGGTGATAGGTCTTTTTCTGTCGCGGCTCCGAGACTCTGGAATCATCTTCTAACTAAACTCAAATCTTGTCATAGTATAACTAGATTTAAGTCGATGTTTAAAACTCATCTTATGTCACAATTCTTATTATTATTATTCTTATTCTTATTCTTCTTATTATTATTATTATTTGTAATTGCATTGTAGGTACATGTATCTCAGTACATATTTTTTCCCCCTATGCTATCAATATATATTGTTTGTATTCATGTTTTTCTTTGTTTCCGCGCCTTGAGCACCTAGCAGGGTGGATATGTGCGCGCTACAAATCTGTATTATTATTATTATTATTATTATTATTATTATTATTATTATTATTATTATTATTATTATTATTATTATTATTATTATTATTATTATTATTATTATTATTATCATTGGTAAAAAATAACACAAGTTACCATAATGAGCATGTACAGGTACACAACTTTTTGTAATCAGGGAATAAAACACAAGATGGTTAACTCATGAATAATGTAAATATGTTTATTACTATACTACACGAAATTCTGTAAACATTTTATGCGGTTTGAGAGTGCCAAACGTATGCTGCTTTTTAATCTGATGGATGTGGTTACCAACATAAAATGACATTCTGATAAATTATTCATTGTTATTAAAATACATTGCGTCTGGCTTTGAAATGATTAGAGAGTTGCACGTTATTTGACACATACACAGAAAAACATTCACTTCCATTATTGATGCTGATGACGATAAGGTTATTTTGCTATTTATAGAACAAAGGTTATATTTAATAAACCAAAGGCATAAAATAAACCAAATATGAACAAGTATCACGCAGTTTGGATACTGCGCTGGGATACTGACTACTGACACTGTTTAACATGAATTTTGTTCACCAAATTATAAACTAAGCAAATCACTATCGCCTGATATACATACTATAACCTTGCATGCAAGATGTGTTAACATTGAGGACTCTTTTCCTAAAACAGAAATATTGATTGTGATGACAGATAAAACTCGTGACATTCAATAAAAACGAGGAATTTACACAGTTTACACACTAAACAACAATTATAGGCATGTCCTTGTTAAATTCCACATTTATTTATATATCTCTTTAGAAGATTACAAAATTGAAGCTAGGATATGAGTTTGTGGATTACAAATAAGGTGCTACTTTGGTGGATCCAGTAATTCGTCGGGGGGCATTCTTCAAACCTGCATGTTGCCAAAACAATCTCGCCTTTTGAGTTTAAAATGTGTTAAAGTACAATACATAAAGAGGTGTTCATTGCGCTAAATATATACTGGTATCTTGTTTTGAGGGGGTGGGATATTATGCATGCAATCTCTATAGGTGGTAATTGACAGAAAGAGAACTGTAAATTACAGCTTATGATAGCTTCACCCTTGCCAATAATTGTTGACCCTTGTCAACAATGATTGATATCATAACAGATCAGGCCAAAAGATATTTGGAAAATAGAAACCAAAGTTAAGATGTGTGTTGTATTTTGTTTCCGTTTGGAGTGCATGCAAACCTACTATAATAGTCTGTTGCTATGTGATTGAAGGCGCAAATGTCATGGCAACGTAGCTAGAATCGATTAATCAAATCAGTAGATTCGCCCATCAAGTCTACCACTTGTCTCTATCATCTTCCAGGTGCACACTTTTGAATTCAAATTATTTATTAAAAAAACAAAAACAAAAACAAAATCAACTAGAGCTTAAGTGTTTGTTAGAACAAACACACGGTGTTCGAGTCCACTTCCGGTTCAATCAAATTATCAACGATGATGTAAATATATTGTGCAAGGGTTTATCATCTTTTATAATAACAATATCAATTTCATATTCAAAAGACATATCAATTTTGCGTTAGAATGTGTTGAATTTGAACTTCCTGTTTGGACAGGAAGTAAAGGTCAGATTAGGTGGTTTGAAGGTCATATATGACCTCATGATTATGAAAAAATAACAAATTTGTCAACTTATACATCAAATTGAAGCTATGAGATATGACCTTTTAAAATTTGTAAAATCGTTACTTCGTGTGCCACTAATTGGCCCATAATATGGTAACTCATTTCACAAGAATTACAAGCTGTTAATGTAAGGAATTCAATTGTGTTTTCTAATAGGTCATTTAGTTCTTGAGATATTGGCTGTTGAAGTGTGACTTGGAACACTATGTTTTTTTATTTTAAATATTGACACTAGCCCAACACATGCTTTTCAAAAAGCATGCTAAATGATAAATCAATATTAAAAATCACTCATATGAAAATAGTTTGCCAGGGTTGTAGGCAGCCAGATCAACCAATTCAGCGTTATTATGGGCATAAAGTCACAAAGTTGATTTAGGGTAGAAGGGGACTACATGTACAGGGTGTCCCCATAAAAAGTATACCGAGATAAAAATTACTGTAATGGCAAAACTACTTTATATATGGGAAAGAGAAATATATCTCTAGAAAGGGCAGAATGTCCTCTTTGCAATGGTATACAGCTTGTGATGTTATTGACACAGATGAGTGAACAAATTAGACAGATGTTAAGGGTACTGAAAGCAGGACTGTGACAAGTTTGCATATTTGAATAACAAAGGTCCAAAAAACATTTTTAAAAACCTGCACATTAAACTTTTGAGGTAAGTAGCGAAAACAAAGCAGATTACATTGTTTTAGGTACATTCCTTGTTTTCAAGAATGTGTTGAAAAAGCAAAGGCATTTGGTATTCTGCACACTTGCATGGTTGAGCTATGTTATTCAAATATGCAAACTTGTCACAGTCCTGCTTTCATTACCCTTAACATCTGTCTAGTTTGTTCACTCATCTGTGTCAATAACATCACAAGCTGTATACCATTGCAAAGAGGACATTCTGCCCTTTCTAGAGATATATTTCTCTTTCCCATATATAAAGTAGTTTTGCCATTACAGTAATTTTTATCTCGGTATACTTTTTATGGGGACACCCTGTATAGTAACTGGATTAAACTTGGCTGCAAATTCAAAGAGCAGGAAGTGTGGGTTAAATTGTTTGGGGGAGCTGGGGGTTACTGAAGACACTGAAGCATGGAAGAGCATATAAATATTTCCCCTTTCCTTTCCTTCAGCTAATTAGCCTTTCATTAGAAAACAAGCTTATAACTACTACATGATAAAGTTGGAAGAAAGCTTGCATCCGTGCTTTCCATCTTCCCCTGCCCCCCGCAGAAGAGTTGTCAAAAAGTAAATAATTCTCAATTCAAACAAAATTAAATGTAATTATATCCACTGGATCAAATCTGATAATTGCTTGCCCTTTTCATTTTGTTTATGGGAAAAACCTTTCAATTCTAGATTTAAATGAAGCCAGCATTGGTATTTATGTCTTGGTATTAAGTCTTGTACACAAATTAATTTAATTGATGGACTGCATGTTTATATACTGAGAGTGATCTTTATTTATAATATACTTCACTTTCAGGTTAAGTTTTATAACAAAAATATAATGATAAATTGACAATGATAGTGACACTGTAATCAAGCATCTCCTTAATATATTGTGACATGCTTATAAATCTGCAAATAATTAAAAAATAATTTATAAAATTTGAAAACAAATTCTACATTGATTTTTACATTTTCAAGGTTGTACACATTATTGGTAAAATGTCTGTAGCTGCATCCATACTACAGAATTACAACCTAAAGATCAGATGCATAAATTTAGTACATAAATTTAGTACATAAATTTTTAGACATTGAAATAATCAAAGAGTTGTATGGGTGCTTGTAAATTGCTAATAAAACAATGAAATACATATTTATTTTAACTGTCTGTTGGGTTTCATGACTTGACTTTTGTGGTTCCACATCCCCCCCCCCCCCACAATCAATTGAAACCACTTTGTTGACCTGTTTAACCTACTTGTAACCAATCTAGAAATGAGTGTTCATGGTCTTACACATGTAACAAGTGAAATGACTTCAGTGTAAATGAACCCAACCATGATCTTTTGTTGACAAGAAAACGGAAACAATCTGCATTTATAATAAATGTACACTCTGTATGTACGATGTAGTGACAGTTCAGAATGGGTGACATTCAGCAGTTGTCATTGGAATCGGTAATTTTGGAATAAAATGCCTGCCCCCTCCCCCAAGTTCTTGGTGATGGCATGTACTGCCACTGGTGATGAACCGACACATTTGTTTTCTAAAATTCTTTGGTCTATCATTGCAGCACTATAGAATCCAAGAACTAGGGAAGGGAGGGGCAAACAAGCAATAAAAGTATAAGGGGCCCAAATTACCAATTCCATTGACTGACGACTAGTGCTTCATTATGTTAAAAAATTGCCATAACCTTAACAACTGAATTTTCCTATCATTTATATTCTAAATACATTTTAGTGACAAATGTTCATATTTTGTTAAGAAAAGTGGCGAGTTTTTTTTACTGTCCAAAGTATGTTCACGTAACTAACGTTAGTTAAACAGGCTCAATGCATGCAACGACAAACTCTGTACGTTAACGTTAGCCACAGCCAACCAACACTTAAAAATGGCTTTTGTTGAATAAAAACACGAAGATAAATACAGGAAATCCTCTTAAAAATTAAATTCAAGATACCTACCCTTTATGACTGTGTTGGCGATCCATTTTTACACGAAATCCAAGATCTATTGGGTCAAAACTCCCTCAAAAAGACACAATTTCGTAGAAACATGACGATTCAGCAAGCCTAAAAAATGACGTCTGGGCACCACACGCAAACAGCATCAATATATACATGTAGCTCCATTGTAACGATCTACTCGATTCATGCAACGTAATTGAAACGTTACAGACAGGCTCCATGGATTTAAACACGGAAGCATGTACGATAAACTTTGACTTCCGATTTAGACAGGAAGTAAAGGTCAAATTGGGGTCACCTTTTTTGTAAATATTTTTTGACAATTAAAGATCTGTACAATGGTGCAAAAATTGTGAATTTACCTCTTGTGGTTGAGATATGATTTTTTTAAATATTAAAATTTGACTTCCAGTTTGGACAGGAAGTAAGGTCAAATTGGGGTCACCTTTTTGTAAATATTTTTTGACAATTAACGATCTGTACAATGGTGCAAAAATTGTGAATTTACCTCTTGTGGTTGTTGACATGATTTTTTTTAAATATTAAACTTTGATTTATCGTAATTCGATATCTGATGACCTAATCATGACGTCACAAATTATGTTTCATCTACGTGTTAAGTTCTAAGTATATGCCAAGTTTGAAGTTCATGTGAAGTTTGCAAGTATGTGTTTTTTGTAGACAATCGATGGCGACAAGAAGGAGAAGAAAAAAAAACGAACAAAAACTAGATATAAGTTTTTGTCACAACTTAAACTAGATATAAGTTTTTGTCACAACAAAAACTAGGTGTTCGGTTGAAGTTAAAATGGTTACGTCATCAATTCGAAGTGTTGGAGAAGTCAAATGTTAACGTCTGTTGAAGTTCTCGCGAGAAGTTTATTTGAATACAATAGAATACTGAATTTAGAAATTATTTTAATATTAAAATTTGACTTCCGGTTTGGACAGGAAGTAAAGGTCAAATTGGGGTCATGTTTTTGTAAATACTTTTGACAATTAACTATCTCTACAATGGTGCAAAAACTGTGAATTTACCTCTTGTTGTTGTTGAGATATGATTTTTTTAAATATTAAACTTTGACTTCCGGTTTGGACAGGAAGTAAGGTCAAATTGGGGTCATCTTTGTGTAAACATGTTTCGATAATTAACAATCTATACAATGGCGCAAAAAATGTCAATTTATGTATTTTTTTGTAGACAATCGATGGGGAGAAGAAGGAGAAGAAAAAAAATAGACTTAAGTGTTTGTCATATGACAAACACATAGGTGTTCGGATTTTGTCAGGGTAGTGATGATGACGTCAGAATGTTTTTGTAAATATTTTTCGCCAATTAACAATCTATACAGTGGTACAAAAAATGTCAATTTACCTCTTGTGGTTGTTGAGATATGATTTTTTTTAATATTAAAATTTGACTTGCGGTTTGGACAGGAAGTAAGGTCAAATTGGGGTCACCTTTGTGTAAGTAGTTTTTGACAACAATCTGTACAATGGTGCAAAAACTGTGAATTTACCTGTTGTGGTTGTTGAGATATGATTTTTTTAAATATTAAACTTTGACTTCCTGTTTGGACAGGAAGTAAGGTCAAATTGGGGTCACCTTTGTGTAAGTAGTTTTTGACAATTAACAGTCTGTACAATGGTGCAAAAACTGTGAATTTACCTGTTGTGGTTGTTGAGATATGATTTTTTTAAATATTAAACTTTGACTTACGGTTTGGACAGGAAGTAAGGTCAAATTGGGGTCACCTTTGTGTAAATATTTTTGACAATTAACAATCTGTACAATGGTGCAAAAACTGTGAATTTACCTGTTGTGGTTGTTGAGATATGATTTTTTTAAATATTAAACTTTGACTTCCTGTTTGGACAGGAAGTAAGGTCAAATTGGGGTCACCTTTGTGTAAGTAGTTTTTGACAATTAACAGTCTGTACAATGGTGCAAAAACTGTGAATTTACCTGTTGTGGTTGTTGAGATATGATTTTTTTAAATATTAAACTTTGACTTACGGTTTGGACAGGAAGTAAGGTCAAATTGGGGTCACCTTTGTGTAAATATTTTTGACAATTAACAATCTGTACAATGGTGCAAAAACTGTGAATTTACCTGTTGTGGTTGTTGAGATATGATTTTTAAATATTAAACTTTGACTACCTGTTTGGACAGGAAGTAAGGTCAAATTGGGGTCACCTTTGTGTAAATATTTTTCGCCAATTAACAGTCTATACAATGGTGCAAAAAATGTCAATTTACCTCTTGTGGTTGTTGAGATATGATTTTTTTTAAATATTAAACTTTGACTTCCGGTTTGGACAGGAAGTAAGGTCAAATTGGGGTCACCTTTGTGTAAATATTTTTCAACAATTAACAATCTATACAATGGTACAAAAAATGTCAATTTACCTCTTGTGGTTGTTGAGATATGATTTTTTAAAATATTAAACTAGATTTTTTAAAATATTAAACTTTGACTTCCGGTTTGGACAGGAAGTAAGGTCAAATTGGGGTCACTCACAACTCGTGTTTCATCTACTTGTTATGTTCTAAGTATATGCCAAGTTTCAAGTTCATGTGAAGTTTGCAAGTAGGCCTATGTGTTTTTTTGTAGACAATCTATGGGGAGAAGAAGAAGAAGGAGAAGAAAAAAAACCGAACAAAAACAATAGGTGTTTCGGGTACATACCCGAACACCTAAAAAAACGAACAAAAACAATAGGTGTTTCGGGTATATACCCGAACACCTAACAATAGGTGTTCGCGCTGCGCGCTCGAACACCTAAAAACAATACAAAAACGTTGGTTGATTTTTGTTTTATAACATGAAAAGTGATGTGGCCTGTTTTAAAAGGTTTTTACTTTTGTTTGTGTCGTGAAAATAAGAGCATGATTTACACTTGTTTATCAACAAATCAGCCAATCCATCATTTTGGCACATCAAATCACTGGGGTCGACCACTCAATCAATAGTAGTTGGCAAAGGAGAAACTACTGTTGACGTCAACTACTCAGAGACCTCCTCAAACTGTGACTCTTTAATTTGGTATTTTAAGTTGAGTCATAGGTTGCATTGTTAGGATTTCTCAATCGAGCAGTTGCTCCAAATCAACGAGCACATTCGACATTTTCCTCTGGAAAATCGCAACAAAAATTGAGGAGAATTCAACACGGTCATTCCTATGATTCCTCTGTAAAAGTCTTTTACGAATAGTGTTCATTGATAGGCCCAATGATATAATAATAATAATAATAATAATGTGGACTTATACAGCGCACGTATCCACCAAACTGGTGCTCAAGGCGCATTATATTATTACCCCTGCTCATCAGGCTCATAAATCATTCCTGAAACCATCTCAGCTCCCTGGGGAGTATACAGCTCAATTGCTGCCGTTACAGCGCATATAGGGCTAATCAAACACAACAACCAACTCTGCCCTCACAGGTACCCATTTACCCCTGGGTGGAGAGAACCAATTATGGTAAAGTGTCTTGCTCAAGGACACAAGCACCATGGTCGCGGTTGGGATTCGAACCCACATTCTGACGACTCAGCCATCAGAACACAAATCCGATGCAATAAACTGCTCGACCATGGCATATGTGATTGGTCAACAGTTTATCCTGCGACATGGAACACATGGAACACTGGAGGCTCTATAGAGATTTAGTATAGTTACCACATGGTGCACGTGGCCCATAATAATATTGTGTTTAATTTAGTTGAGCAATGATTATACATGTGCCTTTCTGATTCCCATAATTTATATAATTTCTAAGCCGGCAGACTTTGAGTAGAATTGACAATTGTGGTTGCGGTTCCAGGAGACTCTTTAACCCCTATTTGGAAGTCCCAAACATCTCACGTCGCTCTCTCTCTCCCTGATACTGTGAGAAAGCCGTCACCTTGGCAGACGATCACCGAAAATGTGGCGAGAGTTTTGGCAGGAAACCGGCGACAGAATGTGACGGCGAGGATCTCACGCACAACGCCTTCACACAACAGTCTCACCTCTGCTGTACACACAAAACACGCCGATGCTACGGACCTTACATTACGCTGTAACTACTCAATAGTAGCTTCCTGTCGGCCGTCAATATGTCAACTGTGACTTCACCATCATCTTGTCAGTGTATTTGACTTATGCCATATTTTGACATGGAGAAAAGGCGCCAGCATCCAGTCTTAATATTGACCGCGGCTGGTTTTAAATTGTGACATTTTAGTACTCGGTGTGCCATTCCTCATGTCTCTTCCAATCGTTCTCTTCCCATCGTTTATCAACGACCGCTATTTTCAACCTGAAGTTTAAAACCACTTGGTTATCTCGAAAACCACAAATGTTCAATGTTTTACATGAAACTTAAGTAGTGTAAAGCTGTTGATGCAATCCCTTTAAATAATTCTGTCTCACCGATGCTTTCATTTTAGTATAATTATTTCACAAATGAATAGACTAATGTTGTCCTCTGGACATGATAAATTCTACATTGGAATTAATTAAAATTCTGAATGCATTTCTATTCACTATTTGAATACCCCGGTTTGTTCAAGGTTTATTGTTTTGTATTCTTTTGTTTATTACCTCGACTGGCTTCGTGTGGCCTGCATGAACTTTGTACTTTCTCCTTTGCGTTAATTTTGTTTTTTTAATAAATTTTTTCTGGATCATTGTTAACTAACTGTGCATATTGTATTTTGATCACAATATGAAATTAACTTATTTTGATCTGCTCTTGTTTGCAGTTCAATCAATGGCATTAAAATCACATTCAATTGAAGCATTAATAGTATCGCCAACATCTACGAACACGAATGACTTTGTGCTTTTCTCGATCCCTGTTACTATTACAAAAAATGAAACTAATATAAGTCTGACTGGCGCCAATTTCGTCCTTGGAGATAATTGGTTTGGCAATGGCCTCCAACATGAGCGATGACTCCCAGAAACGCAGCGATAACCAGACGGAAGCGAGCGGGGAAACAAACTTGGAAATCACCGCCTAAATTTGCACTCTGATTCAATACACCAAGGACATCATCAATTTTACATCTTTTGCGCGGGAAATATTATACAGGCCGCCTTTTGCCGGATGGGATCGGCAAACGGTACCATTTGTAACAGTTTTGGTTGTATCATTGTATATAGTTAGCCAAAATTAGGATTTGAGTTGGAGTTTAAATAACATATGAACAACTTGCGCGCATTTGCTCTTTGACTTCCACAACGCAGCCTACAACACGGGAAATGTGCCACTAATGCAACATTAACAAACTTTCCTTTGTATTTGAAATGTAGTTGACTGTTTCTAACCCCCTCGCCCGGCATTTTAAAGTGTAACATTTTCCCCTCAGAATGATTATCTTTTCAAACTTAATTACACTTGGGAAAATAGGGCTTTTTTGTTTTTAAAAAGGGGAGTAAATGCTAAAAATCTGCATTTCCTATGGAGGTCAACACGAATTTGACTGTTTTTCCCGATGGTTTGCTCAATAAATAGAATGCCAAATCAGATTGCGTAACGTTACAGTCTTAACTCGCATGGCAGAAGAATCCGTAGAAAATTCTCTTTCCATTCATGTAAGAAGGATTTTGATTAGCCAAGAGGAAAGAGGGGCTTTTTCATGTCCAATCATTGAACGTCTCTCTTCTTCGAGTAGTGACCTTGATAATTTATGCAAGGATCTCCATAGTCTGGTTTCACATGCATTCACTTATGCACGTAAAGTGTGATGGTTGCAGTGGGTACTAGATTGTGCCACAAGAAACGTAGGAGACTCGTTTCTCTGAATTCTACAATCATTAGATTTTGACAACGATTTCTCACATCAACAAAGGAAAAATAGTTGTAGAATATATTTATAGGTAGGTTTTCTTAAGTCCATATTAAAATCCCCTCTTTTAAAGAAAATTGAGCCAACTTCGATTAAAAAAAACCAAGTTTGATGTACTTGCTGATCGGATCACACCATTACTTTTTTGGGCCATCATTACTTTGATTTTGTGGAAGAATGTGAATAACTAAAGTTGCTGAAGTTGAACATTTTACATGTACTTATTAATTATATTGTGCGTACCAATACTTTCTCACATCCACCGCCATCCCCATTATATGAAATGGTCTAGTCCACTGACCTATTGTTTTCAATAAACATCTGTGCTATGTGCACTCATAAGTATAGGGTCATGTCCGTCTTTCTGGCCGTTCCACAGAGCATCTTATCTCACAGTTTTCTGCGCGAAATATGACTTTCTCACCTCAAATAAATAAATTTATATATATATGGCTTTTCTAGACTGATGCTTATCTTTAATTGGCTACTATTTTCCCGCCTTTTTGGATCCCGCCCCATGATCCTTTGCTTTCCCTTTTCCCTATAAATGGATGTGTTTTTTATGATGTCCTCTGTCAAAGCCTCTGATGAAGGTCCGGTTTGGATCGCAAGCTAAGGCCACCCTCCCGATTTAATTTATATATATATATATATATATATATATATATATATATATATATATATATATATATATATATATATATATATATATATATATATATATATATATATATATATATATATTGTGTGATCCCCGCTAGTGCCGTTACCCGGGTTGTTTGCATCTGACCGGGGCTTGATCCCTGGCTACTCGGCAGATATGGTTTGGCCTCCAGTGACCTGGCCCCATAGAGCAATAGATAATTGGCATAAGTGGACCGCCCACCAACATAGGGGCTGGTTAGCTCAGTTGGTAGAGCGCTCGTACGGTAATCGAGAGGTCGCGGGTTCGAGTCCGGCATCAGCCAATTTTTCTTTGCTCGCGAACCGTTTATATATATAGTGCCTGAAAAGCACTAAGAATTATTTGAGGAAACAATTTGTAGTGCCTTCTATACCAGATGACTTGTCCAATCGTAAGAAGAAACAACTTCTGTATAAGGTACATCAACACTTTTATAATAACGATACTAGGAAGCTGGCTTGTCATCTTTTGGACAACCAGCCTCTGGGGCAGGTCGCCCCCGACTGTGGTGCGGCTTTCACGGCTTATATGGGTATCTTTGGTAAAGAACCCTATCGGGACGATGTCCCTTTTTTGACAAAATCTTCTTGTGAAGATGTGGACATTTCAGGTCTGGTGTATCCTATATCGAAAGATGAAGTCTCTAAGGCCCTTAGAGGCATGAAGAAAAATGGGGCCGCTGGCCCTGACAGAATTCATTACAAAGATTTAGTTAAAGTCAATCCTTTGGATTTGGCTACGTTATTCAATCTATGGTTGGAATCGGGTTCAGTCCCCGATTTACTCAAATCGAACCATACCATTCTCATCCCAAAGGGTGAAGTAGACCCGTCTAATATATCGAAATGGCGGCCTATCACCATTGGTTCATATGTGCTAAGACTTTATACTAAAATTATTAATAGCAGGCTTTCCGATGCTACTGTCCTGAACCCAAGGCAGAAAGCCTTCATCCCAGTCGATGGCTGTCTAGAGAATATTTCTCTCTTGGATCAACTTATTTCTAAGTATAGAGCTGGAAATAAATCCTATTATATCATGTTCTTAGATCTTTCTAAGGCTTTTGATTCGGTTCATCACAGCTCTATTTCAAGGGCTTTGCGAAGACACAATATTCCGGAGAATTTCATTGAGTGTATTAATGACTTATATACGAATGTATATAGAGAGAGAGAGAGAGAGAGAGAGAGAGAGAGAGAGAGAGAGAGAGAGAGAGAGAGAGAGAGAGAGAGAGAGAGAGAGAGAGAGAGAGAGAGAGAGAGAGAGAGAGAGAGAGATATTTGACGTAATTATCGAAAATTAGCGATCTTAACAATCATGTATATTATGTCGAATGTTTGGCCATTATGTGCATATTTCAGGTTGTCTTACATATTTGCGAGAAATTGATTGTTCGACTGTGAGACTATAACAAGAAAATCTCCATCGATTGCGCATGTGCACTATAACCAATGGAGCACAGCCGCAACCGTGCGTGACGCCGCCTGATAGCTTGATGGATAGCAACCCCTTGAGTCAAATTATGCTCATATTTATTACATGGTACAATGATACATCGTATGTCAAACTCAGTTAAAATGCCTTAATACACTTCGCAGCTGTCTCCAGTCTGCGGATCCGCCGGGAAAAAGGCCAAACACGCCTGGGTAGGATCACAGGCGACCGCCGCTATGATGATGACTGAGTGTACGAAGTACGGCCGTATTTTACATTAGTGAGGGCACGCTGGGTTACCGCTGGCAGCCGAGCCAGGCTGTAAGTTGTCCGCAACACTGTGAGTCGCGGCCAACTTCTCCAGTGGGGCAAATTCAACCAAGGGGACCGATAAAGCTGAGTGCTACACTCCGTATCCCATGTTCAGAATCTCCATTGCTGAATTAACGTCCACAATTCTTTGGGGAATTTAAAAGGAAATGTATTTTCGAAGAATATGCTTGATTCGGCGGCAGTATTAAATTACGCGGTGTGACTTTATGCATTAGATTTGCACGTTATATTCAAAGTAGGAGCCAATTTGCAGGTCCCATTTGGGACCTTTTAAAGATCCAATGTGATGAAGCATTTCGATTTAAAAAGAAACCCTGAATATGTTTGTGTTATCCTCAAGGTACAGGTAACGTTTCTTGTCTATAGAAATAAATGTAGAAGTAAGGTTTGCTTTAACACCATGTTAACAATCTCTTAGGAAATGTAATAGCCTATATTTGTTGGTTCTAAGAAGAACGGGTGGCACCATGTTAACAATCTCTTAGGAAATGTAATAGGCCTATACTTGTTGGTTCTAAGAAGAACGGGTGTTGAGAAACCAATCTTAGCATGTGTCAGGCCTGTGATTTATCAGGATTTTTCCTGATTTCAGGATTTTGAAAGAAATAAAATAGCCTGTATTGTTTCCAAACCTCTAATTTCTTGTTTGTGGGGATGTGGAGAGTCTGTAAATCCTCCAAAATGAAACATCCAGGAGGTTCAGGGGATTTTTTGTCCTCCAGACCAAAGGGATACCCAAGCCGGGATACCCAAACCGGTACTCATTTATCCGTATTTGTTACTTTTGTCAAAACACACCCCTGATGTGTACGTGTGGCATATTTTGGCATGGTTTTGAATGTCACATTCTACCTGCATGGTACTCTTCGTGTACTCTTATGGGAATTTTAAAAAGGAATTAGCTGTTGCAAACTGCTTATACCAACCAAAATAATCAGTATTATAAATGCAATAGTGGTTTAATACTGGCCTCACGTTCCGATTCTACAGCAGGATATTTCTTAAAGACACTTTTCTGTTTGTAATTTATCATGATAATGAATGAATATTATTGAAAATACTACATGGCAAGATTTGTGATTTAATGAGATAAACAAAAATAAAATAAGAAGAAGAATATGTTTTGTAATGCACGGGGTTCTTAACAAGCAACATTTTATGTTGAGTTATTAGCAAGAAAGTATAAAAAAAACTCTTTCAGATTTGTCCATTGGCAAATCTCGTATTCATTCTAACGTGGAAGTTTGTCTTATTAAGTCTTAAATTCTGTCGGGAAATAATTGTACTAATTAAAATCATGACATCCCAAAAAACCTTCAAGGGATGTTTGTTGATACCAAGCATTGTCAACTGTTAACCAAGTAAGTTTTATTTAAAATTATTTAAAATTATAGCATTTATGTTTTTGAGAATGCCAATGTTGTCTTTCCTCGGAACCGGCGTGATCATATACGAGTTACATACAGAACCCTTTTAACTGGAAAAAGGTTAGAGAGGTCACCCTCTCCTCAGCATAAAAAATATGTTGAACTCGGAAACGTGTTGAAGTGAACGCACTTGAAGCAAGTGTTGACATGTCGAGTGCCGTGACGAGAAGTTGAAATTTCTTTTGTGTCCGTCCCCAAGCGAGGGCGTTTAGTTGTTATTATAAGAGATCACTCAACACTGATCAGTACAAGGACTTCGACAAGCTGGTGATAACTGTGTTATCTCACTACAGTGCAAAACGTGCACGCTAACAAAAATGCAACATTCACGGTTCATATGGTGACATTGGACATTGACGAAACATCTGATTATTGACAATTCGGAACTTTCTAAATAGGAAGCCATCAATCAAAATTATGGTATTTCGAAGTTTCCATGTTCATCGGGACGTGTTTTTCTGTTCGTGGGTTTGTTCATGTGGATTTCTCTTTAAGAAAACAAAATGCGAGTAGGCAAGGGTTAACTTTGGCGATCGGGTCCTATTGGAGCGTATCTTCATGTTTTCTTTGACTGAATTGGTCTCAATCGGTGTCACCACTATTATATACTCCCCAAATAGCCACAGAAATCCAGTACAAAGAAAAAGACAAAGACAAAGACACAGGAAAAGGAAAAGGAAAAGGATGAATTCTGCTCGTAATTGCATGATTGCGGTGATTTGTTTTTATATATGCACAAACATTACTTTGTATACATTTCACAAATCCTAAGCAGTCCCTCCAAGACCACATTTTCTTTCCACCAGCCAGACTCATCCCTGAGCAGTGTAATGTACAATAAACTTCATATATTTATTCATCAAATTGCAAACTCGGTTGATAAGTGTACAACGAGGGTCATTAACTGTCAACTAAGCAGTAATTAGTATAGCAGCAATACCCATCTGTTTTGGACACGCCCCTCCCCCACCTCGGCGTATTGTCCAATCTGACCTGCCACTTGAAGATGATAAGCAAAGACTGATGAGTGATCCCTTCCCAATTCAAGCCGAGAGACACAGGCCGGACCCGCAGAGACACTCGGGCCAGATTGAAGCAATCAAAGAGCGATACCTGACTAATCCAAACTATCGCGATGAGGAGACTATGATGGTGTTGTTGCCACGTCCCGATGGGACAGGTCCACGGCGAGATCACACGACATCAAATCACGACCGCTACTCCAAATGAGTTTCTCTATCATCGATGACGACTGGTGTGGAATACTAATGGACTACGGAGACGTGATGGTGATGCATACGCGCTGAGGGGTTCATTCTTTGAAACCTTACGGCGGGAAGAAATCTTGGAATTTAGTAGATTTCATCGCGATGCGATCTAATCATAGACTATGAATACAAAATATGTAATCAAGATGGTTGTTGTGGACTCATTCGTAAAATGTTCGTTCTCAGTCGCGCTGAGCGATGCAGCTTCAACCTTCTCCTCGAAGAAGCGACATCAGACCGCCAAACACAATATATATGACCGAATTATAGCCACTGCTGAATAGAAACAATTCAATGAATTTGTATTAAAGTATAATGAGAAGAATTCTATTCTGCATAAGTGGTTGAACGTCACCCATACGAATCAGACACTGGTGCGTGATACAGACATGAAAATTATGTAGAAGAAACATCAGCTGAAGATGAAGTGACACGTTGGAGTATTTTATTTACCAAAAATAACGCACTCGGTCAAACTTTGCCAAGCAACTACTTTATTGCCATAGTGTCCTCTTTTCTGACAGCGGAAAAAGGGGAAACCATGCATGTGAATTTACCGTGCGATTTTTGCTCCACTTCTTTTTCAATGAAATCTGTTAAACGTTGGCACCTCAAAAATGGTCTGTACAGGCCCCTCAAACATTTTGTTGCCAAAACCCAGAAATAATAAACTGAGCATCAAAAGAAACTTATCAAATCTTTGGAAGGACACTCATTAAAATCTTCCACGGAAAAATGAAAAATATTTGAACACAGGTAAACTTCAGTAATCTTTACTAAGCACATGTCAATAAACAAGATTACTGAAGTTTACCTGTGTTCAAATATTTATTTGAACACAGGTAAACTTCAGTAATCTTTACTAAGCACATGTCAATAAACAAGATTACTGAAGTTTACCTGTGTTCAAATATTTTTCATTTTTTCGTGGAGGATTTTAATGAGTGTCCTTCCAAAGATTTGATAAGTTTCTTTTAATGCTCAGTTTATATAGAACTGCATCTCGCATCTAGGGCACATGAGGTACTCACACCCTGCAATGTCACTCTTAAGGGTTTCCTATTTATATAAAGGCCTATCATGAATTAAGACTCATGAAATATTGAACAATATTTTGGTATATTCTTTTTTCCGCTCCCAGGACCAGTATCTGACTGTGATGTTTATATCTTTTTCTTTTGTGTTCATTTCACACCTGACTAACTTCTGCCCACTCTTGTGTTTATATATGTACGTTGTTTGTATTCTGTCTCATTTTGCCTTTGAGAAAGAACCTGCAATTTACATTTATACCACAGGTCCTTTAGGTTGGTAAGCAGTTTGCAACAGCTAATTCTCTATTTAAGTTTGGTATATCTTAATTTTGTCCGTGATAATTTCAAGTGATTCATGAAATAGCTGCAGTGTGTGTACTCTTTGTCACAAAGGCAAGAAGTGGCGGTCATGATCTGTAAGTATACGGTGATCGCACTCAATTTATTTCACAAGCCGCTCACTTAAAGCTCATGTCACGCAGTACTCATTAGGAGATTGTATATAATCTATTCATAGTGTAAAGGGTATTGTCTATAATCACCCACACAAGGGATGCATAGTTCATAACTGACATGATGTATAATTACTCTCATTACTCGTAATAGTTTCTGTAGTCATTAGGACAAGGCCAAGTTCAGCTAGCCTATGACTGGTCTGTTAATTGTCCCTCTGTTGGGATGACAAACTTACCCCCTTTATGAGTTGTTATCGATTTGACCTTTAAAGGGAAGGTACAACATTGGTATTTGTAAACGTGTACTCATTTCATCTCTTTTATTTTTTAAAGAAAGATATCATAAAACGTATACATCCGGGGGGGGGCTAAGGGGGCTGTAGCCCCCCCCCCCTTAAAATCGTATAAAAAAATTTTTTAAATAAATAAAAAAGGGAGAGAGAGAGAGGGGGGTGGAGGGGAGGGGAGAATGCACTCCCATTCCCACAGGGTGCTTTGTTTTTCTCTCCCTTTGATTATTTCATTGTAATTTTTGTAGTACTGAAAAATAATTGTTTTTGATTCTCAGCCCCCCCCCTAAAAAATGTTCTGGATCCGCCCATGACATGTGAAAGTTTAATCATAATAAGTGGTCACGTTTTTGAGAAAATGACGAAAAACTGTTACATTTTTTTAAATTACCAGACGGCCATTTCCTGTTTTCTCTTAGATGGAAGCACTTCAGACAGAACAATTTAACAGGATGATTGATATGTATACCAAGTATTTGCACAGTGCATACACTGTTGAGGGCACATGTTGTTAGACCACTGTGGGCGAAGAGCAGCGATAGTGCGTCGCGTTTGGCGTATTTTCCAGCGATCATTGGCTGGTAGAAGTACACGCACGCTTAGTACCATAACATACGCGCATAAAGTGTACGCACAACGCTCACACGACGCCAAAGTGGCTATCATCAAGACACTGGGTGCAAATTCACCGCTAGAGGGCTACGATGTGCACTCACTGAATACTTAAGATAATAATTTGATAATCTGGTAATAATTAATATTAATATCGTAATTAATGGAGTTCCAATGTTAACTGTCGTACTACAACAATGGGGGGGGGATGCACCCAAACTGCTTTTCCGTGCAATATGTATCAATAACGCCAATGAGCTGCAAACAGGGTACTTTTCCGTGCAAAATGTTTCAATATTATTAGCGTACAAGTCACTTTTCCGTGCAAGGTGTATCAATATCACCGTAAGCAGGAAGTGCACCGAAGTGGCTTTTCCGAGCTAATGTATCAATAATTATTATTAACGTACAAGTCACTTTTCCGTGCAAAATGTATCAATAATGCGGTACTGTACACGGGAAGTGCACCGAAGTCGCTTTTTCGAGCCAATGAATCATTCAGTAATTACACCCGGCTTCCCGTCACTAAAATGTACAGAATTAAGCGCGGAAGTATATCATGGTCTCGTGCAGCACTGGGATCCCGCTGGATTTTACATACCGAAATACCAGCCGTATTTACTGATTAAAATCGTTGTATATAATGTGTTATTCCATTGGGTCTTGTTCTGTGGTTATTGCTATTCACGGATTAGATATTTTGTAGCAATGTTGAACAAAATAAACAATGAGTACTCAAGCATACATAGCCTATTTACGCACACCAAGCAAAGAAAAAAAACAAAAAACACTTTCTACTTTGAATTTCACTCACCTATCATTTGTTTTTAAAGTGTCAGACAGCCGTTATTTATTGTACTAATTGTACTTATATATCTAATGCTTAATGTAGTGCTCAAGCTGTCACCGTAACACCCATAATATTTAACCCCTTTATACCCATTTTGTTACCCCTTTATACCCATTTTATTACCCCTTTATACCCATTTTGTTACCACTTTATACCCATTTTGTTACCCCTTTTTCTTACCAGAAATGTTTCTAGCTGGTCATCTTGCTCCCTGCCACTGCACTCCTTGTTTTGACATTTGCAATATCCGTTTTTAGATTTGTCATGATTCATGATAATATCAGACTCCACCCGAATGTCAAAGACGTGTAAACTGTTCCCCCGGCATTCAAAAACATTTAGTAATCTTTGCACTGTAAGAAGTTGAGGGAACTATCGGTTAAAGCCCTTGTAAATCTTTCCTTATTTCATTCCTAAAACGTTTCGTCATTTTGATCGAAATAATGGGTCCATCTCAAATGTGGTTGGTGTTGTTTTTTGAACTTTATGTTTCTCTCTGTATAACCTGTGGCTGCTATAAACATATAGAATCATTAAGCTCTCCTGTAAATAAATTCGCTCCTATTCAGAACAGCAATTTTTTTTAACAAATCAATTAAATTATGTTTACCTCCCACAGACTTATGCTTTTTCTGGTCGTGCTCCTATTTCCACTGATAAAACAATCTGACTTTGATTGTAATTATTGTAACATACTGACTTTGTTTGATTTTGTTTTCCTTATAAATGTTTGAAAAATGTTTTGTCTGAAACGGAAGGGTTTTCCTCCCGTCCTCCATCACCCTAATCATCTTCGCTTGATCCGGGGCGTTGCATCTCGATATCTCTCTTTCCAGCCGGGCGCTCTGTTTTCTTGGTAATATATATATATATATATATATATATATATATATATATATATATATATATATACATATACATATATATATATATATATACATATATATATATATATATATATATATATATATATATATATATATATATATATATATATATATATATATACATATATATACATATACATATACATATACATATACATACATATATATACATATATATATATATATATATATATATATACATATATATATATATATATATATATATATATATATATATATATATATATATATATATATATATATATATATAATTACATATATACTTGTAGTAAAACTAGTGGAACGCTGGTAGTTGTAACACAGAGTTTCTCGCGTTATGCGATCATCAGATGATCGCATAACGCTTTGTCTGATGATCGCATAACGCGTGAAACTCGGAGTTACAACTACCAGCGTTCCACTAGTTTTACTACAAGTATATTACGCTCTGTCTATGTGGCATTGAGCACTCTACTTCAAGATAGACCGCTACATTTAAGTATATATATATATATATATATATATATATATATATATATATATATATATATATATATATATATATATATATATCATTTTCACATTGGTTCTTTTTTCAAATAATTATTTACGTGTCCTCGTGAAGTACGATCATGTGATTGAATGTGTAGTACAATCAATTATGCATGTGTCTTTGTTATTTTCAATAATTACAGGAAAACGAAGAATTTATTTATTTTTTTATATTCTACTACTCTTGGAAGATCTTTCCAGCTACGTACATCTCATACTTTGACTTTACATTTTACCCCACTCCAAGGCTTTATGTCCCTTTAATGTACAGAATAACCTTCTACAAGAAGTGTATTAGGGTTTGAACATTCCTTTACATCCACACAAGAAAATAGTTAAATCCACAAAAAGGAAAGCTACGATCCTAGTATGTAGGTCGGCACTTTAGATGAAAGTACGTTAGAACCCCATGTTGTTGATTGACCACTACACATCTTAGCCAATATTGATAATTCAACTGCACTTTTTCAGTAATGAAAATCCATTTTTAGAAATTGGATACCCCATATCTCGGCATCCCAATTAATAGAGAGGATATGTGTGACGTTTGCTCTTTGTTCACTCCTTGACCTTCAAGATATATAAAGGACACTTAAGAAGTCAAAGTAGATTACCAAAGAAGGAGCTTAAAGAACGAGAGATGACGGAAGGGAAGCCATGGTTAAGATGACTCCTCTCTCTTGTACGTCCTTGGGTCTTCCATTGCTTCTTAACTGACGCCTGTCACGGAGCATTTCCTCTTCAAGACATCATCCTAGCAGCCGAGTTTCCTGGGATGAGAATTAGAAGGAGATGGTTGTACCGAAGTAGAGGATGTCACGTCAGGGGGTAGGCCATGTTCCTTCGCAGATCGCCTGCTCCCTGACAGCCCCACAGGGAGTCAGATATCAGTCTGTGTAATTGCAAAAGTGACGGCTATAATTCGACACAACTCGCAACACTAGGACCTGTCAATTTTGAGTTTCCTGATTTTAGGTAACCCTGACGCCCGTACAACTTGGACAAGTTCAACATTTTTCTTATTCTAATGAAAAGCAGAGCCGGAGTGGTGTGCGGCGATTTGTCTTGCTTATTATAGTGAGTAATACACCATTTCGAACTGGGAGGGGGTTTTGCACTGAGCGTAATAAAAATAACCTTGAAAGCTGACGAAAGTATTCTTTGGGAATAATGGAAGTTTCTCAAGGTCTTTTGAGCTGTCAATTATCTTGTGTGCACAGAGAGCAAACAGTGCCGGGATGGGCGGGGATTGTTAGCGACTGGTTACAGGCTACGTATAAACATATCAATCTTACCGTCGTTTTCTTGGATCGTGTCTTTATAGGCCTAGACCTATCTTCAAAGTATTGTAAGTTCTTTTCAGTTTGTTAATTTTTATTTATATAAATCTACCGTACCATAGGCCTCAACAGCCTATCTTGGAGGTACAACCCTCAATTCAAAGTGGGTCAAAATTAAAAATTAAGTTAAAACGGCATTGACTTTTAATGCATAGCTAAACACACGACAAAACACGACAAAACGTTTGAGTGGTAACTGGCAAACTGAACAGAACCCCACAATTTATCTTATAAAGAGTGCACAAAAACATAAATACTCACTGGGGGTTTTAAGGAGAATAAACTCCTAAATGCGACACTAATTCAATTGAGAGCAAAATAATTCCTCATTGTACCTCTCATAAAAATATAACGGCGAGATACCGAACGACCTGTCCGTGTCAATGAAGTTGTCTAGCCGAATATTAATACGCCAATGGTACTCATTCAGATGGTACTCAATCAAGGGTATGCATATTTTATATGCAAATCGTCCCTCACATAGGTTAGTTCAACTTCTGCCCAGATACATACGGGCAATTTTTTGTTTAGTATTATTATATGATGTATTCATAAAACAGCCATCGGCGACCTGTAGTATTTTTCCCCACCTCAGAGACCATGGCCAACAACCATTAGACAGCCCATCTTCAGATTGGCGGATGAAGTGGTTGTGAAGATGACGCCTCATCGACCTTGAGATTGAAACAGTCACAGTTTCCACGACTCCTCTTCACCGGTGCAATGCGTCGCCAGCTGCGCTCCCCGGCTTAAAGAGTCAAACCCCGGCCTTTAATTCCCGTGTGGGCTACGGTCATGCCATTAAAGGGCAGAGAACCATAGGAACGATAATCATGACCACGAAACCTTGGCTGGATACATGGATCGTATGGGCGAATCCGGTGGCTTTAACGGGGGGGGGGGGGGGGGTTGCCACTACAGCTGGACGGATGCTTACCTTCCTGAGAGAACAATAACGTCCAAGACTGGCGACGTGTTCAGTCATCGCGTCCACTATACACGCGCTGAATTTCACTGCGCTTAGGCTTATGGCGCGCTCTGTATGCAAGTTGTTGGTGTTCATTTGTCTGTGTCCATTTTGTGTCTATAATTCAGTATTAGTAATGTATCTGTGATCTTCTTCTATTTCCTGTAATGAATTTCTTGTTATTCAACAATTGTTTTGTTCTTTGTTCTTTGTCTATACATAATGTTTTTGAAACACATGATTATGTTATTTATTGTTATGTATTATGAAGGGAAAGTACATCATTGGTAATGACCAAATTAACAAATTAACGAAATATTATTTAAAATACTCGGTGTGACGTTACACGTTTCAATCATTCAGAGCAACTGTGTTATTCTTCCTGTGGATTTGAAGTTTTCGCCTCGGCAGGACTAAATGGGATCTTTTTAACCCACCTTGCTGATGGATATTTTGGCGGGAAGGGTTGACACAAGTTTGATGACTATCATCTGAAGTGCATTCATCTGAGAGAAAACTGTTCTGCATTTTGTGTTGCGGACAATAACATTTAGTATCTGATAATATCTTAAATGTATCTCTTGTACGTAGCTGATAGTGTTATGTATGCATGAGTTCAATCACAGTAGCTGGTATCAGGTTAATATGAACGAGCCGTGTGACGTCATGTAACTTTACCCAAGCCTACTCATCAAAAAACGAGGGACATTCTTCCTTTGCAAACCTAAAACATTGAAATGTATTTGACTATAAAAATGTATCCGAATATGGCGAGATTGTATTCGAGTCCCATTAAAATTAATGAAGTGTATTCGATTCCAGTATAGAAGTTTGCCTATTGGAATAATATTCGATTTCAGGTGTCCTCCATCCCGTTTATCGCCGTTTGCTCTTGTATAACCAATAATACGAGAACAATGAATATATAAGAATGCTTTCCTAGGAAATCATTTGTGTCAGACAAGAATTTGACCAGTCTAAATTAAAGCCCCACAAAATTCCACTCACGATCTGCTTTCCGTAGAGAAGACAGGTTTACAATTGACGTCATCATTTTCACCAGCATTGCATGATAATACCACAGGGGCTCCAAACGTCTTTATTATACGCGAGCCCTATACATGCATAGGTAGGTACATGTGTGTATACTGTTTAGGGACTAAAGAATGACTTTAATATCTTGTAGCTATCATCTAATGTCGCCATGCATCCCCGCCATTCATATTAGGGTTAGATGAGGGGTGTAATTAAACATGAAGGAGTCGTACCACTAAGATCATTAATAATTCGTCACTGCATCAACTTTTTTTCCTCAAGGGAGTATGCTTTAAAACGCCAGGCGACTCCGGTGTTTTTAATACTGAGTTGGGTATTAACAGGTTGTGTATGCAACTGGGTTGCAGCATATGCGAATTTATCATCCTTTGTACCGGTATTTTATCTCACATATATGATATTCTTTTTTATAGTCGTCAGTGGAATTTAGCTAACTTGATTAGAGAAAAAACACGAATAAATTTGAAAATTTTCTAAAATATGTTTGACGTCAAATTTTGCTATTTATTATTTTTATTTTAAATGTGAATGTTTTCCCCTCGAGACACAGACTCTGCATTGAGCTGAAACGTTGACATGGGTTGGTTGTTTAATGTATATCCGTATGAGCCTGGTATTGTTGTTGACTCTCATTACCTATGCTGGTACCTTCCCTAAACCATGAATATCATGAAAAGACTAACCATCATAATGATATTTACCGTATTTGTCTTTGAATGTTTTTGTCACTTTGAAATCACAGATCACTCTACACATAGAATCAATATGTTTCTATATCTGAAAATAAATATTCACATGCTGGCAAACGGAAACTATGATATCTACCTTGACTTTAGGTAAAATTGTCCATACCACTCACTATATGAACTGTATATGCTTTTTCGAAGATTGACCGTGTCCATTAGTGAAACCAAATCCATTTGTGCGCATTAATTTTGCTTCAAGAAACCTTCATCTTTCTAACTTTCAGATGAGTGAATCTTTGTAAGATTTACAACACCGTACGTTGCCCGATTAAGGCAACCATGCACAATATATGAACCCATGCCGTGCCTGATTGATTGATTGACTGATTGATTCTTGAAGAATTAAAGTTGTATATTTTGAGATGAAGAAAGTTTTAGGCCTTGCAAAAAACAAGTTGCGATGTAAGCCCTGTATACACAATCTATATGCTTACCTAGCAGTTTCATTGTTTTGGGAGAAGTGACTTCTTTGGTGCTGTTTATGCAGTGATAACCCGCCAAGTCACTAACATGCATTGCATATTATAGGAATCACTTCGCGATTAGATTATTCATAAAAAAAATCATGGAGGCATCTTGCAGTAGGGCTGTGCGTTTTCGGATATTTTTGGAACCGGATACCCGAAATCAGGAAACTTCGGATACCCGGATACCCGTTTTCATTTTTGTTGAAAACATGCCTCCGGTGGTGTACAAATACATGTACTGTAAATGGTAACAAATTGACTTTTATAATACAGAGGATACCATACTATCGCTCTTTTCTTTATTGGAGTGTAATCTCTTGAATTTAAAGATAATTGTCTGTACAAGTGCATTGTTCAAGAGTCACAGATTTCTGTTTGCACCGCTCAAATGTTAAGTCCGAATTTTAAAAAGACGTTTACGGGTAATTGGAACCGAAAAATGGAACCGGTAATGACCGTTTCGGTCGGGTATCTGGATACCCGGATACCCGGCACAGCCCTATCTTGCAGTGTAGATATCACACAATCATCGAAAAATGTATTTACTTTCATCGTCATTCGTATTTTAGCAAAAGGCAGTGCAATAGAAGAAGTTATTGACATTTCAATGGTCAGTTCAGCTTATCAATTTGTGACAAATTCGTGCCTTCCGGTTGGTTATCATAGCGGGAGAGCCCTCCATGGTTATATTGGACCACTTTCCTGCGCGCTTCCCAAGTCATTTCCACAGCACAGGTGTTTTCTGATTGGAGTAAAAACAGCCAGTGTCCTGACGTCATTCTACCCATCACTCATGCAGTCATCCAGTCCTGTTGGTTTTATTCTTCCTGTGGATTTGAAGTTTTTGCCTTGGCAGGAAATGGGATCTTTTTAACCCACCTTGCTGATGGACATTTTGGCGGGAAGGGTTGACACAAATTTGATGACTATCTTTTTTGGCTTTCTCATGTAATAGCCATTGCTGCAACCGTAAATTTCATTGTTTGTTTAAACCTGACGCGAATTGGGCAATGTACTTTTGTAGCTTTTCAAACAATATGATTTTGTTTATAACCGCAGGCGGGACTCACGCAAAAAATATTTTATGAAATGTACAAATGCGGATTTGCGGCAGATGGTCAGCCATAAATCATTAAATATTGTGCCCATGTCATAGCTATTGAGAACGCCTATTAGTCTGCTACACATCATAGCATTTCATTCAAGCTGTCAAAAATGGCGCATCACTGCCGCCACTGTCATAGTTCATTTGCAGCCTGCCTTTCATAGCAACGGTCAAGGGTCATTACGCATGGTTGAGTGCGCCTCCTACGTCGCCAGCCCAAGAGTTTGCTTCCAATAACGTCGGTCTGTACAAAACATAATTCAAAAGTTTTATTACTGGGAAATTTCTGAAGAGAGTAACAACTAAACTTGACACAGTTTTACGATCAAAGCTCACCGATTGACAGATTGATCTACCCATCTGCATGCCCCTGAGGCTAAACTGTGCAATCAGTTCTCATATTGGATGATTTTGTAAACAAGCAAACAATCTTGTTGACGCTTTCGCTGGAGCATGTGTTCCACTCTGCTGTTGTTTGTTCTAATTATTTCCTGTAACTGTACTTTTTGCGACCGTGCCTGCGGCTATTTACTCTATCGTAAAATTTAAAATACAATCAGACACATTGAAAAGGCGAACGTCCTATGATCTGCAATTCTGAATGCAAACATTATGACGAAAGCAAAAAGTAAATTGAACACGGTTGTAAGAACTGTAATAATGAGCCCAACTCACGTGTTCCACAACTGACTGAGGATATTTCGAAACTAACTGGACTGAAATATTAATATTAACACTTGTGAAAATTGATTTCAATTTCTAAATACCATTTTTCAACTTGACCTGAACTTGTTTCAATTCCATAGAACCTTTACACCTCAACATTAATTGGCATACTGATAATTATTTATTTAACTGATGCTGTCTGTCATAACATATAGCATAATCGTAGATGAAAACAAACTTAAACGGAACTTAGTGTCGTATACGTAATATCAAAACATCCATCGCTGCATTAAGTCCCAAGATAAAAACACTTTGAAAGAAAGGTAGTTTCTCTCAATCTTGCGAAGCTTTGCGTGCTAAAGCATTGTCCCAATGGATATGGAGTCGGAAAGGCCGGAAGGGTACCAGCCTTCCCCTTGCTAATCACATTGGTAATGCCTCTAATCCATCTATTTGTTAGGGCACCAGTGTGGCATTAGCCAATGTGCCTTGGGTATGCATGTGGGGTCTATATGTACACCAGCTAGCATACCAGTGATTCGAAAAGAAGATATTTTCATCGACACCAACAAGGCACCATTATCCCGCCTGTAGATATTCCCAGCATTGAAACTGGTTGAGGACCAGCGTACCTTTGGGGTTATCCATTGAGAAGGCTGGTCTTATCGATTAACACCGTGTGATACAGGGCCGTCGGTGATAAGACTCTCTACCTCATCGATTGATGGTTGTGGTTTATGGAGATGGGTAATGGATCTCTATAGCCCGAGAGAATCTCGGCTTTGGATAACTAAATGTAACTTAGGTTTAAGGCTAAAGCAGAACGCTGTCCACCGTCGTCTGGAAGGCTAGCGTAGAAACCGGCGTGGTGTATTCATCGTTTTACCTTATTATCCCGTAGACTCAATTAAGCTGCATTTAAAATAATGGAATAAAATCCCATATCGTATGGAGGAAGCAAGCTAAGCTTAATAGAACGTTTAAAATGGGTGTTAAAATATCCAAACAAATTGATGTATCCAAATAGTAAAATCATAGAATTTAACGTGAGTGCATGGACAAGAAAACAAATGAGGTTATATTATTAATGCACCGGAGCGGCATATATTAACTATGAATATTCAAGTGTTCTGATAAACCATAACGGCTTTATCTTGTTTCCCCACTATTGTTTTCAGCTCAAGTCCAAGTTGGCTAACATAAGCTCCTTAGAGATGTCCACTCACCATGCAGTACCGTATGCCATTAGACTGCAGAGACTGGGTTGAAAAGACGGATGGTATAATGGTATATAGCCTGCATGCATTTAAGTACGAGGAATCTATATTGGGTTTCAACCTCTGTATAAATCAATATAGAGGACACTCTGCGATAACTGTGAAAGGGGGATGGAGACGACAAAATACATGACCCAATCGTCCTGACGGTCGGTGATGACGCCATGTTGTTGGCTGAGCGGCCTCGGTCTTTGAAGCGAAGCCGAAATGGGACAAATCCATGCTGATGCATAGCTTCATTCTCGGACTGTGTCAGCGGATTTGCCTCTCCCGTCCTGTGGCTTAAGAACAAATCGAAGGACTGGGGAAATAATTGCGGAAAAGCCGGTAGCAATCAGGGCGAAGTGATTCCCTGCAGGCAAAGGCGTAAAGAAAGAGAACAAGGGTATAGTTGGATGTACAAAAAGGGAGCGAAATGACAAAGATATAACAATGCATGTATTTCACTTGTGTGACAGCCAGCTGTTTTCGACGAAACGATTAAACAATTCATATTATTAACATGTTTTAAACTAGGCCAAATCTGATGTATAATGCTACCATGTTCATCATACAGGTTTAACTCTATAGACAGACCTTACGAATTGGTTGTAGTTTTGGTAGTATCACAGAAAACGTAATAACTTTATTGGAATAGTGGGTAACGTTGACCGGTCAAACTTTCTAATTCAAAGGAATAGAGTAAGATCCAATCACAGTTTCTTAGAGAAAAGACCAAGAGGAGAAGACTAGAGCCCGTGCTAATAAACGTTTTCTTAAAAGACAGCCTTAGGCACTCGCCTGTGCTTTTGGTTTTCTAAAATAAATTTGTCAAAATTGACGGGTTGTTTTTTCCAATTATCCATATCCCTGCAGCGGATCTGACAGTTCCTCTACCGAAGCGTCACGATTTCCAGTGCGGCCCTAAAAGCCTTTTATTCCCAATTCCATAAAAGGTTTACTTCATTGATTTTGTAGGGCCGCGAGATAATAAAGCTATCGTTTGGAATTAGTTGTGCTTGTCATCTTCCGGGCTTCCTGACGGATTCTGATCTTGGAACTGGAAACAAGAAACTAACATCGTCAATTGAAAAGGTCAATCGTTTTATCGCTTATTCTTATCACCTAATGAAAATGTCACGCAGAAACAGGAGCGACCGAAGTGAGGGAAAATCACCAACGTCGCAAATTAAAAAAGTTTAAATCCTGGTCAGTGAGTTGGAAGATTTAGCTTCGTTTTAGTCGGAAAATTGAAACATGTCACCCGCATGGCTTATTTCTGAAAGTAAGGGATTTTAGCCGGTAAAAGAATGCCATAACATATAGGACTGATAACTGTGTGACATGCAGATACAGTTATACTAGCAGGATTGCGTGCATTCAGCGTGCGTTCAATGCCATCGCCAATATCACATTGTAACTCGGTTCAATCGTGCAGTTTGTTAAGATACCAGTAGCTTTATTCAATATTTGAGATGAGTTAATTTACGCCGCTGCCTTCACGTCGTTGAAATCAATGAAATGCAAGATTGATAGCTTTCAAAACGCTGATGAGTTGCTTGCAGTCTTTTGGTCGAATACAGAGATAGGCTAACATAAATATTCCTTCCATATAGCATACATTCTAACCATTATCTTCTTGTGAAGAGATGCGGAATTTCATTGTAAAAATTATTTTTCGCCATAAAAATTGTATACGACAGGTTTGTTTAAATCATGTTTGCTGTCTCAATAAACCATGATTTGAGCAGGTTAACATCAACTGAATTACCATAATTGATTCGACTTAAAACTGCCACTAACAGTTCTCTGCTTCCATTTCCATTAAACCATGAATGTTAAGTTTGAACGGTTGCCGCCAAGTCGTCTCCGTTACCGTGTGGATCTAGAATGATCTAGTGATGACGTCACGGTTTTGGATGTTTAACTCGGATCCAATCAGACCCAACTCTGTACAAAGCATCCACATACAGCAACATAAAAGACCCATTTCTGTGTATTGACATAATAAATAGGGCCTGTTACGGCCCAACTATGGTAAGGGCCCAATTATAGTTGGGGCCATCCCAACTATAGTATTTGCAGTTGGGTCTACAACAATACAACAATACATCACTACAGTTGGGCCTGATTCTGTACGTGACGTGCCATTACAAGATGCAACATATGGAGACTACGTCTACGTGAGCGAATGTAACGTCATACAAATTGTGAACACAAAATGTGTACGTCACATCCGTATGCACATGGTAAAGTTCCATCTTCCAATGGTCTAATGCGTAGGTTCCAGAGACTGAGGGTTGGGGAGGGGGACATTCCCCCACCTTTAGACCAGCTGATTGTTATCTCAGGTTTTTAAAACTCAAGAGGATTGTACCGTTATATTTGGGTTAAAAATGAAGCTTTTTAATTTGAGTGAAACCAGAACACAGATTGTCTCCCATGGACAATTTTATTTTGCTTGAGCGAGAGTCAAAACTCCCACTAATGTTTCTTCACAGAGAATGTCGCCTTCCGTAACATAGTTCACCCAAAAGTGCTCACATCATTCCCACAAACCTCATATCAACCCTACATATTTCATTTAACCTAATAGTATACCTAATTCCTGTGTTATCGAAAATGCTATCGAAAACCCGATCATGATCGAGTAATATAGGTTGTAACCTATAAGGTTCAGTGGAATACCAGTTACCCAGTTTGTTGAGCACGGCACAGGTATTGTAATCCAGATGCCGCAGGTTCGAGTCCCATAGTGCAGTCAATGTCTAAATATGGTTTAAATTGATAATTTACGATGGCAATAATGCGTACAATTTGCATTATTTGGTAATTTTTATCATTCATTCTTTTATGACAAGAAATTTACGCCATCATGATTTCACCATACCGCGAAGCACCTGCCTGTTCACCTCCAATGACCATTTAAATCACATGGTTATTATTATTATTATTATATATTTTATCATTATGGATTTCTTATTTAAACTGTGTGGCCAATTCAGTGATAAACACTTATCTCCTATGGGTCCAAGTAAGAAACATACATTGAGAAATAAAAAAGAAGACACTTAAAGACACTTACATTTACATAGCACAAGTAAAACACACAAACTAAGTAACAATTCTATATAACTTTCATACACTTCAATAAAAACATTAAAATATAAAAGGGGGAAAAACATATAATTCTCTCTATTCAATCTATTGACCATATTCCATGCCATGGTGGTACTCCTGTTGTTCGTTATGTAGCTATCAGAGTCATTTATAACCCAGCTATCATTTCCAAGTCCCGCTTAGGTTCGCTTTGCCGTGGTTTCAACCACTCCCCCGCCCCACGAACACTAGTAACAGAGACAAATTGCTATAATGAGCTTATTGGCGTGCAGTTCTCTAACCCACAAGCTCAACACTTTAGATCCATTGTCTTGCATTAATCATCCATAAAGTGACCTTCAAGCCAGTCGCCTTCATTGTTTGCTACTATCATATTTCCATATAGTTATGATCCCATGTAGACTGTTATTCATCATGTTATTCTTCACTGCTATACAGCCATTTTGAAAGAAGAAACAAATAACGTGCTGGCGATTTTCACCGTTCAACCTATAGGTTATAAATGTTATGATCTGGACATAATTATAGTCATTCACAAATATTTTTTTATGAGTATACGAGAACAGAAAAATGTACTTGAGAATGAGTACGATTATCTGAATCCTTCAATTCTGTTATGATACAATGGCGGCGGGGGGGGGGGGGAGCTATTCAAGCCCAGGGATAAACCACAAGTTTTTTGAAAAGAATTGGTTGGCGATTTCCCCTCTCCATAGGTTAAAGAGATTATCAATGTTTTTCCAACGTGATAAAGTCACCATAATTCACCGGTGCTCTTTGACAAAAGTCTAAAAATATACTATTGAGACATTTGGGAACACACTGACATGTCGCAACGTTAAATTTATGGCGGCTCCTTCAGAAGCCGTTATTACGAATATAAAATAGATAAAGGTCTAATTACTTGGCAAACATGGCAATTAAAAAGATAAGGATACTAAATAAATATTTGGGAACTCTGGACGAAACCAACGGTTGAAATATATCAGCGGTGTTCAGTTTCATGCTTGAGTTAGTCACTGTGCACGTCCATGACTTTTTTACATTTTTATTGAGCAATATTCACTCATGTGAATATTATTTTAAGGATATGACATTTGAAGATGATATCTAAGTGTTAGGTGTTGACATGTTTTACATGCAAACAACTCAACAAACCAATAACTTGCGAATCCACGCGAGAATTTCTGGCATTGTATATTCTGCTTCAAGTTCATTGAAGTTGATTGTACTAATGTCACATTTTTCACATGATAAACCGTAGACGTTGTGGAATAATTAGTATTGATTAACATGAAAAGAATATATCCGAATGTTACTGTAAAACTCAGGGTGTTAAAACAAACTAAACACCACTGGTGTTAAATGTCAGGCAACTCTCCCAATATCAACACCATGTAAGAAACTCATTTACATCACTCGTGTATTTTTAACACCATCGGTTTTGCGGGGTAAGTATTCTTGATGTGAAGCAGTTCGAATGACTTCCCTTTGTCATAATCTGAATGCATTTTCAAATAATCTGACTGCATTTTCACTGTTTTCTCATGAACGAAATCAGCTGAAACTTTCACAGGTTGGTTTTTATACATGTAGCTGACTAAAGCATGGATGCATTTACGAAAATTTTATCAAATTTGTGTAGGCCTATGCTCAAAGAGGACAACATATCTCCCGTGTGTGCGCAGCGGTAGATGATTACATCAGCGTTCCCGAAAAGGAATACACAGCAAAAAAAAACCCAGGTGTTCAGACTTCACCCGCTGTATAGTATGACACCGCTGGTGTAGTTTTAACACCCTCGTGTTTTTGGCAGTGTAGCCGTTCAGTTCACTAAGGAAATATAGCCCCCCCGCCCCTATGCAGAAATAACTGTAACAAATCCAATACTGACCTAGAATTCAACCGACGGGTAATAGAAATGAAATCGGACAAAACGTGGGCCGCTGTCACTTTGACGAATTCTCACTCACCAATTTAATGTTATCGCAACTTGGTGCTAATTAAATCATGCACGAATAGCCTTTTGTCGGTAAGTTTTCCAATAAAAAGATCGAAAAGATAACACCTTATTCACCTGTCTTGTCCAGCAGAATACATACCAGCATCCACGGGTTAATATAATACCTCAGATCTCTTTTATTCCTGGCAAGAATTAACTGTATTTTGCCGTGAGTATGTATCCCCTTCTGGCTGTCAGATTTTATCGATACAGTGCCCTATGTTGAACGGAGTACCGCTGTGAACATCGAACAATTCCTCATTATTGTACATATACAGAGAATTCGTAATGTGACACACGAGTCTGTGATAAATCAAATCTGTCTTGAGTTGCAGGTGAATTGATGTCCAACAAAATTGTAAAAGTACAGTCTTTGTTCGTATCTTCTTTCTTTATCGGTGAGTGGGTTTGAACATTTTTTTTAAATATTATATTGTCCACAACCTGAGACTTTTAGGCAAAATGTCAAAATGAATAAATAAATATCCCCAAAATAATGTTGTAAAACCCACTTCTTTAAAGAAGTTCATTGTGACGTCTTATTCACATGATGTACGTAAAAGTTTAAAAGACAAATTATTTCATTATCAGTCATTTTCTCTAAAGTGTAGGTCTACCATTCTTTGTCCTACTTCTAATTTCCAAACCCATACCCTTCCGAAAGCGAATGCTGAAAAGAAAATGATGAGAATTCCCGTCTTTGTTTATGATCTCTCAGGTTAATTGAATAATTTCTCTGCAAAGATTCTGTCTATAAATTTATCCACAATTAATAAGAAACCAATAGGTATTTACAGAAATCAGCACGTGAAAGTGTCAGTTTGTTTCGTTCACTGCAAATAAAGATACCGGTACATCGCCCGAGTTTTTGCTGGTTTACTGCATGGCAATTCCAGGTTATTTTATTTTCCCTAGCACAATGATATTCTACTTAAGGAAATGAAAATATTTAAACACATTTTTTAAAACATTCGTTAGAAGCATGGTTTTCCAGTAAATATGTACCAGAATTCATTTATGTCGGGTCCCAATATAAATTAATTTAGCCACTGATTTACTGATAATTATTTTGAAATATCGTTTTGTTTTCGTTCTAAGAGGAAATTATCAATGTGTTGACGGAATTACAAATTTCTGGAAATATATATACATAACAGCAAAAGAAACGTCACCCCCTAAATTTTGATAAGTCTGAGAACGTGTTTAGCTTATGTGTCCTCAGACGTCATGCATGACGAATTTTGAGGTCAACCAAATTTGCCACTTTGTGTTCGTGTTACACTCCATACTCATAATATTCTTCATTAAACAAATTATATTAATTATAAAATGAAAATAATAAATATTTTTAGGGGTGACGTTTCTTTTGCTGTTATGTATATATATAGAGGGCAATACATATTTAATGGGGTGTTAAAATTAGCTCCCAGCTCTCCTAATATAAACACCATGAACGAACAAAGTGACACCAATGGTGTTAATTTTAACACCCCAGTTTTTTCATTGTTGTGTCATCAACGAGAAAATAATGAAAATGCGTTCTGATTTGGTGTAGGCTATATAAGCCTATTCCTTCTAACGTGGAAATAAACCATTAGCTAAATGGTCTATTTCAGATACGAACTTGTATACACTCTACAAACATTTAAAGTTTTCTCAGATGACAAAACCATATCAGGATATTGCGGAATTATTATAATCTTCTTAAAACCTGATATAGGCCTATTTTAATTAATAATTTACCATGTTTTTTCCCGGGTAATTACCAATGGTGTAAAACCACTTTTAAATTAAGGCCACACTTGGAAAGAGTCATGTCTATATGTAGCTAGCCCATACATTATTACAAAGATCCAGAGTCTGGTATTCTCCTGAAGACGATCAGAGCATACTGATCGAAACGTCGAGTTGTAACCACCAGTTCTTTTCAGAACTACCGTATATTATTTCTCAAAAAAAATTGTTTTTAATGGTGTCACCGCAAACGGTCTTTACTTATCATTTTCACCATGCAAAGCTACAAATCTTACTACATGGTTGTCAACGCAAACAGTCTTTACTTATCCTTTTCACCATGCAAAGCTACAAATCTTACTACATGGTTGTCAACGCAAACAGTCTTTACTTATCCTTTTCACCATGCAAAGCTACAAATGTTACTACATGGTGTCACTTCAAACAGTCTTTACTTATCCTTTTCACCATGCAAAGCTACAAATCTTACTACATGGTGTCACCGCAAACAGTCTTTACTTATCCTTTTCACCATGCAAAGCTACAAATCTTACTACATGGTGTCACCGCAAACAGTCTTTACTTATCCTTTTCACCATGCAAAGCTACAAATCTTACCACATGGTGTCACCGCAAACAGTCTTTGCTTATCCTTTTTCACCATGCAAAGCTACAAATCTTACTACATGGTGTCACCGCAAACAGTCTTTGCTTATCCTTTTTCACTATGCAAAGCTACAAATCTTACTTTAAGATCCGTAGTTTATAAAATCAACATGGAAAGCTCGAAAATTTCAATAATTTCCTGAAAATATGACACACCTAAAAGGTTTCTTGTGTAAAGAAATCTGTCCTGTTAACCTTATTCATGAGTTTGCCATCTTATGTCTTATTCCCTGAATACAAGAGGTTGTGTACCTGTACATACTCATTATAGTAACCTGCCGTGTGTTGCCTGTTTGCAGGGGCAACCTCTCTTCAAATGTCATCGAATTTTAAGTAAATTAATGGAAACAGCTACATCCATTTATTTATTCCTTTATGTCAGGAATGGAGTTTTCTTAGAACCTGTCAGTTTATTGACCCTTCTCGCATTATTGGTGCATGCAACATGTAAGCTACAGTGTGGTTCACTTACATTTTCAATTCAATCGTACATTTATTTCTATACAAACAGTCAAATACACGTGTAATATAATATTTTAAAATGTGTGATGGCACAGTCCTGATAAGGCAAGGCTTGTATTGGAGTGCCTTAAACATAGAACAGAATTACAACAAAGGACTTAAACTGACAGACAAACAAAGAAGAAGTACAAATAGCCAAGTGGATAATGTAATTGGAGGATTTAAAGGGAAAGTATATCCAAAACTGAAGAAATGGTTGTGAGAATAACGGCCTCACTTTCGTATTTATCGTGAATCAGGTGAATAGCCACCACATAATTCATTAACTCAAAGCTCCCGGGACAATGATATCATGGATTTGTACGGCCCTTTGTGTGTCATCCACAGTATATGCATGTTTAGGTGACGTTAAAATGTAAAGTAAATGGAATTGCGGTTTCAATGTTAATGTTATTCCGTATGGCATGTGATTTGATGTGTGACTGATGTTTTTTATTTAAATTTTGAAAAAGTACAATCTCTCTTTGATGAAATGCTAGTTTTAATTGATGTAAACTTAGCATGTGTAAGTAAATCAATAGTGTTTTATTTGATAGCAATGATAAGTCAGAACAACATTAGATTAATGCATAATGATGAACAGAAGTATTGCATTAATGCATCGATTACGGTTCGTTTGCATAAACATCTGGCGCCTGCGCATCCGGATAAACTTGACTTCTATGGGGTAATGATCCGAGAAATAATCACTATTATGTAAATGACAATGAAATAGTAGGCATATATTTTGGTTGTATTCAACAGTCAAATTACAATCGCATGGCTGATAAATTTGTATGCATGCCTGCGGGAAAAACCTATCTGATGTTGGTTACAGGTGTTCAGGCTTCGAAACTATAATTTTCATTATTTTCTCAAAAAAGAGTATTCTGTGTTTTTAAAACTTTCACTACTTGATTTCTATAAATAAGTACATATCATTAAGTTTGATAAACGTTTACAAAAATCTGCTATTCAAGAGCAATAAAGGTGTATCATAGTCTAATTGTATTTCAAAAGAGTATTTACACATAATAGCTGGTTCTGCCATTTGACGTTGTCGGGATATGGTTGGTATTAATGTAAAGTATAGCACTTTTTGCCCATAACAAATGCAAAGTGTTAAGTCTTCCCGTAGGACAGGTGTCATTTATCAAATGATTTCCTATAGCAGAACTCACCACAAACAGGCGCCACATATTCATCGCGCCCTTTCCTGAGTAAAACGTTGTCTAGTTAAGAGTACAACATTCGTAATTACCTCATTACAAAATTACCGCGCTATTATTCGAAAGCTTTATCGATGTGAAATTCTTGGTAAAGGTACCATACAAAAATTGTTCTCATTTCAGAGAAAAACACTGATAAATAATTTTAAAAATAATAATGCATTAATTTTGATTCAAAGAAGTAATTTTCCCCTATGAACTACCTTTTGAGTAGTAAATGTAATTAACTAACCGTCTATTCGTAAAGTGTGGTTATATTGTTTGCAGAAGCAGTGCCTGTGCAGCTTTAGGACTAAAATATTACTGGATTAATAGGCCTATCAGAAGCCTCCTGGGGGTGGAGCAATATGTGGGGGGGGGAATAGTATACACAGTCATCGTGTTGCTGGGTTATCCATAGTGCCAGCTTAATGCTCAACTGTTTAGTATAAATGTAAAGGGGATCTTTATGATCAGAGTAGACTTTCAACAGGGCATGGAATCGGTGTCCTAGGAGAACACAGTGACTCAAAATTACTGGATAATTTATGCAGCAGCAACGGTAATAATGACCTTATTATATGGGGTTTTATTTACAGTCATTGAATTAATCTAAAACTAGCACTCCGATTCCATGCCCTGTTGATCATGATGATATTGTCCCTTTAAACATGCAGACATCACATATTAACATGTTCAAAAGTATTTTGACTTAATCATAAGTCCACTTTTCCTATTTTTTATGAAATAAATTTTGGTAAATAAAGTCGAATTTAGAAATATTAGAAATATTGCAATCAAACGATAATTTTTTTCATAAAAATTAAGAAATTTAACAATTTTTCATTAAAATGAAATTTTTTTTCATAAAAATTAGGAAAAGGGGACTTATGATTAAGTCAAAATACTTTTGAACATGTTTATTACACTTTATTAACACTGGCAATATAAACAACAGTGGTGTAGCTTTTATCACCCCATTTTTGGCAGTGTACCGGTATGATTTGTTTTGGATCGTTTGCGAATAAAGAAATAGTAAAACAAAAGCAGGACAAGAACTTGTGACCGTTGGTTAGTTACCGGTTCCTTGACGGCGCTCTGCCGACCAGCGGTCCCTCCCAAAATGGTGGATTTGTTGTCGTGCACGAAGGCTTTATAATAATATATACATGTATTCTGATAACTGGTATATGGTGTATTATGACGTTCAGTATATGATACGTTACCGGTATGTACATGTACATGGCAAATCTCAGTTAGGCCATCATCATTTCCTCCATCTTTTCAAGACAGTTTGGTCATAGGGTAGGGATGTGTCATCCGTTAATGAATACATACACACTCATTTCTTCATGTTCTGTCTTCGTTGGTTCAACAATGTCTCCGGCTTGGGCTGCGATCTGGGGGTGTTATTTCTCCCCATATTTATAACGAGGCCCCGCCTCCCCTCCCCCGGTAATGGAAAAAAAAAAGTATAAGAATAAAATATTTTTTTTTATAAAATAAAATTCCAAATCATTATCAAAATTCCAAATCATTAAAACAAATATTCAAAGCTCATAAGTCATGACATTATTCCATTGTATTTCGGATACCCCCATTGGTCCTTCGCCCATAAAAGGCCTACACTCCCGGCAGCAGAGCTTCTTTAGAAGAAGTTCTTTTTACAAAAATGAATATTTGGAAAAATTCAAGTCTCACTGGCCTCGAGATTAGGGATGGCACTGTCTTGCTGTTAAGTATAGGCTGAGTTCTGTTTGCTTGGTCTATTTCTCATGTATACACTGTAAAAAAAACATGTAAATTTACAGCAAAATGTAGGCAACCCTATTTCCAACAATTTGCTGTATTACAATCTTACATAACAAGTGTGTTAAACTGATTTACACAATTTCAGTTCTGTAAACGTATAATAATGAAACTGCAGTACGTTCCCATATTTGTTTGTTTTACCCATTCTGGTTCTCTTTTTCGCAATTCGGCCCACAAAGAAATATGGAAACGTTATTTAATTTAGGACTGAAAACAAAATTTCCTGAAAAAATCCTCCACAGCCGTGAAGTACTATTAGGCCCTATACAGAAAGGTCTTTGCTTCTGCGTTAAGTTTACTAGTTTACAAAAACAATACAAAAATTAATTTAAAATGTGGACAAAAACTAGTCCCAATCACAGTACTACCTGCTCGCAAAGCAAGCATTCTAGTAACCACTACACTACCGTGCCCCTCAAATTTATCAGTGAACTATCATTGGAGAACCTTTTTAAAATTAGATTTCCAAGCCAATTTCTAAACCAGTGTTTAGAAATGCTGCAGAAAAAATAGCGTAACGCTGCAGACATATTGGTCAGGTTCCCTGTATACGCAAACACGATTACAGCGCTAATTCACTGTACACGAAAGGGCCCAGACTATTTTCCTTTAAAATACGAATGTCCATAGTTTCGACACGAACAGTTCTGTAATTCAGTTATGTTATTTATTTAATTTCATATAAATTTGTGGTTTTGTGTGCGGAGCGAGCTAAATACTATTGAAGGTATGTTAATGCATTGTTCGAATACAACATCTGCCCATTACGAACACTTAGGTCGCACAATTGGAAAAGGGCAGAATTATTATCTTTTTGTAAAATTGAATATTTTTAAAAGGTCGTGGTTTTTGTTTGATTTGTCCCTTACATCAGTACATTCATTCATTCTAACAAATTTGATCAGGTGTCAGGGATGGATCTAAAAATATTATCACAACGTTTAAAATTAATTATTATTTTGACAATGGATTCTGACAGGCGGCTGATGCCATTGTATGAACGGCTTTGAAGTTCGTGTTAGAAAAAAACCAGAATCATGCCAACAATTCCAGGACCCTTTATATTAAACTCTTCTTATTGTGTAAGGATTATGACCATAAATTATTTTTTTATTGAATGTACTGCCGTATAAGCACTGGGGAGAAATGATGGAACGATTATTCTAAATTGACGCAATATTTGAAAACCAGTAGGTAGAATTGAACATTTGAATATAAAATCTGGAAAACAGATTAGTTGTGAAATCATTAATGCTTTTTCATAATATCTTTTCCAGCTCTTAAAGGGAGGTGTTGGCAAAACTGCTTCTATGAGTATGCTTACTCTCTTTGAATCAAGATATACATTGAAGGGAAGGTACAACATTGGTAATGTTGGCAAAACTGCTTCTATGAGTATGCTTACTCTCTTTGAATCAAGATATACATTGAAGGGAAGATACAACATTGGTAATGTTGGCAAAACTGCTTCTATGAGTATGCTTACTCTCTTTGAATCAAGATATACACTGAAGGGAAGATACAACATTGGTAATGTTGGCAAAACTGCTTCTATGAGTATGCTTACTCTCTTTGAATCAAGATATACATTGAAGGGAAGGTACAACATTGGTAATGTTGGCCAAACTGCTTCTATGAGTATGCATACTCTCTTTGAATCAAGATATACATTGAAGGGAAGGTACAACATTGGTAATGTTGGCCAAACCGCTTCTATGAGTATGCTTACTCTCTTTGAATCAAGATATACATTGAAGGGAAGGTACAACATTGGTAATGTTGGCAAAACTGCTTCTATGAGTATGCTTACTCTTTGAATCAAGATATACATTGAAGGGAAGGTACAACATTGGTAATGTTGGCCAAACTGCTTCTATGAGTATGCTTACTCTCTTTGAATCAAGATATACATTGAAGGGAAGGTACAACATTGGTCATGTTGGCCAAACTGCTTCTATGAGTATGCTTACTCTCTTTGAATCAAGATATACATAGAAGGGAAGGTACAGCATTGGCAATGTTGGCCAAACTGCTTCTATGAGTATGCTTACTCTCTTTGAATCAAGATATACACTGAAGGGAAGATACAACATTGGTAATGTTGGCAAAACTGCTTCTATGAGTATGCTTACTCTCTTTGAATCAAGATATACATTGAAGGGAAGATACAACATTGGTAATGTTGGCAAAACTGCTTCTATGAGTATTCTTACTCTCTTTGAATCAAGATGTACATTGAAGGGAAGGTACAACATTGGTAATGTTGGCCAAACTGCTTCTATGAGTATGCATACTCTCTTTGAATCAAGATATACATTGAAGGGAAGGTACAACATTGGTAATGTTGGCAAAACTGCTTCTATGAGTATGCTTACTCTCTTTGAATCAAGATATACATTGAAGGGAAGGTACAAACTGCTTCCGTGAGTATGCTTATGTTTCTTTGAATCAAGTGCGGAGTCTTACTCATAAGAACATTTCGAAAAGCATAGGCCTACACGATTTTTACTAAAATTTCTTTGGAGCAAAAAGATGCAGCTGGCTGTATATTTTGAAAATGTGTATATATTTGTTCATGTATTTTTTTATATTCAGAAGTAGTGGTTAATAACACTTATCCCGAGACGAACGACGGATTATACATGTCCTATTGTGTGTGAAATTATCATTGCTAAATGTAACATAGTCTGTGTGCACATGTACAGCTGTAAGGCTCCTGTATATGGAACATTTTTCGAGTCATTTAATTTGACGTCAGTAAATTTATTTTTTAATGCATTTCTTAATGCTTTATTATGTACCTCTGTGTAATTTCTAGAAAAACATTTCAAGCTTTTCTAGAAAAACGTCTCAAGCTTTGGTCTATACTTTTAAATAGATGGAAAACAACAAACCAGATTGCAAAGTGTTTCATTGTGCTGCGTTTTGTTTTGTCATATTTTTAGAAATTGTTTTCATGGTTCACCAATGATTTCCAACGGATGGCCTAATCTGACCTCTATGATCTGACCTACTTTCAGGAATACGGGCAATAATCCCGAAGTTGCATTTTATGCGTCACTTCAATAACATCTGTAATCTGTCTTGTGTCAAACGAACCAAACTTGTCATTTGGTTTCATAATTTTCAATGCAAAGTGCGGAGGGGGCATGTACATTTTACCATACATTTTCGGTGTTACACATTTTGGCAGTGTCTCCCCCCCCCCCCCATTTGCCGTGTACACCTTTGTTGCCAAGACGTGCTCAAGACTCTATCCCCAAAAATAAGTTATTTTTTGAGAATGTTTCTGCCTGTCTCTTCGTTCTGAACTATAGATATATGAAAATTCACCCCATTTAGTACCGTATTACTTTGAAAAGTATTGACCATTTTAGACCTATACATTTGAGTATACATGTAATAAAGCGTGATTGGTAGTTTCTAGGTGAACCACGGAAAGAATTACATTTTCTATTATAAGTGTTCCCTTCCTCTTCCATTATTAATCACCTCACCCTTACCTCGTCCTCTCCGCTCCCTATTTCCTTTCCTCAACCCCCAACCATTCCTCCTCCTAATCACCTTCCTTTTCAACTCTTACCCACATAAAATGAGTTTCTATATGTTAAAGATGATGTTCCGTGCTCATTTCTGTTCCTATTGTCATCACAAAGTGTTGTAATGAACTGTAAAATGAGGAATAAAACGAGGAAACCAAGACCCTGGGTACGTAGGCCTCACCAGACTAATCAAAAAGGGTCTTTTTAAAAATCCGTTTGCAGAAAAATATCATTTTTTAGCAAGGAACATCATCTTTCAAGAAAAAGGTGTCTTAAAGTAAAATACCAATAGGCCTAGGTTTTACACAAACACAATGAAATAGCAGATATGATCAGTTTTTGAATTCTGTTAACTCGTGTTTTAATGAAAAATACCATGTACACACTCGAATTATGTACAACTTTACTGGGATTAGAAAACAACACTTTGTTTAGACTGAGTTTTGCAGGGAACTGTTTACATACACAGCGATTTTCTCAAAAACAAGAAACCATCATAAAAATGCAACAATGAAAATGTTAACTTTGATTTGAAAGAAAGGTTCAAACCGTTTAGCCATCAAATAAGGTTGTACCCTTGTTGCCTCAAACTTGAAAAATTATATCTTGACAGTGTAAAGAAAATGAAGGCTGACTGCAAGAGAAAAATAATTGGCGCACAGTAAATATGCCCGGAAGTCATAAATCATCGGCTGCCTACAAGCGCGCCTTATCTCAGCATCAGACGGCGTGTAATATATAACTGACTCGACAACCCCGTGATGAAGGATCTATCACGGTCGGGATGTACACGGAACCCATAAATGGTCACAACAGTCAATGACTGTGTGGGATCGGGTACCGCGATTGAACGCACCTAGCATGATGAAAAGTTGTGAAAATTTAGGCTCTCAACAGCGGAAAGGGAAGCCTATGCATCGAAGTAAACATGATCATTGATGGGGAAAATACGATGAATAATGGTGATGACATATCCGTGCCTTCAGATTGAGTTACTTTAATATTCATAATTCTCGAAGTGAATAAATGCATAATGATTTAAACGCAAGTATGAAGGATTTGTTAGGGATGATGTACATGTTCATCTGCTGATGTTTCAATTGTAATCTCATCGAATTGTTCACCAATAGAGTTCGCACTATGCATGCTAAACACACATTCAAGTTATTTTATTGATGCGAAAATAATGACCGCCAAGCCTTCATCCTTGCGTCTTGTGAGTTAAATTAGTGAAGCATTTTACAAGAATACATTATTTCAGTTATACAGATTACATGTTGCCATGGAAGATTTTTTTTTAATACGAGAAATTTTCATGAGATCTGTTTTTGGGGATATGCAATTACAGGCTATCCATTATCAACACGTATTAGTTGCATAATTTAGAATGAGAAAGAAATTAGCGAGTAGCTGGCTTGTGATTTTTCGTAGTTGAAATTTTGAAATTTTAACACTACCATCATTTTGATAATTCATCTGAAAAATTTACAAATAAACAATGTACAATAATTTTATGGTAGAAAATATATACACAAACTGTACTACCCGATAAACAACGCTAGATTATTTTTGTACTGTCAACCATGGGCAATTCTTTAAAGATAATATTTTTTGAGTAAATTTAATGGCAACAATATTGCCTGAAAAGGCTTGATAGCACAATAGTTTTAAGCGAGAGTTGGATCGTTTTCAAAAGTCTGTGTTCAAGAGTTTTTTATTTTCCTCAGTGAGGAAGTCCGGCCGTGGCGAATCTCGACTTGATGTCATGTAGGGCGTAGGGGGAATAGTAAGCACCTGTCGGCAGACCAGGCAGAGCAGCAATAGGTGACGGACTCTTGGAGTACGGGTGGTACCGGATGGCACCAACTGGGCTGAGTGGTGACGGGAAGCCGGGTTTTGGAAGTCCAAATGTACCAGCAGCAGCTGCTGCAGCTGCGGCCGATGGGTATTGCATGTAGTAGGCGGACAATTGGGCACTAAGAGTTGCACTAAGGGCTGCGGATGTTGGTACTTCACTGTTGGTCATCGTATGTGTGCGCAAGTGCTGGAGGAGTTCTTCACTGCTGGCAAACCGCTTCCCACAACTTGTCGCCCCAGACACCCAGTTACAGACATGTCCATGATCCTGGGAGGTGGTCGTGATTGGGTGGGGGTATAGGTACTGCGCTGGGTGGACACTGGACGCTATACTGCTGGGGAGGTAAGGGGACATACTACCGGGTAGGGGTAGTGCGATTGGGAAGGGAGCATTCAGAGCATAAGTGTCATGTCTACACTGAGTACACCCAGATGGAGACTGGTAGTGCTGTGCACTCTGACAGTTTGTGCAGTAAGGGTCACGACAGATGGGCATAAGCGTGGTACCGCCATCGGCTGTCTTGACTCTTGCGTAGGCGGTGTAGGGTGATGCGGTGGCCGCTAGGAGAGGGTTTACTTCGTGCTTGTGAGTAGAATGGACACTCATGGGATCACGAGCTGCAATAGCAGGGTCGGGATAATATGACATGTGTCCCATAACTTGAGATGGACATCCACAATGTCCGGCGTGCGAGGCGAAACCATGTTTATAATGTCCAGGGTAGTTGGAATGGTGGAGATGTGATGGCGCCACCTGAGCGGCTTGGACGGGTGCTGTTGGTTTAGAGTTTGAGACAGTCGTTGTATCTTTGTGTCCTCCGTCGCTCATTGAAGAATGATGGCCGATGCTTAGATCGACACTCCCCGGTGTAGACCTGGGCGTTGTTGCTGGCTCGGACTTGGCTTTCAGGAGTGGCGAGTGGGGTGGGTTGGTCATCGGTGATTTCCTCTCTCCTTTACCGTCCTTCCCCAGGTAGCCGATTTTGATGACCAAGGCGTCGCCATCTCTCTTTTCTGCCTGCTTGTACGGCTTGAAACCCGAGCCGGACTCTGGATGACCGGTGGCTGTAGAGGCCTTCTCTGGTGAGTGCTTACCGGTCGGTGATTGGCGTCCAATAGGGGTGGTTGCCTGTTTGAGGTCATTGTTGGTCTGTGGTGGGTCTGGCTTACCGATGCTGCTGCATGTTTGAGCCAATAACGCCAAAGGACTCTTTTTGGCATCCAACTGGAGAACAAAGACAGAAAAGAAAATAATTTAATTAAGGTGTACAAATATTCACTTTTATAAAAATACAACAAAGTCAAAGATTTTGATTTAATTATTATGTAGCTCGCCATTTGCATACCGTTTTCTAAGCTTTTATGATACCAAAAACAACCGTTGAATGACCGGTCGTTTTTGACATATTTTTGTTGAAACAAAACTGACAGTCAATTAAAACGACGGATGTAGATTTTGTTAATCAATCATTGAAACCTTAACACATCATAAAAAGGCTCTCTCTCGTCCCTTTTGCAAGCCTCAAAATCCCCATAATTAATTCATAGACACGACCGGCCTCGGTGCCGAGTGAATTTATATGGAAATACAATCAAGTGGGTAGTAATTAACCCCGCACCCGGGAACAATCTACACGGGAGCAGAGACGGTCGATCACGGCGGGATAAGCCGATGTCGTCGTGCCTGGATCACTCCAGCCATTCGTGATTACGAAATTTCATCAATTAATTTTTCGGGATAATATTTTATGATGAAAATGCAATGTTACTTGATGGTTTGAGCATAACTTTTTGTGAAGGCCCAAGTCTAATTTAAAACTGAATTAATACTTGTGAATAATTAAAATCTAGATCACAAATAACCAAATAAGTCATAATTCACTTTGAATATGAGGTTGAAATACTGCTATGTCATACTCCTATTCTAACCATAGCCAGTCCATACCATTTTGAACGACATCTTGTCACACTAATGTCAGTAATGAGACAAGTCGGAGAATGCAGATAAACAAAACAATTTGGCTGCGTGACAAGTTTCCGTTTGGTCATAACAATCCTAGCATGGGCTCAAAATGTTTGAACATTTATACATTTTTTGAAGGTTTAAGCATCACAATACTACTATAAACAACTTATATTATATTAGGTTTATTTTTGCCAGAAAGGATTGAGATAAGAAAATAATTATATTCGTTCACGAATCTACGTTTATTAAATGAACCTGTGGACTTGTGTTGTCTGGGCGAAACCTTTCACCTGACAATTGTTTGGAAATATTAATCAAAACAGTTATGATATCTATATTCTTGATGAAAGGCGACCTACTATTAATATTATACCAAAGCAATTATTGTCGTACAATAATACAACCAGATGTCAAACAAATTTCAAGATGAAACCCTACGCTGAAAACATAATTACAAAATGAACATATTTTAGCAAGATTTAGCATGAATGATAATACTAACCGTTGTTGGCAAAGGATCCAAGGGCTGGAGATATTCCGTATGCATTAATGGTCTTGTAGCTAACATGGTGACAGAGAATTACTCAAACCAAGCGGTTGAAAACGGACTGTAAAATCAGCGTATAACGTGGCTGCTATAATGAACAGAACGATACGAACTGTGTCAGTGTCGAGTACAGAATGACGAAGCGCTAGCAGTCTGCAGGCCATCAAACACATTCATCGCAGCGTCGTGAGTGGTTTGAAACCGCGCAGGCTTCCCCTGTCTCTGTGTGCCGCCCCTCCAGACAACAGACAAAACACAAATTTGCCGACAACACTTCAAGTCAAACATTGAATTTACAACCCGAGATGAAGGGAATATACCGCCAGCCAACCGCGCACTGTGTACAGCAGGAGCGCGGTCGCTGATTGGTTGAGTGCAGATCGCAGCTGTCACTCGGTCAGAATGATTGATACCCGATAGTGTCATTTGAGAATAGCCAGCCAATCACCGCGCCCGATCTAAATGCTCTTTGGCGTACAGCCAGTCGTGCGCGCTAGACTGTAATCAATCAACTTAGTGTCAGACTTGTCAATTTTGTCTGATTTATGTCAGCTTTTTGTTGTTGATAACGTGGCTCGAGTAATTTGAAAAACGGCTTTTGAAAAGGGCAATGATTCTGGGAGATAAATCGTTCCAATAATCGCAATTACTGTGTGACAACAAAGCGTCCCGCGCCGGAGCTGAATGACAAGCGGGGTCTGTTCCCAGCGATCGACGTGGCAACATCGTTTTGCCAGACACGTTTTGCGAAGGCCGGGCTGTTTTTTTGTACGACCGGGGTTTGTTGGTTGGAGCAAAGGGGCATTGACTGGGCCCAGGCGGAAGACTTCAAAGGCCCGTACTACTCGAGGAGATTTTATCCCTTATCAATCAATCAATGGGTACGCAAGCTGGGGTGTTCGTCGAGCAATCTGGATTGACACTTGGAGAACGAGTGACAGGGCCTGCTGACAGATAACGGGGTAACGTCGGTGCCATCAAAGCATGTCAGTGGGTTCTGAATGTTATCACCACAGCTATTGCTGTGTGGATGGCGTTGTGCTAAGCTCTATGTCTAGGCTAAAGTAACTCACAAGTGGGCTTACTCACCCCGTATATTATGATACGAAGAACAGGCCGTGTTTCTGTTTCACAAACCAACATGGCGGATTGGTGGTCGCTTATACGGAAGCCGTAAAATCACTCTTTAGAGTTTCCCGCGTAAATACACCCCGGCTGAACAATTCTCACATTCCCCGAGTCGGCGGCAATTGTGCTATGATCAGACGTATACTTTTCGTAAATATTATTATCGGGGTTACGGGATTTTTTTTCCTGCCCCAAGCGGGTGCTTTTGTGTAGTCTTGTTTGGCAAGGAAATTGACTTAAATTACAGGCTGATTAAAGCAAATCAATCGCTGTCTTTGTTGGGAGTGGAAGCACAGAAGCGTGTTTTTGGGGAAGTTCTTGTGGCGGTGTTGGAAAACAGAATGAAAAGGATGGGATTCTATCGCGTCGGGACCCGTTTGAACCTAAGATCATTTATCAAGCGGCAATGGGGAAAAATAAACTCTTTTCTTATGGCTTGGATGGAGAATAAAGCCTACGTCTCCAGTGGCTGTAAACCAATGAAAGCAGGTCTCAAAGGAATAATGGGCATCAATAATGAGCCATGCGGAAGTTTGCTTGGAATAAATTTGACGTGGTCGTTAAAGAGTTTTGATAGGAACAACTCACAAATGCTTCGGATCAAGGTCTATAACATTCGATTAAAATAGAACCGATAAGATCAGCTGTGATATGTTCGATATGATTCGATTAGCCAAAACCCTTTTGTCAAAGGTTTAACGATGTAGACTGGAAATAATTTTCTTGAGAATTCAAACCAAATGTGTTGTTTTTATAAACCTGTCGGAACTTTTTTCGGAACTTTCTTCATCTATAATGATGGTTGGACCACAGGGTCGGATTGGGGTATTTTTGCTTTCGTTTTTATCAGTGAATTTGGTTTAAAGGGCCTCGCTCAGAATGATAAAAGCGAAACCTACGGGAAAAATAAGTTTCTCTGACATTTAAACTTTTTTTGTAAAGGTCAGAATAATAATTGACACATTACTGAATAATAATTGACACATATCTTTCCTGCCAAACTGTACCCTGCCATCTTTAAGTTTTCACTTGAGCCAGAAAATTGAGAACACGGTGAATAGATATGCCATGCTCGCCGCGCGGCGGCCAATCAGTCGAAACCAAGCAAGGCCTATCGGCCGGGTCGGCACGACCACAAACGACTATTGCTTGCTGTTTTTTGCCAGCAGCAGTTGACGAGGTCGCGGTGGGGCTTATTCCCACAGCTGGCCCGTAGATTACTACCTTCCCGCTCGTGGATTCGGTTTCTCTCTAATTGGTTTGCAACAAGGTCCGCGGAGCACGCTAGGGTAGGCTCAGCGTCCTGACGGGGGCTGCCGGGGACAGGCGATGTGCGGCCGGTACTGGGACCTGCATGAAGGCTCGGTGGGACACGGTCCTGAGCGGACGACATCAAACGTTACAAACCTGCCTTGTCTTTCGTTTCTTATTTGTCAAGTTGGATTGTGTAGTATCGGATTGCGGCACTTACAACTAAAGAACTGCCATTCATCAAGGCACAGAAAAATCACGGACCGCCCGTGTGATAAGTGTTGGCTTTGCTATGCATGAATATGGCAATAACGTGTATGAATGGCGTCTGGGTACGGTCTTTGTATGATAAGATGTGTATCTTCTGTCCTTGATACAAAACCTTGATTGATTGCAATTGAACCTTGGTCCATTTCGTTTCCATTGTCTCACACTGTTTTGTCCTCTTTCCTCGCAATACAAATAAAGCAACCGTAAAATCTCCTTCACAACTTGATAATTTTTAAAAATGTTGTTTCACCACAAAACATAAAAGTTGAGAAGTAAACTGTTTTGCCCGAGTTCCCTTCAAAACAACGGATCTCCACTCCAGCAAACCACAAATTTCATGATATTTCTATGTATCCGTTGTATATCCAATATAGTTATATAGCTTACTCAGTCCTCACGTGCGCGGTGGCCCATTGCGGCCATGCTCTATTATGTGCTAATTTGTATCACTCCAAATCAAACATAACACTATGTTTTGGAAGCCAGGGGCATTACTCCTTAAAAATTCCTCTCTAAAAATAGTTCCGACGCATCGTTTCACCTGCACTTTGCCATTTCTTTGCCAGTTTCTATATACTTTAAATAAATATGGTTTTTCCGGTTGTCAAAGTTAATTAAGGTATACCGGTATACCATGCAGAACTTAAAAGTCTACACTATTTTTAAAAACTATTTTTAAGGTTCGGCTTAGCTTATTTAATAACGTCTAATGTTCACATTGATCAACATTTCTGTGTAGGCAAGTGCCACATTGTGTGTTTATTTAAATTGTCGGTTCATATCATAACATCGTTCGATGGGTTGGTCACTTCTATGCAAATTATTAACAACGACATATTTTGTGGAGCTTCAAATTAGAGGGCGCTCTTTCAATAATATACTGGGGCAATCATTGGTGAAGAAAGTGAAGACAATTTGACTTGGATTCTACTTGTATCTCAAGAAATCGGTGAGGGCATAACTGAAGGGGCAGAGACTGTGCACCCGGGCCATATGAATTGATTGGAGCTTGGATTCTTATTCCTTAGCCCTAGTGACTTGATTCATTATCCCTAACCCCCTAGGCATTCTCGCTAGGAACCCTAATGAATCCTCCAAAATCCATCAGTGCACTTTTGGAAACATGCCCTTATCTTCAAGTTCAAAATGCACCATGCATTTTCGTTGATCTTTCATATTCAGCACTTACATGTATGGCCTGTACTTCTTGCCAGGTAGGAAGTTTGCCCCATTTGAAGAGGTGAAAGTACCAGTTTCCAACAGTGCTGATTTTTTCCAAAAAAGTGCCCCTTGTAGGATTTTGGAGGATATAGGGGTGGTTAGGGTTAAAGGGAAGGTACTACACTATCGCCAATTTCATAGAGCTGATAAGCAGAGAATTTTTCTTCGCAAACTTTTCTGGTAAGCAATTTTATCTGCGCCGTGAAATTGGCCCCTGGTATCAGGTAACGTACGTTCATTTCAACCCTATAGTTTCAAGAAATATACTACTCAAAACAATTTAGGGAACACCGGATTTTTAACATCAAATAGGTTTGAAATGTTCCATGAACCGGGATTTTCATTTGCAACCCTCTCTCTCTTTCAGTAGTCATGTCATGAAATGTGTAATCACTACATGCATCCTTTATCATCTGTTTCATTGTGCAGTTGTTTCTCATCAATTCTGTGAAACATTGTGTTTATCTGAAATAAATGATCTTGCTTTAACTGAGATTATTCCGGTGTTCCCTAAATTGTTTTGAGTAGTATATGTGTAAGGACACAATACTGACTAACTTTCATGGTGCACAAAATGATCTTGATTATCTTAAATAATTTGACTATTTTGAACTGTTTTTTTATTTTAGATAATATTTGTATGTATGTTTAAGAGACAAATAAAGATAAAATAAAGTGTGAATACGTGTTGTGTCACTTTTAATTCACGTTTACAAACCGATTTTATTGCCAAAATGGCGTCTAAAAACGGGACATTAATTGAACCAAAGTCCATCAAATCAAACACTTTACGTATCCCTTACTTATTTTCCTCACGATGTGCATATAACTTGAGTAACTTAATGAAGAAATAAACTGGCTCCTAAAAAAAAAAAAGATTTCACGAACCTCAAAAATGATCGCTAAATCTGTGTTCACGTTAGTTACACATCGTGTCCGCCAAATCATACGATGTTAAAACGGCCAGATATTTTTTTTTAAAAACTCATCCTTACCAAACTAAGCCATTTTTTTATTGGGAATAAGCTACATTTTTTGGCTTTGACTTTTATTGTTGGGTACTAGACTGAAAAGTGGACACCATGTAACTTACGTTAACTTTCACACGCCAATCAAGAAAATACAACAAGGAGGAAAATATACTTGGCACATTATTTCTCCAATGCTATTTTCAAGTACAAGGGTGTCCATTCTCATGACTTCCAAGTAAATTACAACTCTCCACCAATATTTTTGTTCAAAACCATGTGTTCCATTTTTGTCAGCCAGTATTGTGTCCTTACACATATATAACAAAATTAACCCATCATTTCTTTCATCACAACTTTTATCACGCTCACGTTTTTGAGAAAACGACCGTAAACTATTACATGTTTTTCAAAAGTTGCCGACCAGTAAATGTTGTACCTTATCTTAAATTTAAAATGTGTCAACACTGTTTGATTCCCATTGGCCGCGATATTTCAATTTTATCAAATTATTGGTCACTTCCTTTGATGTCATTTCATCTGATACAAAAAAAAGTCTTCTAAAATGCCAAACGCTGTAAACATTTGTTGCCCAGTGAGCGTGACATGAAATTAAAAATCATTATAAATTGTAAAGAGAATCTTGTCATAGAGCAAAACTCCAAGTTACCGTGTGAATTCAGATAGATTCGTAAACATCCACAACAATTTTTGAAGTAAAAACTGAACACCGGCACACGATGGGTTTGTGGTACCGAGTGTAACATATATTTATATAAATGTCACGTTTCTCTTTTTTCCCCACCAAAAATGCAAAGATTAAGACTGTTCTCCTTGATCCCTTCATCGTGGGAGGGCCAGAACGGAAATCAACAACCCATGAAAAAACATTAAGAAGCACACGGGCAGAACAGACAAGACAATCCCCATTCATGGTCGCTGCATCGCCTGCCCGCAAAAATTAACACCGCCATCTTGAAAAGAGAACTCGAGAATGATGATTGATGAAGGAAGCCAGTCGAAGGTCATCAGCCAGCACTCTTTTATATCAGTCCCTCCACTTCACTCGGCAGGATGATGGATTTTAAGTCTACTTGTATTTTGTCGGCATGTTTCCGCTGATGTTGATGAAATTCTGTGATAAATTGGTCGGTTGTCCCGCACCGGCTTCCGCCTGAATCGTGGAGCAGACAACATGCGGTGTGTATCAAGCCGTAGTGATTATAATGTAGGGGTGTTCGCGGTACGGTACAATTACATTTTGAATATGGTTAGCTGAATTGCCCTGCTAAGCAAAATTTGTACATACAATATTGAGTATGATTTGATATCATGTTTAACTTAATCAAAATGGTGGGCACATTTAAGTATTGTGATTAAACGGAGAATTGTCAATAATTCCCAATTTGGAATAGTAAGTTACTGTGAGTCACCCCCACGAGTGTCAGTGGTGTGGTCCTGTCAAACTGAGGCGTCCCTTGGCCTGGCAGCTCCGAGCACCGCGGGGTGGTAAGTTGTTTTGTTGATGTGGCGTTTCTTTCGGAGCGAGCCGCCTTCGTCTGATGTGCACCGCCGTCATCTCGCAATTAAATCCCCATCACTCGTTAAGTAAATCAACAGCATGAGGCCAAGAGTGTCACGGGGGTGCTGTAAACCTCATTGGAGGACCCGGGCTCCTTGCATTATGGTGCCCACGCCCAATCTATTTTTCCTTACTTTATTCGGGCATAATAAGCCTGGGCTAATGCAAGTTGACAGGCCATGTATTGGCTTTGTCCAGCATGCCCTTCTATGATGCGCCGCCAGAGGTTTAAGCCTGTTTGCACCCTACTAACTGGCCATTGTTGGGGAAATACAAAGGCCGTGGTTAAGACGTCCACAAAGGGGCTGTATACTCCGGACAGCCCCGTGGTCAGAGACTTGTCCGCGGTGAATGGAAACTCCTGGTAGGGAAATAAAGAGAGATGTTGACAGCTTCTGACACCCTTTGAAGATCTCAAGGAGCCGAAATTATTACTCTAGTTGCAGTAAGACCAAGTGCTTCAAATACCGAGGGTCATTATAGTTACAGCTGATGTATACCGGAATTTCACCTCCAAAAATTGAGTGAAGAAACACGTTCAAGGGCTGTGTGAAGGTTTCTCAAAGTTCTGGAACTCTGTCAATAACAAGATGATAGGCAGGTTCGTCTTTGATTGATTGGCTGAAATAGAGAAAGGGCTTGAATTCCTTTTGTTACTGAGAAATAACTAATATTTGATGGACATGACATATACATCTAGTTTTTTCCCTTCTCTACTATTACTTTTCAAAAGTAAGAACACCCGCATCGAACGTGTTTTATCTGTTTAATAAAACCTCACCTGCTCAGATCATGTATTTTATGTCTCTGATCCATATACTAAAGTGTGACTGTTCGTTTTGCGATCACCACGAAGAATTATTTCTGTCATTAACAGCTGTTGTACAAACCACTAGGATCAGCAGCTGTCAAACTGATTGCAGATCTGCCTAGGGGCGGATACTGATGACTGCAAAGAGAACCGACCCAGTAGAAGAATAGTTGCTTTATATCCAAGTTTGCAATGACAGGCTCATTAAGTGACACTTTCCTCTTGCAACATTATAGGCATTATCCACCACTGAAGAAGAACCGACCGTCTTTTGCAGGATCGCTAATTCACCTTGCTGTTAACGTTTCAGAAACTGCTTAGATTTATTGTGCCAATTTGATGAACTTTTGCTATATTTCCAATATCTGTTTCCCTCTGTACGGGCACGTTATTGTTACCTGCTATACTCCACCCCTAAAAAGAACGAAGACAAACAATTCACTATCATAGAAAATGTTTAAGAATGAACTGTTTAGGTATACTGAGAAGCTCTTTACAGCATTGGTCTACAATATCTTAGCATGCAGTATTCTATAAGGCCATACCTAGTATCATTTATTATTTCAAAAATGGGTTACAAAAATGGTTATATTATACAACATGCATTGAAACGAACGAATGCCCCAATTTATTTGCATTCTGTACTGTGCTCAATCTTTCCCGGTTCGTTGAATCAACTCCATCATTGCTCATAAATTCCACCGACATTGATTCAATCAGCCGTACCGATAAACCCCCGGAAAATCTCCACATATCACAGGAAAGACCCGGCCTAACCTATCACCACCTTCTGGGGGTACACTCCTTGTAGGGAAAGACAAGCATAATGCATTCGTATAGAGAGAGATACAAGGTGTAAGGAGTTGACGGCACGGGGTGTCTTTAGGGACCGTTTCCCCCTTCAACGGGTTCGAAATGAAGCCGGGAATTGCAACTTATCGTAATGAAGTTGTTACTGAAACGAGCAGTAAACATCCTTATAAAGTGACTGTGTTGAAACACTAAACAAGGACCAGGGTTGTGCTCTAGTTTTTAAACTATTGAGTGAAATGATTTATGATTTTCTGTAGCCAACATACAAACCGAAACGAGTATCATGACTAGGCAGGGAAGATTTGTAAAATGTATGAGGACGCGATCAGTAAAAATCCTTGTAAAGGGGCAGTATTGTCACAATCAACAGGGCATGGAATCAGAATGCTTGTTTCAGATTAACTCAGTGACTGGAAATAATTTCCCACATGATAAGGTCATATTACCGTTGCTGCTACATAAATGAGCCAGTAATTTGCAGTCACTGTGTTTATCTTAAAGTATGCCCTGTTGAAAGTCTGCTCTGATCGTGACGATACAGCCCCTTTAAGGGAAGGAACTATATTGGTATTTGGTAACGCTCATTTCAACTGAAATATATCATAAAACTAAATTGTGTGGAAGTTTCATTGCATAGGCCTAAGGTGAACACGTTTTGGAGAAAACTTTACAAAAACGTTTACATACCAATTCCTTTTTTCTCTAAGATATGATGATTAATACGTGTACCAAGTTTACACTAAATAATATTTAAATGTTAATTTGGTTATACATTAAACGCTTAAAGTAGGGTCTGAAGCTTTGCAGTTTGCGGTAGCACCATGTTATAAAAAGTGTGTTGGTTCTGCGACTAATCGATGGTTTGACAACTTGATGTTTCGATCAGTATAATTCCGTTTCAAACAATGTACAAATTGATTACAAACAAGTGTTAATTATTAATGTAAAGTAAGTTTTCATGCATATATCAAGTGTAACCATGATATAATCAATAGTTTGTAGTGTCCTCTATTTATTTCTAAATATCTTATTAAATATTATAGTAAACTTGTTTCAGAGTTTCTATAATCCTGATTGATGTAACTAACATTTCCTTATATTTTATTAAAAATATAAATGGTAGCTTTTGGTATCTCGTTTTGTCACTAGCTGGATCTTCATCAAAGACAGTTTATTTAATTTATTTAATACAATACTCGTCGAAGGACATCTCGTTTACTTTTACTTTGTAACATGTATTTTAAGTAAGATTTGTAGCTTTGTATGGTGAAAAGGATATAGGTAAAAACTGTTTGCAGTGACACCATGTGAAAAAAATGTGAGAAGATCAGAGCATACTGGTCAAAACGTAACTAAGACGATCAGAGCATACTGGTCGAAACGTCGAGTTGTAACCACAAGTTGATGTAGGATTTGAGGATTTTCATGGTGCAGATAGATAATTCAGTTCTTTCGGGTGACACCATGCAATGATCTCTTCTTGGAAGAAGTTATGGCTCTGAGAAGAGCCGGTTTGGTTTGTTCTCAACGTTTCGACTAGTCTGCTCTTTTCAGAACTAATTACTACACTGTACTCAAAAGAGTTTTTCCTCATGGTGTCACCGCAAACAGTTTTTACCTGACATATATTTTGGTTCATTATGATCCCTGCTGTCGTCACACCATTCAATCCATGTCTCAACATCAAGCAACATACAGAAAACACCTATCAATGAGCTGTAGACGTTTCACTGCCAGTCGTCTTGTTTGCTGTGGGTCGGGCCGGTCGGCTCCAACGACCACAGTTGAATGGCATGTCAATCTAATACTAACCCAAACACCCGGTGTCGGCACCACAAAGGTGGTCTCTAGGATTAACTGAGGGGGTAAATAAGGTGTAATCGGTCAGCACCCTCGACCAGCGGGCATTGAATGACAGCCAAAGCCCTCGCTAATTGCGCACTGCTCGGGCTAATTAATTAAATACAGTATTGTCAGAACAGGAGACAAACTCACATTGTGTGGGCTACGTGTTTTGGTGCAACGTTCGTGGGCTTTATTTCTTGGTTGTTTCTTTGTGTGGACTTCTAGAAGTTGTGAAGCTATATAGATTGGATGGTAACAACATGGGCTCTCTGGGGGGACCGTGGTGACAAGTGTAACCGCAGGGACCCTGTATACACTCTGTTTGAATCTCTCTCATCGCATTACCCTCCAAACCTCAACAGGCGGTCTCCTTTATCGGTTTCTTAATCGTATCAGTCTTCTATGAAGCTGGTTCTAGATTAATTGGTGTGGCTTTCTAGATGAATTGGTTTGGCTTTCTGTTCTGGAAAGGAAACGTAATTAGAACTATTACATCAACACTGCAAACTTACAAATATTGCAAGTGCATTTTGCCTAGTAGCAGATCCATTCTCTGGCCCTTGGGTTTTTCCAATGGTCGCAGGCCACCCGATTTTACACAAGGGATGGTGTCATAATCCATAGTTTATTTATTTATTTCTTATTTAACCTGGGGAAACCTTTCAGTGAAACACTGTTTTTCAAAGGTACCCAGGAAACCTGTAAGGACGCTTGCTATGTGAACCAGAAACACCGGGGTGAACTTCCACGATAAGTGTTCTGGGTTCTTTTACGTGCATTCTTTTATTAATCTAGTCCGAAGGACGAAGCAATTACGGTTAAGTGTCTTGCTTAGGGACACAAGAGTCGAGACCGGCCAGGCCGGGATTCGAACCCACATTCTGACAGCACCAGAACTTGAGTCCGATGTGGATTCGAATCCCAGCCTGGCCGGACTCGACTCTTGTGTACCCATGGAGGTATTTTATACCTCCATGGTGTACCTAAGCAAGACACTTAATCGTAATTGAAGGCTAGATTATGCGAGTCTTATCAAAAACAGCGTTTTCAATGCCTACATTTTGTCAGGTCTATGTTTTCTGGCCCAACAACTGCGCAGGGTTGTTTGTTGGTGGTGCTGTCTTTGTTTCTGTTGTTCCCTGCAAAAACCATGGTTTTGAAATAACACCAGTTTATTCAAGTTTATTCTTCCAAGTTCATTTTTGGCGAATTGTCGTTTTTAACCACCACCCCATATTTCTAGTGTTTTTGTCATTTGTAGATGAACCTTTGGAGCCCGTATTCCTTCCTGCATGCCTTTTCCCGAGTTTGTGTGGAACCTGTTTTTGTTTTCCTTCGGAACAAAACATGCTTTTTCTGGAGTTCTAAATTGATTTTTCAACGAAGAAAATAATGAATGTTGATGACTTCATGAAATAATGAACCGCATTAAAGATTGGTTTAGAGTTTATTTGGTGACAGTGACCACTCTTATTTAAGACTGCATCTCGTCATTATCGTCATCTTCATCCATCGTCACCATGGCATCTTAATCATATATTTGCAATCTCCACTCTCCAATCACCGCCACGCAGATGTACAAATATCGAACACGTCCACCCTAGCTCCCCTCTGGATCCCAAATTGCATAGGGAGTCCATGATCTCATTGAATCTCAGTTCTCTCTCCACCGTTAGGCTAAGACAATGCGGTGCTTCAAATAGCCCCTTGTCATCACCTGTCTCTCCTAGCTACTGTTGATGTAGGCCCGGTCTTTACCCTCCCTCTGGGAGGAGGACGGAAGCAAGGGGGTACTCTTAGCGGTGCCGCAGCTTTCGGAGAGAGTGCTTAGTTACCGACGTGAGAGGGAAATGATATGATGAGCGTGAGGGTGGTCTTTTTGCGGGTCTATACACTTGCGTCAGAAGTGAAAAGCAACTTATGTTTTTGTTGGAAGTGCTTGCAACCTACATGTTGAAACTACTCGGTCAAACCAAACTGACCTTATATTCGATTTTGTAATCAAGTTCTTAAATTGAATGTTTAAATCGCCGACGCGTCTTATTTCTAAACATCGATTGACTTCAGACAGATTTTGTGTGGGTTGTTATGGTAGAAGCAGTGTTTATGACGTCATTGGTTAACCGTGCCAATGGCACCAAAGTAATTTCAATCAGGTTTTTTTCATGTACTTCATCCAGGTACGCACAATCTATACTCTTCAGAAGAGACAAGGGGTACTGAAGAGTGGTAAAATATTTGTATTTGAACATTTTGCTTTAAAACTGTTTTAAGACGTTTTTCCTCCTTTTAGATATTTAAAGTTGGTTTTCCTCTTGTTAGAGATTATAAGTTGTTTTTTATCCTTTTTTAAATTCGGCTTCTAATAATGCCTCATTAGTCCATCGGCTATCCAAAAGACAACATAATAAAACAATATGTTTTTAAGTGTGTAGAGTTGTTGAGTTAATTCTACACATAATGGGACAGAAACGGAATAGAGATCCAAAAACATAAGTTATACACAGAATCGATAATGACATTTATCCTTTTGGGAAAGATCGAAGGTCAACATAATGCGTGATGGCATCCTCGACAGTAAGAACAAACCGATTTCCACCATGACCCAATATGATTGATGAAGATTTGGAGTATGTCGGCCGGTCGTTCAACTCGGTTATTTGATGCCTGCATTTCAATCATTGAGTTTTACTCTAAATCCTCGCTGCACATGCCGCTGAAATCCCCCGACCACGCGGCAAGATCTTCCAACTCCTTGAACATTGAGACGATTTTTTTACTGGCAGAAAAAAATAATAACTCAGCATGCGGAAATTAATGTTCAAAACCCCTGTGCTTGGACAGACGGTTAATCGATGGGTTATGATCACAGTTTCTGGATAATTGTGTGATGTGCAGTTGAAGGCTACCGTACGCAAAATGATAGGAAACCCGAATGTAAGAATTAGTATTCGCGGTTTTTTAGGCTTCGTTTGTTTGGCACTGTACCGGTACTGCACTTACTGATATTCTTCGTATGGAAACTAGTTCTAGTTATCTTCGAAGAACATATATCTGAGCTGTGTGTATTCTTATCGTGGTCAGAACAAATTGCCAAATCCACTGTGCTTTACTTCTGATAAAAAACTTGTGAATATACTGTGACTGAATCATCATGCTAATTAATGATTCTTCTCTTGAAGATGATCAGAGCATACTGATCAAAACGTCGAGATGTAACCAACCTGTTCTTATCAGAACTATTTACTATTCAAAAAAGACTTTTTACATGGTGTCACCGCCAATAGTCTTTACAAATTACAGTCCTTTTCACCATACAAAGCAACAATTCTTACTTATGCTAATTAATAATTTGAAAACATCTCTCACAAAAGTACAAATAAACATTGCAAAATGTTAGTGCCTTTTACATTTCTGTTTAAATTTTCATATTGAAAGGAAACAAATCTGTATCATTAATCTTCTCTCTTCCCATCAACATGTTCAATGCTATAAGCCTTTCATGTGCGCCATTTTAAGTAGCTAACTACTCAGTCAATAGCTCCAAACTAGTTACGTTGATTGAGAAGCGAGGGGTCGGTGTCCGCGGAATCCTCTGTGTTCGACCGCGTCGTCACTCACCACCGTACTAGGGCTTGTCAGGCCTAGGCCCGGTCGTTCGAGCAGGAGGGTCGCTAAGCGGTGATGTTTTGAAGGGGGATTTGCTGACAGTTTACGCTATGGTTATGATGGAGAGGTTTTAAGGATACTGGGGATGAGTGATTACGTAGAGCCCAGAGGGCGGGCTGTGCGTGCTTCGTGACTGATTTGGTTTCATTCCGCGGCGAAACTTGTCATCGTCGAGGTTTCACGATAGCAATTTCCAAAATTGAAGAGACGCATTGCGGCAGTGTTTATACATTCATGCAATCGTTAGTCGTTGTGGTGTTTGAAATGAACTGAATTTACGATGACATTTCACCTAGTTTTAATATAAGGTTACATATTGAAAATATGTGACACCTGACCCAAATGGTCACTCAGTGATAGGCAAAAGTCTGTCAAGTAGTCTACGGCAGACAACAAATTATTTTGATTTTCGAATGTTTTTGGTGCCATTTGAAGTGAGGTAAATCAAATCTTATCTAAAATCTTATTTCAGTGTCGTCTTTAATTATTTATGTGTAGGTACATCAACATAGGCCATATACATGTACATCGATCACACGGCTCTCCCACCCTGATATTGGACACCGTTGCAATATTCCAGAATCTGGTATGTTATATTCGGTGCCCGGTGTATTTGCATGCATTATAACTTAGCGATATATATATTGTGCGCAATGCGTATTATAGCCTGTTGTTTTATCATTCATTCATATCAATCATTTTCCTCATTTCACAAAAAAGGGGGTTTGTGTGCTTTAGCTCCCTCCCCAAGTACCTTGTTTACGTTTACAAAAAAGTAAATTTGGTAAATAAATATTTTGTTATTATTCATTACACAGTTGGGGTAGGGGTTGTGATATGCTGGGATTTAGTGGCCCAGTGCAATTTGGGGAGAGGCGTATGCTACCGAGACTGATATGAATATGAGCCCCCCTGGCCCTCCAAGGGGAAATCCTGCGTGCTGTGTGCTCAACTGATCAGAGTGGCGTAAATCACTTTGTACCAGGGCCGCTACAGTGATGGAAGCAAGCTGGAAACTGCAGTGGCGCACCCAGGATTTGATTGGAGCTCAAAATATTTTTATTTGAAATCCAATATGGGGGAGAGACATGGCTGACCCAAACCATAACCGCTGGCGCGGCTGCAGCCATGTCCCTAGTCGTGCTCGTCAGTGAACCTACGGCACATGTTAAATGTTTCCTGGTGGTTTCTAGTCATAAAAAGAAGACATTATGGCATGATTCGGACTCGTAGGGTTTTACCTTCCATATAATTTCCTCCTCTTGATGTAAAGAACTTGAGCTTGTTTCGTCTGCAAGATTTCTATAGTTAAATACTTTCATTGCGTGGACGTAAAGTTTGTGATCATTCCGGCGGAGCTAAATTTTTCAAACACGAATTTGGCGGCAAAACCAAATCCCAATATTATCCAATCGGTGTTTGCTAAAAGAGTGTCACATAATCTTTGTAAATTAAAACCCAATCCTGGGCCATTGTGTACAAACTGGAAAGGAGTTGATTATAATGCGGGCGTGTTTAAATTTTACGAGTAACCTCAACGACAGTCAACGACCTCAACAAGAGAAACGGACAACAGAAAATGAAAATAAAATTAAGTAAAGCTGCTCCCTGATCAGGGTGCACCATGGCAGGGGAGAATGTGTAAAAATGCTTGTTATATATACTGGTGGCCCTTCAAGCTTACATGCACATGCATACGCAACGCCGTAAAATATAATAGTGAGTGGAATAAATGGAAAAACTTTTGGAGGGGAGCTTGAGTCTCCTGAGTCCCCATCCTGAGTCCCCACTGCCTATACTCCTTGCTGAACTCCTCTGTAGACAAGACTTGGGCTCAGATTTTGCTCTCTTTCCTGGCTCCTTCTTTAAAAAAAAAATAAAACATCAGCGGGCCCTTGGGGGGGGGGGGGCTCGAGCCCCCCAAGCCCCCCCCCCTTGGGTGCGCCACTGGGAAACTGGGGCCGAGGTTGCATAATTTATATATGTGGCCATCAACGGCACCTTCTCAAGAGAAGGTACAATATCGTTAATTACAAGACAACATAACAAATAGTTTTCGAAAATTGATTTTGGTGTCATTCATCATGAGAAATTATTCCATCTTTAGTGCTTTCATATTTAAAAGGGAAAAACAGAGGAATTATTTTGTCGAATTATTCGGAAAATATAAAAACAAAAATCCTGTAACAGTTTTTCCATGTTTTTTAAAACTTGATCAGCTATTGTGATGAAACTTAATACAATAATCTTAACAACTTGATGATTGAAATGAGCAAATACTGTACTTATTTAGCACCGAATGCATACCATATGAAGCTATAATATATTTTATTAATTCATCCCCGTTTTTCACCGAGTCGAAGAGTTGTATGGATTTTAATTCATGTGTGATTTGTAGAGGCCATGCTAAAAAGATATGACTTCCAGGCCCGACTCGGCAGTAAAAACTCGACAAATCACTTCGAAGACAGATGTACAGGCAAGATTTATGAGGTTCATTACCCGGACAATTGTTTGTGCTTCCTGCGCACTAGACAAATCTTCGTAAAACCTTCTGATTGACCTCAGGTCATGGAATAAAGATGGCTCCTAGCATAGATAAGGGATACAACAAATATACAGAAATATCACTTTTTGATATCGTTACGATGGGGATTACACAGATACAATCAAATGGATTTGCTAACATGCATTTGATAAGGGTTGGTGTGTGTGCGTGTCCACATTATAGTGTGTAGGCTATAGGCGTGTAGTGTTTATCTGTTACCTACATTATTTACTCCGTGCATGAGCTGTTGGGGGCACATGTTTTTAGACCACTGTGGGTGAAAGCGCAGCGATAGTGCGTCGCGTTTGGCGTATTTATTTGCTTACGCGCGGAATATCTCCAGCGATCATTGGCTGGTAGAAGTAAACGCGCGCTTAGTACCATAACATACGCGCATAAAGTGTACGCACAACGCTCACACGATCGACGCAGAAGTGGCTATCATCAACATTCACCGCTAGAGGGCTACGATGTGCACTAAGTGGATAGTGTCCGTGTGTCCATCATGCTGTCTGTTTCATATTTCTCCGTCAGTCTGTCTGACCACCTGTGTCTATTTCTGAATATTACAGTTAGCCTATACAGAATTAGTATTCTCGAATAGTTGATATTAACATTGGCAAATTTACATGAAACTTACTGTAAAGTTGATGAAGGTATCAAACATCCCTTGAAATATTTATGTCTGAGACATTTTACCATCTAAATATTTAATTTGGCAACGGTTTATTATTCTCTGTGTACAGTGGCATTGTTCCTGTAGGGCCAATTATGAAGACTGTGTGCCCAGTTCCCCATCTCCAGTGAAAATACAAAGGAAGATAAAGGAAGTCTTATATCATTTTCAAATGTCATGAAGTGCACCGAGGAGTTGTTGGTTCAATATTTTATTTTGACTTGGCCCAACTTGTTCTGTTTTTCGTCCCTTTTCGTCCCCGATTTTACGCCCATATACAAGACTGTGTTATTGACACCGTAGACAAAATATCGATAGCCAATCAAAATAATTGATATGCGATTCTTATCCGATGTCTCATTTGTCGGCTTGTGTACAAAGCTTCTGGTAATGCACGGCATAACTTTTATGGGATTTCTACCCGATCAATCATTTAGAAATGTCAAAACCATGCCCTGATCCTATCACTGGCGAAGGATTTATTTCCTCTGCATTGCCGTGAACAAGTCACAAATACACACACACACACAAACATGAGTAGTTATATTAACATGACGTCTTAGGAATAATGACAGTTGTGCGGGGGACACGAAGCATTAAGAGACGCCGTACAGGAATTGAATCGGTTAGATGAATTATTTCATTAGACGCGGTTCATGAAGAAAAGCGGCCCGTGAAACATTATTAACTACTTACTCAATTACAAATTGTCAAGAAATCTCTGTGACATATGTTCTGTAATGAAAATATCTGCATGTCGACCTGTCCTCGCTCTATGGTAAGAACACAGATCCCATGTTCACACTTATGTGACATAAAATTATGACATCATATGTTTTCTTCTATAGCGCCCTCTATTGAACTGTTGCAGGCAAAAGAAACATGTATCCGCTGATGATCTGCATTTCCGCAGTAGAATATATTCAAATAAGTTGATTGCATTTTGACTGTTTTCTCCTTATAACACAACGAGCTGACACTTTAACAGCTTGGTTTCTGTACAATGTCTCATGATTCTCATAAAGTATGGATTGCATTTATACCAACATTTTATGAAGCAGCAGCATTTCCCAGAGTCCGGCATTCTCCTGAAGACGATCAGAGCATACTGATCGAAATGTCGAGTTGTAACCTCCAGTTCTTTTCAGAACTAATTACTATTCAATTGAGAATTTCACACGGTGTCACCGCAAATAGTCTTTACGTATTTTACCTACAGTGGTATAATATACAGTAGCGGTACCGTATATAGAGCCTACATAATAACGTACACACTTACCTTTCCATTTCCGCTCTCCCCCTAATTTACCCTAATTTACCCGGCCTTCCTCCCTGTTGTCTCCCGCTCTATAACCTCCCGCCTTCTTGCCCGCTCTTCCCTTCCCTTTTCGTATGAATATTTGTTTTTAAATTCTCCTTTATTAATGAACAATTTATAGGCCTGTGTATAATTATTTATAATTTTTATAGTATTTTTAACTACGTAAATCTGATTGTTTTCGGCCCACTGGCTGCTTTGTCAGATTGTGCCTTTGAGAAAGAACCTGTTAGGCACGGTAAGGCCAATAACTATTATTTTGCATTTATACTACAGGTCGGTGTCAGTTTGCAACCGCTAATTCTCTATTTAATAATAACACTACCGATAGTTACATAGGGCGTGAATGTAAACACCTGTGTCACTTAATTACATTATACACCCTGTTATACTGGGGTGTAAAACTACACCGTAAAATTGGTGTTTAGAATCCAAACACGTAACACTTAGCTTGTTTGAATGCTAAATATCATTTGAACAGGTGTTAAAAAGCTAAGCACGTTTAGCTTTGTGACATGTTCTACTCATATTTTACTATTTTCCATACTTTTACCAGTACTCGAAAAAACGTACTCAATACGTCATGAAATCCATAAAGTACTGGATTATCGCATTGCAAAATTAAGTGGCCTGCGCACGTGAACAGAAACAAAACTATGATCCTCCTTTTTAACTTGAACATTTCTACCGCTATGCACAATTAAGCTTTTTGCATCCGACTTGCTGAAGTCATTTACTCAACGCAAGTTTTCCCCTGTGCGCATTGAGAAACGAAGCGTTATATTCTTGTACTGCTTTAATTTGCCACACAATATTCTGATTCGAAAAACCTTTTTTCCCGTGAAGGATGTACTTTCAAATCCTGTATAGGCGCCAGTTTTCTTGGGCGGGTTAAGGTAAAAACGATGACTCACGATGCAACATGTTCTGGGTGGTGATCAAAGTTGTGATCTTCGCGTTGAGTTATTTTAAATCATCAATAATTGTTCCAAGTATTTTACTGACATATTTGTTCGGTCATCAATCAACTCGCGCAAATGCAAAGGAGACTGGCGTACCAAAAAGGCAAAAAACTTCAATCTTTTTTCGAGATCTACGAGTTTTGGACGACGTGTAATTCCAGTGACATTTCATTTCCAGTAAGTTATGATTTTGTTTTCACATTCTTCTTCATTTCAATAAATAACTGCCCAAGTGGACACTCGCCAAGCTCAGCTTTCTCCCGAGGATGGACAGAGTAAACTGTCCAATCCTCATTAGTTGTTCTTCTCAGTGAATCATTAGTCGTGAAATAGTTGTTTGGTCATCACACAAGTCACGCAAATGCAAAATAGAGTCAAATAATGAATTTCATTTTGAAAATAGTTACCCACAAACCTTATTTCATTTTTATAAACTCCACAAGTCAAAAGTTCAAATCATATCCACTGATGAGTACATTTTCTTTATTCTCAACATGTGTTTGTTTATAAACATATTCACATAAAGAGAAACGCAGTGCAGCTTGCAGTGTTTTCGCGAGTAACTGGTTTGTATATTGCTTTTCCAATAAAACCTTTCTTTACTGGCCTCTACACATTAAAAATAGAACATCTTCAGCTGAAAATTGGTTAAAGATGATAACATCGTGGCTGTACGTGGTTGGCGCAACTCACGTGATTTCAGGTTGCGTGAAGAGCATTAGTTGACACCGCGAAGCGTGCCCAGTCTTCATCCCGACTGCACGCCCAAATGACAGGAGCCACAACTCCTCGGTGTTGTCTTAATTTTCTACAGACACAACTTTATGAAAGACAGATGATTTCTCATGCTCCGTCTATTTTCATGTCGTCCTTTTTGAAGACCGGCCTGGAAATGATGGAGAGGTAATAAATCATCATTTGACATTCTCTCTTGATCCGAGTCAGAAAAAAACCCATTGAAGAGTTACAATGGAGGTTGTACATTTAATCATGGAGGAAGGTGATATCATTCTTAATGAATTTCACAACATTTCAAAGGGAGTGAATACATGAATAAAAAATTACTAAATTATAATCTTCAAACTTACTTGATGTGACTGATGTACAATCCTTTTAATTTGAAATCAAAAGCTTAACTGTGCATAGCGGTAGAAATTATTATTATTTTGATTATCAGGATGTATTGTTTTTTAAGTAATTTGGGGGAGCGTATCATCACCTTCATCATCGTCATCATCATCAGTAGCATCATCATCATCACCATCATCATTATCATCATCATCATCATAATCATCATCATCATCATCACCACCATCATCACCATCATCATCACCATCATCATCATCATCACCATCATCATCATCATCACCACCATCACCACCATCACCATCATCATCACCATCACCACCATCATCATCACCATCAACATCATCATCATCATCATCATCATCATCACCATCATCATCATCACCATCATCATCACCATCACCACCATCATCATCATCATCATCATCATCATCATCATCATCATCATCACCAACTTCATCTTCTCTTTAATTCTTATTAAAATACATTTTCATAAACACTATTTCAGCACCTCATATTTCTCCTGCATGCCCAGCATCACCAAAATAAACAAAGCCAATTTCAGTTTTCATACACGTGTTTGTTTCCTTTATGATTCATAATGCTTGTTACACATTATGGCCAACTGTCATCCTATTCACGAATTACAAGGTGTCAACAGATCCTGCAAATAAAATGGTTTATAGAGATGACTCCTCCGTGATTATCAGATGCATCGGTCTCATCTATCCAGGGTTCATCTTGAATGACAATTTGACTGTTAACAGCGATGACAAGGTTAACGCAAATCAACGCGTGAGGAGACGCAAGTTCATAAACCTATCAATTATCCTGTCATAAGTTGTCCAAGAGAAGGTATAATTAACCGCAGATGGGTGACATGGTGAAGTGTTTGGGTTTTCATGTTTTGACGGATGGACGATGGTTGTTAATGTACGTCAGGACATATATAATATAATCTGACACTTGATAGGTATGTGGCAGGCTCAAATGAAACAGTAATAATATCTTCATTTGCACCAATCCATGTCACATACAAACAATTCACATACACACAGTAGAACAATTATCATTAAGAACTATAATTCTAGGAGTATTCTTACTCTCTTCGCATCAACCAAACTGGGAATGTTTCAGCATTCTTTGTGTCAGTAAGATGGTGAATATGCATTCAGAATCTTTGTATTCATTCTAAACATTCCGAAAGAATACTGTTAATTTAAATTTTGTTCGGCAATATTTGTTCGTAAACGTCAACACTTTAGTCAAATTTGTATTTCTAAAGATGACTAAATTAATCAACATCTTTGCACCAAGTAAGTTTTACAATAACATACGTCTATTTGGTTATTTTTCAATGACCTACTAGTATACCTTATATCTTTAAAATAATCCACGGATATTAATATTGGGAAGAGTAATTAATTAGCGCTTGGAGTGTCTTGGATTATAGATCGACTGGTCATTTGCCTTAATATGTGTATCTATCTCTTACAATCAGGACAGGTGGAATTTTAGTTTTACCGATGGAGCAAAATGTCCACGGGTTCCTCTCATTAATCTCCAAGAGGCAATGGGAATATATATCCCCCATCGTTTGTCAAGATCTCACAGCGGATATATCTGTGAGCTGGTGGCTTCTGGCGACTTGTGAAATTAAGTTGTGGCACCCCAAACTGTCGGAACAAAACGCAAGAGCACACCAGGCTGTGTTACGGATGTGACGAGGCAACGCGTTTTCCAACAAATTAAAAGCTTTGTATCTACGGCATTTCAAAGCTGCCGCTAATGCCACGACAGCTGCCCCCGACGCTATCGCTTCCTGGCTACTTTCGTTTAGTCCCTGCTAAATATCCCACCAAATACAATATGGCGGCAACATTTGCTCAAATAATTAACAGATTATAACGGGGCACGCATGGCTTACAACTCACACGTTTCGCATCTCCTCAAGCTAATCACTATGGAAACGGGGAGCTTGTGATTGGCGCCTGGAGCTGGTGACGTAATTACTCATGATTAAAGAAGTGCCGACGGATCAGCCGCTTCCAACACTCTCACACTCGGGAGATGATAAAATGAGAAACATTGCCAGGAATAAAATCTCCACGGGTGTCGGTAAAACAGTGTTTTAATAAGAGAAACAAAACGTCGTCTGTAGTGATTGGAACCAGACGCATTAGCCGGAGGGCTAAAGAACATGGCTTGAACAAACTTTGACACAATATCATTATGGCTGTCACAAACTTGGAGAAAACACAGCTAACATACAGAGCCTGGTGGGCATATGCATGGACTGTTCGTGGAAGCTATTACAATGACGCAAATATCATGTTATGTTATGACGAGCACAAATCTTCAATTCCCTAGGTAATGAGTGGCTGATGATGTCAAAGGATTCTCATATAACATTGGAATGAAATGTTATTGATTGTCTGACAACACGTCCATCGTAAGAGGGCAAAAACAAGGAACAACCAAAACACAATGAAAAATACTACAAAAACATACATCAGCCAATCAAAAACTGTCAATCATTACCTTTACCAACCAATGAGATCTGTTGAAATGCTGTGTTCGCATACCACAACGCCATTCATATCGTGCATGAGCCGTTGAGGGCACATATTGTTAGATCACTATGGGCGAAAGGGCAGAGATAGCGCGTCGCGTTTGGCGACCATTTCCTGGTATAAGTACATGTGCGCTTAGTACCATAACATACGCACATAAAGTGTACACACAACGCTCACATGACGCCAAAGTGGCTATCATCAAGACACTGGGTGCAAATTCACCGCTAGAGGGCTACGATGTGAACTGAGTGGATTACCATCCGCCCGCAGCAATCTCTTTGAGCTGGCTGGGCACATGTCTTTTTGAGCTTTTTTGGATTAGTGGGCGTGTCATTGGATTAGTGGGTGTGTTTGAAAATTGTTATTAAAGGGAAGGCATAAACAATATTGAATACAAGTTTTACCTAATATTGAATATGTTGGCAAAACTGCTTCTACGAGTAACACTTTTTAATTAAACTTTTGCTTATGGAGTGCCATGGTCGAGCGGTTTAGTGCATCGGATTTGTGTTCTGATGGCTGAGTCGTCAGAATGTGGGTTCGAATCCCAACCTCGACCATGGTGCTTGTGTCCTTGAGCAAGACACTTTACCATAATTGCTTCTCTCCACCCAGGGGTAAATGGGTACCTGTGAGGGCAGAGTTGATTGTTGTGTTTGATTAGCCCTATATGCGCTGTAATGGCAGCACTAATTGAGCTGTATACTCCCCAGGGAGATGAGATGGTTTCAGGAATGATTTATGAGCCTGATGAGCAGGGGTAATAATATAATGCGCCTTGAGCACCAGTTTGGTGGATACGTGAGCATTATTATTATTATTATTATTATTATTATTATTATTATTATTATTATTATTATTATTATTAATGGTTATTGGCCTTACGTTTCGAAACCTAGCAGGTTCTTTCTCAAAGACAAAATGGGACGGAATACAAACATACATATATAAACACTATTGTCAGATATGATGGGTCTTCCTGGGTTGCCAGATTTGTGAACCTTAACCCTCCTACACATGGAGGCCACTCCGATCCACAAAAATTCTGCTCTTGAGCAACCTTCAGTACATACATACAAGCCTGCTGTCCTTTCCAAGTAATCTTACAAAATCACCCAACGCCACTGTAAATGTTGAACATATTAGTATGGCCTGCAATGTATCAATGGGAGACCACCTTACCCTGCAATCTCAGTGGTGTGACAGTCCACAGAAGGGTAACCATAGGAGGTCACTGGCAACAGCTAATGGCTTAGAGTAGCCTGAATGGGTTGTTTCAAAAATTGCACCGATTGTATGAGGGTTTTAAGGCAGCAGGTAGAATCTGGCTGTTACTGCTTATTACATTGTGCCGTTGACGAGACAACAATCATGTAGTAAGGATTACATCAAGTCATTTTTATGTTAAACTGTAATCGTTGAGTCATTTTGACCAAAAATGTATAATAAAGGCTATAAATGTACAAAACTTTGTCCATCTGGAAAACACATTTCACCTGAATGTTTATTCAACCAAACTTATACTAATGTGTCAAGCGGGACTTTAATTTCAAAAATACGTGTGGAAACGTTCAGACTGGATTTTCACTCCGTTATTTACGATAATCTCAAATCCAACATGCTGATTTAATTTCACTGATTGTATCTCCATCCCTAGCGGATGATCAAACCTCATGCCGACTCTCACATGCATTTATGTTGCTGTGACATGAATCATTCATAACAGTTCACTCATCAATCAAAATGTTTGAACAATGAATTAAGAACATGGTACATTCAGACTTGGAAGAGGCATGGACGGATATGTTCGCCCTTTCTTGCTATCCTGAGTTCTGTTCTACCCAAACGCCCTCCACAGACCATGTCATCCAAATGAATATGAAGTCTTTTGATGACTTGCCGAACTGACATTGCAATTTCCCCCATGTCGCAGACTCGGCGACCCCTCTGGATCCAGAGTGGGCTGTTAAACCGATCCACTTGTCTCACTGACTTAAAGAAATGAGATGCAGTTTGATCATGTTATTGTCATAAATGGCAATATGTTTTACTGATCCGAAAAAAAACGTGGTACCGTTTTCTTGGCGTGATTGGGCGATATTGGGCGCTTGTCATTTCACAGGACGATATGTAATTAATGGTACACTGTACATGTACATGCACATGCCTTCACAGATCTAATTCTAAACACCCGCACTGAACAAATTTGTTTTCGGCTTTTCCTGTAATACTCATTAATAGCAAAGAGAACATTGTGATATGAGTATTTGACTCACAGGCCTGCAAGCCTGCATTACAGGAAAACGACCCTGCATTACAGGAAAATGACATATTTTCTTGGATGTTCAAATTTCCTCCATGGTTCAATTTACGCCATACATCTCACAGGCCAGTCTAAATTCTTGTCTTTGTACTGTGAAACAATGGGCGCCAAAATCGCCCAACCGAGCTCTTTGCGTACTTTAAACATGGCCGCCCAAGCGTTTGAGCATTCTTTTGTCTTACTGCAAGATTACCAACTCATCACTCGCCATATTGTTGACGTATTCGTAAATGAATTTATCGATCTCAGGAACTTGTTTCAATTCAATTCTTTAATTCGTCCCCCAACCGTATGGAAAATTGGACTTTCGAACAAAGACCACAAACTTTGGATAAAAATGTTTATGCATTAAGTACAAACAGACCTATGCATTAACAAAAACAAAGAATGTTCACAGATTAGTGATATATTTCTTGAAAACTAGAGGATATGATTAGATCTTGAACATACTTTACCACTTACCAATGTTGTACCGTCCCTTTAATCACAAATACATAAAACAGGGAATTTAAACTACCAATCAAAACCAAGACAGGACTTAAATAGTGCATGGTGATGCGTACACCATTGATAAGTACATTATGTCTGTACTATTGTATATTTACTCTAACTACTAAAGGCCTAGTGTGTAATCAAATCAGATTATCGAGTTGCGCAAGAAATAACGGCAAGTTGAAAAATATTGAGGATTGTGAACGATAGTGAGTGCCGTGGGTGTACCCGTAGAGCATGGTGCTTGTCTTGCTTTAAATCTTCTGTCTTCCATATTTTATTATCGACAGCGGTTTTTTTCTTCTTTTATTGATGTCAATTTGTCATCACTGTGCTGTATCGCGGCTACCCCAGCGCGGCCCAACCGCCTGCCATTGACAAGTCGGTTTAGTATTGCTGATGACTTGTATGGAGTGCCGAGTAACCATAAATACTCAAGAGTTGTTCTGTCTTGTGACAGATATTAAGCTGCTCTACTTTTAAAGTCATTTTTGCACCTACCTTTTTGTTGTGACACAGTTGCCTGTGGGTGAAGGTTCCCCCGGTTATTCTCATGAGCTAAGCATGTACGATTTGACGACACTTTGTTGTTGTAACGTGATATGTTTCTTTCTTTTTGAGCAAATTAACACATCCAGTTTGCAAAATCATATTCATTGGAAAGGAAATTTGGTTTGAATATTCTAATAAAGTTATGTTTATGCCTTTAAGAGTTCCATAAAGAAATTCATAATTCTTCTTAGCAATAATGGGGCAAAACGCCTTGACAACATTCTGTCACCATCATCACCATATACAATGGAGGATCCATGATCGACCTAATACCTGTTTCAATCCATACAGTCCATTATGAAAATTTGCTTCTATAAACATGATGGCGTTAGTGTACAATATGTTACCTATAGCATGGAGGAAGGAAGAAGTAACTATATGATGTCGTGTGTCACATCAGCTTTATAGAAGGCGGAGCTTAAGGTAGACATTTATTTATAGCTATGACGTTCACTTGTTAATCTTAGCCTGTGTGTTTTCACGAAGCCACAAAGCCTGATTAATATCCCCCATGGCCGTCCATATCTGTCCCTGATGAACTGCCCCAGGACTGGCGGTGTACGCTGTTTGTTCCTGTCGGCTTTTTCTCTGTTGTCGCCCGTCAAGCCGACGATAAATATTGTGTTTTGCCTGTCTTGCTGTGCAGATACCGACAGCTGAAGACCCTTGTCAGTCCCCCGAGCTGACTGGGGTTAAGGTGTTGGTAAACGTCAATGGTATCAGTTTAATATCGATATCGCTGTTGGATGTGTTGGTTTGTCGTCCATTTATTAAAATATTGTCCGATTTGTTCCTTTTGTGTGAACGCTTGCTGTTAATTAATAACTATAACGTGACTATTGAGATTATTAAACAGTAACAGACTCGTGATTATAGTAGGAAGTAACGGACGACTAATTTAAACAGGATTCGCTGTTTTTTTGGCGCTCATTTTTTGGGCACTTTAATATCTTTCATTGGTTATTCTATAACGGGTTGTTCTTAAACCCCCTCGAGGGGTTTAAGAACAACCCTTCTATAACCGGCGTTTGGTCGCATCCCACACGCTTTGCACAATCTATTCGCATCCCTGTATTGTCTGTCCCTTAAGCCAATACTGCGAGGTACTCTTCCAGTTTCTTCCCTCGTAATGCCTCACTTTGAACCTCCTTACATGGGTATGTATCCTGCTTTCCCACAACTGCACTTTGCCTTGTAATGGGCAACCTTCATACAAAATTGATAAATAAACAACCTTGTCAGAAGTTTCTTTGACAACCATCGGACTTTCAAGGGTGGATCCAGGATGTCAAAATAGAGGGTGAGCACACGGGAACAAGGGGGCATGCAACACGTGTAAAATTATTTGGTGAAATGCACGATGATCCCCCCCCCCCCCATTGAAAGCCCTCTGCCTGTGTCTCCCAAAGTAGACTGGTACCCTGGTTAACGGATATGAAAGTAAAAAGGATACAAAATGTTATATATATGTCAGTTTATTCTTCTAACATTAAATTATATTGAGGTTAATGAACTGAGCTCGAAAACAACCTCAAAGTTGAAGAAATGCGTGAGTAGCAACTCGAGCTGAGTGTAATGACTTGCCGTATTATATCACTGCGGCCGGTGAAGTTCTTCAAGAACTACCAGGAAATTGCCCTTGATTGACAGCCATTCTCCCTCAGTAAAAGAGGAAACTGTCTCAATTCTTGAAAACAAAGACTTGGCCAGCAAAAGTTGTTTGATAAGTGATCTTAACTTTGAGTGGCAGACAACATTCAATGTTACAGCTGGTGTGGCGGTGATCGCCAGCCACACGTCAACGGACATGTAATCAGACCTGACGTATTAAGGATACGTGAACTACTCGTCTGAGGATACCGCGGGCCACCCACAAGAACTCGCATCCAATTACGGGCGCGATGTCGGGGTGGAGGGCCAATCAAAAGGAAGGGAATATTGAAGGTCTTGAACGAGCAGTTGGTGGTTTTGGAAGCCACGGAAATTAAGGGGCGTTCTAACATGTGCCACATCCAGGTGTGTGTGTGGGGGGGGGGGGGAAGATAGAAACCTCTTTTAAAACCTTGTAGCAATTTTACATACCAGACTTACTCATAGGCTATTTTGTTCATTGTTTCAAAACAAACCCCGATCCCAGCCGGGATATATAACAATAATGAAGTAAAATCTTTATATACAGACACGATTTATATAATTATTATTAGGGAAATTAGGCAGCACCGTTTCTCCTTCCTCCGTAGGTGGGGTGTGGTCCTTGGGAGGAATTCACAGTAACGACCCGGCTCATCACATTGGTTTTCATCTGTACCCAATGTTAAACACGTACATTATATACATGTAGTCTTGTCATGTAAGAATTCTACATGCATGGTCTTACATTGTGACACATCACCATTTATTTCCTACGCATAACATTGCAGTTAGCAGACGAATGTGGGTATGACGAATCATTGCCCGTGGAGATAGAAATAACTTCATGCATTGCCTGACCTGGATGGTATAATCCATAAATTGATTAAATCTGGCCTAAAAATTCTGGCTTAAAAATACATCATCGTAAAATTACAGAGTAACTAATTAATAAACAAAAAGCTGAAATATACACTGAAGGTATAACCAAAAGCTTCCGCTATTAGCGAGTTTCAGTTCCGTTAAACCACATTTTTAAACGACTATTGTTAACAGTGATTTACTGTTACCTTTTCTCACTGGAAACTGAACTAGCCTTCGTTAGAAAACGCCGTATTTTTCTAGAAATTTGTTTGTTATGCAGATAATAATTTGTGCTTAATTAAAGTTTAATATTATTGTTCCAAGTTAAAGAATTGTGTGTATCGTATCTTATTTATTTTGTGTGTCCATAAGGAAATACGTATTGTCACGTAGTATTTTGGAACGTGTGGCAATAAGCTAGTTTAAGATGAGTAAGGGATTTGAGATTTTGTTTTGTTTGTACGCAGAGGACTAGAACCAAGTTGAAGAGACTGTGTCTGCAAAGACCTTGTAAGAACAACGAAGCAGAGGATACTTGAAGGAGGAGATAAGACGTTATTCAAAGTGAATATCCCCAAGCATCACTAAATAACTTGATTGATCGCTTCGACCCATCTATCGCTGAGGGCGCACTTCTGTTCTATCGGCCCAACTTGTCGGAAACCGAGCAAATAAAGACAAGCACCTGTATCGCCGCGTCTCACAAATTACGATATGGTTTCAATCCTCGCCCGCGGCCGGCAAAATTGCAAGCTCTCTGTAACTGGTACTGTCTCCAATGTTAGATTTTAATGTCCCGCGAGCATAGCTCGCGCCTGCCAACAGAACCCTGCGCTGCCAAACAAAATCTAGAAAAGCCAGTTTGATGTATTATTTAGGAGTGTTTTCAAGAGAATTTCTGATTGTGACTGGGAGGGCAGGAAAGAAAGCGGCCTGTATAAACTGAGTTGGCCCTTTCATCCTGGCCGCTTCCCGGTAGGACTTCGCCGGTTCCCGGTCAGACGCAACGGTCCGAGTTGATGATAATGTCAATTTGGATTTGAGTTCGGCGGATCCGCGGTGATGACTTGATGAACCAACCCTAGCCTGAATGATCCTTGTACCATACCTTAACCTATTGTTCAATGTATTATTGTACCTAAGACCAGGCTTAGAGCAAACGAAACTACCTTGTTGGTGGTAACCGCTTCAGGGGGATGGCGAAAATTTGCAAGTTGAAATCCAATCTAAAGACACGTAGTTGTTACTATCTTACGGGTGGTTTGTGTCAATAACATTATTGCTTCGATAGCAAGTCGTGGGAATCAGAACAAAGTAACTTTATATCTGAGAAAAGTACACACTCAAAATTGCCAAAAGTAAATGTAGGAACAGGAAGAGATCGGAACAAAAACCATTGTAATATCAATAAATATTTAGCCATCCCAGGGAATTCATGTCGGCCCATTATACTTTTTGTAAAATGTTTGTCAGTCAACCATAAAAAACAATGGTAATTATGAACACATTTTTGTGTTATTTATGTTATCATCCTATAAACATTTATTTGTGTCTCGTTTTTAAAGTCTTAACGTGCCTTTGTGTCGAAATTCATTAACGCACAAACGTGGTTTGGTTTAAAATGAACACAACGCGTTTTGGCCGTTGGAAAACAAACGCAACAGACGTGTACATGAGTCCAAACATTATCTGGTTTCTCTGATGGGTCTCTGCGCGCGTCGCCTCAAGAGGTATGAACGTTTGCCGGATTTGTGCGGCCTTTCTCAGCCACCATACTTGTATGGGAAATTTGGTCTGGTTCCAATAACCACGTATTTCACTGATATATTTATCAAATTGTTTGAAATTGTATGTTCCAAATAGGCATTTAAGATCAACAGATGACTATCTCCGCCTTGAATATCCTATCACAAGAGTCCAAGCTGGTGATAGATCTTTCACTGTTTGTGCATCCAAGCTATGGAACAATCTTCCTGTTTATGTCAGACAATCTGTTTCTGTTAATGCCTTCAAGAAGGCTCTTAAAACTCACTTGTTTCCTCATTAATTTTGCATCAATTTATGTCTTATTCTATCCTGATTTGTATTTATTATGTCATATTAACTTTTGTAAGCGCCACGAGCCTCTCGGGAATGGCGCATGATAAATACTTGTTGTAATGTAATGTAATGTAATGTAATGTAATGTAATGTAATGTAATGTAATGTAATGTAATGTAATGTAATGTAATGTAATGTAATGTAATGTAATGTAATGTAATATAATATAATGTAATATAATGCAATGCAATACAATGTAATGTAATATAATATAATAATGTACTGTAATGTAATGTAATGTAATGTAATGTACTGTAATGTAATGTAATGTAATGCAATGCAATGTTATGTAATGTAATGTAATAATGTAATATAATGTAATGTAATGTAATAATATAATGTAATGTAATGTAATGTAATGTAATGTAATGTAATGTAATGTAATGTAATGTAATGTAATGTAATGTAATGTAATGTAATGTAATGTAATGTAATGTAATGTAATGTAATGTAATGTAATGTAATGTAATGTAATGTAATGTAATGTAATGTAATGTAATGTAATGTAATGTAATGTAATGTAATGTAATGTAATGTAATGTAATGTAATGTAATGATTGACCAACAAAAAGAAGCGTCACCGCACCGATTGTGAAGCCGACATAATGACCAGAAACCAGAGACCTGTTTTTTGGTCTAAAATGTTTTCAAAGTGAGTCCTACTTTATAAGTATCAAGACATATATTGGCCTAGCCTACAAGAAACTAGCTGCATGGTTGAAAATTTTAGCTCAGTTGATCTTCAGATTTCTTTAAAGGAGAAATTGTGTTTACAATATCTCGTACTGGTCAATTGAGGGCAGTATTCTGCTTTGGACATTCATTTTGTTTTCCTTTTTTCTCTACTGAATATCAACATGGACCGTCTACTCGAGCACAGAGTGCATAATGTAAGATCACCGCCTACAATTATTTTTCACCGATGTTTGAAAGCTTCACCAATCATAACCAATTATACACCGTTTCTGTTTTCGCGTTTCCGAATCTTCCACCTCGATGCGATAACGCCACTGACCATTTCTACTTAGCCTATTCACTATCCTCATATTTCATAGTTTGTGTATGTCACTTACTCTCTTAGCCTTTTCCTGATCGTTTATGCACTTTAAAGCACCTGACACTCCACCCCTTTCATCTCCCCTCCCATCATAGAACTCATATCTCAATAGCCCCTCCCCTGAGTTTACATATTTTTGGATCTTGTATCATCACCTTATGTGCCCTATTACAGAACCCATTTCCCTTCACCATGATGTCCTTTCCAATTAACCCATCCGTGCCCCTCTCCTTTTCGATATAAGTATTCATATGATCTACTGCCTCTATCTCGTTTAGTTTCTCCCCTACCTGGTTTGCTGTATCCCTTAATATTCTTCTAGTGCGTCTTTCTATTAACCCATCTGTACCCCTCTCATTCGCTATATAAGTATTCTCCCATTGCGTCTTTCTATTTTAACCGTTTCGTGTTTTATTACCCCTCTCCTTACCCCTAACCCCTGTCCCCCTCACCCCCTCAGTCTCTCCTCGACCCCTCTCCCTCATCATCTCAATCATCCGTCCTCGCTGTATCCAATCTGTCCTCATCCCGCGCCTAGTTTAATCACATATGTCACTCGTCTTTCCTCCTCAATCTCATTTCTGTCAATGACCTTCAAGACACATTCTCTCCCCACATCCCCCGTCTACTCTGGCTGATCACTCCAAGTTGTGACATCCCTAAGACAAAGATGAACCTAAGCCGGTATTTCCGTTGGCTTGTCTTCAGTGTCGTGCTGATTTATCAACCGGCGGGTCCTTCGTTGCTCTCTGGAGCGAGTGGAGTGGAGTAGCGTATATTACACGGAAAGCACTGTCGGTCATCGCGTTATTAAGATGGCAAGGAGAGTAAAATAATCCTCCAGAGTAGAGGAGATAGTGATTTTCGTCAATTTGTTCAGCAGTCCGTTTTCGGCGCCTCGCTATTATTTCAGTATCACACAGTTCTTGCCGACATATTTTTCTGAAATATCAAGTTCACCTGATTCAATATTGTGACATTTAATTTTCTAAGTTATAATATTTATGTTGGACTTGATAAAAGACAAACTAAACCGGATGCTGTATGTAAATAACACAACGACATTACACTGCGAAAACTAGCTTGTTTGTACAACACAAAATGGTGTTCATCATTAGGGAAGTCACTCAATATAAACACCATGGTAGAAATACAGATGACACCGATTGGTGTTATTTTAATACTCGGTGTTTGCAGGGTATTGTTTATACTTTCTATGAGCTTTGTTGTTTCACATGAGTTCTTATATAAACAGTGTGCCTATAGCCTTTTTAATTTACAGAATGCACTACATAGGCCTATGCATTGTGGGAACAATTCTATAAATAGACTGCAATGTCATGTTTGAGTGCAATAAACCATTTATTGGTTAATATGGTAGAAGGGAGGATCCATAAACCAGAATTGATTAATTAGTGAGGATTCTACAGAAAACTCTCCCACGTTACTGTAAAAAAAATGATGAATAATCTGAAAGATGAGTGGAGATTGAAAAGCTACAATAATGCCACCTCAGAATGAGGCAAAATGGGGCATTAAAATGGAGATTTATTCCCCTGTAATTCCACCATCCATTTCATGATGCTGACCAGAGCCCGCACCGTGCATCACCTCAGGGTTGCGCCGTGCTAATCATTCATTGGAGCCCACTAATAATAGAATGCCTGGGCCTGGTGATGTTAATACTAATATTGTAGATATCTATGTAATAATGTGCGCTGTGGATCCACGCGGCTCAGCAGAGAGGAAATGTACGGCAGTCGACTGAGTAATGAGTAGCGACACGAGCAAATAAATGACCCGGCTTGATATATGTCTCAGCCGGTATTGAGGATATGTGTAATGACAATGTGTGCGGGAAGATTATAATAATGAAGGGTTATTGAACCGGTTTTGTGGTACAATTATTCATGGAATATGGATGGATGGATAGAATTTGGGTTAGGATACAAGAGATACCGTATAATGGTAGATATATACAGTCTTGATTAGTTTTGTTTCAGAGTTTGTTTTGTTTTTAACCTGAAAAACGCCCTCTGACGGTTTGCTTCAATTCGTCACGGGTGGTTCGTTTGCTGGTGCCCAGCATCGTACTTCATACTCCACAAAATAAGGTCATATTACCGCTGATGCTGCATAAAAGGAACCAGTTATTTTCACTGTGTTCATCTTTAACTAGGACACCGATTCCATGCCCTGTTGAAAGTCTGCTCTGATAGTGACGATACTGTCTCTTTAATTTGGGGATAGTATAAACACCCCTTGAAATATTTCGGTCTGATGTGCTGTCATTTTAGTAAAATTAATCGATTAATTTCCCATCTGAATGGTCGACTTCAGGAGACGAAATTCTACGTCAGAATGAATAAAATAAATGAAATGCATTTTTCACAATGTTCTCATTAACGACACAATGAAATATGCTGAAACAGGTTAGTTTCTTTCTCTACATATCTCTTGAAGTATAGATGCATTAACCTTCCATCCAAATTACATCCTGGCCTTATTGTACAATACCCATGAAGCATCGCTGGTTTATCTTTGTCACAGAGGGCGCTATGTGATACTACTGGTATTGGCAATGAAATAACATTGAACAAAATCATTGTAAAATAAATTTGCTTCCATTTGGTATTAATTGGATTATTTATGCTCTGCTACGAACATAGTTTATACTTAAACCCAATTACTTAACTAGGTAGTCATAGTAAACAGTACGCTTTTGCCTAGCTCAGGCGCGTCTGGATTTAAGTGCCGTAGCCGTATGGACGTCGGGCATGTTGAACTCTAGATCTTGAAAAAGGCAAGTTTTTCTGTGCCAGACGGTCGCGGTCGAGTGGGGTGAAAGAAAGAACAAAACGACTCAAATAAATCTCAGTAAAAGTAAACTCTTTTATGGCAATGCCAAAGGGAATTTGAATATGTCATGTCTGCGTGTTATGATACAGCGGTAAGAACGCTTGATGTTGCCTCGCATAATTAAAAGTAAACACGCAACAGACAGTTGATAGGCGGTTAGATCGCCTGCGGTACCCCGGCTAGCGTTCTCGCCTCAGCACGCTAGCCGTCAAACGTGCTCAGGAATACCACAAACTCCCCGTTAAGCGCACACTCCACCGTATAAAAATACTGTTTTTGTTATAGCAGCGTGTCGGAACCGATAGCGCGAACAATTTAGGGCAATTTCTGGAGGGGGAAACTCTGCAAAACATTACAATAAAAACAGGATACGGCTTCTTATATTGGTGTGATACGAGCGATGTGATGATGAGGGTGAAATATGGGGATTTTCCTAGGGAAGAAAAACAGAAGGGAAGTCCGAGGCCTGCCAGCCATGCAAACACCCTGGGGTTTGTATAGATGTGCAGAACCATCTTAATTCTAGATCATTTTCCTTTGTCTCTTTAAAGCAAAGAGCAGAAGGGTCCTAAGCGTGCAGTTTTAATTGTGTTATAAACTCATTTGCAGTCATCACAATGCAAACGATAGTCTGGTATAACACTAATGTTGACAGGATTGCACGCAAGATAATCAGAGTCTAAAAAATAATGTCCATCACATGAACCAGAAACAAAATAATGTTTGAGACTGAAGACAAAAAATTACCCGGCTGCAGTTAGCCTAACTCGATTATGGTGGACAAAAGAAGACATGATACGAATTGTTGCCATCGTGTGCACCTGTAGGGTGTGTAGAGGATCACTTGGCCTGAAATAGCATCTCCTCTCTCATCACTGTCACCCTGAATCATCAGCGTCTTAGAGATGATTGATGACCAGGGGTAATATCACTTTCTTCATTTAGACACTCGCTGCTCATTGCAATATAGCTCGTGGTAGACTCGTTCCAAATCGCTCGATATGCTGCATATTGTAGTCCGTGCGGCGCGGACAATGTACATGGGAGAGATTTTAAAACATCTGATTGAATATTCTCATGAATGAATGAATGCATCTTCTTTCCTCCTCCTTGTCTCTTCCTCAGCCTCATCGCCATCCTTCGCATCCTCTTTTCGTTCAAACAAAGATGCATGATAGGTAGAACTTGTAGCTTTGCATGGTGAGGAGGATAAGTAAGAGTAATTGCGGTGATACCATGTGAAATGCTCAATTGAGTAGTAATTAGTTCTGAAAAGAACTGGAGGTACAACTCGACGTTTCGATCAGTGTGCTCTGATCGTCCTCAGGAGAATGATCGATCCTCAGGATCGTCCTCATTCTCCTGAGGACGATCAGAGCACACTGACCGAAACGTCGAGTTGTACCTCCAGTTCTTTTCAGAACTAATTACTACTCAATTGAGCATTTCACATGGTGTCACCGCAATTACTCTTACGTAAAGATGCATGATGATTGTTTAAAGGGACAGTATCGTCACGATCAGAGCAGACTTTCAACAGGGCATGGAATCGATGTCCTAGTTTAAGATGAACACAGTGACTGAAAATTACTAGCTCGTTTATGCAGCGGCAACGGTAATAATTATGACCTTATCATGTGGGGTATTATTTTCAGTCAATAAGTTAATCTAAAACTAGCACTCTGATTCCATGCCCTGTTGATCGTGATGATATTGCCCCTTTAAGTCATACATATAGTTTTTTAGGTCCTGAACTCGCCATTGCCAGCTTATTGGGCACAAACTGCTATCTGTGGGTAATACACTGAGCCTGTCATTTAAACAGCACAGATTGACCAATACGGTGACGCCTTTTAATAAGGACTGCTGCTACCTCGGTCAAGCGCCGTATAAATGGCGATGCCGGGTAGAGTGGCAGACAGTTCTCAGCGTTTCTGGAAATGGAAAGGGCCAAATCTGGATTGGTCGATTTTCCATAAGACGGATTACAAACAAACGACTTGTAGCAAGTCTTGTCCTAGTCTCCAAACTGTACTGCCGTGGATGTCTCAACAAGCCAATAACAGCACGGGTCAACATCGCTTATCACATTAGATCATTTAGCCCGCTCTAAGATGTGAACAGAAGTAACTACACGAAGGAAGGATAGCCTGGATGTCATACTCATCACCATCATCGGCAAACTACGTACGGTCCGAAACACAGCAAAAAGGCGGGAGATGTTATGATAACGAATAGTTAATTTACATGGGTGATAAAGAAAAGCCCGGCCCCCTGATTTACTTTTTAACTGTATGGAGTCCTTTATTTCAGCCGTTGTGGCTGACGAATGAAACTCAGTACAGTGGGTTAATTTGAAGTCGCCCATTTAAGTATATGATTCGTGACCTGTTCCTATTCGTCCTCTTGACATCGTAGCCCTCTAGCGGTGAACTTTCATTCTGTTTCCGAGGCGAGGGCACGGTTAGACTGGTCCCCTGTCTTTATCCTATATCAAGGATATAGACAGGCTCCAGGCGTACCATTCAAGAGGTTTCATTGGATACGTTGTGCTGAAGATCTGACGTCACGCTTCGAGGCTTGCGAGCTTGCTACCAACCAAGGTCAAAGTTGAGCATCGGGGAAAATATGGCGGCCGCACGGCCATGATCTGGCGTAATTCACGTGCCTCTTTAGGCTATTTTGCTATAAGTACATGTACATTTTATTCAGTGAAAACTCTTCCCTGGTGACTGTTGAGGCTGCGTGATATAACCAAAGTGTCACACTGGACCCTAACAGTACACCATCTGAAACCAGTCGAAATGTCAACTTCATGAAGTGAATGAAATGTACCAATTATTAATATTAATTATTCTGGAAGATCATACGTTTTATGAATCTAAACATTCACTCTACATGTAATTTTCCTTGTTTGAAATAATATAGGACTCAGGGAAAGTGTCAATTCTATGAAAGTTCAGCTGTATTGTCTGTGCACATCCAAAATATGACAATAATAAAGTGCTTAAAAACACCATCAATATAATCATGTTCACGAACGACTACATTGAAAGTGATGGGCCATTCTTTCTAACATTGATACTCTTCTGTTGTCTGTATGTCTAGATGTTTATATTCCCATAAAGTATGAAGTTTCACCAATAGTGTTAAGGCCTTAAAAGGGTGTTGTCCTCCAGTTTGCATCCTTTGTCCACGCCCTCCCCGATCGATCGAAAGTGAAAGCCGCAGATCGTCTCTGAAACCAGGCTAGCTTATAGGGTTCGATGTCAGAGTCAGTTTCTCAAGCTGACTGATAAGTAATATCGCTGTCCTCAGCTGACTATCAAAGGAGTATCGCTGCTCACCGGCCCTTCTTTCCATGGGCTATCACCTGAAGACAAGCAGTATTCCGACGGCTTTTGTATGGGCAAGCCGTAGGAAGGAAAACTTGTTGGGTTGATATGAACGGGGGAAGTCATTGTGAAAAATAATTTCAATTTCAACCACCATACAGAAAAATCTCAATCATAGTACGGTGAAAAAGTTGGTAAGATCACTTTATGAGGAATGATCATACTTGAAAATGCCATGGTAAATTGTGGTGTAAAAATAACACCAGTGTTGTAAACTTGATTCTTCCATTATGGTGTTTATTTAAGGCAACTCACCAATAATAAACACTGCTATTTATAGTGAAGTTGTTAACACCTAGTTTTTGCAATGCACTATTACTGGGTTGTATTCTGAAAAGAGCAACTCTACAATTAATCGTCGTGTTCCCGGAAAAAGGACGTAACGAAAGTGTGACCGGCAAAAGGTCGTAAAGCAATTAATGTGCAAAATTGTGTTTCAAGAAAACTGAGTGTGAAAGTTTGGTCGTTTTTCTGCCATTTATAAGTCATTTTAGGAAAGTTAAATTTCCGCATGGGAATGGAAAACATGTCTTGGGAGTAATTCTAGCAACACTGATAACAGTTATGCCCTACGTTTTTTCAAAGGAGCCATTTTATTGCTTACGACCTTCTGCTGGGACAAAAAGTTGCACTTTGTGTGCCCGGAAGAAGGTCGTAGAGCCTTATACGATCTTCTTCTGGGCACACATGCACTGCAACTTTCAATGACAACTCTGGCAATATTTTGATAATTAAAAAAAAAAAAAAAAAGAGTCCTCGCATAATGTGAATTATTTGGGTCCATGGGCGGGTGGGGTGGGGAGGGTGCACGTTGTATCCCTACTCAGCTACCCGGGATTTCAGTCTATGGACAAGCCTATGTTATAAAACTGTGATATGGTATAATATATTAATCGTTTTATGCTTTACATTGTTAAGTAAGACTAATTGCGGTGACACCATGTGGAATCTCAATTGAGTAGTAATTAGTTCTGAAAAGAACTGGAGGTACAACTCGACGTTTCAGAACTAATTACTACTCAATTGAGATTCCACATGGTGTCACCACAATTAGTCTTACTTATCATCCTCACCATGCAAAGCTACAAGTTTTACTTTACATTGTTAAAATGTGAAGAACGATTCAGCATTTCATTTGTTGAATGAACGTCTTGCTTAGAGACTAGTCACTAAACAGCCGTGTGATTGTACGGGGGTATTCCCAACGGGTTTCACCTGGTCCGCGTCGGTCTGTTTCTGGGTCTTGATCAGTTCTAAATCGCATTAATAACGGGCCGAGTGTCACTCATAACGCTGCTGTGTTATTCTCCTGTCATGTGTCATCAAAGCTGGAGATGAGAAAAGGGCGAGAGGGATGACGAGGGTATAAGGATCCGAGATTGAGACGAACTAGCCCCGAGCAAGCATCTCAAGATAGAAAGAAGAACATCACCGGTGCTTGGGGCTAGCGTCTTCGTCTTCTTAAAAAGTTTAATACTGTCCTGTTGAAGGAATTGTTTGCATCTGCATGTCTTGGTACTATTAACAAGAGGTCAAAATGTGGACATCCCCTTGACTGCTATCAGAAGTAATCGACTTCTGCTACTATGTATGTATGCTATTAGTGGCAGAGTGACCCCCTTTTTTGCCAGCATCTTGGATCCGCCCCTACTTGTGTTTAAGCCCTTCTTTCCGTCCGCTGTCCGTCTTTCTAGTTGCTTGTATGTCCGTCGGACTGTAGTTATGTACTTTCTCTGTCACTACGAGTAATCATACCATGCCTTTCATGGCTTCAGCCTAATAACCGATTTGACTATGGCAAACAGAATTAGGCCACTGAAATTACTGCGGTTGCAATCCCCTGTAGAAAGGAGCTGTTATTTCTCAGTACAGGCTAGTCTTTCCTCGAGTTATTAGCGTATAGAGTTGGTCGTAAACCGTGGTCTATGATTAGGGCACGTTGATGGACAACAAAATAATGATTCTTATTACTCGAATTGTTATTGGAAGTGAACGCGTGGTTTGGCACGGTAATCTAACAACATAGCTATTCAAACACTTACAGACCCTTGTATGAGATCACAAAATCTTTTAAGGGGGTGGATAAAAAGAAGAAATGGAATGATTGAAGATGGTATGTTCGCCCCTGTACATCCCTCTAATCTATACCCTTACTGGCAATCTTTATGGTCAGTGCTTTCACTGTTTCCACCACGTGCTTATGTCACTTTTTACATCTCCTGTGCTGGAAGGGTTTTCGACTCGCCCCTCAATGAACTGGAACGCACTATCGACAAAAACCTTTCCAAGATGGTCATTCATTTGCCACGGTCCGTTACACAATGACAGCTCCCAGTCCAACTGGGGGTTGTTTTAAGATGCATTAACGATTAATTATGAAATTGGACCGTTCTCAGTAAACTCCCTGTGCGATATATTAACCACTCATGGCAGCTTAATGTCTTCAGGAGTCAACATGCCTGAGCCATGATGCTGGCAGTGTATTTTCATTTCTGTTGGCGCTACGTAGTCACGGTTCGAAGGAGTTAAGGCCGATAAAGTCAATAATTTTCTAGAGACGAAGGAATTAATGGTATATACTAGTAAGTAGATTAAAGATCACGTCCAGCGTCCGAGGCGATGGCTATAATCGACGCCAAAATTAATTATCTGCATTTTACATTCTCGTGCTATAACAAAATCATACATATCGTTCAGTGAACATTGCAGGTCATTGAATTTTGCTTATTTCGGTGAAAATATTTATTATGATTATTACCCTAAACATCGTGGAAACTCGATACATCAAAATACTTCATGTAGCCCTATAAAATTACAATATACAAAATAAAATGTTCAATATTTAGCCTCCTCGTGATTAAATGCAAGATCATAGTATTGGTAATGTTGGCAAAACTTACTTTCTTACTTTCTTTGAATTAACAACCGCCCTGGGAAAGTTTCGGCTAAATCGGTCTACATGTTTGGGGGAAATTTGGAAACATTCATTTTCAACGAGTTTGAATAGTTCAAAACTCCAGCCAATAGAGGGCGGTATTCATTCCCACGGCTCTGTCAAAAGTGCCGGCATGGCCAGTACTGAAGTTAAGAAAGACTCCTATATTCAAGTGAATTCGAACCGAAAATGACTGGAACCACGACACCTTTTCTTGAAAATGACCTCAGACAAAATGATTTCCATGCGGAAGATGGAACTGTTTTATACAAAGTAAGGTTTACATCTGTTGACTCCTTCAAGAAGAACTTAAAAACTCATCTTATGTGTATTGCCTATAAGGACTACTGACATTTATTTATGCATTTTTTATCTTTTGTTTAGTATTATATTGCATTTGCTATTGTATTGTTATGCTATTGTATGATTTCATGTTTACTGTAAAGCGCCTTAGCACTTCTTGGTGGATATGTGCGCATTATAAATCTTCTGTATTATTATTATTATTATTATTATTATTATTATTATTATTATTATTATTATTATTATTATTATTATTATTATTATTATTATTATTATTATTATTATTATTACATTAGGCTAGAATTCGTAAATGTTGTTATAATTATGAGATTTACCAATCTAATTTATACCTTAAAGACCTGTTTCAAAAAAACAAAACAATACCTCGGACAGATGCTCATGCTTCAAACCATCACCGAACTTTTACACCACGAAAGTTGTCAAGAGATAGGCAAGGCCTAGATAATTTTTCAGTATCAAACTATCAAAGGTCTGTGAAGATTGACATTCGGTCCCATGTTAAAGGGACAGTATCGTCACGATCAGAGCAGACTTTCAATAGGGCATGGAATCAGTATCCTAGTTTAAGCAGAACACAGTGACTGAAATTTACTGGCTCATTTATGCAGCAGCAACGGTAATATGACCTTATCATGTGGGATGGGGTATTATTTTCAGTCACTGAGTTAAAATTAGCAATCCAATCCCTGAACATTGATCGTGATGACCAACGGCGTAGCCAGGACTTTTTCAGTGGGGGATGGGGGGGGGGGGGAGCACAGGGGGCATTGCTTTTCAGTGGGGGGGGGGGCCTAGGGGGTATGGGTTTTTTCCCTTTTCTTTATCTTTTCTGTTTTTTGGGGCACTATGAGGATTTTTCGTGGGGGGCACCTGGGGGGTGCACTGGAAATTTGTGGGAGGGCACGTGCCCCCCAGGCCCCCCCGTGGCTACGCCGCTGGTGATGACATTGTCCCTTTAAACTATGCGTTGGCCTCAATGAAAACACACTCAAATAATATCAGGTTATAATATTATGGTCTATTGTTTACCTATTGATTACTTAAAACAAGGCATTCCATGTGTAAAAGTGCTGTTTTAGTTATTTTCCCCAATTCATTAAGATTTACAAAAGCGGTCTAAGCGTTCAATGCATGCGCGCGCTCTAGATGATCTGAAGTAACGTTAAGTGTTCTTACGCCCTCAAGAGGCGAGATATTGTTACTCGATATTCGCGCGAGTAAGCAAAATGGCTTCCCAAAGTAGTCAAGAAAGTGGTGTTTCCCGTCAAGGAAAAGTCACCACAATCATCCCAGAAAGATCAAGGGCTGCACCAAGGAGACGATTAGCGTGAGTGGATAACTCAAATGACATGTTAACACGCTGAGGACTATATAAGTGTATTTAAGCGTGCTTAAATTGACTGAATAAAGTTGAGTGGGTTTGCCATGATCAACGTTAAGTCCATTCGTATGATTAGAATTCTATATAAAAAATTATAGGCCTAACCATGGCCTAACGTAGTACTAAACTACTACTATTGGTGCTGGGTAGAATGTCGTATCCGACCGCCACTTTTTCTCATTCATTATAACCAATAATGTAATCCTACCTACCCAGGGGTAGAATGTTGTATCTGGCCTCCACTATTTTTCATTAAATATAGGCTAGGGCCTAACCAATAATGTAATCTTACCTACCTGGTAAGGTGGAGAACATATGGATGATGATGGACATATATTACAAATTATTCCAGGATATTTATTTCATGAAAAATCAGGCATTTTTGGTATACGATGACTTCCTCAGTCATGTCAGTCTGATCTTGTAAACTCCACAATTAGTGACCAACACAGTCATTGTAGTACATGCGCAGTGGCAACTATAGGATCCTTCTATTTTCTGAAGGGGAGGATTTTTTTTAGAAGGGAAATCAAGTCTGAAAACCATCATAAAAGTCGATTTTAAAGATAGTTTTCGCTTTCTGTACCACCAAAAATCGATAGAATGATTTTTTAACTGGTTAGTGGTTGCAAAAAAAAATCCAAAAAAGCCCTTAAAAAGTGGCGGCCGGATACGACATTCTTTCCCTACCCAGGATATTTATTTCATGAAAAATCATGCATTTTTGGTATACGATGACTTCCTCAGTCATGTCAGTTTGATTTTGTCAACTCTCCTGATAGTGACCAACACGGTCATTGTACATGCGCAGTGCCAGTGGCAACTATAATAAGATCCTTCTATTTTCTAAGATCCTTCTAAGTCCGAAAACCATCATAAAAGTGGATTTTAAAGATAGTTTTCACTTTCTGTACCCCCTCCCCACACCCCTCCACCCCACACCCCCACACCCCTCCATCCCACACCCCTCCACCCCACACCCCTCCACCCCACACCCCTCCACCCCACACCCCTCCACCCCACACCCCTCCACCCCACTCCACCCCACACCCCTCCACACCCCTCCACACCCCTCCACACCCCTCCACACCCCTCCTCACCCCTCCTCTTTCTGTGCTGAACCATGTATGAATGTCTGCCATGGGCTTGTCACATGCATTAATGACGGATCCAGGTTCCTAAACCATTCCATTGTTATTGTATTATGTAAATTTACTGGCCATATGTTTTTTGTTTGCCCACCCCTTTTTTAGCAGTCAGTTTGCCCGCCCCTTCTTTGTAGTATTTCTGTATTGTAAATGGTTTTCATTTGTTCAACAACACAGGAAGAGACAGACAACATTGAGAGCTTTTACGTTTGTCCGTGACTGGGAGCCCAGACAATCACCTCTAGCTCTGGTTCATGAGCAAGCATCAAATAAGGTATGCAGTAATACCAAGTCAGTTATTAACACATTGTCATGGCTCTCAATCCTCCTAAAAAAAATTGTTAAAAGACGTAATTTGATTAACCCTCGTACTATTGCTACACAAACACAAACATGGGCATTTTTGACTGGTTTTTACTGTCATTTTGACCACCCAGAACAATACCAGACAATGCTTTTACCAGTCAAAAATGGTCGACTCGTTTTGACCTGTAAATGTACTTACTACACGTAAGGTTTGACAGTATATCAACATTTTGACTGATTTTGACCGATTTTGACCCTTGTAGTAATAGGAGGGTTAAAGCAAGAATATACTTTTGGTAATATGTTTAGGGAGGATGGCCAAAGTCCTGGTACAGCCAAGCCTTTGAGAAGCCCGACTAGGCCCAGGCTACCTGGCCTCCTAATCTGTCCTTTGTGAGTGGGCTAGGCCCTCCAGAAGCCTAGCTGTGGTGACCGCAGCCCTACTACCTGACTTTTACAACTTCTGTCATTAACGGACGGTAGTAGCGCTGCGGTGAATGCCCATGGTAGTCCTGTATGGACAAGTATCGATATCGAGCAGGCAATGTTCTGTACCCCAAAAAGGTGTCCTAAACATGACAAATGCTCTTCAAAACTCACCTCCAAGATTCTATGCCACCTACAGATGCCTCCTCTGAGGTTTAAACCATGCAACTTGCATTGGCGAGATTTTAGGGACATTTTAAGTTTGAAAAAATGCAAGATTGAACTAGTAAACATGGAAATTGCTGGCCTCGTGACGTTTTCCAACAATGCATTGCGCACATACACAATTACCCCCCTGCTACCGGTAAAAAACGGAAAACGGGCGGTATAGCGCCAACTACAGTCGTGTACAACTACAGTTGGTACGCTAAAAATCGCTAGGTGGCACTATACCGCCCGTTTTCTCCTATGGTTACCCTTCTGTGCACTGTCACACCACTGAGATTTCAGGGTAAGGTGGTCTCCCATTGATACATTGTAGGCCATACTAATATGTTCAAACATTTACAGTGGCCTTGGGTGGCACACAGTTGATTTTGTAAGATTACTTGGAAAGGACAGCAGGCTTGTACATGTATGTACTGAAGGTTGCTCAAGAACAAAATTTAGTGGATCGGAGTGGCCTCCATGTGTAGGAGAGTTAATTAATGAGAAAAACAGTAAAAATGCATTCAGATTTTTTGTATTCATCCCAGTGTAGAATTTTGTAAATTATTTCACTAATTTTTCTCAATCCAAAGCACCAAAGGCGGAAACATTTCAACGGATGTTTGAGACCATCTTTAAATGTACACAAAGAAAGTTTTATGTAAAAATATGATTATACATGTTTTTCAAGATTATTAACCCTCCTACTATAGCTGCACTTTAGTGGCAAATAGCCACAGAGGTCGAAATCAGTCAACTGCCTGTTTTGACTGTCGACCCAAATGTGCACACAGGGGCATGTTTGACTGGTGTTTACTGTCATTTTGACCACCCTCAACAATACCAGACAATGCTTTTACCAGTCAAAAACGGTAGACTCATTTTGACCTGTAAATGTACTTACTACATGAGGTTTGACAGTGTTTGACTTGTAAGTGCACTAGATATACCTTGGCAAGTATATCAACATTTTGACTGATTTTGACTCTTGTAGTAGTATGAGGGTTAAGTGCACTAGATATACCTTGGCAAGTATATCAACATTTTGACTGATTTTGACTCTTGTAGTAGTATGAGGGTTAAGTGCGCTAGATATACCTTGGCAAGTATATCAACATTTTGACTGATTTTGACCCTTGTAGTAGTATGAGGGTTAAGTGCGCTAGATATACCTTGGCAAGTATATCAACATTTTGACTGATTTTGACCCTTGTAGTAGTATGAGGGTTAAGTGCGCTAGATATACCTTGGCAAGTATATCACCATTTTGACTGATTTTGACCCTTGTAGTAGTATGAGGGTTAAGTGCGCTAGATATACCTTGGCAAGTATATCACCATTTTGACTGATTTTGACCCTTGTAGTAGTATGAGGGTTAAGTCGCTAGATATACCTTGGCAAGTATATCACCATTTTGACTGATTTTGACCCTTGTAGTAGTATGAGGGTTAAGTGCGCTAGATATACCTTGGCAAGTATATCACCATTTTGACTGATTTTGACCCTTGTAGTAGTATGAGGGTTAAGTGCGCTAGATATACCTTGGCAAGTATATCACCATTTTGACTGATTTTGACCCTTGTAGTAGTATGAGGGTTAAGTGCGCTAGATATACCTTGGCAAGTATATCACCATTTTGACTGATTTTGACCCTTGTAGTAGTATGAGGGTTAAGTGCGCTAGATATACCTTGGCAAGTATATCAACATTTTGACTGATTTTGACCCTTGTAGTAGTAGGAGGGTTAATAATAATAATAATAATGTAGACTTATATAGCGCACGTATCCACCAAACTGGTGCTCAAGGCGCATGACATTATTACAATTATCATTGTTCACATTGCAATTTTTTACTGTCCTCCATTTAAAATAATTGATTTCAGGATAAAGAAGCAGCCAGCGCGTCTCGTAGCTCAGTCACCATCTCCCCGTCTCCTCAAGTCATTAGTCAGGTTGCTTCGTTATCGTCTTCTGGTAGACCAAGAGTAAGTCCAGGTCCTATCATCATAGCCAGTCCTTCAAACGCTCGCACAGGTTCTTCTCAGAAAAGAAGTAAGACCATGATTCTTTTCAGTTTTCAATTATTTAAGGGATTGTAGATCTTTAAATAAATAATTTCAAATCTTACCTTAACCCTCCTATGCCCATGCTGAAATTTGGCCCAGTCAGCACGGCACCCACAGACAGTCACTTGAGTATTTTTGGTTGCATTGCCAATTGGTAGGTCAAACCACAGTCACACAGAGCTGTGTATACACTGTCGAGTGGTTTTGATTTGACCTATCCTAGCCACATGTCCTTGCATTTATTTGAGTGCACTGCACAAAGTCAATGGGTTGGGAGTTACATACAAATTTTGAGTGTCTTTGGGTTTGACCTCCTATCACAGCCACATGTGCTTGCATGTATTTGAGTGCACTGCACAAAGTCAATGGGTTAAGAGAGACATACAAATTTTGAGTGTTAAACCTATAGGAGGTCTAATAACAGGTTTTTAGGCCAAAAAAGTAGCCAGTTTCTGGTCATAGGTCAGCTTCAAAATCAGAGCAGTGACATATTTATAAAAAAATGTTGGTAATCTTTTTTTTAAAAGTGATACACAGTGCGGTAGAATTCCAATCAATCCAGCAATTTTGGCTGCAATTGGACATCGTTTCATAGCAACAACAAAAAAAACTAAAAATGCCGACGTGCGGAAACCAGAAACTAGAGACTTTTTTTTTTAAACTTGACATTTATAGCACCATTAAGATTTTATTTTTCTGAGCTAAATTCTGTCTTGGAAGTTTAACAGAGCAGTTGTAGTTATCAGAGAGTTTGTAAACACCAACGATTTCCTTCTTTTCCAAAAGTTTCAACAAAGTAAAATAAGATGTGTTGTAAATAAAACAAATCTATCAAAGGCAAACAACCTATACTCTTGAAAATTCTCCTTTTCGAAGTAGTTCACTACTTTTATTTTGTTCCCATATAGCACCCTCACACACATCAGTTTCACAACGTTCAACTCGTCATGGTCCGGTCTCCGATGGGGGTCCTGGAACCTCCCTGTTGGGACACACCCCAACCGATTCACTGACGGGTCATTCATCGAGTGTATCAAGCCTTGATGTACCCACAGTACCAGCTGCCTCCTCTACCCCAGTGTTAGATGATTCTGGTGCTTCACATGAGGGCGCTTCACAGCTGACTAGCGACAGCCCCCAGATCCCGTCAGGACAGGTCGAAGGTCACAAAGTGACCTTTCAGTCAAGTCCTGTTGTGGGTCGTGATGACTGTGCCACACCCACGGTCAATACAAGTCCAGTCGTTCATGATAGTCCAACCATAGTGACCAGTCAGTCAGTTCCTTCTAGCCAATCACAGATCAACTCTAGTCCAGCGATATCGATACAGAGTTCAGGTCAAAGGTTAACTGACACGCCCCACAGGCAATGGAGATTTGATCAAAGTCAATTTGTCACTCCGGGTGAAAAATCAATGGTATGTTTCCAGGCAGTCTCTTTTGATATTTTCAAATAACTATTCAATTTTATTTAATACACATTTTTTTTAAATGTTCAAATTTCAAGAAAAATACATAAGTTGATGATGATACATTATGATATTTGTTTTTTAAGGTATTTTTTTCAAATTTCAAATCGTTTTGGATCTAAACATGTTTTGGTTTTCTGCTATGTGTGGGAATACAACCTGCAGTTGATTTGAGGTAAGAAATTGAAAAAGATTTTACACAAAACATTTCTCAGAAAACACAAAGACCCAAAACCTTAGCAGGTTGGCAGGTTTTTTTTTTCTTGATTTTAATACACTTTCTAAACACTTTGTTATCCTCATTATTTTTCCAGAGTATTATTACAAAAACTCCAAAGAGTGGCCCAGTTGCACGACAAGCTATTTCAAGAAGACGTAAGCTATCACCACCACCTGAGGGCGCCAAACAACAGCCAATCATTGCCCCGGGGGCCAAGAAAGGTACAAATATTTGTTGTCCACTACAACCTCACTTTATCACAGAGTGGCCATCTTTGTTTTCATATACACAAGTCATTGAGAATCAAAATGGCTTTTATCCAAAGTAGGACACCGATTCCATGCCCTGTTGAAAGTCTGCTTTGATGATGATGTTGACCCTTAGAGGGGCAGTATCGTCACAATCAGAGCAGACTTTTAACAGGGCATGGAATCGATGTCCTAGTTTAAGATGAACACAGTGACTGCAGATTACTGGCTCATTTATGCATGTCCCGTTTTCATGTCCTTTTGATCGTGAAAATGCTGCCCCTTTAAAGTATGAATGTATATGACATAAAACACAATAAAGGGGGCCACTTTGCATCCGTCACGTTAGCAGTTTTTCCAATGGTTATTTATTTTGAAGTACCTGAACCGACCAAAAAGTGTTTCAACATGTGAATGGACATGCAGGCTTATACTAGAACTAATTTGAGTTGATTTATTTATTTTTTTATTTATTTTTTTACCCTCAAATTTCCATAAAAATTGGACGGAAAAAGTTACCTCACTTTTCCGTCCATTTGTTGATGGAAATTTTAGGGTAATTAAAAAAAAATAGTAATAATCAACTCAAATTGTCTTTAGGATAAGCATGCATGTCTATTCAAATGTTGAAATTCTTTTAAAAAAATTCTTTTTTAGAAAAACTGCTAACGTGACGGTAGGAAAGTGGCCCCCTTTATTGTGTTTTATGTCATATACATATGTAGATAGTTGACCAAATCTGTATTACAGCTTCATTTATATTACTCTTTCATTTTGCTTTGCGTTTAAAAGCTAAAATACGCCTGTGGGCCGGTAATGGCCGCCATCGCCAAGCAAATGATGTCACTGATTTAGACGTGGTACTGAGTATATTAGAAGAAGTTACCGTGGATTACAAGTAAGTATCTGCACTAAATAACCTCCACGTATTTTATAGAGGGAACCAGTTCATGTTGTTGCCATTGAAAATATGTTTATAGTTTGATGAAATTCTTCCGTCGGGTGATAAACAATTGATTTAATTTTGCCCTACACGTCACTGCTATGTAGGATTCTAGCCATCCAATCGTCAGCAAGCTCGTTGGTCGAGAGGTTAAGACGTCTGCACTAGTAAGCAGGAGGTTGTGGGTTCGAATCCCACCCGAGTCGCCTGTGAAGTTTTTTCCACAGACACTTGGAAAGCACTAAGTATACAGTGATGATGATCACCCGCTTCGTGTGCAACTGGACAGAGCGGTGATCCCTCGAAGTGGTAGGATGAGGCTGCCGTTGGCCATTAGAAATAGACACCCCTCCTCATTTATTCCACAATGTATGAATATTCATAATTCAAATGTTAAGCGTTGATTATGCTTGCCTGGTTGGTACCTTTTATTGGACCTGTTTCGACCTTATGTCACTGTGCAATATGTCTTTTATTTGTTTTCTTATATTTGTCTATATACTTCTATTTTTGTACTTTTGCATTTTTATAGAATGTATTTTTATAGAGTGTACTTGTGCTTTATTGTCTATTTTTTAATTTATGCGAGCATTCAATTACCCTATATGGGGTTTAATAAAGTTGATCTTATCTTATCTATACACACGTCGGTGTAGGGCAAAATTGAATCAAAAGTTATATATTGCGAATTTAGCTGGTACCCTGTAATATTTCTTGAGACAAACACATGTATGATGTGTATGCTTTTTGCTAATTATTTCCTCTTTGAAGCCACTTGACAGTATTGGTAATCTTGAACAAATAAATGGTCACTGTTTTACATACAACTTACTTGGTGTAAGTTTCAGGGGTGTTATTTGTCCGGATTTTTCTGCACTTTTCCGCACTTTCGGATTTTTACAAATCACAGTGTTGTGATCATCTGGATTTTAAAGATTTAAGCAATAAAGGAAAGCAAAGCAAATGCTCAGAACTATAGATTTCACCCCAGCGCTGTTCACAACAGCGGCCCCAATACCCCTAGCAAAATTTACGTGGATTTTTCAAAACTGCCCAATCACACCCCTGAAATTTGATGATGGTTTCAAACATCCCTTGAAATATTTCTGTCTCAGGTTTTAGTAAAATAATAATAAATAATAATAATAATACAGAAGATTTATGATGCGCACATATCCACCAAGAAGTGCTCAAGGCGCTTTACAGTAAACAAGAAATCATACAATAGCATAACAATACGATAGCAGATGCAATATAATACTAAACAAAAGTTAAAAAATACATAAATGAATGTTAGTAGTCCTTATAGGCAATACACATAAGATGAGTTTTTAAGTTTTTCTTGAAGGAGTAAACAGTTTGAGATTCACGAATGTACAGAGGCAAATCATTCCAAAGGTGTGGAGCCACAACTTCAAAAGATCTGTCACCCCAAGAATGTTTAGACTTTTGTTCAGCCAGCAGAAAATGAGTGAAATAATTTATAAAATTAATTTTCGTCTTCTAGAAGATAGAAACTCCTTTTTCTCTCTCTCTGGTGTTATAGTTTTAGTAAACTTAGTGAAATAATTTCCAAATTAATTTGTCATTTAACCCTCCTACTACTACAAGGGTCAAAATCAGTCAAAATTTTGATATGTATAGCCAAGGTATATCTAGTGCACTTAAAAGTCAAACACTGTCAAACCTTACGCGTAGTACATGTAAGTACATTTACAGGTCAAAATGAGTCGACCGTTTTTGACTGGTAAAAGTGTAATACTCGAATTTGATGTATTACTTGATCTGGCCGTATAGAGTTGTAGAAGAGACGAACAAGGAGACAGGCTGAGATGATCTTTGGGCTTATATCAGAACTGTAATTATTTATTTATCCGTGGCTGTTACAAAGATATTCTTATACTCAAAACTGACTGTAGGGTCACAAAGTCATTGGACTAGCAGTACAGTAGAGAGAGAAAGAAGTGTGAGCAAGAAAGAGAGAGCAAGAGAGAGCTAAAAGGACCTCAGTATAATAAGGGATAGTGGATAGGTCACTGACATTCAGATGGTGATTAGCTAGTGATTGACAGAATGGTTAAACAGTGGGGAATTGTTTATTACAAAGTAAACAGTTGTGTATGTTATAATTGAACCTAGTGTGAGTGATAATTGGGCTAGGCAATTAACATGATGTCTAGCTTACAAAAGCATTGTCTGGTATTGTTCAGGGTGGTCAAAATGACAGTAAAAACCAGTCAAAAATGCCCCTGTGTGCACATTCGGGTCAACAGTCAAAACAGGCAGTTGACTGATTTTGACCTCTGGATGTAGCTACTTGCCACTAAAGTGCAGCTATAGTCGGAGGGTTAAAGACAAAAAATCCAACATCAGAATGAATACGAACAATCTCAATTCACTTTCACTATTGTCTCGTTAATGACACAAAGAAAAAAAGCTGAAACTTTAACATATTAATTTTTGTACATATAGTCTGAATGCATTCACAGACATTTTACCAAAATTGTTGACTGGATTTATTAAATAAAATAGAATTTCCAAAATGTTACTTTTTGCATTTTCTTGCAGACAGAACCTGGAATCTGCCTCTCAGAGACGAGCTTTGACAAGGTTTTTTCATCTCATGAAAAAGGAATTAACAGACAAGGTTGGTTATCATTGTTATTTGTTTTGTAAAGATCAGGAAACAGCTGTTTATATTCATTGCGCCCTCTATTGACATCCTCTGTTTGTGGCAGGCACAAATCGTCTTTCTATGCACGATGTTTACGTACATTTTGTACTTTGATATCTGACATCCAATAAAGTTAGAATATATAGTGAATTAAACTCGAAATAAAATGGCTTTGGTTATTATCAGCTAAGGCTGTGCCGAGTATCTGGGTATCCGGATAACCGACCGAAACTGGTTCCAATTACCCGTAAATGACTTCTTAAAATTCTGACTGGACATTCCAGCCACAAAGATGGAAGTCGCTGATTTTTGTTTGTTAACAAAATATGTGTGTGGAATGGGGATGCTACTAGTCGTTTTAGATACAGAGACAGGAAATTATTACAGTCTGTCCACATTTATTATGACTCTAATAAAACAAGAGAAACTTGTGTTCATATTGGTTATTTTATACATTCAGGAATATTTATGTGTTTTTACAAAATTGTTTACGGGTACCCGGGTATCCGAAGATTTCCAATTTCGAGTATCCGGTTCCCGAAATAACCGAAAATGCACAACCTTATTAGCAGCGTGAATAAATGTTTGCAGACATCCAATCAAAATGTGATATCTTATGTTGCTTGCCACTGACAACAATACAGCCTTTGCCTTCCACACTTTGACAGAGGGCGCTATTGTTGTAAACATGTGATGTCATATAACAACCATCAGCAGTCAGGGTACTCCACTACAGAAGGATTTTACCTTCTCTGGAGGTTTCCCCCATTTGTACATGTATTTAATTTTCTATTGTTTTGTTCATATAATAAGTATGATTATTATTATCTTGTGAAAAACTGTCCTTACCAATATGTACAGATAGAAATAAAATAAAGAAAATAAGGACAAGATCAGATTATGCGTGTCCGGAAGAAGGATGACAAGACAGATTAGGGTAAATATTTGCCTAAATCTTTTACCGGCACTGTGATTGATCGCGATATATAGACTGAGGGAGAAATTTAGAATAAATATTTGAAAATTCCTAAATCAAGAATGCAAAGGTAAGTATATATCGCATCAGTGCAACAAGGTCGTATCTTTTTACAGAGTTCCAGGATGAAGCTACCCATAAAACCTATGGAAGAAGATATGGCGTTGTTGCACTCAATGTTAATGCAAATTTATGCACTATTGCACATATGACCTTGATGATATTCTTCTATTGGGGATATCGTCGCATCAGTGCAACAAGGTCGTATCTTTTTTACAGAGTTCCAGGATGAACACACAAAACCTATGGAAGAAGATATGACATTGTTGCACTCAATTGTTTTAATGTATGCAAATTTATGCACTATTGCACATATGACCTTGATGATATTCTTCTATTGGGGATATCGTCGCATCAGTGCAACAAGGTCGTATCTTTTTACAGAGTTCCAGGATGAACACGCAAAACCTATGGAAGAAGATATGACGTTGTTGCACTCAATTGTTTTAATGTATGCAAATTTATGCACTATTGCACATATGACCTTGATGATATTCTTCTATTGGGGATATCGTTGCATCAGTGCAACAAGGTCGTATCTTTTTTACAGAGTTACAGGATGAACACACAACCTATGGAAGAAGATACGACGTTGTTGCACTCAATTGTTTTAATGTATGCAAATTTATGCACTATTGCACATATGACCTTGATGATATTCTTCTATTGGGGATATCGTTGCATCAGTGCAACAAGGTCGTATCTTTTTTACAGAGTTCCAGGATGAACTGCATAAAACCTATGGAAGAAGATATGACATTGTTGCACTCAATTGTTTTAATGTATGCAAATTTATGCACTATTGCACATATGACCTTGATGATATTCTTCTATTGGGGATATCGTCGCATCAGTGCAACAAGGTCGTATCTTTTTTACAGAGTTACAGGATGAACGCAAAACCTATGGAAGAAGATATGACGTTGTTGCACTCAATTGTTTTAATGTATGCAAATTTATGCACTATTGCACATATGACCTTGATGATATTCTTCTATTGGGGATATCGTTGCATCAGTGCAACAAGGTCGTATCTTTTTTACAGAGTTCCAGGATGAACACGCAAAACCTATGGAAGAAGATATGACATTGTTGCACTCAATTGTTTTAATGTATGCAAATTTATGCACTATTGCACATATGACCTTGATGATATTCTTCTATTGGGGATATCGTCGCATCAGTGCAACAAGGTCGTATCTTTTTTACAGAGTTACAGGATGAACGCAAAACCTATGGAAGAAGATATGACATTGTTGCACTCAATTGTTTTAATGTATGCAAATTTATGCACTATTGCACATATGACCTTGATGATATTCTTCTATTGGGGATATCGTCGCATCACTGCAACAAGGTCGTATCTTTTTTACAGAGTTCCAGGATGAACACGCAAAACCTATGGAAGAAGATATGACATTGTTGCACTCAATTGTTTTAATGTATGCAAATTTATGCACTATTGCACGTACGACCTTGTTGCATTTTTTTTAGATATGACCTTGTTATTCTGACAGGACGATATCAGTACATTTTTACCCAAAGTAAGGCATTAAATGCAACCTACAACCTACATAAAAATACATTCAAATATTTTTTATAACTCTGTAAAATCCAAACATTAAATTTTCCATTTTGTGTTTACTCTTCAACCTTTTACAAAGACTGAACAGCCGTATCAGGGAGCTGAAAAACAACGTGGCAAACAAGAAAGACAAAGGTCAAGAGATGAATGAGCTCAGTACATTCTTGAGTGACCTTCAGCAGCTTCATCAAGACTATGACAATTCTCTAGGAGGAAAGAAAGAAGACAATAAACCAGTAAGTTATTATCTCCCCATCATCCATATTTTCAAGAAATTACTCAGGAGCTAATTTATTTAAAAGTAACTGTTCTTTCTTGTTACTTCTTTTGTACAGTACTTTGATCTTTTGTAAAAGTATTTTATAAATGCCTAATTATTATATAATATTATAATGTACTACTCAAAACAATTTAGGGAACACCGGATTTACAGCAAGAGGTGGTCACACCCGTTATTGAAATGTTCAATGAACCGAGATTTTCATTTGCAACCCCCTCTCTCTTTCAGTAGTCATGTCATGAAATGTGTAATCACTACATGCATCCTTGATCATCTGTTTCATTGTGCAGTTGTTTCTCATCAATTCTGTGAAACATTGTGTTTATCTGAAATAAATGATCTTGCTTTAACCGAGGTTATTCTGGTGTTCCCTAAATTGTTTTGAGTAGCATATCTTGGAGATGCCATTTCTTCAATTGTAGTGAGAACTGTTAAACATTTTTCCAAAATTATTTGAGACATTTTCTCTTTTTTTTGTGCTGATATTTCTGCAGGGAAACTTTTAGCTGAACGTGTGTATGTTATAGACCTTATCATAAACTGAATGATGCTGAATTGGTTAATGTATACACACAGTGCATCACGTGTATACGCATCGTGCATACATGAACCATGAACTCGGGGAAAACATGGCGGCTGCGGCCAGTATCTGACATAATTCACGAGCCTCAAAGCGGGACGTTAGATCTTCAGGCTAACATGAACCAATGAGTGACTTTCTTTTGCATCTGAGCGAGGGCGCCCTTGATTTTGACTTTAACCAGTTCGCGTCGGAGGCTGTGTATACACGCACATTTTTTTTGGGACAGCGGATCGGAGCGCGTCTAAACACGCCACAGGATTCTCGGGAATTTTGTATAGATTCCCGGTCGACGTGGCAACGAGCCATAAGCATATGGTGGAAGACGCGGTCTCCCCGGTCACGCTCTGGTGAGCACCATTGTTCGTGTTTGTGCGGTAAAAATAAACCCGCCACGGGGTTCGGAAAAACTTTTTTATTCCCGGTGCGAACTGGTTAAGTTCCATGCATAAAATCTATTTTGGTCAAGGATGTTAATCAAAACTCTTAATTCTTTTCATAACAGGAGATTAGCAGCCATAACATCAGCCCTCTACTGACGGACGTCCAGGGATCTTCAAGATCTGTGTGCAACCTGAGATCTGTCAATGACCAGCTACAGAGATGGTTAGAAACTCATTAACCCTAACCCTCCAGGGTGTTTTGGCTAGAAACCCTGCCAGACGCATCAGATTGCATCGTTTGTCAAAGTGACTTGGCTGCCCAGTGCAGCAAGATCCATCTGGTCACAAATCTCAAGGCCGAACTGCTTCAGAGTCTGTAGTCACCAAACGCAGCAGGATACAACTCTGGCATTGTTCAATGGGACCAGCTCTCAATAGCCTCAGACTTGGCTGCTTATGCACTGGTGCTGACAGCTGAATGCATCAAAGTGCACCAGACTTTTCCACCTGATGCACTGTGCTGCGTCTGGCAGGGTTAGGGTTAAAGAAGCGTTCTGTGCTATGGTGTTTCTTAAAGGGACAGTATCGTCATGATCAGAGCCGTCTTTCAACAGGGCATGGAATCGGTGTCCTAGTTTAAGATGAACACAGTGACTGAAAAACTACTGGCTCGTTTATGCAGCAGCAACGGTAATATGACCTTATCATGTGGGTATTATTTTCAGTCACTGAGTTAATCTAAAACTAGCACTCCGATTCCATGCCCTGTTAATTTTGACGATACTGCCCCTTTAAGTGTCTGTGTGTGACAGGTTACCTACATGTAAATTTGTTTATCTCTGCAATGTTTAAATTTGATCCATTTGTACATACTGTGTACAGTTTAAATGAGCATCAAAAATAAATATCGGCAAAGAATAACTGTACATTTATTTATTCAAGCCTTTTCTGTTCGCTGCATTTTCAGCCTCTTTTGGAAGTGATGAAGAAGTTAAATCATACATGAATGAAAAACAAGCAAGTAGAAGTCAGGATTGTTGAAATAATTTTACATTTTAACATTTGATTGCTAAGCTTTTATGGTCTGATAAACCCAGTCCAAAAGAATTTGGTTTGACCCAAAATTACGTCTTATTGACGAAAAAGAGGTTTTCATTATTATACATAAAAACTATTTATGAAGAAATATAATTATTTGACCATGTAATGAGAAAAGTTTGAAAACTGTTATCCCAGATCAATGCAACCCTAACCTTCTACAGGCGTTTTACTGGCATCCTGCTGAATGCAACACAATCCAACAACAGAAGAAGTGTGCAGGGCTGCTCAATGCAACAAGATCTACCAGCTAGAACAATGGTTCTTTCTCCTGAAGACAATCAGAGCATACTGATCGAAAAGTCGAGTTGTAACCTCCAGATCTTTTCAGAACTAATTACTACTCAATAGAGAATTTCACATGGTGTCACTGCAATTAGTCTTACTAAATGGTTCTTTTGTTCTCTGCTGAGGACAACAAGATGCAACAACTTTGGATATTTGTTGCATATTGTTGCATTGAGCATGGTTAGGGTTAATGTGTGTTGTTTCACCACTAGGCGGTAAACAATATGTGATAATCCCTTGCTTAAAACCCCTGTGAAATATTTTGTTGCACTGTAAAAAAAATAAATAAAAATAAAACAGTGACTGGTTTTGTATTTTTTTCTTAATGTTATTTAATATTTAATTAATTACACTTCATATATTCATCCTTAGACATTTGTCTCATGTGATGGTGAATACTTTCCTTGAACCTATTAAAAAAGGTTAAATTTATGGTTTTTTGTTTAAAGATAATTTAAATCTCAGGGCCCAGATTTGATATCCCTGTACCGTACTATATGACATAAATTGTAATGTACAATCTAATGATATTTGGTATGAATGAAAGATAAAGCATGTTTTATATCAATGATTATTTTGTACTTAATAACACTTTTCAGAATTTATTTGAGGTAGTTCTTGTGTTTTTTTCAAGTCTTTCAGTGGACAGTAAACCATTGGTTGTCTTATTATCTGATAATGTTTTGATCTGGATCCACCAGCAGGGATGGATACAGGATAGCTAGTACATGTATGGACACGCACGGCCAAAAAGAGAGATGTACTCTGCTGACAAACGGAAACACACCAGAGAGTGTATAATTATGGTTAATTTTTCACCCATGATGAGAAGGAGAACCCCCATTTCCAGTATAGGTTTCACCTATGTGTCAAAAACATGTCTCCACGCAAAAAGCATGATTCAACCATTTTGAGTTGAATATTCTGCCGTAAAATCAATTTATCTACCCGAGTATTTGGACAAGAATAATAACATTGTGGTTTCATTTTTGTCTGTTTTTCCCCACGTGGGGAAAGTTCGATCACTTTTGTCCCATCTGAGCATGACTTGACATCAATCTTGAATTAACATCCGGTGAAAATACAACCACATAGCTGGCTTGTATGACGGGAGGATCAATTTCTGAATTTACTTATAATACAAAATATTTTCTGGCAACATGTTGTAAAATGTAGACATTTAAAAAAATATATATATAAAAAAGAAAGTTAAAAGTGTCAAGGGTGTATTTATATGATTTTCAACAATTTGTTTCATGAATAAAATGTGGGAAAAAATACTTCTGCACTAGCCGGGAATTGAACCCGGGTCTCCCGCGTGGCAGGCGAGAATTCTACCACTGAACCACCAGTGCCACGGAAAACGCTTGATATATGTACTGTGATAAAGAATGAATAAATACATTGCTCATAATCAGACGACTGTTTTAGTGCACAATATAAATCAATCGTAACAGCGCAATCGTGCTGTACAATAGAATACGCGCATTACGCGTAAGCTGTATGGAGTATCAACTTTAAACAGCCGTATTATCAAAGTATTTCATAGTCTTATATCCTGTATTCTATATGCTATCATAAGCGATTAAGTTATTTAGGTACCAGTTTAATGTTTACATGCGTTCACAGGATCGAGGTTCAACATTTACTGCACATTTGTAAATACCAGGTTTGTAGATGGTAAATTTCGGGGCTGCTGTTTCACCGGTCATTTATAAGGAAAGTTCATTATTGGTAATTAACAGATTATCAAATTAACGATTTATTAATAATCTAAAATTAAAAACTTACTTGCCAACTTGGTGTAAAATGGATCCATGCATGGTACACGTTAGTCACTTAGTGGCACGGACTTGCCCCACCAGTGTAGCACGGACCTGTATCCTGGTCCTGGATACAGGTCCGTGCCACACTGGTGGGGCAAGGCAGGCACGGACCTGATTCAAAGCGCGCAAATTGACGATATTTCAACTTTTTTGACACACTAGACACTTTCCTTACATGTCTAACTATCATAACGGCTAAAAAATTTTACTTACATTTAAATTTTGTGATATCATATATCATGGGACCGAAAATATTACTACGCGATGCGCTGCAGTTTGCAGATTTCAACGAAGGCGGCCAAGAAAGGATACGGAGGGAGTCCAGTGTATTGGCCCTAGAATTAGCTAGGATGATTCTATCGTGAATAACATAACAATAGGATCATCGTAGCTACCCTAGAATGCCTGAATGGGACTACTATTACTAATACTAACATTCATGACCATTGTAAACAATGTTGGATTATAATTAAATGTAATTTTTCTTTTTCTGTTCTCCAGTCAGAACATGCAGAATAATGAGCTTGTTCCTGCGGTGATACAAGAATAAGCCTTATCGGAATTGTGCGCGCAATGAATTATGGGAGTTGGGTTTGGAAAAAAGTTGTAAACAATCGCACACGTTTGTGCACAAAAGTCAATGGAGGAGAAAGGTGATCGGCCAGAAAATTGAAGTTTTTTACGTGTTACAGCGTTTGCTTACAACTCAACTCCCATAATTCATTGCACGCACAATTCCGATAAGGCTTATTCTGGATGATATGGGGTCTTGAGCTCATCAAACCCTTAATTTTCCCAGTTGCCAAGGTAATCTGGGATTCGGGTGAACAAGATGAATTGGCTAGTCTTTTATGCTGGAAAGAATTGTTCCATCCAAAATGGACGTGCTCTGACAGCAAAGGTGAAGTTCAGCAGAAGAAAGTCATGTATGGGATTATACAAGGTGTTGTTCAGAGGATGAAGGTTGAGGTCATCTCGGTGAGTGAAAGTGAGTCTTTTGATTTCAATTATTCTGTCTGAATTTTCAATTCCAAAATGTTTTCAAATCCCTAAAATGTTTGGAAAGAATGTCTTATCCAACCGCCACTTTTTTAATAAGGGTTTTTTGCAATTTTTTTGCAACCACTAACCAGTTAAAAAATAATTATATCGATTTTGGGGGGACAGACAGCAAAAAATATCTTTAAAAATCCACTTTTATGATGGTTTTCAGACTTTATTTCCCTTGTTTCATGAATAAAATGTGGGAAAAAATACTTTTGCACTAGCCGGGAATTGAACCCGGGTCTCCCGCGTGGCAGGCGAGAATTCTACCACTGAACCACCAGTGCCATGGAGAAAGCTTGATATATGTACTGTGATAAAGAATGAATAAATACATTGCTCATAATCAGATGACTGTTTTAGTGCGCAATATAAATCAATCGTAACAGCGCAATCGTGCTGTACAATAGAATACGCGTATTACGCGTAAGCTGTATGGAGTATCAACTTTAAACAGCCGGGGTGTCGTGGCCGAGCGGTCTAGCTTACCGGATTCAAGTTCTGGTGTTAGCAACATAATGTGGGTTCGAATCACGGCCGTGACACTTGTGTCCTTGAGCAAGACACTTAATCATAATTGCTTCTCTCCACCCAGGGGTTAAATGGGTACCTGTGAAGGCAGAGTTGGTTTGCTCTATATGCGCTAGAAATGGCAGCAATTGAGCTGTATACTCCCCAGGGAGCTGAGATGGTTTCAGGAATGATTTATGAGCCTTATGAGCAGGGATAATAATATAATGCACCTTGAGCACCACTTAGTTGGTGGATACGTGCGCTATATAAATCCACACATTATTATTATTATTATTATCAAAGTATTTCATAGTCTTATATCCTGTATTCTATATGCTATCTAATTGCGGTGACACCATGTGGAATCTCAATTGGTAGTATTTCTGAAAAGAACTGGGAATTTTAACTCGGCGTTTCGATCAGTGTGCTCTGATCGTCCTCAGAGAATGATCGATCCTCAGGATCGCCCCTCATTCTCCTGAGGACTATCAGAGCACACTGACCGAAACGTCGAGTTGTACCTCCAGTTCTTTTCAGAACTAATTACTACTCAATTGAGCATTTCACATGGTGTCACCGCAATTACTCTTACGTAAAGATGCATGATGATTGTTTAAAGGGACAGTATCGTCACGATCAGAGCAGACTTTCAACAAGAATAAGCCTTATCGGAATTGTGCGCGCAATGAATTATGGGAGTTGAGTTTGGAAAAAAGTTGTAAACAAACGCACACGTTTGTGCACAAAAGTCAATGGAGGAGAAAGGTGATCGGCCAGAAAATTGAAGTTTTTTACGTGTTACAGCGTTTGCTTACAACTCAACTCCCATAATTTATTGCACGCACAATTCCGATAAGGCTTATTCTGGATGATATGGGGTCATGAGCTCATCAAACCCTTAATTTTTCCAGTTGCCAAGGTAATCTGGGATTCGGGTGAACAAGATGAATTGGCTAGTCTTTTATGCTGGAAAGAATTGTTCCATCCAAAATGGACGTGCTCTGACAGCAAAGGTGAAGTTCAGCAGAAGAAAGTCATGTATGGGATTATACAAGGTGTTGTTCAGAGGATGAAGGTTGAGGTCATCTCGGTGAGTGAAAGTGAGTCTTTTGATTTCAATTATTCTGTCTGAATTTTCAATTCAAAATGTTTTCAAATCCCTAAATGTTTGGAAAGAATGTCTTATCCAACCGCCACTTTTTAATAAGGGTTTTGCAATTTTTGCAACCACTAACCAGTTAAAAAATAATTATATCGATTTTGGGGACAGACAGCAAAAATATCTTTAAAAATCCACTTTTATGATGGTTTTCAGACTTTATTTCCCTTGTTTCATGAATAAAATGTGAAAAAATACTTTTTCTTGCCGGAATTGAACCCGGGTCTCCCGCAGCAGGCGAGAATTCTACCACTGAACCACCAGTGCCATGGAGAAAGCTTGATATATGTACTGTGATAAAGAATGAATAAATACATTGCTCATAATCAGATGACTGTTTTAGTGCGCAATATAAATCAATCGTAACAGCGCAATCGTGCTGTACAATAGAATACGCTAGACATGCTGTAAGCTGTATGGAGTATCAACTTTTAAACAGCCGAGAATTGTCGTGGCGGCGGTCTAGCTTACCGGATTCAAGTTCTGGTGTTAGCAACATAATGTGGGTTGAATCACGGCCGTGACACTTGTGTCCTTGGAGCAAGACACTTAATCATAATTGCTTCTCCACCCAGTTAAATGGGTACCTGTGAAGGCAGAGTTGGTTTGCTCTATATGCTAAAAATGGCAGCAATTGAGCTGTATACTCCCCAGGGAGCTGAGATGGTTTCAGGAATGATTTATGAGCCTTATGAGCAGGGATAATAATATAATGCGCCTTGAGCACCACTTAGTTGGTGGATACGTGCGCTATATAAATCCACACATTATTATTATTATTATTATCAAAGTATTTCATAGTCTTATATCCTGTATTCTATATGCTATCTAATTGCGGTGACACCATGTGGAATCTCAATTGAGTAGTAATTAGTTCTGAAAAGAACTGGGGGTACAACTCGACGTTTCGATCAGTATGCTCTGATCGTCCTGAGGACGATCAGAGCATACTGATCAGAGCATACTGATCGAAACGTCGAGTTGTACCCCCAGTTCTTTTCAGAACTAATTACTACTCAATTGAGATTCCACATGGTGTCACCGCAATTAGTCTTACTTATCATCCTCACCATGCAAAGCTACAAGTTTTACCTATATGCTATCATAACCGATTAAGTTATTTAGGTACCAGTTTAATGTTTACATGCGTTCACAGGATCGAGGTTCAACATTTACTGCACATTTGTAAATACCAGGTTTGTAGCTGGTAAATTTCGGGGCTGCTGTTTCACCGGTCATTTATAAGGAAAGTTCATTATTGGTAATTAACAGATTATCAAATTAACGATTTATTAATAATCTAAAATTAAAAACTTACTTGGTGTAAAATGGATCCATGCATGGTACACGTTAGCCGCATGACCATGACGACTAGTGTGGCACGGACTTGCCCCACTAGTGTGGCACGGACCTGTATCCTGGATACAGGTCCGTGCCACACTGGTGGGGCAAGGCACGGACCTGATTCAAAGCGCGCAAATTTACGATATTTCAACTTTTTTGACACACTAGACACTTTCCTTAAATGTCTAACTATCATAACGGCTAAAAAATTTTACTTACATTTAAATTTTGTGATATATGGGACCGAAAATATTATACTACGCGACGCGCTGCAGTTTGCAGATTTCAACGAAGGCGGCCAAGAAAGGATACGGAGGGAGTCCATTGTATTGGCCCTAAAATTAGCTAGGATGATTCTATCGTGAATAACATAACAATAGGATCACCGTAGCTACCCTAGAATGGGACTACTATTACTAACATTCATGACCATTGTAAACAATGTTGGATTATAATTAAATGTAATTTTTCTTTTTCTGTTCTCCAGAACAATGAGCTTGTTCCTGCGGTGATACAAGAATAAGCCTTATCGGAATTGTGCGCGCAATGAATTATGGGAGTTGGGTTTGGAAAAAAGTTGTAAACAAACGCACACGTTTGTGCACAAAAGTCAATGGAGGAGAAAGGTGATCGGCCAGAAAATTGAAGTTTTTTACGTGTTACAGCGTTTGCTTACAACTCAACTCCCATAATTTATTGCACGCACAATTCCGATAAGGCTTATTCTGGATGATATGGGCTCATGAGCTCATCAAACCCTTAATTTTTCCAGTTGCCAAGGTAATCTGGGATTCGGGTGAACAAGATGAATTGGCTAGTCTTTTATGCTGGAAAGAATTGTTCCATCCAAAATGGACGTGCTCTGACAGCAAAGGTGAAGTTCAGCAGAAGAAAGTCATGTATGGGATTATACAAGGTGTTGTTCAGAGGATGAAGGTTGAGGTCATCTCGGTGAGTGAAAGTGAGTCTTTTGATTTCAATTATTCTGTCTGAATTTTCAATTCCAAAATGTTTTCAAATCCCTAAAATGTTTGGAAAGAATGTCGTATCCAACCGCCACTTTTTAAGGGTTTTTTGCAATTTTTTTGCAACCACTAACCAGTTAAAAAATGATTATATCGATTTTGGGGGGACAGACAGCAAAAAATATCTTTAAAATCCACTTTTATGATGGTTTTCAGACTTTATTTCCCTTCTAAAAAAATCCTCCGCTTCAGAAAAAAGAAGAATCATATTATATTTGCCACCACTCATGTACAATGACTGTGTTGCCCACTAATGGGGAAGGTGACAAGATTAGAATGACATGACTGAGGAAGTCATTGTACAATGTATACCAAAAATGCCTGATTTTTCATTAAATAAATATCCTAGAATAATTTGAAGTATATGTCTATCATCATCTATATGTTCTCCACCTTACTGAGCAGGTAAGATTACTTCGCTAATAAAACAAAATATTGATGTGTTTGCTAAGTATATCACAATTATTGTAAACAGATCTCTTTCTTCCGGTTGTTTCCCTAATAGCCAGAAGGTTGCTCATGTTAAACCACTCCTAAAGAAACCCAATTTGGACAAGGAAGTTTTCAAAAATTACCGACCAGTAGCGAATTTAAAGTACCTTGGAAAAACAATCGAGCGAGTTGTTTCATCACGGATCTCTGACCATGTTCGTGCTAATAACCTGTCGGACACATTTCAGTCAGCCTACAAACCATTTCATGGAACGGAAACTGCTCTTCTTCGCGTCAACAATGACATTTTATCTGCCATGGATGAGGGGAAAATCACTGCATTAGTTTTGTTAGACTTAAGTGCCGCTTTTGACACTGTCGGTCATAAAATCCTTCTCTCCCGCCTTCAATATCATCTTGGAATACATGACACAGCCCTGGATTGGTGTAAGTCCTACCTTTTAAATAGGCCTCAGCATGTTTGTATTGGTAATGCTATCTCCGAGCCTGTTACTCTTGACTATTCTGTACCCCAAGGCTCTGTGCTCGGCCCCCAGTGGTTTACTGTTTATACCTTTCCAGTTCGTGATATCATTTTGAAGTATAATTTAAATTACCATGTTTACGCTGATGACACGCAGCTTTACATTACTTTTAAATCTTCTCAAGAACCTGCCGATTCCTGCATTAAAACACTGGAGAAATGTATTCAAGAGATTCGAAGTTGGATGAGACAAAACTTCCTGAAATTGAGCGATGAAAACAGAATTTGTTCTATTTGGATCACGCCAGCAATTGTCTAAAGTTTCTCTTCCATTTATTACAATTGGTGACTGTGAATAACCCCCTCATTACATGCACGTAATTTGGGTGTTATATTTGACTCGACAATGACTTTAAAACCACATATCTCAACATTGTTATATCATCATTTCATATCAGAAATATAAGCGAATTAGGAAATACATGAATAAAAGTCCTGCTGAACAAATTATACATGCATATGTCACATCACGGCTCGATAACGGGAATGCTCTCCTAAACGGTCTTCCACAGAATCAAATATCACGACTTCAGCACATACAAAACACAGCAGCTCGTGTTGTGACTTTGTCCAAAAGTCATGCCATATCACGCCAATCTTGAAAGAACTGCACTGGCTTCCTGTTTCACAGAGAATTGTTTTTAAACTTATGCTAATTGTTCACAAATCTTTTAATAACATTGCTCCAATTTATATTTCTGAACTACTTAAAGTCTACACTCCATCACGCAATTTGCGCTCCAGCAACATGTCACTCCTCAAGGAACCAACTTCAAAAGCGGAACTGGGGTGATAGGTCGTTTTCTGTCGCAGCTCCGAGACTCTGGAATCATCTTCAACTAAACTCAAATCTTGTCATAGTATAACCAGATTCAAGTCGATGCTTAAAACTCATCTTATGTCACAACTCTTCAAAGATGATGTATATTTGTAATTGCATTGTAGGTACATGTATCTCGGTACATAATTTGTTTTGTTTTCCCTATGCTATCATTGTATATTGTTTGTATTAATGTTTTTCTTTGTTTCCAGCTGTAGCAGGGTGGATATGTGCGCGCTAATAATCTTTATTATTATTATTATTATTATTAGTTATGCTATCATTGTAGATTGTTTGTATTCATGTTTTATCTTTGTTTCCGCGCCTTGAGCGCCCAGCAGGGTGGATATGTGCGCGCTACAAATCTTTATTATTATTATTATTATTATTATTATTATTATTATTATTATAATGAAGGAGATTGGCGGTTGGATACGACATTCTTTCCAAATGTTTCAGAGTCTAGGTAGTTATTCACAAAATATTTATTTAAAGAAAATCTCTTTGCATAATGAAAAATCATGTTTGCATATAAACCAATCCACTTGGTCTTCTCAGAACCAACCCATTTTAAGAACTCAAATAGAATTTCCGTGGTCTTACCGCAAATCTTTCTTAGATTGAAAGACATGTCAACAACTAGTGTTAATGTGTATGGACAAAATATTTCATATAAATAATATGATTTTGTTTTTAATTTGTCTTGTTTAACCCTCCTACTTTAGCTGTACTTTAGTGGCAAGTAACTATAGTGGTCAAAACCAGACAACTGCCTGTTTTGACTGTTGACCCAAATGTGCACACAGGAGCATTTTTGACTGCCATTTTGACTGCCATTTTGACCACCCTGAACAATATCAGACAATGCATCTACCAGTCAAAAACAGTCAACTCATTTTGACCTGTAAATGTACTTAATATACACGTAAGGTTTGACTTTTAAGTGCATTAGATATACCATTAGTATATCTAAGAGTAATTGTGGTGACACCATGTGAAATGCTCAATTGAGTAGTAATTAGTTCTGAAAAGAACTGGAGGTTACAACTCGACGTTTCAATCATTATGCTCTGATCGTCCTCAGGATCATCCTCTGATTGTCCTCTGATCGTCCTCTGATCTCCTGAGGACGATCAGAGCATACTGATCGAAACGTCGAGTTGTACCTCCAGTTCTTTTCAGAACTAATTACTACTCAATTGAGCATTTCACATGGTGTCACCGCAATTACTCTTACTTATCCTCCTCACCATGCAAAGCTACAAGTTCTACCCATTACCGGTAGTATATCAACATTTTGACTGATTTTGACAATTGCAGTCACAGAAGGGTTAATAGTCATTTGTATTTTTCCTGTTTTGCATTTCAGATGAGCAGAAGTCCAATCGAAGTCTGCCTGTGTGTCACTGTGAATCATTTAGCAATCAATCCAGAATGTTTCCAAGCAGAACATGGAATGGATTCTAGTTACTGATTTCCTGATTGTCAAGCACATCCAGAAATGAGCACCTATTATATCCTGTTGCTGACCACCGAGGCTGGCTGGAGTTGCTGACCACCATATTTTTGGACATCGTACCTTGGTTAGTGGATGCCCTGTTTTATTTGCCATGCACATTTGGCCACGCTGTTTTTCAGTGATTAACAAATTTGGATAATTGGCAATGATGGTAAAATAAATCTAAATTTTTGGTCAATTCTTAACTATCAGCAGTATTTGTCAATTGTCCAAAAAAAAAATATTGAAATCACTGGGCTAATTTTTTACACGCTTACCTAAAGAGTAAAGACTACAATCCCTATTTGTTTTACCCCTCTCCATGTTTTTGTTGTGTACCAAAATTGATAGCCACCCTATATCCGCCCTTGTAACAGTGACAACATCTAAATTACTTTTTCCCTTGTATAAAATGCAGAATTTTCTTGCCACAAATTTCTTAATCAGTGGTGTTATTACATGTTTTATATATATATAAGTGCCAACAGACTTTTATTTGATATTCTCTTTACTGAATAAGAAATTCTCTTTACTGAATAAGAAATTCTCTTTACTGAATAAGAAATTCTCTTTACTGAATAAGAAATTCTCTTTACTGAATAAGAAATTCTCTTTACTGAATTAGAAATTCTAATTCTCTTGTTTAAAAAAGAAAGGTTGAAAATAAACCCTATATGAATAATACATGAAACTGATTTTCATTTTTCTTTTGAAGTGGACAGCTTGTATCCTTGTTCCCATTCCATATATATAGTAGCCATTGTTCTGGCTGAATGAACATTTAATAATAAGCATGTGTTTGAGTTTAATTATGAACCTTAGAATGGAACATGAACAAAGTGGGATTTGAACCCAGGACCTACTATTCCAGTAACAAGTGTTAACCACTTGCTCTTCTTAATAAACTGTGTTTGAGTTTTATTATAAACCTTAGAATGGAACATGTGCAAAGTAAAACATGTTTTGAGTGGGATTTGAACCCAGGACCTACTATTCCAGAGTCACAAGACTTGACCACTGGACCACTGGCTCTTCTTAATAAACTTCTGTTTGAGTTTTATTATAAACCTTACAATGGAACATGAGCTAAATACAAAATATTTTAATTGGGATTTGAACCCAGGACGTATTAGATCAAAGTCACAAGACTTAACCACTAGCTCTTCTTCTTAAACATGTGTTTGAGTTTTATTATAAACCTTACAATGGAACATGAGCTAAATACAAAATATTTTAATTGGGATTTGAACCCAGGACGTATTAGATCAAAGTCACAAGACTTAACCACTAGCTCTTCTTCTTAAACATGTGTTTGAGTTTTATTATAAACCTTAGAATGGAACATGAGCGAAATACAAAATATTTTAATTGGGATTTGAACCCAGGACGTCACAAGTCTTAACCACTTGCTCTTATTAATAAGCATGTGTTTGAGTTTTATATAAAACCTAGGATATGTTGGGGTTACAACAAGACTTTGAAGAATTAAGGATGAATTTGTACAAACAATGATATTTTGACCACAGTGTTTATTTTAATAACATTTGCAATCATCGTATCATTTACATCAGATAATTACAGATATACAAGTTTACCATGTACAATACAATCGTAATTACGCACTCAACAATATATACATGAACCCTTCATTAGAAGGCCCCCACCCTTATCTAGATGCCACGCCCTTCATTGAATGCCATACACTACAATGTGGAAACCCTAGGGTTACTGCCTGGTGTATTTATACTACCACAACAGGGATGTGATTCAGCAGTTTTGAAAAATCCACGTAAATTTTGCTAGGGGTATTTGGGCCGCTGTTCTGAGCGTTTGCTTTGCTTTCCTTTATTGCTTTAAAATCTGAAGGATTACAACATTGCAATTTGTAAAAATCTGGAAAAATCTGGACAAATCACACCCAACTAGGACTTCATGGAGGGGTCATTACCTACTTTATGTTCCCCTTGGATGTTAGCTTAAGGCAATCTACACCATTTGTAATTGGTCAAATTTGAAATATGTGAAACTTATGAAAGTATAAATGGAAATACATCGTACCTGACAGAAGGGTTAATCTGAAGTGAAGGCAAATTTATAAATTTACTGCAAAAAGCAAAATATCCAAGAGATCTTTTGCTCTCTGATCAGTTGATATTGGTCATATCAATTTAATTATTTTTTCAATAACAATTTTCTCCTATCCTCGGAGGCAATTTCACAGAGCTGCTCAGGGGAGCAGGATGCTTGGCTGAAATAACTGCTTAGCAAGTCATGGTATTAATCAGGCAATTTATTTTACAAAATATGTTTTTTGCTGAGCAAATTGTTTTATTTAGCAGTTTTAAGCCAGTGTCGCTACTCCAGTTTTGATTCTCTTGATTTTCATAATGTATGCATTATCAAGGCATTTAAGGAAATATTTGGTAATGCAATTAATTGAAGGGCGCTGAATGGGGCCTGCAAGCCAAAAAAAAAAATTTCATTTGGTAACCAATACAAAGCCCTTTGTTACCATGTCTCACAGAGGCATATCCAGTTTGTGGTCCAAGGGGTTCAGATCAATTACTTGTCTCAAGAACCTCTCCCCATAAGACGGTTGACCTCACATCACTTATTATAATTTTAATTTCATCTTATATATTAGATCTCGGAGGAAATCCTTTCTGCCTCCCATCACCTTGCAATTACACTGGTTTCATATAATAAGAATGCGTCATATAAATTATATAATATATTATGCAATATGGGTTAAGTTCTGGCTTTTCACCTCACCAGTGACTTTTATACAATCAATTTAATTTATAAATAATAACAAATTTCACTACTCTACAATTTTGACAGAATCTAAAAACTATAACCTAAATTTAACTGCTAAATAAGAGGGCTTTTGGCTAATGTTTTTGTTAACCAGTTCGCGTTGGAGGCCGTGTATACACGCAATGTTTTTGCACCATGGATCGGAGAGCGTCTAAACACGCCATAGGAAACTCCGGAATATTTGTATGCATGCTCGGTTGAGCCACGCGTGTACGGTGACATGCTCGGAAGACGTGGCCACGAGCTGTGGAAGCTTCCATTAACGTGTGTGTGGGAAAAAGAAACCCGCACAGGGGCCCAGAAAAACTTTTTTTTATTCCCGACGCGAACTGGTTAAGGACAAATTCATATGTTTAACCCTAACCCCCTAGGTATTCTGGCTAGGAACCTTCCTGAATCCTCCAAAATCCATCAGTGCACTTTTGTAAACATGCCCTTATCTTCACCATGCATTTTCGCTGATCTTTGGCCTGTACTTCTTGCCAGGTAGTAATATTGTCCCATTTGAAGAGGTGAAAGTACCAGTTTACAACAGTGCTGAATTTTTCCAAAAAAGTGCCCCTTGGAGGATTTTGGAGGATATGGGGTGGTTACTGGTTAGGGTTAAAGAAAATTTAGTTATGCAGAGCTAAGAAATGGTGATATTTATGAATCAGTTCTTAAAATTACTTTACATGGCATTCTCCTCTGAAGACAATTAGAGCATGCTTATTGAAATGATGAGTTGCAAAAACTACCTGTTCTATTTAGAACCAACATATTTTACAACTCAAAAAAGAAAATTTACACAATGCAAACATTCCTTAGATTTTTCTTTCCACCATGGAAAGCTTCATATCTTATTTAGACAGCTGTGGTGACATTTACTCATCAATTCTCTGCTCTGGACTTTTGGCAAACCCGTTGTTGAAAAAAAAGGTGAACATACCAACATACTAAGACAGCCCAAATTGGTTTACATGGTATAATATCGAATATCGCGATACCTTTTCTTTTTTTTTCGATTATGATATCAAGAACCTTTTTAAGTTATCGAGATATCGGCAAATCGTGATTAAAAAATACATTGCGATTTAAAAAAATCAATAAAAAAAAAAATAAAAAAAAAAAAATAAAAAATAAATAAAAAAAATCGACATTGTAAGTCAAGTCAGAAATTCCATGGAAACAAAATTAGAACAGTCTTTTCAGCTTTTTGAAGTGAGAAACAAAAGCGAACTACTTCAGAAGTACATACACGCTCTGCAAATAAATTTGCGATTTATTGTAACACTTGTAGTGGGGTACATACCTGTGGTTATTAGCTCTAAAGCAATCCTGCATGAATGAAAAAAAAATCGCGATATTATTGAAAATCGCAATATATGTTTGCCGATATATCGTTGATATTACCCAAGCTTACATGTTCTTGTGGAATGAAGAAATGTCACAAACCCGTCAGATTTGCCAAATCAACAGAGCCCAGCTAATTCTGCAACAAATTCTACAATCACGTCTTTCAATTATTTCCATGCAACATGTACACTTGATGGCATTATTCGTATTCTTGAGACTGGTTAATATTATGCACAAACACGATTGCGAGCGAAATATGACAGCAAAAGATTCGCACGAACCATTCGCATTTCATCTTGCGCAAATCATTTCCTGGATAATAAAAATTTGCAAAGCACACGTGTTGGTATGAACCAGCTTTAACAAGCACAGTTACACATCTGAATGGTCAAACAGGATGGTTGACGGCGATCGATTGTCCAATTTTAAGCCTATTTTTTCAGTAATCCATATCTTGTTTTTTTCAATGAACTAGCAACAAGCAAAATAAACACATCATCCTTAACCACACTAATTCCGACCTACAATTCTATGCCATCTCCCATCAACTTATTAGCAGTCATCCATTGATTTTTGCAATGTTTCGTCTTCAAAAGTAAAAATTGTACGCTTGTCCACAAATGTGTTACAGAAACAAAGACTCATTGTGTTATTCTGGTATGCATTTTTGGAAAAAAGAAAGGGGAGATGTTGGAAATACCAGCCATTCTGTACACTTCCAAATGTACAAAAATTGTGATGAGCCCAAAATATACCAAAGATATGTACCATATATATTTGTATTACCAATAGTTTAGTTAAAGGGACAATGTCATCACAATCAACAGGGCATGGAATCAGAGTGCTAGTTTTAGATTAATTCAGTGACTGAAATAATGCCCCACATGATAAGGTCATATTATCATTGCTGCTGCATAAATTAGCCAGTAATTTTCAGTCACTATGTTCATCTTAAACTAGGACACCAATTCCATGCCCTGTTGAAAGTCGGCTCTGATTGTGACGATACTGTCCCTTTAACTGCTTTATATTATGTACTAAATACTTGGTAATAAATACATCCATTATTTATGCATTGTCAAATCCAATTTTTCCTGAGTGTTTGTATTAATTCTTGCAAGCATAGAGATATAAACTTTGAATAGTGGATTTGGAATTATGCTGGCTGGTTAAGCTGAACAAATACTGTAAATTGCAATGTGATTATCTACAAGGAGACAACGTCAGATAAAATTGATGTAAGTCGGCTCAGTATCTAGTCTCAAACAGTTTTGTTGTGTAATTTGTGGATATGCTCATCCCAAAAGCCACAAAAAAAAGAAGAGTGACCCAGGGGAAGTACAACACTTATTTTATGAAGGTAAATTAAATAAATAATTATCTGTTGCAAACTGCTAACCAAATACCAAACCAAAAGGAGTGTCAGTATAAATACGATCAAGAGTCTTTTTCAAATTACAGGCTTTTGAAAAGTTTCTTCTAGGAATGAAACTTGAAGCCACTTACATTTTTGTTTATAAATTAAATCACAGAGCTAATGAAATTTGAAGGAAAAAATTACAAAATAATAATTTTTGGTGAGCTTTTTTGGAGAGGAGGGATGTAAAAAAAAAATGTAAAAATAAAAGATGATTCTTTTATGTCTTACACATTGCTGCTTGACGAAATAATAGTTACATATTGAAGTTCTACTAGTGTAGCATATTCATCTAAATTCACTTTAAAATCATTGTTAAAACACAATTGGTTTTTTTTTTTAATAAATTGATTTGCTTTCAAATTGATTTTGGTGAAGTTGACAACACAGATATTACAACATTTAAATAATACCTTCTGCGAATTATACTTGTGCAAAAACTAACTCAATAATCACCATATCACTGACAGAATATGTATTGCCTAGATAAAAATAAACACTGAATAACTGCTTCTAAAATCACACATTATGGCAATCAAAAATTGCACTGGGTTTTTCACCTCTTAGTTTAAAATTCCACAATGCGTAATATGATAAAATAATAAACTCCCACGCTTGCTTTAGATGTAATCTTGTACATTTTCCCCCCTAACTCAACAAATGAAAGTGATCAGATGATTTACTTCTTTTGTCCAAAAAGGTTTTAAAATGGAAGTGTTTTTGGTTATTCAAGTTGTATAAAAATGTTAATGGGGAATTTTAATGTTTTTATTTTCCCCATCTTTATGTTACAATTATATAATATTTATATAACATGCACTGTGCAATCAAAGAAAATAACAGATTGGCACTGTTATAATTTACAGCCAATTGTCTGGTTCCCTAACTGCCAATTGAATATCAATATCAATATCAATAATTGCGAAAGGCACCAGTCTTCTTGGGACATAAGCCTCGATTTGAATCCCATAGACTTGTGTTTAACCCTTTCATTACCGATTTATTTTTTCAACAGGATGTCCCACTGGTTACCGAATTGTTTGACCAGTCATGCATGAATTCACACATTATTGCACAACAGTATGCATCCATTTACAGGCACTTTTTCTAAACTTGTTTTTCTTCATGAAGAATTTGTTGGAGAAAGATATATTCAATGAAATGATTGTTGCTTATGAAATTCCCTTTCATATGATACCAAAATCATTGGCATTGCATATAAAATGATCGGATTATTTATTTTACTTCCCCTGACTTCGTTGCACAAACACAAAGAGCATTTTGTACACAAGTGTATGGCGTTCCATAGCACAAATGGCCATTGAAAGGATTGACTTGTATTATGTCTGATTTCTATAATAGCAACATGTAGGTTGGGCTGTACCATTAGAAAGATAAGGAATCAGTCTTTCCAACCTAACATGGGTATGGACTGCGAAGAAGGGAAAAAATACAGCCGTTTTAAAAGCTGGTCATGATACTCCCAATTAAGTGCTGTGTGTGTGGTGACCTTGGTCGACTAAAGTCGCCAATGGTAAGCAACATGGGGTATGTGTGTTGTCGACAGTGAAAGGGTTAAGAGAACCCAAGATAGCTGTATTGCGATAAAGATCATTCCACATCCAGGTTTATGTATAAAGTTAGACACTGGTATCCGCTCAGTGCACATCGTGTCTTGATGATAGCCACTTTGGCGTCGTGTGAGCGATGTGCGTACACTTTATGTGCGTATGTTACGGTACTAAGCGCGCATGTACTTCTACCAGCCAATGATCACTGGAGATATTCCTCGCGTACGCACATCAACTGAAAAATATGCAAACCGCGATGCACTATCGCTGCCCTTTCACCCACAGTGGTCTAACAACATGTGCCCTCAGTGGCTCATGCACGGTACGAATACTGATAATATGGGTACAATTTGATATGATCCTTACCTCAAATCATTTCTATTGACATTGTAGTCATGAATTGCTGTCATGAACACTAACAACAAAAACATTTTGATAATTTTGCGATGGATTTTGCTTTCTACTTGCAGTGCCAAGATCCAAATTCATTAAACTGCTAAAACAGAAAATATATTGCCAAAGAAGTATATGTGATAAGCAAACTACCAGCTAAATAATGATATATAATGGGAATTTTTAGCTGGTAACCAATTCACTAAGTTAAGCAAATGTTTCTATCGAGTAGTTCAATGGAACTGTCTTCCGATTCCTTGTAGAGATCCCTTGCATACTACCATCAACCTACCTCATGTTCTCAACAACTACCTGTTAAGAACTTCCCGTTGCTGATGATTCTGGTTGAGGAAGTATCGGAGAAACAATCGGAATGGATGATCCCTGTAAGATGGCAGGGTTGAGAAGGAACGGAACTTGTGCTGTCTGCTGTGCATCTTTGCCCCCTGGGAGCGACCCAAGATATGACAATGGCGGCTGTAAAATGATATTAGGCTGGCTTGTCACCGGGTTGGTATCTTTTGCCACCTTTGGGGTGGGGGTAGTCTTGGGTGGCGGTTGTTTATTTTTGTCTTCTACTTTTGTGGGTGTGGTTTCCTGTGCGGCTGGGGTTTCTGCTTCTGGGTAAAGAAAACATGAATTTTGGCTCATTTATTCGGAAGGGAATAGAATTTTTTTTATAAAAGCTGACAAGCTTTGTCATTCTCATCAAATTTCTTCCAGTCTAGATAACAGGGAACAATTTTGTTCAAAATGATATACAGGAACATTGTTTAAGCAGAACTATTTGTGTGTGTACATTATGCTAATTTTGATTATTAAATCATAAATTCAATTAGCAAAATTGTGAATTCTGTGTAGCATTTGGCTATGCGATACAAGTATAATCAACAAGCTTAATACAAATTGATTGCCTTGTCAAACAATAACACCTTACTCACATGTGCGTATGACGTGCGTGTGACGTGCGTTTGACGTGTGTGATATGTGCGTTTGACACGAGTGTGATGTGCATTTGACACGAGTGTGATGTGCGTTTGAGTGAGGGCGCACTCTGTTTCTAAGAGCATGCAATATCATATGCATTAGTTCTATTACTGAGCAGCATGATATTCTTTCACCCAGGGGTATAAATAGGTACCTGTGAGGGTAGAGGTTGATATTGTGGTTGAAAAAGCTTCTGATGCGCTATGGTAGCTCAGGGCTGTATACTCCCCAGGGAGCTGAGAAAGTTTAAGGATTGATATTGGCCCAATGACCAGGGATAATAATGTAAAAGCGCCTTGTATCCTTTGGCAACTTGGCGCTCTATAAATCCAGTTATTATTATTATTATTATGAAGACATTATTTCATTCAAGATTTCTAGACAATCTTACCTTCTGATTTTATATTGACTGCGTTTGGCTCTTCTTTACTGGGTGAACCATCTCTCACAATGCCAGCTGGTGAAGGGGCACTGGTAGCCACACTGCTGGGTGTTGGCTCTTTACTTACGGCTACAATAATATGAGAGAGATTGTAAATTACTTTCAAGAAGTATTCCTTGTGTTTCTGCTGATGAAAATAATTCATTTGCATCTGACAATTTTTGAAGATGAAAACATTTTGTTTTATAGAGCTCTAAAAAGTCTCAATGGATGAAGTTCAAATATCTGCTATGTAAAATATCTGCTCAGAGCACATTATCACCCTCGCTTATTCCAGAGCACATTATCACCCTCGCTTATTCCCTTTCAAAATTATGTTGTTAATTATAAATGTCATTAAAAATAGAACAAGGCACTAACTTTTATAACTGTTTCTAATTTTGAAAAATACGTACCAGGCTCATGCGGTTTAAAGACTTCATTCTTAAGTCCTGGCAGGAAACAGTCGATTCTCTCCCATGTAAAAACCCAGAGTTGGCAATTCTGACCTCTCTCTGCACTGGTGTCTTCGTGGAACACGCCCGCTGTGTCCATCACAAGAAGCATGTTCTTCAGAGATTCCGGAATGGCTTCGTACTGGTATAAAATATAAATAATTTGTTAGCAGTCTGTCACATGGTCTAAAGGACAATGTTGCAAGAAATGACAAGAGCAGACTTTCAACAGGGCATGGAATCAGTGTCCTAGTTTAAAATGAACTTTGACTGAAAATTACTGGCTCATTTATGCAGTAGCAACGGTAACACTGGTCTACAGCCAAAATGCTTCCGAAACAAATGAAGTCAAACTTGACTAATTATGGGTCACTGATAATGGAAATGATGCTTAAAATTGTTGATTGGCTCTAGTTTTCAAGATATAGTACCGTGTGAAACAACCTTAAACACACGAAAAGACATAGGTTTACAATTCATGATTAAAAATCTGCTATGTAGACCATATACATAGTATGTAAAATGTAAAAACTAATATCTTGGAAACAGTAGCCAATCAGCAATTTTAATTGTCATATTTGAATTCAGCACATCAAAATCCATAATAAATAGCACATTTTATCTCCGAAGCAGACAACTTTAAAAAAATTGTTGACCAGTGTAATATGACCTTATCATGTAGGTATTATTATCAATCACTAAGTTAATCTAAAACTTTCACTCCAATTCCATGCCCCGTTGATTGTGACGATATGGTCTCTTTAAGTATGTACCATGATTAACTTTTAAGTTATTTTAGCAAGTGAAATCTCTAAGGTAAACTCTTTCCTAAATTTAAACTGGACATTACTTCACTTTTCTTAAAAAGTGACAGCACCGCAAGGAATATCGATACTATTATCAGTTTTAACCCTAATCCTCCCAAATCCTCCCAAATCCTCCAAGGGACACTTTTTTGGAAAAAATCAGCACTATTGGAAACTGGTACTTTCACCTTTTCAAATGAGGCACAATTACTACCTGGCAAGAAGTACAGGCCATAAGTGCTGAATATGAAAGATCAACGAAAATGCATGGTGCATTTTGAAGATAAGGGCACGTTTCCAAAAGTGCACTGGAGGATTTTGGAGGATTCAGTAAGGTTCCTAGCCAGAATACCTAGGGGGTTACGGTTAAACCAAGTGAGTCACAAATTTCAACAATTTGATTATTTCTAAATTACCAATTCTAAACAATTCCTTTCCTGATGTATGCAACATATGACCCTTACCAGTAAGTCGCTCTTGTCTGCGTGCATATACTTGTCCATAAAATCAAGAATAGTCAGCCATAGAGCCGTGAACGTAGACAGTGACAGAAGGGGTGTGAGATGCTGTAAGAATACCTGTCACAATATAAAAGAGAAGGTTCATTAACCGTTCTACACATGGAGGCCACTCCGATCCACTAAATTCTGTTCTTAAGCAACCTTCAGTACATACATGTACAAGCCTGCCGTCCTTTCCAAGTAATCTTACAAAATCAAATGTGTGTCACCCAAGGCCACTGTAAATGTTTGAACATATTAGTATGGCCTGCAATGTATCAATGGGAGACCACCTTACCCTGCAATCTCAGTGGTGTGATAGTGCACAGAAGGGTAACCATAGGAGGCCACTGGCAACAACTAATGGCTTGGAGTGGCCTGAATGGGTTGTTTCAAAAATTGCACTGATTGTAGGAGGGTTAATTAAATTCTTGCTCTTAAGAATGTGAGTAAAGCACAATGCTAAAACAAAACTGAACAAAAATTGTTGTTGTATTCCTATCACAAAGACAGGATTTTCGCAACATGCGCTATATAAGAATTGTTTATTAGGTGTTTGTACGACAGTGCGAACAGCTCTTTGAAAATTTTTTGTTGTTGCTTCTTCCTTGCGAAACTTATCGAACAAAAAAAACCATAGTTGCAAAGTTCACAGATCCTTCAAACCTGACACATACGTAGACCCTAATGTGTAGTTGTCAATATAGTTGTGGCATAGTTTCAGGTAAAGTTGTGACGTCATGGTGACGTCATCAGATATCAAATTACACTAAATCAAATTTTAATATTTCAAAAAATCATCTCATGAACCACAAAAGATATTTACACAATGTTTGCATCATCTCACATATCTTGAATTATGTGACATTTCGCATACTGACATGCGCTACATAAGAATAGTTTAATATTATTTATTATTAAACATTTTGATTTTCCTAATCATACAGTCCTAAGTAGCCTTGTCATCCAACAGATAAAGGAACACAATTCCAATTTATATATTCCCGGGTGTTTTGCTAAAAGCCAAAAGTACAACGATTTTTTGGCTAGGATTCGTACCAACACTCTGTCACAGTCATCAAGAACATGGTGCCACTCATAATGTTATCGCAACCGCAACAAAATAAATACACTATTGTTCAGAATTACTTTAGGCAATAAGCCGAGACAATTTGCATGAAAAAATTGATCGGTAACAACTTTCCTTCTTCACACATCACGGGTGTGATTGGGCAGTTTTGAAAAATCCACGTAAATTTTGCTAGGGGTATTGGGGCCACTGTTGTGAACAGCGCTGGGGTGAAATCTATAGTTCTGAGCATTTGCTTTGCTTTCCTTTATTGCTTAAATCTTTAAAATCCAGAGGATCACAACCTTGCGATTTGTAAAAATTTGAAAATCCGGACAAATCACACCCCTGACAAATATTTCTGTTTTAAAGAAGCTCTTTGAAATTAGCCCAATGGGAACTCACTTTACACAGCAACGTAGCAGCTCTCATCCTCGTCTCTTCAAGACCCACAGGATCCAGTGGATTTATCTGCTCAAGAAGCTTGGATAATAACGGGAAGAGGACCTTATTGAAGCAGGATTCCCACTCCACGGCTGATAGGGTCTGAAGGTCGTGGACTAGGAGGGCTCGTTGGAGGTAGGTCAGGGCTTGCATACGCACCTGTCGACGGATGTCACAGCATAGCCTGGCAATACCTGCAGATGGGAAATCATTTCCAATTGCATCCTTCAACTATTTGGATCTGTAATTTACTGTAACAAGCTCCTTAGGCGGGATTTACAATTGCAGAAGCAGCAAGGACTGACCTCTTTAACCCTCCTACACATGGAGGCCACTCCGAACCACTAAATTCTGTTCTTTAGCAACCTTCAATACATACATGTACAAGCCTGCTGTCCTTTCCAAGTAATCTTACAAAATCAACTGTGTGTCACCCAAGGCCACTGTAAATGTTTGAACATATTAGTATGGCCTACAATATATCGATGGGAGACCACCTCACCCTGAAATCTCAGTGGTGTGACAGTGCACAGAAGGGTAACCCTAGGAGGCCACTGGCAACAGCTAATGGCTTGGAGTGGCCTGAATGGGTCATTTTAAATGAAGGCATTTTAAAAGCCAGCCAGAGGCATGTGAAAAGCTAATGAGAGTTTTATCCTTGAAACCTGTGCGTTGAAATTGAACTGGTGACGAAGAGAGAAAACCAGGAGTCCACTAAATTCCTGTAAGTTTGTTATTATTTATGTATAAATTTACTACGTTATTAGAGTGGGAACTGTGTTAACCCCAAATAATCTAACTTTGAGTGGTAATTAAAATGTAATATGGTGCAAGCATAGCCTAGAAAGATATTCGTGGTTAATTTGCAGGGTTTTAGTTTGGGACTGAACCTTTCCCGACTGGACCGCAGCGGCGGACCCAGTGCTTGGGACTGAGGGTGATGACCTGGCCGTACCGCAGCGGCGGACCGAGAAGTCGACCAACAAACGAGGAGAGACGACGGCAGAGATCCCAAGGTGGAAGCCAGTCGTTCGACATTATTTATTTACTTATATTTGTATAAACCGTGATTGTAGGAGAATTCAGTTGTGATGAGGACCTAAGAGAAAATAATTGAGAATCCTGATTGTACTTGTAAACATAAAACCAGGGGTGTAAATAAAAACAATGTGAATAGTGTATAGAAAAATCGTGTGACAGGCCAATTACTAAGTGTGACAGCGTCTTGATAGGAGCCGAGACTACCGAGGGTCCATTCTATGGGGTGGGGCAACCTGTGGGATGTGACAATTGGCGACCACGAAGGGACACGTAAAACACTAATTTTGATTTGTTGTGGAAACATTCCGGTAGTTGATCGTTCACACGTAAGGAAAACCTATGATGTTAGGAAGGTAAATGATCCTTATGACTTTAAGTAAAGTAAGGCTTGTAGATTTGTTGCTTCCATTCACGGTACTATTCGTACTAATTTGTAGCATGGAGTTTGAAAAATACCTAACACTCGGTAAATCCATAGGCCTTGAAGGCAAAGATCTGCTGCAGTTTGCACATAGTAGGGAGGCAAAAGATGATCAACTTAAGAGAGACAAAGATGAACGTGATGAAAGGGCAAAAGATAGAGATCATCAGAAAGAGATGAAAGAACTAGAACTAAAACTTGAGGAGGCCAAGAAACCGGTTAAAGCCATTAAAAGTGAAGCTAAACCACAAATGAAGCAACCAAAGTTACTTGCTTTTAATGATGGTCGGGACGACATGGACTCATTCCTACGTCGTTTTGAGCATTTTGCTGTAAATGCTCAATGGCCAAAATCAGACTGGGCATGTTCATTGAGTAGTTTACTTACAGGAAAGGCACTTGAAGTATATGCTAGGCTGCCTGTACAAGAATCAAATGATTTTGACATTCTCAAGTCAGCCTTGCTGCACAGGTATCAACTCACCGAGGAAGGATTCCGAATGAAATTTAGGAACACAAAACTTGAAGTAGGTGAAACCTTTACACAATTTTCTATTCGCCTATCAAGTTATCTGAATCGTTGGGTTGAGCTCGGAAATGTAACGAAGTCATATAATGACCTCTGTGATCTGTTACTTAGAGAAACAAACGAGGAGGGCAGACGCCGGCCTCGACGGGTTCAATAAGAGTATTCGTTTAAATTTCGGCCAAAGGAGAGGGCATTTTAAAAGCCAGCCAGAGGCATGTGAAAAGCTAATGAGAGTTTTATCCTTGAAACCTGTGCGTTGAAATTGAACTGGTGACGAAGAGAGAAAACCAGGAGTCCACTAAATTCCTGTAAGTTTGTTATTATTTATGTATAAATTTACTACGTTATTAGAGTGGGAACTGTGTTAACCCCAAATAATCTAACTTTGAGTGGTAATTAAAATGTAATATGGTGCAAGCATAGCCTAGAAAGATATTCGTGGTTAATTTGCAGTGTTTTAGTTTGGGACTGAACCTTTCCCGACTGGACCGCAGCGGCGGACCCAGAGGCAGATACAGTGCTTGGGACTGAGGGTGATGACCTGGCCTGACCGCAGCGGCAGACCGAGAAGTCAACCAACAAACGAGGAGAGACGACGGCAGAGATCCCAAGGTGGAAGCCAGTCGTTCGACATTATTTATTTACTTATATTTGTATAAACCGTGATTGTAGGAGAATTCAGTTGTGATGAGGACCTAAGAGAAAATAATTGAGAATCCTGATTGTACTTGTAAACATAAAACCAGGGGTATAAATAAAAACAATGTGAATAGTGTATAGATTTCCAAATATCGAATATCGCGATACCTTTTTAAAAAATTTTTTATTCGATTACGATATCGAGAACGTTTTTATGTTATCAAGATATCGGCAAATCGCGATTAAAAAAATAATATATTGTGATTAAATAAAATCGCCATTGTGAATCAAGTCAGAACGTTTCCATGGATACAAAATTGCGACGGTCTTTTCAGCTTTTGGAAGTGAGAAACACAAGCGACTACTTCAGAAGTACATACACGCTATGCAAACGAATTTGCGATTTATTGTGATGCTTGTAGAGGGGTACATACCTGTTGTTATCGGCTCTAAAGCAGTCATGCATGAATGAATGAAAAAAATAATCGCGATACTATCGGAAATCACCCAAGCTTACTGACGGCACCGAGACTTGGAACACATGACGTGATTGGTTCCCAGCATTAAGATACTAACCTTGCAGTAGTGGACACCAGCATTTGATCCATAATGCACTAGCTCCTGCGTCGATTGTACTCCCCGATCCACCCTTCTGTTCCTCCTCGGCCCAGGAACTGAAGATGGAGGCTGCCCTCGTGTGAAGAGTGTGCATCAGATCCAGTAACTTAAGGAAATTCAGTGAAAAAATAGTAGACATATGTTGGAATAATCAACAACAAAAACAAAATCAGAAATGAGATTTTCTATGTAAATATTTAGCTTAAATAATGCAAATATAGGCCTGATTTCCTTAAATATTATTGACAAATTTTCTTGACATTCAAAAATGACACTTTAGATAAAACAGATTTCAATCACAATGCACAGTTAATTTAATAAACAATGCTGTAATTGATAGTAATACCTTCCTGTATCAATCAACCAATCAAATCACTAAATGCACCAATCACCTACCTGCTGTAATAGTGAGTGATACCTTTCTTATCAATCAACCAATCAAATCACTACGTCACCACCGAATCAACTACCTGTATTGACAGTGAGTGATACCTTCCTGTATCAATCAACCAATCAAATCCCTAAATGCACCAATCACCTACTTGCAGTAACAGTGAGTGATACCTTTCTTATCAATCAACCAATCAAATCACTTCATCACCACCGAATAAACCAATCGCCTACCTGTATTGACAGTGAGTGATATCCACCAGGTGGCCCTTCATCTTCTCCTTCATCTCCAGCCTCACACATCAGTGACATCTTCTCGGGGACTGAGTTCGTCTTAGCCATGTTCTTTTTATTTCTTTGGTTCCGAGATAACTTGGAATTCTTACGATCCTTTGAAGGTTCTGGTTTCTTCGGTCTGTCGTGTTTAAGTTTGCCTGAAATCAAAACAATTAAATAAAATTCATTTATTTTCAAAATCGTTAGTCATTGATTGATAGAATTGGTGTCAAGACATTGAACACTTTCGATTTGTTTTGCCCCATACAGCGCGTTCAGAAAAGAAGTGTAAATTCCTTTTCTTTTATACCAGGATTCTAGAATTTCGTCTTTCATTCTGGAAACTGGAAGTCAGGGTTTCAATTTCAAAAATTACAAATAAATTAAACAAATTCTGTGAGAATTCTAGAAATTCTGTGAGAATTCTAGACTTCCTACCTCCATTAACAGTTGCTTCGACAAAACTCCTTATGGCATGAACGCACGACTCAAAGTTGGAGGGCGTGACGTGAGCAGCGTCTCGGACGAGGAATGCCAAGGACTCACAGCACTTCATAAGAGCCTTGGTGTCATGATGGCTTAAGGTTTGGTCTAACGCTATCTTGTACTGATTCTGCAGTTTAGTTACATCTTTGGAATGACTGTGGTGAACAACGCTGTCCTGATTCACCTTGAGGAGGAACGTTGGAATGTTAGATTTTTTTCAATAAAATGGTTGACGAATCTACAAGAAACAATCCAGGAGGCAATCCACAATGCTACAAAGCATAATCTGATGAGGGTATAGGATTTAAAGATTGGGTTCTTTTGTAATATAAATAGACCGTTATAAGCACACAGTAAGGGGGAATCAAGATATCCCCAGAAAATACATTGAAATATGACAATTCCAAAGTTCTGGTTAGCCCTCAAATAACCACAACAAAAGTGATTTAAATAAATAAAATACATCAAATTTGATAATAATTGAATGTTTATATATATCTGTCACCTTTCCTAAAGTTAAGTTTTTTATCCTTTCTTGAATCGGAATAATCACAAATAATTAAATATTTTGAACAGTGTTGGAGATTTGTCTTACCACAATGACTCTATCATCAGCCATGGTCGATACATCAGGTTCACTGCTTGATCTATGAGGTTTGTTGCGCTTTAAGAGTTCGCTGTCTGAGGTGTAACCCTGGTCCGATGCGCCGCTAACACTACCAAGAGACACCTCACTGTCGGATAGCGCTCCTAAAACAAATTAAGAACAAAATATTCCATGAAATTGTAACCTTTAAGTTGTAACCGGTACCTCCAGTTCTTTTCAGAACTAATTACTACTCAATAGAGAATTTCACATGGAGTCACCGCAATTAGTCTTACATATTCCATGAAGTAAAACAGACACCTTGAAGATCAATCTTGTAGATCACACAGAAGCCAACATGATGCCTCAAAAGATTGCAGCAGCCATCTTGGCTCTTGGCGGCCACTTTAGATATCAACATTTTGCATTCAGTTTTTGCCCTACACTGACATGTGTATAGGGCAGTGACGTGTGTATAGGGCAGCGACGTGTGTATAGGGCACCAACATGTGTATACAATGCTATTGCAAAATTTGAATCAATTGTTTAACACCCGTCGCAAGAATTTCATCAACCTATAAACATTTTGCAATGTAAAAAAAAAAAAAAAAAAAAAAAAAAAAAAAAATTACTAGAAGAATTTGCTAATCAAGTTTTCTAGTTACCAGCCAAACTTTCCAATACAACATCTCTTCACTTTGACTGGGAGTGTTTTACAATGCTTAGCGAAAATATTTGCTTTGGAAAATTCTCCTATAAAATAGGGAAACCGCAAACATAGGGCTAGAGAGCTCAGTTGATAGATCACTTTCTTATTAACCTGGAGGTTGCAGGTTCAAATCCTGCACTAATAAACTTGTTTTCACTCCAAACTCTGGTTTTATACCTGTGTCATTATGCTGCAATTCATTCTCTCTCTTCGCATTTCTCATGTGAACTGACGGGGGCGCTGCTCCAGCTCCGACACACTCCAGTAACATAAAGAGCGTATACCAATCCTGAGATGAGTGGATATTAGCAGCGTTGGTGCGTAGAAGCTCATGAAGACCGTAGGCAACCTGACGACAGACTCGCTGTAAAACTGGCTTCTTCATTAAGAGTAGCATCCGGAGGGATGTTAACACCTGTGGGTGTTAAGAAAACATAAGTATTTTCTATTGATAATTTCAGTCATTAACCCTCCTACTACTACAAGGGTCAAAATCAGTCAAAATGTTGATATACTTGCCAAGGTATATCTAGTGCACTTAAAAGTTGAACGCTGTCAAACCTTACGTGTAGTAAGTACATTTACAGGTCAAAATGAGTCGACTGTTTTTGACTGGTAAAAGCATTGTCTGGTATTGTTCAGGGTGGTCAAAATGACAGTAAAAACCAGTCAAAAATGCCCGTGTGTGTACATTTGGGTCAACAGTCAAAACAGGCAGTTGACTGGTTTTGACCTCAATAGCAACTTCCCACTATAAGTGCAGCTATAGTAGGAGGGTTATTTAACTTAATTGAACAAACTTCAATTTAAAAATAAGGTTTAAGATTTGAGGGTTGTTAGGGTAAAAAAAGGCCAAGGCTCTGATTTCTGGGCAAAACGAGGGTCTTGTTTTAAATTGAGGCCTCATGAGATTTCTGGGATGAGATTTCTCTGAAGCAAACCACAAACAAAACCTGACAGAATGTTGTCATTTGGGATTATCTCAAATCCTGCAGGATTACAGAGTTTGCAACTCTCCGACCTTTAATTTATCGACCTACCTGAGTGGCGATGTCGTCTTTTCTCAGAAGACGTATAGCCAATCTTAAGATCCCAACCACCGCCCTCTCTACTAACTGACTGTACTCGGTGGTAGAGACGATGAGACTGTACAGATGATCACAAACACCTTGCCACAATGTACCAACACGATCCCTGCAAAAAAAAACACACAAATATTTGAAATAGTGAATGTTGGAACACAGGTTTTCTTCTTGCTGATAAATGTCTTCCAGTTAGATCAAATCTGTGTTTATCCACAACTCCTGTGTCTCTGCATCGAGGGGCCAAATTCACAGAGCTGCTAAACAGAAAATAATTGCTGACAAAAAATATTACCAACCAAACTTTCACCCTAAATTAGTATATGTTGGCTGGTAGTCTGTTTTATATTGCTTAGCGAAAATATTTGCTAAGCAAAATTCTCTGCTTAACAGCATGGGCGGATCCAGAACATTTTTTAGGGGGGGGGGCTGAGAATCAAAAACAATTATTTTTCAGTACTACAAAAATTACAATGAAATAATCAAAGGGAGAGAAAAACAAAGCACACTGTGGGAATGGGAGTGTGTTCTCCCCTCCCCTCTCTCTCTCCCTTTTTTTATTTATTTAAAATTTTTTTTTTTTTAAACGATATTAGATTGGTCTGAGACACGGCAGTCACATGCCACAGAGGAAAAGGCCTTGTAACAAAGCAAACTATACAAAAAGGAAGATCTTGTGAGCTATCAAGGAGATGTGCTTTAAAAGGGACATTATCCCCACAATCAACAGGAATCGGAAAGTTAGTTTCAGATTAACTGAGTGACTACCATAATATCCCAACATGATAAGGTCATATTACCGTTGCTGCTGCATAAATGAGCCAGTAATTTTCAGTCACTGTGTTAATCTTACACTAGGACACCGATTCCATGCCCTGTTGAAAGTCTGCTCTGATCATGACGATACTGCCCCTTTCAGAACAACACGTCTCAATGAGGAAATTCAGTTTGCTAATGTCACAGGTCGACCATATGCTAACTCATTCATCTTTAGTAGTACCATTTCCTAAAGAACATAACTGCTAGCTCTCTGTTTAATCACCCAAAACATGGACAGAAAACAAGTCAATAATTTCTTTTATTCTTATTTGGATAGTACTGTTATTCCCAAATCAAAGTAAAAACTGCTTGTAAAAAACTGGCAGAATGAAAAGAAAAAAAACATCTATAAAGTGAATTTCTTAACCATGACGTCTAAAATCTTATACCTGTTTTCTAAGACGACTCTGATGAGCAGTTCTAAGTTGAAGACGGCCGCTTCTTCCTCATACTGAACACCGAGCGAGTCAGCTGCCTGCATGCCTTGGGAGGCAAATGTCAGTGACTTCATCAATTCTTGAAGAGACTCTTGTCTTAAGAATTTACTCTCTGTAATCAGGTGTTCTGGGTGACAATCCTGAATGGAAGAATACAGAATAAAGTTTAGCTGCACTTATAGTGGGAAGTGGCTACAGTGGTCAAAATCAGTCAATTACCTGTTTTGAATGTTGACCCAAATGTGCACACAGGGGCATTTTTGACTGGTTTTTACTGTCATTTTGACCACCCTGAACAATACCAGACAATGCTTTTACCAGTCAAAAATCGGTCGACTCATTTTGACCTGTAAATGTACTTATTACATGTAAGGTTTGACTTTTAAGTGCATTAGATATACCATTAGTATATGAACATTTTGACTGATTTTAACTGTTGCAGTCACAGATGGGTTAATAGTCGTTTGTATTTTTCCTGTTGACTCATTTTAATAATAATAATAATAATAATAATAATGTGTGGACTTATATAGCGCACGTATCCACCAACTAAGTGGTGCTCAAGGCGCATTATCATTACCCCTGCTCATAAGGCTCATAAATCATTCCTGAAACCATCTCAGCTCCCTGGGGAGTATACAGCTCAATTGCTGCCATTACAGCGCATATAGGGCTAATCAACCAACTCTGCCCTCACAGGTACCCATTTAACCCCTGGGTGGAGAGAAGCAATTATGGTTAAGTGTCTTGCTCAAGGACACAAGTGTCACGGCCGGAATTCGAACCCACATTCTGCTGCTAACACCAGAACTTGAGTCTGGTAAGCTAGACCGCTAGGCCACGAGACCTGTAAATATACTTATTACACATAAGGTTTGACAGTGTTCGACTTTGAAGCACACTAGATATACCTTGGCAAGTATATCAACATTTTGAGGGTTAATCTGGGATGTCAGTGACATCAGAAATTTTTTTTAAAGGCACTATTTTGTGCACTAAAAAGATGTACATGTTTTAGAATGCAACCTCATATCCCAGTTCAACAGCAAATGTGTATGACAAGGAAAGTTTCCATGGTCTGAAGTTAGTCGGAACCCGGTTTCGTGGTTCAAAATCCTACAAAAGTAGGAAGAATATCATGCCTGTTAATGGATCAAGGGTCACCTTAAACTCGGATGTTTATTTCTTACCTCAATACAGCTTCTTGCTTGCTGTGTTGCTTCTTTGTCTTCATTTGTTGGTCCTTTCTGTGTTGATGTCTCGGTGTTTAGGGTAAAATAGGAGTAGAAAGATCCAAACAATGAGGAATCGGACCTGACAAAGAAAAGATAGAATTCAGTACAGAACAGACATAATCCTTACCAGTTGTGTTTGCTATAACATTACAAAATATCTTTAGCAAAATGTGATTGAAACTTTTTGACAGGTTTTGATGGAGAACACCAAAATCTGAGATATATTTTGATCGAGCTCCAAAACAAGAACTCCCACAATAAATCTCAAGAGCACTTACTTGACTGCGGGCATCTCCTCTCTGATGAGCGACACCCTACCGCTAGGATCGACAAAGTCTTGCACCTCCACCATCTCAATCGGGAGCAGTTTAGCCCGGTAGAGCTGAAGCATACAGTCTAGTAGATTCTTCCATCCTTCAGCGAGGATGTCTCCATGGCGATGAGCGAGGCCAAAGACCGTCTTGGCTGCTAGGTGGGCCTTGGTGTTGGATCCAAAGACAATCGGGAGATTCTCAGGGGTCTGACAGTAGAATGAAATTGAGAAGGAATCTCAGTTTAAAGTAAGAAAGAACTGTCAAGCCCAAGTGCACTTATCACATTTGAATTTTATTTGTATTTTTTTAAAGATCGCATATTTCAAGTTTTATCTTGCCCAATTTCCAAGACTTAATGTACTGATGAAGTACTTAATTTCAAAACAAAAGCAGAGATTTCACTTTGATCAGAAATAAAAGATTCATAAATATAAAATAAATGTTTCTGGGAGAAATTCAGGACATTCAATGAAAATGTAAGTGCTTTTAAGGAAATTTCTGGCGATTCCTAAAATTTCACAGGAATTCCACAATTCAAGTGTTAAATTATAAATTTTGTTTTAATGTTTTGGTTTTTTTAAGGCAATTTATTTCAATTCGAAGAGTTACCTCCATTGAGTTGAGAAGTGTTGTAAACTTGCAGAGTGAAATAACCAAGTTGTCAAACACATCGGTTAATCCGTAGTGTGCAGATATCATGGCACATTTCCTGAAGAGAATCATAACAGAAATCATTCCAAATAAATTTAAAAATTTATAAAATTTATAACAAACACAACAGTAGTGAACACATAATTATATTGAACATCAACTTTTGCTCCTGTTACTGATTAATTTTGTTGGTGTTTGAAAAGCAGCCATGAACCACTGTAACAAGCAAACAATATTGAGGTTTTATGGTTAATAAAATATTGATATTTTATTGTTAAAGGGGCAATATCATCACGATCAAAGCAGACTTTCAACAGGGCATGGAATCGGTGTTCTAGTTTAAGATGAACACAGTGACGGACAATTACTGGCTCATCTATGCAGCAGCAATGGTAATATGACCTTATCATGTGGGGTATTATTTTCAGTCACTGAGGTAATCTAAAACAAGCACTCTGATTCCATGCCCTGTTGAGCGTGATGATATTGTCCCTTTAATATGTTTGATGTACAAAGTACTCCCTAAAAGAGGTTGCACATGGGTTGTACACTGCCCGAGGACCCGAGGACCCGGGGAAAGAATACAGGAATGATGTTGGCGCAATGATACATTAAGTTTATGTGAAATGATTGATATAAAAATTAGTTATTATTAATTACTGTTTACAATCCTTGATAAGTAAAACTTTGCATGGTGAAGAGGATAAGTAAAGACTGTTTGCGGCGACACCATGTAGTAAGATTTGTATCTTTGCATAGTGAAAAGGATAAGTAAAGACTGTTTGCGGTGACACCATGTAGTAAGATTTGTAGCTTTGCATGGTGAAAAGGATAAGTAAAGACTGTTTGCGGTGACACCATGTAGTAAGATTTGTATCTTTGCATGGTGAAGAGGATAAGTAAAGACTGTTTGCAGTGACACCATGTAGTAAGATTTGTAGCTTTGCATGGTGAAGAGGTTAAGTAAAGACTGTTTGCGGTGACACCATGTAGTAAGATTTGTATCTTTGCATGGTGAGAAGGATAAGTAAAGACCGTTTGCGGTGACACCATGTAGTAAGATTTGTAGCTTTGCATGGTGAAAAAGGATAAGTAAAGACTGTTTGCGGTGACACCATGTAGTAAGATTTGTAGCTTTGCATGGTGAAAAGGATAAGTAAAGACTGTTTGCGGTGACACCATGTAGTAAGATTTGTAGCTTTGCATGGTGAAAAGGATAAATAAAGACTGTTTGCGGTGACACCATGTAGTAAGATTTGTAGCTTTGCATGGTGAAAAAGGATAAGTAAAGACCGTTTGCGGTGACACCATGTAGTAAGATTTGTATCTTTGCATGGTGAAAAGGATAAGTAAAGACCGTTTGCGGTGACACCATGTGAAATTCTCAAATTCAGTAGTAATTTGATCTGAAAAGAATTGGAGGTTACAACTCGACGATTGGAGCATACTGATCGAAATGTCGAGTTGTAACCTCCAATTCAATTGAGTAACTTACTCAATTGAGAATTTCACATGGTGTCACCGCAATTAGTCTTTACTAATCCTTGATAACACCCTTAATCCTACCTGAATCCAGCGATAGCCTTCTGTGTGACTGTATCATCCATGCCTTTGTCAAACACAAATGACAAGGCCGCAACGGTTGGCCCCCAGGCTAGAAGGAACAATTCCCGATCCAGATCCCCGCACTGAGCATGGAGGAAGGTACCCTCTGAGGTTACCCCTCGCTTGAGCAGGACACGCCAGAGGTAGTTGTCTCTCACTAGACCGGTCTGCTCGGCTGGCATCACAATTTCTTCACTCCTGAAAATCAATAACCAAATTGATGAAATGCATGCGTCACAAATTTAATTTAACATCAAGGTAATTTTGACCGTCCCCCACTTTTATATATTCCATGTTCAATGTCGCCCTTTAGTGGTGGAATTCAACACTAATTTTTGCAAGGAATCTGTGACTGTTTTATGTTCAGAAAATGTGAATTTATCCACTCTGTGCATGAGCCATAGTGTTAGCCAGAGGGGTGTCTGAGTGCCTTTTGGACACCCTATTTCATCTGTCATTTACATGTGAACAATTTGGACACCTTGTTTGGAAATTTCCAGTAAATTTGGACACCCCGTTTCTAAATCCCGGTTAACACCTTGGCATCAGCTGTTATGAGAGCGCATGTTTTAAGGTCACTGCTGTTCAACAGGATAAAAGACGACGTCATCTTACTTGATTGTCGTGAATATCTCCTCCAACATAGCTGGGTCAAAGTCTGCGCCTCCGTTGACTTTAGACAGATTCTTTTTGAATTGCTGTTAGCAGAAATATGACAGAAAAACAAATGTTAACCCTCCTACTTCTGGTGCCTTTTTCAGACAAGTTGATTCACCATTTGAAACCATTCGTTTTGTGAAACACACCAAGGTGTAGTGTATCCACCATTCAAAACCATTTGAATGGATTTGAATGGTAGTAAAGCTTGCTACCAACACTTTTCAAATGGTATCACCATGTGTGTACAAAACCAATGGCCATTTTTGAAAGTGGAAATTTTGAATGGTTTCAAATGGTCAAACAGTAGGAGGGTTAATGGAAATTCTAGTCTTAAATGGTTCATTCCTTAGCATATAATATAAATATTTATATATTTTAACTCGGTGCCTTTGAATCTCTGTGGGAGGAATACAAAGGTGACGTTGGAAGGAATCAAACCTACAGATGAAGAAATTCAGTATGAATCAGCATATTAAAGGGAAAATATCGTCAGAACAGACTTTCGACAGGGCATGGAATTTCATTATGCAGTCACTGGCTCATTATTTATGCAGCAGTCACGGTAATAGGATCTTATCGTGCCCGGTTATCTAGGCAAGCGCACACTCATGGGATATTATTGTTAGTCACAGAGTTCATCTTAAACTAGGACACCGATTTCATGTCCTGTCAAAAGTCTGCTCTGATTGTGACGATATTATCCCTTCAAAAGGAAATTCTATTATGTAAGCCAAAACAAAACAATCATTAAAACTGGAAAATAAGCTGTTAAAACCATTCTTTCCCGATTCCCATCTCTAGAGATGGTAGTTCTTCTCACATCACATACTTCTTTTGTACTTTTGTTCTTGTACTTACATCAACGGTCATGGGAATGTTCTGTTTCTTGGCGTTATGGTTGTGCTGGTCTACATTGAGCATGATAACGGCATATGCCAGGGTAAAAGCAGCATCGTTATTGGCGAATGGCAGATTGTTGCTTTTCTGAGGGAAAGAAAATTAAGTTTTATATCATAATGATTTTAACCGGTCTGCATGAAATGGGAATGCAATCAACTAGTTGGAAAAAATCTTTAAGACTGATAGAACGTTCCTGTTATGTGCCTCTCCAGGGAGTCTGAATGTAACCCCCTCCACTACTCGCCCTGCCCCCACTTCCCCTACATGTCTCATAACTCACATGCCAGTAATCTGAGAAGTGTTCCATAAGATGCTGTATGACAGGTGCTTCTCCAGGGAGTCTGAATGCCTCAAGGTACATCCTAAGAGCCTCATCAATCCTGATACCCTCAAAGACAAATAACCTGTTGACAGTAAACAAAACCAATCAATTACAGGTTGCTATTATGCAAATCAGATGTAACACAAGCCGATACTATCTATAGCTAATTGGTCTGTGTTAGTGAAACAAGGTTTACACAAGGTCAAGGGAATATTGATAACTGATCAATTTATAAGCAATCTGATTGATTTTGAAATCATAAAATGGACTTTCATGACAAACATTTCATTGAATATTTCTTTCTCCAACAAGTTCTTCAAAGTGAAAAAAGGGTTCAGAAACTGTGTCTGTAAATGGATGCATACTGTTGTGCAATAATGTGGGAATTCATACATGACTGGGCAAAGAATTTGGTAACAAGTGGAATAATAAGAAATTCTTTTAAAGCGCCTTACATCAAAAACCATCTCAAATCGCTTTACAAAGATAAAAACATAAAAATACATGTAAAAGAACAATATAAAAGTACAAATACGGATTTAAAAGTACAAATACGGATTTAAAAGTACAAATACGGATTTAAAAGTACAAATACAGATTTTATATATTAAACACAGACTAAAGGATAGATTAGATTAAAAATAAGAAAAGCATAAATACACAGCTAAAGAAGACGTTAATGGAAAACAAAGGCCAGACCAACTAAGAAATCAACATCCTGTTGAAACAAATTGAACTAGTATTAAGGGTAAAAGCACAACAAAGGCTGATTTATTATATTCATGGTATCCTGTACTTACTTTAAGAATGCTTCTAGAACCTTCTCATTCTTCCGACTGCTGAGGTATTCCCCGATCATCTTTTTGTCACATCTTGGGTTCTCCTTCAGGAAGATGGCAACTTCACAAGGGTTAAGAGGGCTGTGGAGGATGCCTTGCTCCAGGAGGAACACAATACCCTTAGATGGTTTCATGTTGAACTGTTCAGTGCCTGCTTGGATTAACTGTCAATAAAAGAGGTAGGACAGTTCAAATTACAAATTCTTCAAAATTCTTAATTTCTTGATTTGTTTTCAATTATGTTATGTCCATGTAATTTCTTTTATATTTAATCTCTTTCAGTTTAAATAAAATCTCTTTCAGTTTTAACTCAACACTGGGGCTTCTGAAAGAACATTGCACCAAGGGATCACACATTTCTTGAAAAAACTATATATGGATATCTCAAAGAAATGAATGAAGAGAGTAAAAAAAGTGAATTAAAAAAAACCAAGAACAAGACCAAAAAATGGGTTTGAAAGGCACTTGTATATTTTGAATATAAGGCCGTCTCCGATTTAAGCATTTTTGGATATGGCTATGGCTATAGCGGTAATGCTGAAGTATAGGAAGAAACAGCAATCTAGTCATAGCCGTAAGCAAAGCCTTCAGCCATCGTTTTTCTTTCATTCAAATCAATGTAAGGCAGTGTCTGATTTAAGCATTTTTGGCTATGGCTATTGGCTATTGGCTGCAGCAGCAATGCTGAAGTATAGGAAGAAACAGCGATCTAGTCATAGTCATAGCCATAGCCAAAGCCTTCAGCCATCTTGTTTTTCTTTCATTCAAATCAATGTAAGGCCGTGTCTGATTTAAGCATTTATGGCTATGGCTACTGGCTGCAGCAGCAATGCTGAAGTATAGGAAGAAACAGCGATCTAGCCATAGCCATAGCCGTAGCCAAAGCCTTCAGCCATCTGGTTTTTTTCATTTAAATCAATGTAAGGCTGTGTCTGATTTAAGCGTTTTTGACTATGGCTATGGCTACTGGCTGCAGCAGCAATGCTGAAGTATAGGAAGAAACAGCGATCTAGCCATAGCCATAGCCAAAGCCATAGCCGTAGCCAAAGCCTTCAGCCATCTTGTTTTTTTCATTCAAATCAATGGAAGGCTGTGTCTGATTAAACATTTTTGGCTATGGCTATGGCTACTGGCTGCAGCAGCAATGCTGAAAAGTGATCTAGCCATAGCCAATGCCATCATTTCAGATATGGCCCAAGTCTCATTTTAATTCTTAAAAACTAGAAAATCTAAATCGCCGCTCCATAAATACACTTTTTTTCCCTAAATATTTTAAGCCATGAAATAAGAATCTCATTTCCAAGTGTACTTTGAGGTGTTTTTACCTTTTTCTTTTGTTTTATCTTCATGAGCTGCTCCAACGATGGCAAGTTGTCTGATGGAGCAAAGCGACTGACTCGTCGGTTGGGACTACCCTCGATATGATCCTCGGATGTCTTCAACTTGCCTATTGGAAGAATCAACAAAGAAAACAGTATTCAGGAATTCTAGAAAATAAGGATTTTATTTAACCCAGGTAATTTAACCAAGGAATTTTTTTGGAGTAATTTAACCAAGGAATCTACATGGACTGATAAAAAAACATAAGGAATTTTAGAATCGGATAAAAATGCTTAAAGGGATAATATCATCACAGTCAATAGGGCATGGAATCATGAATGCCCAAGACAGTTAAAGGGACAATATCATCACAGTCAATAGGGCATGGAATCATGAATGCCCAAGACAGTTAAAGGGACAATATCATCACAGTCAATAGGGCATGGAATCATGAATGCCCAAGACAGTTAAAGGCAATATCGTCACAATCAATAGGGCATGGAATCATGAATGCCCAAGACAGTTAAAGGGACAATATCATCAGTCAATAGGGCATGGAATCATGAATGCCCAAGACAGTTAAAGGGACAATATCGTCACAGTCAATAGGGCATGGAATCATGAATGCCCAAGACAGTTAAAGGCAATATCATCACAGTCAATAGGGCATGGAATCATGAATGCCCAAGACAGTTAAAGGCAATATCATCACAGTCAATAGGGCATGGAATCATGAATGCCCAAGACAGTTAAAGGGACAATATCATCACAGTCAATAGGGCATGGAATCATGAATGCCCAAGACAGTTAAAGGGACAATATCATCACAGTCAATAGGGCATGGAATCATGAATGCCCAAGACAGTTAAAGGGACAATATCGTCACAGTCAATAGGGCATGGAATCATGAATGCCCAAGACAGTTAAAGGGACAATATCGTCACAGTCAATAGGGCATGGAATCATGAATGCCCAAGACAGTTAAAGGCAATATCATCACAGTCAATAGGGCATGGAATCATGAATGCCCAAGACAGTTAAAGGGACAATATCATCACAGTCAATAGGGCATGGAATCATGAATGCCCAAGACAGTTAAAGGGACAATATCATCACAGTCAATAGGGCATGGAATCATGAATGCCCAAGACAGTTAAAGGGACAATATCGTCACAGTCAATAGGGCATGGAATCATGAATGCCCAAGACAGTTAAAGGGATAATATCATCAGTCAATAGGGCATGGAATCATGAATGCCCAAGACAGTTAAAGGGATAATATCATCACAGTCAATAGGGCATGGAATCATGAATGCCCAAGACAGTTAAAGGGACAATATCATCACAGTCAATAGGGCATGGAATCATGAATGCCCAAGACAGTTAAAGGGACAATATCGTCACAGTCAATAGGGCATGGAATCATGAATGCCCAAGACAGTTAAAGGGACAATATCATCACAGTCAATAGGGCATGGAATCATGAATGCCCAAGACAGTTAAAGGGACAATATCATCAGTCAATAGGGCATGGAATCATGAATGCCCAAGACAGTTAAAGGGACAATATCATCACAGTCAATAGGGCATGGAATCATGAATGCCCAAGACAGTTAAAGGGACAATATCATCACAGTCAATAGGGCATGGAATCATGAATGCCCAAGACAGTTAAAGGGACAATATCATCACAGTCAATAGGGCATGGAATCATGAATGCCCAAGACAGTTAAAGGGATAATATCATCAGTCAATAGGGCATGGAATCATGAATGCCCAAGACAGTTAAAGGCAATATCATCACAGTCAATAGGGCATGGAATCATGAATGCCCAAGACAGTTAAAGGGACAATATCGTCACAGTCAATAGGGCATGGAATCATGAATGCCCAAGACGGTTAAAACAATATCATCACAGTCAATAGGGCATGGAATCATGAATGCCCAAGACAGTTAAAGGGACAATATCATCACAGTCAATAGGGCATGGAATCATGAATGCCCAAGACGGTTAAAGGGATAATATCATCAGTCAATAGGGCATGGAATCATGAATGCCCAAGACAGTTAAAGGGACAATATCGTCACAGTCAATAGGGCATGGAATCATGAATGCCCAAGACAGTTAAAGGGACAATATCATCACAGTCAATAGGGCATGGAATCATGAATGCCCAAGACAGTTAAAGGGACAATATCATCAGTCAATAGGGCATGGAATCATGAATGCCCAAGACAGTTAAAGGGACAATATCATCACAGTCAATAGGGCATGGAATCATGAATGCCCAAGACAGTTAAAGGGACAATATCATCACAGTCAATAGGGCATGGAATCATGAATGCCCAAGACAGTTAAAGGGACAATATCATCACAGTCAATAGGGCATGGAATCATGAATGCCCAAGACAGTTAAAGGGATAATATCATCAGTCAATAGGGCATGGAATCATGAATGCCCAAGACAGTTAAAGGCAATATCATCACAGTCAATAGGGCATGGAATCATGAATGCCCAAGACAGTTAAAGGGACAATATCGTCACAGTCAATAGGGCATGGAATCATGAATGCCCAAGACAGTTAAAGGGACAATATCATCACAGTCAATAGGGCATGGAATCATGAATGCCCAAGACAGTTAAAGGGATAATATCATCAGTCAATAGGGCATGGAATCATGAATGCCCAAGACAGTTAAAGGCAATATCATCACAGTCAATAGGGCATGGAATCATGAATGCCCAAGACAGTTAAAGGGACAATATCATCACAGTCAATAGGGCATGGAATCATGAATGCCCAAGACGGTTAAAGGGATAATATCATCAGTCAATAGGGCATGGAATCATGAATGCCCAAGACAGTTAAAGGCAATATCATCACAGTCAATAGGGCATGGAATCATGAATGCCCAAGACAGTTAAAGGGATAATATCATCAGTCAATAGGGCATGGAATCATGAATGCCCAAGACAGTTAAAGGGATAATATCATCACAGTCAATAGGGCATGGAATCATGAATGCCCAAGACAGTTAAAGGGATAATATCATCAGTCAATAGGGCATGGAATCATGAATGCCCAAGACAGTTAAAGGGATAATATCATCACAGTCAATAGGGCATGGAATCATGAATGCCCAAGACAGTTAAAGGGACAATATCATCACAGTCAATAGGGCATGGAATCATGAATGCCCAAGACAGTTAAAGGGATAATATCATCACAGTCAATAGGGCATGGAATCATGAATGCCCAAGACAGTTAAAGGGACAATATCATCACAGTCAATAGGGCATGGAATCATGAATGCCCAAGACAGTTAAAGGGATAATATCATCAGTCAATAGGGCATGGAATCATGAATGCCCAAGACAGTTAAAGGGATAATATCATCAGTCAATAGGGCATGGAATCATGAATGCCCAAGACAGTTAAAGGGACAATATCGTCACAGTCAATAGGGCATGGAATCATGAATGCCCAAGACAGTTAAAGGGATAATATCATCAGTCAATAGGGCATGGAATCATGAATGCCCAAGACAGTTAAAGGGACAATATCGTCACAGTCAATAGGGCATGGAATCATGAATGCCCAAGACAGTTAAAGGGACAATATCATCAGTCAATAGGGCATGGAATCATGAATGCCCAAGACAGTTAAAGGGACAATATCGTCACAGTCAATAGGGCATGGAATCATGAATGCCCAAGACAGTTAAAGGCAATATCATCACAGTCAATAGGGCATGGAATCATGAATGCCCAAGACAGTTAAAGGGACAATATCATCACAGTCAATAGGGCATGGAATCATGAATGCCCAAGACAGTTAAAGGCAATATCATCACAGTCAATAGGGCATGGAATCATGAATGCCCAAGACAGTTAAAGGCAATATCGTCACAGTCAATAGGGCATGGAATCATGAATGCCCAAGACAGTTAAAGGGACAATATCGTCACAGTCAATAGGGCATGGAATCATGAATGCCCAAGACAGTTAAAGGGACAATATCATCACAGTCAATAGGGCATGGAATCATGAATGCCCAAGACAGTTAAAGGGACAATATCATCAGTCAATAGGGCATGGAATCATGAATGCCCAAGACAGTTAAAGGGACAATATCATCACAGTCAACAGGGCATGGAATCATGAATGCCCAAGACAGTTAAAGGGACAATATCATCACAGTCAATAGGGCATGGAATCATGAATGCCCAAGACAGTTAAAGGGACAATATCGTCACAGTCAATAGGGCATGGAATCATGAATGCCCAAGACAGTTAAAGGCAATATCATCACAGTCAATAGGGCATGGAATCATGAATGCCCAAGACAGTTAAAGGGACAATATCATCACAGTCAATAGGGCATGGAATCATGAATGCCCAAGACAGTTAAAGGGACAATATCATCAGTCAATAGGGCATGGAATCATGAATGCCCAAGACAGTTAAAGGGACAATATCGTCACAGTCAATAGGGCATGGAATCATGAATGCCCAAGACAGTTAAAGGGACAATATCATCACAGTCAATAGGGCATGGAATCATGAATGCCCAAGACAGTTAAAGGACAATATCATCAGTCAATAGGGCATGGAATCATGAATGCCCAATACAGTTAAAGTGTCAATATCGTCACAGTCAATAGGGCATGGAATCATGAATGCCCAAGACAGTTAAAGGACAATATCATCAGTCAATAGGGCATGGAATCATGAATGCCCAAGACAGTTAAAGGACAATATCATCAGTCAATAGGGCATGGAATCATGAATGCCCAAGACAGTTAAAGGACAATATCGTCACAGTCAATAGGGCATGGAATCATGAATGCCCAAGACAGTTAAAGGCAATATCATCACAGTCAATAGGGCATGGAATCATGAATGCCCAAGACAGTTAAAGGGACAATATCATCACAGTCAATAGGGCATGGAATCATGAATGCCCAAGACAGTTAAAGGGACAATATCATCAGTCAATAGGGCATGGAATCATGAATGCCCAAGACAGTTAAAGGGACAATATCATCACAGTCAATAGGGCATGGAATCATGAATGCCCAAGACAGTTAAAGGGACAATATCGTCACAGTCAATAGGGCATGGAATCATGAATGCCCAAGACAGTTAAAGGCAATATCATCACAGTCAATAGGGCATGGAATCATGAATGCCCAAGACAGTTAAAGGCAATATCGTCACAGTCAATAGGGCATGGAATCATGAATGCCCAAGACAGTTAAAGGGACAATATCGTCACAGTCAATAGGGCATGGAATCATGAATGCCCAAGACAGTTAAAGGGACAATATCATCACAGTCAATAGGGCATGGAATCATGAATGCCCAAGACAGTTAAAGGGACAATATCATCAGTCAATAGGGCATGGAATCATGAATGCCCAAGACAGTTAAAGGGACAATATCGTCACAGTCAATAGGGCATGGAATCATGAATGCCCAAGACAGTTAAAGGCAATATCATCACAGTCAATAGGGCATGGAATCATGAATGCCCAAGACAGTTAAAGGGACAATATCGTCACAGTCAATAGGGCATGGAATCATGAATGCCCAAGACGGTTAAAGGGATAATATCATCACAGTCAATAGGGCATGGAATCATGAATGCCCAAGACAGTTAAAGGGACAATATCATCACAGTCAATAGGGCATGGAATCATGAATGCCCAAGACAGTTAAAGGGACAATATCATCAGTCAATAGGGCATGGAATCATGAATGCCCAAGACAGTTAAAGGGACAATATCATCACAGTCAATAGGGCATGGAATCATGAATGCCCAAGACAGTTAAAGGGACAATATCATCACAGTCAATAGGGCATGGAATCATGAATGCCCAAGACAGTTAAAGGGACAATATCATCACAGTCAATAGGGCATGGAATCATGAATGCCCAAGACAGTTAAAGGGACAATATCGTCACGATCAACAGGGCATGGAATCAGAGTGCATAGTTCAACTCAGTGATTGAAAAATACCCCACATGATAAGGTTATATTACCGTTGCTGCTGCATAAATGAGACAGTAATTTTCAGTCACAGTGTTCATCTTAAACTAGGACACAGATTCCATGCCCTGTTGAAAGTCTGCTCTGATCATGACGATACTGTCCCTTTAAGTAGAAATTATCTCTCGAGGTATCACCACATTTTCATTGTCACGTGACAAAAGTGTATTACCCTATTTACTAATGACTAAACCACTCTTTTGAAAGAGTGTGGACTATATTATACAAATAATGAATGTTTATGAGTGCAATGGTGAGAATATTTTCATGAGTTGAAAGATGGAATGTTCCATTCAACGAGGCTTCGAAAATATTTGCCTTGAATGAAAATATTCTCTCCATTGCACGAATGCAAAACATTCATTATTTGTTTTATATAAACATCCAAGTAGATCTTTGTCATTTGATTGTATTCTGGCATCCACTACACATGTACTTTATTTTTCGGCTGATGATGCACGGTTTGCTCGAATGGTTGTGTCTTGTCAAAAGAGGGCGTTTTGTACTGCTGTTTATATAACGCCTGATGTGGTCTAGCGTGCAATAGATCAAATGGGATGGAACCAAAATGCACAGTGAATGGAACAAAAATGCACGGTTTATGACGTAGGCCATGTAATGGTTTGATTAATGAATGCCGCGTGACCTACAATCCTCCAATCAAATGACAAGGATCTACTTGGGTGTTATATAATATAACTTAATTCTAATATGAACATCTTAAGTCTTTAAAAGTACCCATAAAATAAAATAAAACCGAGATGAAGAGCTTCCATGTTGTGACTTCTTAATACTTACCAGTTTCTATCTCCTTGTCCCGATTTGCCAACATGACCTGGGCCATGGCGTACCCCGTGGTGGGAGGAACTACTCCAACTGCTCCCTGCATCACCGCATCATCGCCACTCCCTTTCTCCTTCTCTCCATCTTCACTCTTCTCCGAGACATCTTCAACATGGATGGTGATGGCCATTTCAGATTTCTCCTTGTCGATTGTTCCTAAAGAGGAGGTGGATGAGGCCTGGGCAACCATTGAGCTGAGGATCCGATGATGGCAGTTGGTCTCAATGCTGTCGACGACGGCTAGTAGGGCATCTAAGGACAGGAGATGAGTGGTGAAGAGAGAGCCAGAGACAGGGAATGCATTCTGAAATGGAAATAATAAGAAAAAAATCTTTAAGGAATTTTAAATCAGAGGTATATGTATATAACCAACACTACAAGTGGAAAAACTTTCATGGTTACAAACCTAATTACATTAATTTTTCATAACAAATACCTGTCCAATTATGTACAAGAACCATACAAAGTATTCTACATCCAAACTGTTAAAGAACAGTTTTGTGAACAACTAAGTTATTTTTCTGATTACTTTCTGGAAACTGAAAACCACATTACTTCATAATGACAGTCCCTTTTTTGGGTTAACACCCCCATTCTAAAAAAAAACCTATAAAAAACTGCACTTAAAAAAAGGAACCCGTCTGTTTTAGAAATGAGCCTTGTTTTGATTCCTATAGAGACTTGTGTACTTGAAGGCCAAGATGGCCACCCTTTGATTTTGATGTACACTGACCTTAGAGAGTAACTTGGTGAGATCTTCAAATAGATTGCTACAGTAGACATCACAGTCATAGTTAAGATAAAGCTCAGTCACCATACAGGGGAGTCTCCAAAGCTGTATAACAAAACAATATAAAGACCCTTTTGGAATATTTGCATACAGGATACCAAGACTATGACAAGATTTTCATGATCAACTGTTGACGTAATTTTGGCCTTCATTGATGTTGCTCAGGGCTCAGTTCCTTTGAGTGTCAGCAGATAGGAATCCACACGCAACTTGGGCGGGATTTGAACCAAAGACCACCTGCTTAACAGAACTTACCCAATGATCACTGTTGCTGTAAAATAAATATGATTAACCCTAACCACCCCAAATCCTGCAAAATCCTCCAAGGGGCACTTTTTGGAAAAATTCAGCACTGTTGGAAACTGGTACTTTCACCTCTTCAAATGGGGCAAAATTACTACCTGGCAAGAAGTACAGGCCATAAGTGCTGAATGTGAAAGATCAACGAAAATACATGGGTAAATCTTGTAGCTTTGCATGGTGAGGAGGATAAGTAAGACTAATTGCGGTGACAGCATGTGAAATTCAATTGAGTAGTAATTAGTTCTGAAAAGAACTGGAGGTACAACTCAACGTTTCGATCAGTGTGCTCTGATCGTCCTCAGGAGAATGCCGGATTCTGGGTGCATTTTGAAGATAAGGGCATGTCATGTGCTCTGATGGATTTTGGAGGATTCAGGAAGGTTCCTAGCCACAATACCTAGGGGTTTAGAGTTAAAGTATTTTAGAGTTAAAACAAACAAAGAAGTTTGCTAATTCAGTATACAATGCAGCACTGTGGTACTATTTTTGTTCATGTGTACTGGGAGCATGAACATCCATTTTGAATCCAGGAAGTGGTACTTCTTACATCATAACTCTCTTAATATATCTCTTGGTTTTGACATCAGCTGAACAGAGAGAACTTTCTTACCTGTACGATAGTATCCAATGCCATCTCTCGCTGCTCATATGGAATCCTGACTGACTCCGAGATGATGATCTCCGTCAGCTTCTGAAGAAACATCTCAAGTTGGAACTTAAGATGTGTCCTCATAGATTCAAAGAGCATGAAACAGACGCGGAGGGAGGCAGCAAAGAGGGAAAGCCTGTCCATCTGAAGATGCTGTTAATAAGAAAAAAACAATTAACAGGGGTCCAACTGTATAGAGCTCTTGCTAAGCAAATGTTTGGTAAGAAACAAAACTGACAACCAGCCAAAGGCAACAGACATTGTGTAAAGATTTGGCTAGTAACCGACAAAAACTGCTTAGTTATTATTTGTGGCCTGCTCTGGCAAAACCCGAAACTTCTCAGCATTTACCTTAATGCGTAACAGCCATGAAAAGGTCAAAAACTGACCCCAGGGAACAGTTTGAGGGACCAGTTTTCATGTCACCATATAGAGCATTTTCTCTAGATTTTGATGGAAAAAGAAAAATCCTGAAACGTTGTTGGGAACATTGTTAATTTTCACGATAAATTTAGGAGGTCACTTTTGAAAATTGGGTCCAAGTTTAGGGTTTTGCCAGAGCCAGTCACATTTTCTGAACAGCAAAATATTCTGCTGAACTACTCTATTGAACTATCGCTGCAGAATAGTGTGAATACAGTTAATGAAACAATGTCCAATCAAATCACTGCAAATGAAACGCAAAATGCACAAAAAACTACAACATTGAACAATTGTGCACAAACTACAGTATGGGTTGTTTTAGGGGCATGGCTATATCAGACAGGTCAAGACAGGTCAAGACAGGTCAAGACAGGTCAAGACAGGTCAAGACAGGTCAAGACAGGTCAAGACAGGTCAAGACAGGTCAAGACAAGTCTCAACAAGGCAAAAACTTCAAGACAGTTCCAAACTTACTGATAGGAGGTTTTTGCACATGTCATCTTTAATGAGACTAAGAAGAGATGAGAAATGAGCAGCATGATCGCATCCCGTCTCCAAGGCAACAGTCAAGAGGTTAAGACCCATGTGCATCATTAAATCTGTGTTATGCCTGTAGGACAATTCATTAAAACAAATTAGATTTTTATGCATTTTTTTAAATTTTTGTAATATTGCAAGGGAATGAAATAATACTTAGGTTTTTCTTTTAACCTAATTTAATAATGGAAAATTGTAGAATTTTTATGAAAGACAAAAATAAGAATTTATTTATCAAAACATTCTTTTTGTTTGTTTCCATGACTAATTTCAATTCCAAAGCATGGAAGATTTGGGGATTTTAAAGATGACTTAATCTTACTTAATGGACATCGGTAAATTAACTAAGCTATATGTGTGGATCTCATGTTCATTATACCGATGTTGTACTGTGGTAGACATGGAATGTAAAAGTAAACTGAGAACCATCACGATTGGGGAAATTGTTTCCCTCAGATTGTGCATGAATGTAGATTTAAAAAACAGATGACTCGGGTGGGATTCGAGCGTCTCAATAAAAAGATTTATTTAATTGGATTGACCTACCTGTCGTATGGGTTGATGAGGGATACGAGGAACCTCAGTAGCTCCCTGACGCATGGTAGACCATAAGGTATGATGGGCCCAGAACCTGAGATACAGCCAAGATAAAATGATCAGTTCTTAGTTATTAACCCTCCTCCTACTACAAGGGTCAAAATCAGTCAAAATGTTGATATACTTGCCAAGGTATATCTAGCGCACTTAAAAGTCAAACACTGTCAAACCTTACGTGTAGTACGTACATTTACAGGTCAAAATGAGTCGACCGTTTTCACTGGTAAAAGCATTGTCTGGTATTGTTGAGGGTGGTCAAAACGACAGTAAACACCAGTCAAAAATGTCCCTGTGTGCACATATGGGTCAACAGTCAAAACAGGCAGTTGACTGATTTTGACCTCTATAGCTACTTCCCACTGAAGTGCATCTACATGTATAGTAGGAGGGTTAATCATTATTTATTGACAGTTGGTAACCTCTTAAATGTGCAGTAATAATACAAAGGGGAGCCATGACCAAGAGTGTTTTGGTGTATCAGACTTGCATTCTGATGGCCGAGTTGTCAGATTGTGGGCTCGAATGTGGGCCGCAACCCTGGTGCTTGTGTCCTTGAGCAAGACACTTTACTGTTATTCTTCTCTCACCCAGAAAAAGAAATGGGTACTGACAATAGCCGGAGAATTAATGTACAATAGACTGGCATCCCATCCAGGGGGAATAGAAATATTCTCAGTCATTTCATGCCATCAAAACCTGAGATAAACACCAGCCTGATGAGCCAACGTGGTTGGGGACAGACTTCAATTACTTTACTAATGATACAAAAGGTCATGTGGCATTGAACAAATTTCAAAAAGCGGCAAATGGTAACAAAAAATTACTTTGCATGTTTAATTAATTTTCTTCTACATGTATAATAAATGAAATGATTGAATCCAACTATTTTTTTTTTTCAGAACCTTTTAAAAATTGTACAACTCAAGAGAGATAAGCGAGTAAGAATAAATTCCAGCCTCACCATCTTTATGTCTATGATGAGGGGTAAATCTAACTCCCTGGGGGTTAACATATTCCGAGTCTTGTACTGAGGCGCTATCGGAATGCTCTGTAACAGACTCCGCATCTTCCGCTCCGTCGACTAATGAGTCTGATCGTTCCACATCCAGGATATGTTCCGCTTCATTGCCCTTCTGTGAAAGACGGGAGAATAAGGGAAAAGGAAGAATAATTGGATTTATTCTCAGTCTAGCATTGCCGCTTTATATGATCTGCTAGTTAGCTGGGCTTGATTTTCATGGTAGAATACACCATTAGGTAATTGGGAACATTTGAAATGGAGTTGTGTGTTCTTTCAGTTTTAAAAGTAGTGATTGTATTGTTGCGTGTCTGACAGATTGTCATTAGCCAGCACTCACCCATAGAATTATACTTTTTTCGAATCACAAAGTTTAATTTCTTTATTCCCAGGAGTAGTTCACTTTTAATTTTTATCTATTAATAATAATAACCAAGTGTTACATAGCGCCAAAAACCATAAAAATTTTATGCTCAAGGCACATCACATAAATATAAAAACCTCTAAGAATACAAAAACACCAAAAAAATATAATACAAGTTAAACAAACCTATGAAAGAATTAATAAATGTAAACAATTGAAAATTTAAACAAAATATATATCATAAAAGTATAGGCAAGATCTGTAGTTTATAAAAATCCACTAAAACGGTATACATTTCTAAAAAATGCAAGACACAAATTCATGCAATAGACAGATAAATAGACAAAAGAAAGACAAATGGTAAAAATTTGATGCTCAAAGCGCTTCACAGAAATATAATATCTCTAAGAATAAAAAATTAATAAAAAAAATACTTTAAATGTTGAAATAAATGTGCAAGAATGGAGCTAAGCCTAGTGAGGAAATACTAGTGACTTACAATGTATCAGTTTCCCTAATCCACCAGCTGGCCCTAGGTTTGACCTCATGCAAAATGAATATTCATGATTTGACCTCATGTATAATGAATATTCATGAATAAAGCCTATACTTATGAAAAGCTCACTCCTAGCAGAAAAAGCAGAATATTCTGTAAATAAACTCGGGTGAATGTACATGCTTGATTGACCCTTTTTAAAGAAAATTCAGAAGCTCGGGATAAATCAATCTTGAAAACCAATTTATTTTCAGGACTATGAAAACAGAAAATCTGAAGATATATTCTGATGTACTCAACAATATTACTCCAAGAAAGAAACTTTCAGCCCACCTTGCCCTCAGCAATTTCATCCTGTTGTTCTCCCTGCATCGAGATGACCTGACCGCCTTGAATCGGCGTGATGTCGCCGTCAGAGGTTGTTACCAATGATTCCTTCATGTCAACATCACTATCTTGAGATAAGGATGGCAAGGTCTGGTCATCAGATGGTACAGGATCTGATGATACAATTAACGTCGTTGGAGGAGTGACTTGAGATGGACTAGACTCTGTGGCCGCGGGGGTGGATGCAGAAGTTGTACTTGGTGATGTTGTACCCGTGTTAGTTACCGTGGTAACAGAGGAAATCACGGATGATGCTGAAGAAGGAGCAGTACCAGTGTTAGCGGACTGGATTCCTGATTGCACAGAAGACACTTCCTCGGTTGGTGTGGATGCCAGACGATCTTTCTTAGAGCGGACTTTGGGAGAGGGGCGAGATCGCCGGCGACGAGATGCGTCTGGGATGCCACCTGCTCGCATTTTCAACTATTGAAAAATTAAAATAAAAAAGAGCAAATACATCACTGATTTGGGAGACTACAGGTATGGTAATATGGAGGTTTCAGGTTCAAACCCTGCTTCAGTAAATTTGTCTACTCATAGTGCCCCCAAAAAATTCACATGATTGTTGTACATATTTTGCAATGTTTAAAAGACCATGTACATGTATATCCATTTGCTTTCACAGTTTCCCAAAATAATTTCCAAGACAAGTTCTATAAAACCTTCCTTCTGTCCTCCATCCATACCTTTCTCATGCTTGACAGCTTCTCCTCCTTGAACTGAGGCAGTCTGGCGAACAGCAACTGAACCATGTCTACCAGCGTGTGCTCAGCTGAGCGGCGAAGCAATTCTACAAAGTAATAAGAGTAATTGATTTGAAGCAGTTAGTCATATATCACTTGTACCACATTTTCCCCCCGTCATTGTTGAACAGTTTCAGATGATTCCATCAATTTGACACAGAAATTATTTAATATTTTATTTGTTCTAATTATTTGTTTAAAGTGGAATTGTTTAAATATTTGTTAGGTACACTGGGCTGCAATTTATTGAACGTATTTCTGAACAAATAATTTTTAGAAAAAGGAATTATCATTTTGAATTTCAGTTTAACTTTAAAAACATAAAATTATATAAAAGTTTATTGTCACTTTTTATTTTAGAATGAGTACCTATTGAGATGAAACTTCCATAGGTTAATTTTACGATACAATTTCTTGTAAAATTTTGAAATACCAATGTCATAACTTCCCTTTATAAGTTGACAAAGAAAACTTCTCAAAACATAAATATTGAGTACCAGGAGAAAAACTCCTTTGATTAGAGTGAAACTCCCAGGCTATGGAGGTGGAATGCTCAGAAAGTTTCGCCACAGCAGTCCGACCACAAACAATCCATTTTTTTTTTAAAGTTCTTACCACTGAGTCTCATCTCAAAGCAGATTCTAAAGCAAGACTGCATGATCTCACAGACAGACTCGTTAGAGAGATGTGCTCCAATGGGTGTCAAAAGTAACGTCCTTAGAACCTGAATACAATCAATCAAGCCAAACAAGACATGTAAAGTGAAGGTTTAAAAATTAGAATTGCTAATCAGTGTGCTCTGATCGTCCTCAGGAGAAATGAAGTTTCATTATTTTCTCATTAACAACACAATAATGCTGAAAAAAATTTTGGCTAAAATGTTCCTATGCAAATTTTTTGAACGAAATCGTTCTCCAAGTACCCAAGCATATTCAAATGATATATTATATTTTTGGAACACCCCCTTGTTCCCAGTGTGATCGTGGTCACCCATGCAAAAGTCAGGGTTCCCAATGGAACATTTCAAGTTCCCAGAGCTTCTGAGACTCACCCTAATACTTGATGGATTAAGATAAAACTAGGTTTATCATTTGAAATCAAAGCCACAGGCTTATATGAAATTGATTCATGAAATGAATATTTGTAACAGACCTATGCGGTGGACTAGGTTATTAAAAATACTGGCAAACTTTGTGTACATGTATACACATGTAACAGATTTCTGATCACAAATGTTCAAACATGCAGACAGACCAGGGAACTATTTGTTCAAATTCTTTGCAAAGCAACATTTTTAGGCATAAATATTTCTGCTTGTGTAATGCTAATTTTGAAAAGAAAATCTTGTATTTTGATTAGCAAATTGTGAATTTTGCTCTGCAATACAAGCAAAATTGTTCACTGCATATCAGAGTATAACAGACATACAGACAAACACAAACCGACACACAGGCAAGCAGAAGACAGACAGACAGGCAAACAAACACGTACATTACAGGTAGGCAAATGAAAAAAAATCAAATAAAATCAGACAAACAAATTACCTGCAGGATTTTCATTAGTACTACTTCATCAGATCCGGGATCAGTGCCCACAAACCTTGCATGCGTCACGGCATCAGCAATGTTCTCAATGCCCGAGGTGGCGCCCTCAACGGAAGTATCTAAGAAAAACAAACTCCATAACTTAATAAGACTTATAGGTAAGTCCTGTAAAGACTTAAAGCATTATGTCTCTTACTGTTGGATTTGTTTCAATCAATTGACTTCATTGCTGTTGACATTTGCAAGATATGGCTGTGGAATGTCTGAAGGGGGCAGGGGTAATGCAATACATGATTTAATAAAATAATAAGATTTATAACACCCCCCCCCCTTTCCCAAAAGATACAATGCACAATTTAAAATAAAATAATATCTTGTATGACACCTTTTTAAACCTGTTAAAAATGTTTCATTTGAACTCACCTAACATTCCATAAGAGAGAAACTTGTTGATGGAAGACAATGCAAGCCCTGTGATTGGTCCAGTCGTGTCTTCAGATCGGATGACATCAAGGAATGGACACAGAAACACATTGGGCTCAATTTCAGCTAAATCTGCAGGAAATGAGAACAAATTCAGAGTATATTCTAGAAATAAATTATTTGTGTAAACTGGAGTTGTTTTACAGTTATTTTGAGCATGATATATTCACAATTTTCTTGTTAATGACAACGTAACTAAGCTGAAACTTTTACAGTTTAATGTATATCTTGATTCAAAGAGTAAGCATACTCATAGAAGCAGTTTGGCCAACATCACCAATGCTGTACCTTCCCTTCAATGCATATCTTGATTCAAAGAGAGTAAGCATACTCATAGAAGCAGTTTGGCCAACATCACCAATGTTGTACCTTCCCTTCAATGTATATCTTGATTCAAAGAGAGTAAGCATACTCATAGAAGCAGTTTGGCCAACATTACCAATGTTGTACCTTCCCTTTAATGTATATCTTGATTCAAAGAGAGTAAGCATACTCATAAAAGCAGTTTTGACAACATTACCAATGTTGTACCTTCCCTTCAATGTATATCTTGATTCAAAGAGAGTAAGCATACTCATAGAAGCAGTTTGGCCAACATTACCAATGTTGTACCTTCCCTTTAATGTATATCTTGATTCAAAGAGAGTAAGCATACTCATAGAAGCAGTTTGGCCAACATGACCCATGTTGTACCTTCCCTTTAATGTATATCTTGATTCAAAGAGAGTAAGCATACTCATAGAAGCAGTTTGGCCAACATTACCAATGTTGTACCTTCCCTTTAATGTATATCTTGATTCAAAGAGAGTAAGCATACTCATAAAAGCAGTTTTGACAACATTACCAATGTTGTACCTTCCCTTCAATGTATATCTTGATTCAAAGAGAGTAAGCATACTCATAGAAGCAGTTTGGCCAACATTACCAATGTTGTACCTTCCCTTTAATGTATATCTTGATTCAAAGAGAGTAAGCATACTCATAGAAGCAGTTTGGCCAACATGACCCATGTTGTACCTTCCCTTCAATGTATATCTTGATTCAAAGAGATTAAGCATACCCATAGAAGCAGTTTTGGCCAACATTATCAATGTTGTACCCTTCCCTTCAATGTATATCTTGATTCAAAGAGATTAAGCTTACTCATAGAAGCAGTTTGGCCAACATTACCAATGTTGTACCTTCCCTTTAATGTATATCTTGATTCAAAGAGAGTAAGCATACTCATAGAAGCAGTTTGGCCAACATGACCAATGTTGTACCTTCCCTTCAATGTACATGTATATCTTGATTCAAAGAGAGTAAGCATACTCATAGAAGCAGTTTGGCCAACATGACCAATGTTGTACCTTCCCTTCAATGTATATCTTGATTCAAAGAGAGTAAGCATACTCATAGAAGCAGTTTGGCCAACATGACCAATGTTGTACCTTCCCTTCAATGTATCTTGATTCAAAGAGAGTAATCATACTCATAGAAGCAGTTTGGCCAACATGACCAATGTTGTACCTTCCCTTTAATGAATATCTTGATTCAAAGAGAGTAAGCATACTCATAGAAGCAGTTTGGCCAACATTACCAATGTTGTACCTTCCCTTCAATGTATATCTTGATTCAAAGAGAGTAAGCATACTCATAGAAGCAGTTTGGCCAACATGACCAATGTTGTACCTTCCCTTCAATGTATCTTGATTCAAAGAGAGTAATCATACTCATAGAAGCAGTTTGGCCAACATGACCAATGTTGTACCTTCCCTTTAATGAATATCTTGATTCAAAGAGAGTAAGCATACTCATAGAAGCAGTTTGGCCAACATTACCAATGTTGTACCTTCCCTTCAATGTATATCTTGATTCAAAGAGAGTAAGCATACTCATAGAAGCAGTTTGGCCAACATGACCAATGTTGTACCTTCCCTTCAATGTATCTTGATTCAAAGAGAGTAATCATACTCATAGAAGCAGTTTGGCCAACATGACCAATGTTGTACCTTCCCTTTAATGAATATCTTGATTCAAAGAGAGTAAGCATACTCATAGAAGCAGTTTTGCCAACATTATCAATGTTGAACCTTCTATTTAACAGTAACTGTTAAAAAGAAAAAATATATATTATATACATGTAGCAGAGGCAAATTTAGGGCAGGTAATTAATAGGCATATAATGATTGAATGTCCCATTCACTGGACATGAACACCAGACGACACTGATGTACACTCGTAAGCATCACACTTAAGCATCAACCTTGATGATGTTAATTATTGCATTAAGATGCTCACGCAGATGAACAATATTCCAGTTCACACTATGAGCATTTATCCCATGTAATGTCATGACCTTCACAGACTGCTCTTATTGAACAGGTGCCTGCTTATTCCAGATGTCCACAGTAGCAAGTTTAACTGTATGTAAAATTATGGATTCATCAGAGGCTGTCCTCATTGAGCAGGTAACTGCTTATTCCAGATGCATACATTAGCAGGTTTAACCACTGGGACCATTAGAGGCTGCCCCTACCAAACATGCGCTTCCTTACTCCGGGTGCCCACAGTAGCAGGTTAACGGATGTTTTGTTCTTTGTATGCCTTCGAGGTCTTTTGTAAGATGCAACCTACACGGTACACCCACTCAATACATGCACGTACTGACATTTAATACTTACAAATCCTACTGTAGCTGAGTGGGTTGCAAAATCTCTGCATAATTCTTATACAGCTATAAATCAAATTTAGGAAGATTTTATCACATACCAACTGCAAAAGGCATTTCCCTTTGACAAAAAATCTATATAACCTTTCAATTGTTGGTATTTTTATTGTTTATAAGAATCTATATAATTATTTTTTTACGATAGAACTAGATGTGGTGTTGTGTCCCATATTGGTTTCATGGCTTCAAGGTTTCGCTTATTCTAAAATTTAACTTTGTTGATAATTTAAAATAAAATGCTGTAGACACAAATTCACAATTTGCTATAAAAAAAAATCACAATTTGCTAAAAAAAAAAAAAATCACAATTTGCTTAAAAAAAATCACGATTTGATGTTCAAATAGGCAATGCATCTAATATTGGTTATGAGGTTTTGTTTAAAGAAATCATTTTTTGCAGTAGTACAATTATTTTTACACTCAAACGAAACAAAAGTGTAGAGTACATTTAAAGTATTTTAATTTCATAAATTAAATACGTGCAAGATAGTTTTACATGTAGAATGTTATTTATTTATTTTTTTCTTATAATAATGACAATTCCATATTGGATAATGGTTAAATATACACAAAGAAATTAGAAACAAGCAGCAAAACATTGTTTGAAAGAATTAGACTAAATTTTTCGTAAATTTGATTGATTTACAAATAAATTTAAATTCTCCAAACTTAACCAGTTCACGTCGGGAATATTATTTTTTTTCCGGTCCCCCGTGCGGGTTTATTTTCAGTGAAAAATCAGAAAAAATTTCTAGCCATTAACCCTAACTCCCTACACAACAAAAGCAGTTGGAGGATTTTGAAGGATTTTTATTGTTCAGTAACAATGCTTAGGGAGTTAGGGTTAATAATTTTTTTGTCAATGAAACTAAGTCCGGACACCCAAATAAACACCTTTACTCATTGACATTTCGAGAATTAAATGGCTAGTTTTTTAATTACGGTTGTGTTTGTTCAGCACAATTAGACCATTTGGCAAGCTCCGATGCAACTGCCTATTACATGTATAGCGACCAGCGCCCGGTCGAACAGACGGCATACCCGGAGAGAGAGGAAAGGCCTCGTAAACAATGGATATAAATCCGTCTTTACAAATTCTTGGCTGGTACGTCAAAGGAACAGGTCTTGGATAAAGGGATTACGCAAAAATCAACAAAAAGAGTGAACTCGTTCATTGTTTGCAGTGCCTTTTGTCCGGGGCCACCGAACCGTGACCCCATAGACTCCGAGAAACGATTGCGTGTATACAAGTCAGGCGCCATGATGGCACGCCACGTGTGGCGTGTTGACAAGTCTCCCAGTAACACACACAAAAATCGGAATGCATGTTTAGACGCTCTCCAATCTGCGGTTAAAAAAACAATGCGTGTATACACGGCCTCCGACGCAAACTGGTTAACTTCCAGTTCAATCATGTGACTGCATTCATACTCCAGAAAATCGTTCTTCATAATATTGGTGTTAAAGGTGACAGTACCGTCACGATCAGAGCAGACTTTCAACAGGGCATGGAATCAGTGTCCTAGTTTAAGATGAATACAGTGACTGAAAATTACTGGCTCATTTTCGCAGCAGAAAAGGTTATGACCTTATCATGTGGGGTATTATGGCAGTCACTGGGTTAATCTATAACTACCACTCTGACTCCATGCACTTTTGATCATGATGATACTGCCCCTTCAACTGTTCCAAATTTTGTAAAATTATGTTTCATGTTTTTTTAAGATAGCAAAACGTTGCCACTAGAGGGCACTTTGAGCAGTGATGACATCTCAAGGCATTTATTTGAAAAAGGGCTGACCTCAGGCAGTATATGAACTTGAATTTTTGTTTTCAAATATATTTCATTTGAAACATTAGGTGAGAAAAATGTCATGTCAGTGAGAAAAATGTAACATATTTCATGTTCTTAACGATCACAACAAAATGAAGAATTTATCTTATGTGGTTCATGAGATATAATTTGTTTTAAATATTAACATTTATTTATTGTTAATAAAAAAAATAGAATGAAAACACAAAAAATAAAAACATTAATTCTGGTTAATCCCTGAACAACCAAAAATACAAAGAGAAAAATTCCCCTTAAAAATTAAATAAATTAATGAGAATTCATCCAAGCACAAGTTATATGTACACAATTACACACATGATCTTATAAATAAACAATGAGATGATATGCACTAGAGGTGTAAAGGTATGCATAGTACATTATATGCCTATCTCAATATGTTTTATATGTACATGTGTACCTTAAATAACACTTAACACTCTTATCCAAATCCTTCTTTCAGGACAGTTTCTTGATGTTCTGTAAAATATATATTTTAAATATTATGTACTAACATGATTATAGTGAATTAACAAACATTGTTCCACCAAAGAAAATAAATAAATATTGTAGTTATCGTAGTTATGTACATAAGCATCTACATCTTTCAACTTCTAACAATACAAAACATAATAAAATAGACGTATATTAATTTTGACAGATATTCCTTAATTAACTGCATATCATTGAATAACAGTGCAATAAGACACTTCCACTCGAAAGTGATTCAAAATACAGAATATGAGATGTCTAACTGTTACCATATGGTTCCCTAAACCCTTGATGTTCAATTAAGAATCATGGGCCACTGACGTATGGCACACAGCGATGATGCTGCATTGAGTTCCATAGAGACGATTCATATTATGCTCTAGTGCTCATGAGGCTACAGCCTCAGTTAGTACGTGTGTTGTGTATCTTGCTGTATCCTATCATATGTATGAAAGTACGTCATCGTCCATGGTTTTATTTGTAACATGGTGTCTCTTCACTTTTTCTTTCATATTGCCATTTGAATATCAATGGTAATTTGACAATGTTTTTATTAATGTAATGGAGATACTCGTGTATAATCTGACTATGCATTAGTCAGCTGAATATTATAAACATATTAAACACGAAGCAAATCTGAAAAGACTAGTGTATGAAAATATTATTTCTCTGTATTTTGTTTTGTTTTATTAATTTATTATTTTTTTTTAAAGAATACACCTAGAAAATATGTTTTATACAAGACAACTAATCTGTGTATGAAATGGGAGCCAAGATCCAAAAGATTCATTAGACACAAATGAAGAAAAAAAAATCACCTGCTGGGTCACTTTAGGGAGGTCAAAAACAGTAATAAAAAAAACAGTATTTTACTTGAATTTCTACATTTGGGTCATTCCGTGTCAAATCAACCAATGGGGGTACGGGTCACCTCTCTGATTTGGCTGAAATTCATTTCTAACATTCATCTATGGGTATAATGAACACATGCAAAATAAGAAATTCCAACTCCAAGTCGTTTGATTTCTGACCCGTCAAAGTTTGGGTGCTACCCCCCTTCCAGTGCGCACGATTCGCGTCATTGAATATTTTGCGTTTTCAAATGCCCTTTAGAGCACCTTTAAAATAAGATACAAATCTGAAAATTGGTACCTAGGGTGACTGTCACCCAAATAACTCAAATCTGGCCTCAAAACAAGTGTATCTCAACCCCCTTTCTCTCTATAGTCTGCTCAAAACACTAATTTATTCTGCCGATAAAATTAATTTCCATTTTCAGACCCCCCTAATACTCATGATTGATAATCAGAAAAGCTTTATATTGCATATCTGTATTATACAGACACATGTGGTTACCCCCAAGCAAGGATAGAGCCCTTACTCATTTAATAAATTTTTGGCAAGGCTCCAAAGTTGGTTCCAGACACAAAATATCGAAAAAATACCGAAATTCTCGGTGACCTTTGACCTTGGCAACACTTGCCAACCAACTTGACACTTATACCATTTGTTAATACAAGTCTAATCTACATCTGTACCAAATTTCGTTTTGGAGACTCTTCTCCTTCATGGTGAGGCAGCATTTTGAAATTAGGGTATTTTGCCCATTTTTGTGAGTCGTGATAGCAATGAACAAAGATATATTATATTGTCTTCATTGGTCCCAAAGTGTTGTAATATGACAATTAAACCACTATTGTTAGAAAATAATGATTAATTTTTATCTTATAGGTGTTTAAATGTATTATTTGAAGATAATCTACACAAAAATGTCATAATTGTCATGTATTAACCCTCCTACTGTTTGACCATTTGAAACCATTAAAAATTTCCACTTACCAAAATGCCCATTGGTTTTGTACACACATGATGATACCATTTGAACAGTGTTGGTAGCAAGCTTTACTACCATTCAAATCCATTCAAATCCATTCAAATGCATAGAGGGTCCATTGTTTCACCACTTAGAAGTATCCAAACAAGGTTTTGTATTAGCTGACCTACCATTCAAAACCATTTGGGGGAATCAATACTGTACCCAGTTATTTCACAATTCAAAACCACAAAAACGAATGGTTTCAAATGGTGGATCAACTTGTATGAAAAAGGTACCAGAAGTAGGAGGGTTAATCCTCCTACAATCAGTGCAATTTTTAAAACAACCCATTCAGGACACTCCAAGCCATTAGCTGTTGCCAGTGGCCTCCTATGGTTACCCTTCTGTGCACTGTCACACCACTGAGATTACAGGGTAAAGTGGTCTCCCATCGATACATTGTAGGCCATACTAATATGTTCAAACATTTACAGTGGCCTTGGGTGGCACACAGTTGATTTTGTAAGATTACTTGGAAAGGACAGCAGGCTTGTACACGTATGTACTGAAGGTTGCTCAAGAACAGAATTTAGTGGTTGGGAGTGGTCTCCATGTGTAGGAGGGTTAATACATGTACATTATCGGCACAGGATAACTCGCCAACCTGAAATCAAGAAAATATTAATTCCTGAAGGTCTTGATGTTCATGTAAAGTTTATGAACAATTCAAAATGCACTGGAACTCTTTCTTGGCCATCAGATCATCGCAATGAGTGTTATGTCCCAATTCAGGACATAATCTGTACAATTAGCGCTCCAGAGATGCAAGGGCATGGAGGACGCCAGTACAAATTATCTTCTACAGACTATGATCGCATCATGGCATTGCTTCCTAATTTCAAATAGAATGGAACTGAACTATTGAGGACAAAGTATTGCGCAGTAAATGATACAGTACAATATTAAAGACCTTCAGGAAATAAAATTTTCTTGATTTCAGGTTGGCGAGTTATCCTGTGCCGATAATGTATTAAATTAATACATAACAATTATGACATTTTTGTGTAGATTATCTTCAAATAATACATTTGAACAACTGTAAGATAAAAATTAATCATTATTTTCTAATAGTGGTTTAATTGTCATATTACAACACTTTGGGACCAATAAAGACAATATAATATATCTTTGTTCATTGCTATCACGACTCACAAAAATGGGCAAAATACCCCAATTTCAAAATGCTGCCTCACCATGAAGGAGAAGAGTCTCCAAAACGAAATTTGGTACAGATGTAGATTAGACTTGTATTAACAAATGGTGTAAGTTTCAAGTTGGTGGGTAAGTGTTGCCAAGGTCAAAGGTCACCGAGAATTTCGGTATTTTTTCGATATTTTGTGTCTGGAACCAACTTTGGAGCCTTGCCAAACATTTGTTAAATGAGTAAGGGCTCTATCCTTGCTTGGGGGTAACCACATGTGTCTGTATAATACAGATATGCAATATAAAGCTTTTCTGATTATCAATCATGAGTATTAGGGGGGTATGAAAATGGAAATTAATTTTATCGGCAGAATAAATTAGTGTTTTGAGCAGACTATAGAGAGAAAGGGGGTTGAGATACACTTGTTTTGAGGCCAGATTTGAGTTATTTGGGTGACAGTCACCATAGGTACCAATTTTCAGATTTGTGTCTTATTTTAAAGGTGCTCTAAAGGGCATTTGAAAACGCAAAATATTCAATGACGCTTAATCGCACTGGAAGGGGGTAGCACCCAAACTTTGACGGGCCGTATTCAAACGACTTGGAGTTGGAATTTTTTATTTTGCATGTGTTCATTATACCCATAGATGAATGTTAGAAATGAATTTCAGCCAAATCTGAGAGGTGACCCGTACCAATTTTCAGAATATTGGTTGATTTGACACGGAATGACCCATTTAGGCATATCCATTGTGTTTTTTTATGATATGCAATAATGTTCTCACAAGTACATACATGTACATGTATCCTGAACATACATAATCCAATTAAATCATGCCAACTTAACAATTTCCAACCAAATTAATGCGCGTTTACTACAAGTACTGCCCATAAACACTGTACAAATACATGTATAATAGCATACCTTTGCATTCAAACTAAACATTGTGTCACAATTTTTAGGAAACAGTGTTTTTTTTAAAGTTTTTATTGAAAAATATTTAAGTTTGTCGCAGAATATGTCAAAAATCACAGTAAAAGTCATTGTAACAGTAATAAAAACTTACAAGTGCAGTGCAAATTCGTAACCATGGTTACCGTAAAAATAATTTAAAAATTTTTACATACAAAAGTAATCTTTGGTACAATGGCAATCTGGACACACAATTATTTTCCCACAAGGCCTCCACTAACTGACTAATCACAATGTCCAAGAGAATTAATTTTGAATTTTTAAAACGAAAATTCCACATTTTCAGATTTACTACCCAAAAATCCACATTTCTCCCAGAAAACACAGGTTTTTCGAATGTTAACCACTTGGATTGGATTCCCTATGAAATTCTGGTCTAGAATCAATATGAAATATTCCTCTATTGCTAATGTAAAATTTTGACAATTTTTTCTCTTCCATAAATGATACATGTACATGTATGTATGACCATGTTCTCTTAAAAGGTATAAAGAACTTTGGTATTTGGTGGATTTCAACTCTCTAGTTTTCAAGAAATACATGTATATATCCTAAAACTAAAGTGCTTGAGAAAATTACAAAGCAACTTTAAAAAAAAAAAGTTGCCTGAAAACAATGTTCTGTAAATTTGACATTTCTAGTTTTTAAAACTATAAAAATATACTGAAATTAACTTTTTCCATGCCTTTAATTAACACCCAACCGAAATTGTGTTTATTAACCCTAACCCCTTGGGTATTTTTACTAGAAAGTATCCTGAATCCACCAAAATCCACCATTTTTGTCACACACAAAATGCTGGTGTCCTGAATCCATCAGAATCCGCCAGTGTAGATATTGGACATATCCTGAATCCACCAAAATCCACCACTAAATTTCTGGGGGATTTTGGCGGATTCAGGATACCATGCTCACATGAAAATTTGTATATAGTATGTTGCTGCATAGAATCCATCAAAATCTAACACATACAAGTGTTGGCTGTACATGTACATGTACAGTACATGTAACTATAATCCATCAAAATACATCAACCAACATGACCAAGCAGTTAAAAACTATTGAAATCCTGAATCCATCAAAGTCCGCCATATGCTCAATGTGGAGATACCCTGAATCCGCCGAAATCCTCCAAAACAGGGGGATGGATTTTGATGGATTCAGGGTGGTTAGGGTTAAAACACAATATAATCTTTTGATCTCTGAAAATCTGTGTTCATTTTACATTTACATGAGATCAAAAACGTTTACGTATCTGAACATTGTCCTCATTTAAATGAGATTCCGCTGAGCTGAAACTTTCCCTAATTATTCTTCATTTTTCATTCTTGATTCTCATAATATATTGTCATTTTACCAATGATGTATTTCACCATGATACAACACATCCTATGAATATACAGCGCGCCTCTTCTAGCTTTAGAAGCCTATGTACTCTGGGTACGTCCTGGGTACGACTTTAAAACTGCATCCAACCTGGAGAGGGATGGGCGCCGCCAGGTTTAATTGCCCAAGACACACCACATGATGATCGTCTGTGGTGCCCCAACGACCCTCCGGGGTTATGGGATAGGTGAAGGTGAAGGTGAAGGTACTCTGGCCATTATACGCATCCATATGTAATGATGATCAAGTTATACAAACATAAAAGCCTTTGAAATGATCAGTTCTAAGCTTGGGCGATCACACGATAATATCGAATATCGCAATACCTTTTTTTTTTCTTTTTTTTTCTTTTATTCGATTACGATATCGAGAACCTTTTTTAAGTTATCGAGATAAAAAAAAAAATCGCCATTGTGAGTCAAGTCAGAAATTCCATGGAAACAAAATTAGAACCGTCTTTTCAGCTTTTGGAAGTACATACACGCTCTGCAAACGAATTTGCGATTTATTGTGATGCTTGTAGAGGGGTACATACCTGTGGTTATCTTATCAGCTCTAAAGCAATCATGCATGAATGAAAAAAATAATCGCGATACTATCGAATATCGCGATATATGTTTGTCAATATATCGTGGATGAAAAAAAAAAACGATATCGCCCAAGCTTAGTCAGTTCAAATGGTCAGTTTAATTGGTCAGACCAATTGGTCCAAAAATTACTCAACTCCACTCACACGTACCACACTACAGAACTACTGCCCTTGTCTAAATATTATATATACTGGACCCAAAATGTTGAATAGATTACACTCTCTGTTAGGAACTCATTTTCTTTTGCTGCCTTCGGACATAAGCTTAAATCAAATCTACTAATATGTTCATCAGGTGGCCATCAGGTGGCCATCAGGTGGCCATCAGGTGGCCATCAGGTGGCCATCAGGTGGCCATCAGGTGGCCATCAGGTGCTGACTTTCGGTTAACCAGTTAACTGACCTTGAAAGATTCAGTTAAACGGTTAGTGAACTAACCGGTAACCTGCAGCACTAATGTATACTTTTAAAATGGCTACACAGGTGATTGTCAGGCTTTTTTAAGTATGACATTAATAGAGTTCTGACAAAAACAACAGTTTCTACAAAAATATATCACATATTTACAATAAAAATGCACACGAAATGACCTTAAAAATTATAATAATCAATTAGCAAATAAATACAGGAAACATATGACACGAGGGGCTTTGTGTGGCATCGGAAGTGACTTTAATATCAGGTATTGATTGAACAGTGAAACAATATTTTTATTAAAATAAAAATTGATCTTTTACAGGTGTCTAACGGTTTGTGCAAATGTTCATTGTTTTCTATCTAGGTCTCGGTGCTTATAAGAGATCAATAATAGGACAGAATGTAATGTGTTAAAACTGTGTTCAGATACGTAACATTTTTTATTTTAAGTAAAATGTGCAAATGTACTTTGTTTTCTATCTAGGCCATCCCTTATAAGATATCAATAATAGGAGCGAATGCAATGCGTTCAATATTCTGTTAATGGACACTCTGTATTTGTAATACACAGATAGTTCAGCATTTTGACACATTGTTTTTCTAAGAATAACAAGTTTAGATGCCTTATTTCCAAATCCTGGCTTATAACACTACAGAGGCAACTAATCTTTTGGGTTTTTCTCACATTATACTTTTGAATTTAAACATTAACCCTCCTACTTCTGGTACCTTTTTCATACAAGTTGATCCACCATTTGAAACCATTCGCTTTTGTGGTTTGAATGGTGAAATAACTGTGTACAGTATTGATTCCCCAAATGGTTTTGAAAGGTAGGTCAGCTAATACAAAACCTTGTTTGGATCTTTCCAAATGGTAGTACAGCTAATACAAAACCTTGTTTGGATACTTCTAAGTGGTGAATCAATGGACCCTCTATGCATTTGAATGGATTTGAATGGTAGTAAAGCTTGCTACCAACACTCTTCAAATGGTATCACCATGTGTGTACAAAACCAATGGGCATTTTGGTAAGTGGAAATTTTGAATGGTTTCAAATGGTCAAACAGTAGGAGGGTTAACAGTTAAAAACTAATTAAGCAAGACAATGACAAATACTTGATAACGCTGTCAAGTAAAAGTACGTATGTAGATCAGATTTTAAAAAGAAAAAGTGTATTTCAATGCAATATTTGTTTTATTCAGGAGTGCCATGGTCGAGTGGTTTAAGTGCATCGGATTTGTGTTCTGATGGCTCAGTCGTCAGAATGTGGGTTCGAATCCCAACAGAAACTGTCATTACCCGTAAACGACGGCTCCAATTACCCATAAACGACTTTTGAAAATTTGACTGAACATTTAAGCCACACAAATGGAAGTCTACGATTTTTTTGTTAACTTTTTTTGTGTGGGGAATGGGAATGCTACGAGTCATTATTAATATAGAGGCAGGAAATTAGTCCACATTTATTAACCAGTTGACATCGGGAATATTTATTTTTTTCCGGTCCCCGTGCGGGTTTACTTTCAGTGAAAAATCTGAAAAAATTTCTAGCCATTAATAATTTTTTTTTGTCAATGAAACTAAGTTCAGACACCCAAATAAACACCTTTACTCATTGACATTTCGAGAATTAAATGGCTAGTTTTTAAATTACGGTTGTGTTTGTTCAGCACAATTATACCGTTGGCAAGCTCCGATGCAACGGCCAATTAGCGACCAGCGCCTGGTCGAAAAGACGGCATACCCGGAGAAAGGTCGAAGGCCTTGTAAACAATGGATATAAATCCGTCTTTACAAATTCTTGGCTGGTACGTCAAAGGAACAGGTCTTGGATAAAGGGATTACGCAAAAATCAACAAAAAGAGTGAACTCGTTCAGTGTTTGCGGTGCATTTTGTCCGGGGCCACTGAACCGTGACCCAATGGACTCCGAGAAACGATTGCGTGTATACAAGTCAGCTGCCACGACGGCACGCCACGTGTGGCGTGTTGACAAGTCTCCCGGTAACACACACAAAAATCGGAATGCATGTTTAGACGCTCTCCGATCCGCTGTACAAAAAAAATTTGCGTGTATACACGGCCTCCGAAGCGAACTGGTTAAGACTCTAATAAAACAAGAGAAACTTATACATTCGGGAGTATTTATGTGTTGTTACAAGACTGTTTACGGGTACCCAGGTATCCGAAGATTTCCAATTTTGGGTATCCGGTTCCCGAAATAACCGAAAACGCACAGCCTTAATCACTCCCCATAACAATTCAATATAAAATTCACATCAGAATGACCTTTTCTTCGGAAATGGATAGTTTTCGCACAGACCGAAGGGCTCTCTCACTGAGGTCAAGAAAAGGTACCTTATTGGCTCATGTACACACACCGAGCTTACACACAAGTTTACTTCCATTGTTTGCAAGCAATACAAGATTTCTATACAGATGGTTTGACAAATTTTGCGATCAAATGATAATTTACACAATATTGATGTTAGTTTATGATTCCACCAAATGCAGAAATGAGGGCAGGTATAAATACATACCCGACAATCTATATACCATTCATCTGCACTGCATATATGGCTCCAATAGATATTAACCCTACTACACATGGAAGCCACTCCGATCCACTAAATTTTCAATATGTTCTTCACCAACCTTCAGACAAGCCTGCTGTCCATTCCAAGTAATCTTACAAAATCAACTGTGTGCCACCCAAGGCCACTGTAAATATTAGTATGGCCTGCAGTGTATCAATGGGAGACCACCTTACCCTGCAATCTCAGTGGTGTGACAGTGCACAGAAAGGTTACCATAGGAGGCCACTGGCAACAGCTTGGAGTGGCCTGAATGGGTTGTTTCAAAAATTGCACTGATTGTAGGAGGGTTTTAATTTCATGGGTGTGATCGGGCAGTTTTGAAAAATCCATGTAAATTTTGCTAGGGGTATTGGGGCCGTTGTTGTGAACAGCACTGGGGTGAAATCTATAGTTCTGAGCATTTGCTTTGCTTTTCTTTATTGCTTAAATCTTTAAAATCCGGAGGATCACAACATTGCGATTTGCAAAAATCCGAAAATCTGGAAAGATCACACCCCAGTAATATGCATTGACGTCACAAACTGAAGGGCGCCCTCATTCACAGGCAAAAATAGGTCACTCATTGGTTCATGTATGCGCACTGCGTGTAATAATAATAATAATAATAATAATAATAATAATAATAATAAGTGGACTTATATAGCGCACGTATCCACCAACTGAGTGGTGCTCAAGGCGCATTATATTATTACCCCTGCTCACAAGGCTCATAAGGCTCATAAATCATTCCTGAAACCATCTCAGCTCCCTGGGGAGTATACAGCTCAATTGCTGCCATTACAGCGCATATAGGGCTAATCAACCAACTCTGCCCTCACAGTAACCCATTTAACCCCTGGGTGGAGAGAAGCAATTATGGTTAAGCGTCATGCTCAAGGACACAAGTGTCACGGCCGGGATTCGAACCCACATTCTGCTGCTAACACCAGAACTTGAGTCCGGTAAGCTAGACCGCTCGGCCACGACACTCCACACTGTACACACACTCAAAGGTGTGGCATACATACGCGCAAACGCATGCAAACGCATACATACGCGCAGCGAGCATACATGTGCGCAACACGTATATATGTGCGCAACACGCATACATGTGCGCAACACGCATACATGTGCGCAACACACACACATATACGCATAGCGCACATACATGAACTAATGAGTACCATCCCTTTGTCTTTGAATAAGGGTGACCTTCATTTTGTGAAATACTTTTTTTTTTAAATAAGAACGCTCGACTCAGCCAAATCAACTTTTCTGGCTAAGAGGGTCTCAAAGGAAACCAAAGGACTTACCAGAAATGGAGTTTAAGATTTCCTTCAGCTGGGAGAAGCTTCCAAGTAATGGGTCTTGTTCCTCCTCCTGAAGAAATAATTATTTCAATTTATTTTATAAGTCACTTAACCCTCCTACTATAGCTGCACTTTAGTGGCAAATAGCTATAGAGGTCAAAAGCAGTCAACTGCCCGTTTTGGCCACCCTGAACAATACCAGACAATGCTTTTACCAGTCAAAAACCGTCGACTCATTTTAACCTGTACATGCACTACATGTAAGGTATGACAGTGTTTGACTTTATACCTTGGCAAGTACAGTATATACATGTACATGTATATCAACATTTTGACTGATTTGACCCTTGCAGTCTTAAAAGGGTTAAAGATGTATCTCCTGTGTTGTTCGCTATTTTAACAGTAATTTCCAAGATATGCATTTTTTACAAGAAACAAATACTTTGAAAAGAGATATTTTACCAACTTAACCATGCTATCAATGATTCAAAGATGCAACTTTATTTGACTATTGCATGCTTACACTGACGCACCAGCATTTGTAGCATTGGTTGATGCCAGACAGGTTTGAAAATCTATCCTCTCTTAGGCATACTCCAAACCTTTTTGACTTTTATAAGATCCTACTAGGTTCAAATGTAAAGCCACTAACTGTGCAATTTAACACTGAAATGTTTACAAATAAATGTTTTATATAAATGAAACATAAAAATATCAGACAAGTTGTATCTCTGGTGATAACCTAATTTTTAAAAGATTTTTCACAATTTTTTTCCAGAAGATTGACTTCTTGTGTCAGTAACTTCAATAAAAAAGAAACACAAATTAAAACAAAATCTACCTGTACCTGTAGCAAATGAGAAGTCCATCTTGAGGTCCGTCTCATCGCCGTGGAAACCAACAGCATCTCTCCTTGGACAATGTAGACGCCGTTGGTGGGAGGCTGAATCCTGGGTGATATAGTCACACTTGCCATGTTGTATAGATACAATTGTAACTGTTGGCAATCAATTTCAGATAAACGTAGGTTTATGTCTTGTAACCTCGTTAGTCTGTTTGGTGTTTGAGGTTATTCCTCGCAGGAAACGGTGCTTTTGTCCAAAAGCTATCTTGTTTTGTGCACACTTGTTACATGATCGTGTGGTACATTTCTAATACCTCAGAAATGTTGTTGGTCCATTTTACCACCTTGCACAAAAAAACCAAAAAAAACAGAGCATAAAATCAAATGTAAATTCACGATTGCGCAAGGACAGGACTTGACTTATAGTGCGGGCGATTTAAATGCTGAATAATGCGCATTGAGCGATGACCTTGGGGTCAGAACATCGATTGCGTGGCAGAACACGGCTCTTTAAATCACCCGCACTGAAAGTAAAGTCCTGTGTTACTTGCGAAATTGATGTTCTGCCGCACAATCGATGTTCAGACCCTTAAGGTGACAAGGTCATCGCTCGATGAACGGCATAAAAAGTTTGTACACAGATTGGCCGTTGCTCTGAGAAATGTCGGGGAAATTCTCCTTTTTTAGACATCTTTTAGCAAAAATCATTTCTCCAAGAGGCAGTTAAGAAGTTACAGTGCCTGCATTTCCTCAGTTCAGCCAACGAAGACGTGTAAAAAAGGGAGAAAATTCAGTGCAAACTTTACAGGTATACGAACGGGAAGAACTCTTGGTCAGGACCCTATCAGAAGTTAGCTGTGGTGACCGCAGCCCTACTACCTGACTTTTACAACTTCTGTCATTAACGGACGGTAGTAGAGCTGCGGTGAATGCCCATAGTAGTCCTTTATGGACAAGTATCGAGTCGAGCAGTGTTCCGTTCCCCAAAAGGTGTCACAAACATGAGAATGCTCCTCAAACTCACCTCCAAGATTCTATGCCACCTACAGATGCCTCTTCTGAAGTTTAAAACCATACAACTTGCATTGGCGAGATTTACTGGACATTTTAAGTTTGAAAAATGCAAGATTGAACTAGTAAACATGGAAACTGCTGGATTTCCCAACATTGCGCATACACAATGACCCTCCTGCTCGGTAAATACGAACAGACGCAGGCGATTTTAGCGCACCAAATGTATGTAGTTGGTATGCTAAAATCGCCAGGTGGCGCATACCGCCTGTTTTTCGATTTACCGGTAGCAGGAGGGTCATTGTGTATGCGCCAATGCATTGTTGGGAAATCCAGCAGTTTCCATGTTTACTAGTTCAATCTTGCATTTTTCCAAACTTAAATGTCGAAAATCTCGCCAATGCAAGTTGCATGGTTTTAAACTTCAGAAGAGGCATCTGTAGGTGGCATAGAATCTGGAGGTGAGTTTGAGGAGCATTTCTCATGTTTGTGACACCTTTTGGGAACGGAACATTGCCTGCTCGATATCGATACTTGTCCATAAAGGACTACTATGGGCATTCACCGCAGCTCTACTACCGTCCGTTAATGACAGAAGTTGTAAAAGTCAGGTAGTAGGGCTGCGGTCACCACAGCTAATCAGAAGTGTACTTTGCACTGTAGATAGGGTCCTATCACAGTATCAGGGCTAGTCAAGACGCTGACATTTGGCATGCAAAATAGTAACCGATAAAAAAAGATTTTGAAAGTAAGTTAAGAGTTATAGTAATGGCCAATAATTAAAGATGATTGTATGTGAAGTTGAAAGCGGAGGGATTTTCTGGAAGGGAGAAATCATAGGTTTACGAGTTAGAAAATTTGCTCAACATGTTATTTACCGTGTGGGGTAGGAGCCATGTTCTGACGTTCATAGTGACAAATTACATAATTATTCTAAAAATATGAGACCGTGAACAGAAGAAGCATTCGGACGAGGTGACTGTAGAGAAATGTTGGAAAGAATGTCGTATCCGGCCGACACTTTTTAAGGGCTTTTTTGGATTTTTTTTGCAACCACTAACCAGTTAAAAAATCATTCTATCGATTTTTGGTGGTACAGAAAGCGAAAACTATCTTTAAAATCCACTTTTATGATGGTTTTCGGACTTGATTTCCCTTCTAAAAAAATCCTCCCCTTCAGAAAATAGAAGGATCCTATTATAGTTGCCACTACGCATGTACAATGACTGTGTTGGTCACTAATTGTGGAGTTTACAAGATGACTGAGAAAGTCATCATATACCAAAAATGCCTGATTTTTCATGAAATAAATATCCTGGAATAATTTGAAGTATATGTCCATCATCATCCATATGTTCTCCACCTTACCAGGTAGGTAAGATTACATAGGAAAATAGTGGCGGCCAGATACGACATTCTACCCAAAATGTTGTTAGGCAAGACTTGATAACGAGACAAACAAATTCATTATTAAGTTTATCACTCCCCTTTCAATGCCCTTCCTCCCCACGTACACACGGTATGTACCCCCTAACAACTATCAGCACTCCAATTCCAAAAGGGCTTAAGGGGAACTTCTGCAGTGCTCCAACTGTTAATGGATAATGTGTTAACTTATCGTGTTAAACTTAAAAACAAAATAAGAAGACAGTTTTGACATAGGCCTAATAATACTTCTGTTATTGTTAAGAACAATGTTTCTAGAACAATGTTTTAATCCTTGTATAATTATTTTCCCATATAACTTACCTATTTCCTGTTTTAATTTCTTTCACAGATTACAGAATGTTCCATTTGCAGATACAAAAAGACTAATTTATGATGTGCCGGTGAAAAGATGTTACCATACCTGCCTGCTGTGTGTGAAAAACGACGTCGTCGTCGGCAATGACGTGGTGCGCATGCACGATATAAATGTGAATAGACGGGTACACTTCCAATAATTGTGTTGCATTAAACTTCAAGAAGGTCAGGGATTCGACGAAATGAGCCGACGTTTAGAAAAAAATTGGCAATCGGCACATTATTGCACAATCACATGTATGAGTTCGATTACCAGTGTAAGGGGTTTGCCTTTTGAGAGCGATAGAGGTCGCTATTCATAATTTTATTGTTGATGAAAGGAGGGGTTCAACATTGGTTTCTGACATTGTCACAATAAAAGTTTTCAGATCTTAATTCGTGAATTTGATATTCTGGTAATAACCAATATTGTACCTTCCCTTAGAAGGCACAGTTCAAGGAAATAATACTTATGCATTAGGGTTAATACATTCTACCTCCATGATACCACTATAGGCTGTCCGAAGCAAACCGGTTGTAATAAACAAATTGTGGTTTCAAGACTGAAATGTAAACAAAAACGCGGTTAACTCGACTAACGCTCTTGTATTACTCTTGTTTGAACAAGAAGTCCACAATAAAATTAGCAGAAAAAATAAGTTCAATCAAAATTACCATAAACCAACTAATTCCAAATAATTAGGATACAAAAATCAATCACAGTATATTCAATTTCTTTTCCAAAGGTAGGTCACTTGTTTATTTCATTAATTCGTCATTCTCCCATAGGTATATACTTGTCTAATCCTGCCATCTTCGTGTGTCAACTTCTTAAATATGTTGGCTTGTGTTTTCCACTATTTTATCAGCAATATCCAGAAAAATATGTTTTTATCAAAACATTGATATTTTTTTGGTGTAAATTCGACATAACATTTTCTTTAAATAATGAGTCTTTAAAATAATTTTTCTCTGGCTTATCGAAAGATGAGCCTAATAAAACTGTAAAGATAGAATTATTTATGGATCGCCGAACGGTTAAATAAAGTGAGCAAACCGCGCGCGTTCAGTAGATGGCCCGGGATCTAGATCATCTCATATCTGGAAAAAGGCTAACCCTTTCTTATAGATTGGTGAAATTCTTTCTTATATAGTTAACGTTGACGGCGCTCTTCCATAGTTCTGTAAATTTTGTGTTTACAAACAATGTTAACGTGTGTGACCTCTGGTCCTCTGGTTTCTCTGAAAGTTTTGAGTATTCCTCAAATTTTGAAAGTATTACAGTAACATGTCACTGCAGTGCACCAGAGTAGATATTTCTGGTGTTCTTCCTCCTGTCCGCACGAACCATTCGGGTGCCTTTTGTGACGGTAAATTGTTCATCTACGGGGGAAACGGGGAGAGCAAGTGTAGCAATTGCCTGGATGATCTGTGGGTGCTAGACACGGATGGGATGACCTGGTCGCAACCCAAGACCTCCGGGGAACACCCTGGACCGAGATGTCATCATACGATGAATGTGATTAATGGGAAATTGTGGGTTTTTGGAGGTTGGACAGGTACATAATGCCACTATCTTGACTCATTGGGAAAGAGTGTACTAATCACCTGCAGCTGTGTCATAACTATTGTGCAAAAAGTCTGCGTGTGGTTTTACTAGCACAGACGACAACAAACATCTCACAGGATGATGAGTACAAATTAATTTCTCCAAAATCCTTAATTATTACTATAATACTATTTATTACTTTTATTAGTACTATTATTAGTACTACTTTTTGCTTGATTTTAAGTTTGACTTCATGTAATATTTGTTAGGCAATATTGTATTTTTGATCCTTGCAATTTGCTAATCGAAATCATGATTTGCTGTTCAAAATTAGCACTCACACAAATAATTTTGCCAAATAATTTTATTATGCAAGTTTTGTATGAAATCATTCCCAGCATTGTTCCCTATACCTGGCCACCAGATCCACAAGACTTATGCACAAAGCCGTTCAGCTGTGGCACCCTATAAATCAAAAATAAGCTTGGGCAATATCATTTTTCTTCATCCACGATATATCGTCAAACATATATCACAATTTTCGATAGTATCGCGATTATTTTTTTCATTCAGGCATGATTGCTTTAGAGCCCACAACCATAGGTATGCATTCAATTCCCAACGCTTAATCCATCTGAATAGATTTCTTTGAGTAGCAGTGGATAAAGAGAAATGACAGAGTTCTGGGTCTGGACCCTGTATGGCAGCTCCTTTATCTATGATCTGACAGTCAGCTAACCACTGAAGTAGTTCCCTTTTGATCCTCACTTGTGAAAGCTTGGAAAGAATAACCTAATTTTTTTTCCATGGAATTTCTGAATTGACTCACAATCGCGATTTAAAAAAAAAAATTAACGCGATATTTTTTTTTTAATCGTGATTTGCCGATATCTCGACAACTGGAAAAGGTTCTTGATATCGTAATCGAACAAAAAAAGGTATCGCCATATTCGATATTATTGTATTATCGCCTAAACTTAATCAAAAATAAACTCTGATTTCTATGTTCTCCTTTGCATGCAGGCAAGAGAAGATGTAATTTCCTTCATACCTTGGATCTTAAGTTTTGGCAGTGGACAGATTGCACAACAAGAATGTCTCCAGTCGATACACACTCTAGCCACGCTTCAGCCATCATGGATGAACACACGATCCTTGTAATAGGTCGTGGAGAGACGGGAACACATGCCAAATATGGATGTAATATCGACTACCTTGACACCAGGTCATTGAAGTGGACTACATTCCCAGGAAGTACTGTATCACGAGCCGGACACACTGTAACATTCATGCCAAGTGTATCTACCAGGTATGCTTTTGTGTATGGTGGTCGGCAAAGACATGAAAGCGAGCACATTGAATGCAAAGTGAAACATCCTCTCCTGTCATCCTTCTCCACAGGTCTTCCAGAATCAGTGTTAAAAAACACCAAGAGGGTAGAAGAGCCACCAGGGAGGAGTTACCATAGCGATGTCGATGTTGATGGAATTATTTTCATCTACGGCGGATTCATTCAAGGAAAGTCAGTCAGGGGACTACTTGATGGGGTCAATGAACTTTACTTGTACAACGGGAGGAGCAGACAGTGGTTGGTACCTGAGATGAAAGGGGAGTGGCCTAAAAGGGCGGGGCACACAGCGGAGAGGACGGGAGAGACGAGCATAGTTGTATTCGGGGGTGAACACTCTGGGAAACAATATAATGATGTTCATATGATAACCTGGTGATGTTGCCATGACACCCGATGATGAAATATTTGCCATTATTGAGATGTTTGTCCAGCTTAGACAATAGAATTTAGATGGGTTTTTGTTTGTTTTTCAAAGTGACTGAAGTACCATTACAATCTTTAATATGTTGGAATGTTGGGCCATATATACAATTGGTAAAATGTCTGTTAACCCTCCTACTTCTGGTACCTTTTTCATACAAGTTGATCCACCATTTGAAACCATTCGATTTTGTGGTTTTGAATGGTGAAATAACTGTACAGTATTGATTCTCCCAAATGGTTTTGAATGGTAGGTCAGCTAATACAAAACCTTGTTTGGTTCTTTCCAAATGGTAGTACAGCTAATACAAAACCTTGTTTGGATACTTCTAAGTGGTGAATCAATGGACCCTCTATGCATTTGAATGGATTTGAATGGAAGTAAAGCTTGCTACCAACACTGTTCAAATGGTATCACCAGGTGTGTACAAAACCAATGGGCATTTTGCTAAGTGGAAATTTTGAATGGTTTCAAATGGTCAAACAGTAGGAGGGTTAATGCATTCATACTTCAAAAGCATCAAAATGTGTCACTAAAGATGTATTGCCTGTGTTTTCATGACACTTGTGTCCTTGAGCAAGACACTTAACCATAATTGCTTCTCTCCACCCAGGGGTTAAATGGGTACCTGTGAGGGCAGAGTTGGTTGATTAGCCCTATATGCGCTGTAATGGCAGCAATTGAGCTGTATACTCCCCAGGGAGCTGAGATGGTTTCAGGAATGATTTATGAGCCTTATGAGTAGGGGTAATAATGTAATGCGCCTTGAGCACCACTTAGTTGGTGGATACGTGCGCTATATAAGTCCACACATTATTATTATTATTATTATTATTATTATTTTCCAGATTTTGTTTTCTTTGAAACATTCATAATTTCCTTTTAGAAAGGAAAACAAATACTCTAAAATGAATTGGCAGAAACTTGGTTCCACAGTAGATAAGTGCTAAAATGTATTCATGATGAGACCCACCTTAAAGTCATTTCTGGACATGCTTCATACCATTATTATAAGAAGGTTTTACCGTCCCTTTAAGAACAATCCAATGTTCTAAAGAATATTACCTCACTTTTGACATTGGAAACATTGGAAGAAAACAATTCCAATAGAAGCAAGGGTTAGTGAAGATGTCCCCTAAATATTTATGACAGGGGTGGGGGAGGGGATGATAATGGCAAATGTCCCTGAATAATTATCACTTCTCAACGAAACCTTTGTATTTTTATGACAGGCATCCCCAGTCTAATTTAAGGTTTTCTCTCACAGTTTCTTTAGTGCCCCATTTCTATCCCAGATAGTGCAGAGCACAAGACGTGAAACATTTGGTTGTGAATTAAACAAATAATTAAAACAAATATTCAGATGATTTATTTATTATAACAAATGCCGGCACGTATTGGTCAGGGGGTGGGTGGGGGTAGGTCCTACTCCCTACCTCTCCCAATCGTAACAATAAATTGCCGCCACTGGTTGTACTGTTAGTCTATACGGCTGGGCCGACGACACAAAATAATAGTTTCTTCATATAATTATGATTAGTGTTGAATTTGTCACTAGAGTACTGTACTGACTTCCCACCAATGGTGGCCTGACCTCACTGCACATTATCCCCTTTGCCAACGTACAGGCGACTAAGCTGGTCCTTACTCTATGGGTGGGGGTCATTCGACTAAGCTGGTCCTTACTCTATGGGTGGGGCTATCATTCGACTAAGCTGGTCCTTGCTCTATGGGTGGGGCTATCATTCGACTAAGCTGGTCCTTACTCTATGGGTGGGGCTATCATTCGACTAAGCTGGTCCTTACTCTATGGGTGGGGCTATCATTCGACTAAGCTGGTCCTTGCTCTATGGGTGGGGCTATCATTCGACTAAGCTGGTCCTTGCTCTATGGGTGGGGCTATCATTCGACTAAGCTGGTCCTTGCTCTATGGGTGGGGCTATCATTCGACTAAGCTGGTCCTTGCTCTATGGGTGGGGCTATCATTCGACTAAGCTGGTCCTTGCTCTATGGGTGGGGCTATCATTCGACTAAGCTGGTCCTTGCTCTATGGGTGGGGCTATCATTTTAACTCTGTAAAATGGCAAAAGGAACAATATTATTCGAACGAATTACATCTAGTTTTGTTCAATCTGTGATAGCAATTACTAAGTCTCAATTCAAGAATGAAACCATTGAGACAAAGATGTAAGATGAACGACGAGACTTTGGTCTAAACAAAACAAATTGAACCTACATTCAGAGGGGGCGCCCTCACTGAAATCTACCACTGTGTCAGGTAAACTTTACAAATAATGCAAACTGCAGGGAAGGGAATGAGATACCAGAAGTTTATTACGCACAGGTAAGGCCAAATAAAAAAATAAACATGTTTAGCCTCCTGCCTTTTTGAAAAAAGGAAGGAGGAGGGCCTTTTTTTTCTTTTTTTTTCTTTTTTTTAAAATGGCCGCCCGACACATTTTTAAAGACAACCGGCCGGGCTATTTTTCAAGATGGCTGCCAGCTTTTTTCAAAATGGCCGCCACTTAGACTCAGGAAATGACATATTGGCTTCTTATGGGCAAGATGCAACAGAAAATGAGACCAAAATAATGCCACTATGCAGAACCGAACATCTCTTCTGCGCAATTGCACCATATGATGTCACTTTAGCCTCTGTGATGTCGCATTTATGGGAAGTGAATAAGTTTTTTAGTGACACATAAAGACAAAACAATAAAAGTAGCAAATGAAACAATTTTCATATCTAAATTCTAATCACCTGTTTCTTCACAGATATTCAAAGGCCTATAAGTTCTCCAATGGTTTGTGTCAAATTTATGTTTAACTTTTATATCATCAAATTGGCAAACATTGTTCATATTTAGCATCAATCTTACCCTCTTTGTTGGTCATGTCAACCACTCTACATTATCAATATTCCTAATCACCCGTTCCTTTACCAAGGTAACGTTTGAGATACACATAATAATAATAATAATAATAATGTATAGATTTATATAGCGCACGTATCCACCAACTAAGTGGCGCTCAAGGCGCATTATATTATTATCCCTGCTCATAAGGCTCATAAGGCTCATAAATCATTCCTGAAACCATCTCAGCTCCCTGGGGAGTATACAGCTCAATTGCTGCCATTTCTAGCGCATATAGAGCAAACCATCTCTGCCTTCACAGGTACCCATTTAACCCCTGGGTGGAGAGAAGCAATTATGGTTAAGTGTCTTGCTCAAGGACACAGATGTCACGGCCGGGGCTCGAACCCACACTCTGCTGCTGGCAACACCAGAACTTGAGTTCAGTGCGCTAGACCGCACGACAATCCACTTTTACGTGCATTATACAACACACGGGACCTACGGCTTTACGTCCCATCCGAAGGACGAAGCAATTATGGTTAAGTACCTTGCTCAAGGACACAAGTGTCACGACCGGGGCTCGAACCCACACCCTGCTGCTGGCAACACCAGAACTTGAGTTCGGTGCGCTAGACCGCTCGGCCACGACACTCCACATGTATTGTTTCTTCCATGATGTATTAAATGTATATTACATTTGCTAGATATGAGGTGTTAAAAATATATGCCATAGTGCAGGATACACATCCAACTAGCCAAAACTATTCAAGTCAGTAAATTTCTAAATACACAGTCTGATATTTTCTGGCAGCTATTGCTGGTATGACCTTTCACCAAATCCAATGTCATATATGAAATCAGTCTAACTAGGGACAAAAGCCCTTGTATTCTTTCTGTGAGGTTGTTTACCACTGGCTTTGCAGATGTCACATAGTGGATCTTGACCATCGTTCGCTTCCAGGCTATTTTCAGACCCGCAATAAAAACACAATGGGTCGCTGAATGTCACAAAATAAGCTGCCTCAATTGGCATGTCACACGGTGTGCTAAAGTAAAAAAAAAAAATACGATCTTTATTTATTTTAAAATTTATTTTTTTCGTCTGAGATCGTTAAAATGTATCCTTTTTTTTCGTTTAAAAAAAAAAAAAAAAAAAAAAAAAAAGGAGGCGGCCTCTAAAAAGGAAGCGGGCGGGGACGCTATACATGTTTATTTTTTTACTTGGCCTAATATATTTATAAAATAATAATTTTGTATTCAGAACAAGGTTATTAAATCCCACTTAATTCTTCTGCCACCAAGTTCTGAAGGGGCATTTGGCCTCGGGGGCATCTCTGAAAAGCAAAAATGAAACGACAAGACAAGTGTACATGAAATTACTTTGTTTTCACAATATTCGTCCCTGATTTGCCATAGTGACCAATCCGACCTTTTTTCAATTTTAAGTTTTCCCGCCCATTAGTACATTCAGGAAGAGACCTACCATTGTATCTAATCCACATGCATGTATTCCTTATAGTTTTGGAGATAGAGCATGCATTCAAACGACGAATGCTCTTACTGGCTATTTTTGTAATTTGGCAAAGTGACCAATACGGCAATAATAGTCACTATGCCAACTTAATTCGGGATTGGTCACTATGGCAAATTAGGGACAAATTATTGTCATTTAAAAGTATGGGCCCATTAATTTGTTTTTTCCTCGATGTAAATAACAATATTCCGATGAAAAGAAAACTTCTCGAAATTATCGGTATAAACAGACAGACAGTCAGCCAACCAGCATGCTAACCAGTCCGCCAGCTCGACAGACAGACAGACAACTCTCCCGCCAGCCAGCCAGCCTGCAAACCAGCCAGCCAGCCAACCAGCCAGATAGCTAGCACGCAAGCCAGCCAGCCAGTCAGCTAGCCAGCCAGCCACTCCGCCAGCTTGACAGACAGACAGACAAACAGTGAGACATACAGCCCGCCCGCCAGCCAGCCAGTAAACCAATCAATCAACCAATCAATCAGCCAGACAGCCAGAAAACAGCCAGTGAAAAATAATTCCACATTCCTTCCTATTCCATGCCAGCCAATCAATCAACCAATCAGTCAGCCAGACAACCAGAAAACAGCCAGCCAGCCAGCAAGCCAAAAAACCAACCAATTAGTTAGCCAGTCAGTCAGATAACCGCCAGTCAGTAAGTCAAAATGCAGCCAGCCAACCAGCCAAGCGGCCAGCCAGTCAGTAAAGTCTCCAAAATCTCCAATAGGGTAAACTGTGCGAATAAGGACCCTTCAGGTAAAACGGATCCCTTTGTACGTTTTTTAATTTTCCGTTATTATGTATGTACTCCAGTGAATGCATCAACACTAATGTAATATGACAGTAAGTACCAAGGATCCGATTTTCCTTCATGTACCCATCTTATCTTAATTACTTTAATTCTGAATTGTTTTAACTAGATCGTGGCACACGTTGAAGAAAAAATGTTGTTTTCTCGCAAACACTTAGTAGTTTTTGACACGCCCTCCCCGATATCTCTCCCACCCGCCCCTCCCTAACCTCCCCTCCCCCCCCCCCACACCGTTTGTCTGTCCCTTTTCACTAAATAATTCCATTTCTCTAATGACATTTTTTAGATTAATTATAACGCATCAGACGGAAAAGAATACGGAAAACACACAACTTTTTGGGATATGTGATGCTATTTTAGAGGAATTTTCTGGAAACACTCATCACTAAGCAAATTTAAACAGCATATTATTGGAAAGAATGTCGTATCCGGCCGCCACTTTTTAAGGGCTTTTTGGGATTTTTTTTGCAACCACTAACCAGTTAAAAAATCATTCTATCGATTTTTGGTGGTACAGAAAGCGAAAACTATCTTTAAAATCCACTTTTATGATGGTTTTCGGACTTGATTTCCCTTCTAAAAAAATCCCCCCTTCAGAAAATAGAAGGTTCCTATTATAGTTGCCACTACGCATGTACAATGACTGTGTTGGTCACTAATTGTGGAGTTTACAAGATCAGACTGACATGACCGAGGAAGTCATCGTATACCAAAAATGCCTGATTTTTCATGAAATAAATATCCTGGAATAATTTGAAGTATATGTCCATCATCATCCATATGTTCTCCACCTTACCAGGTAGGTAAGATTACATTATTGGTTGTATTTAATGAAAAATAGTGGCGGCCAGATACGACATTCTACCCATATTATTAATTACATTTCTGTATTTTAACTCTTGCATTCATTTTTTAATGATTCCATTTTTATTGTTGAATTCCTTTTAATTACAATTATTCTGTGGATAACCTACTTTCCCATACTTCCCTGATACACTGTAGTACTACTAACATTATTTGGTGTTTCAGGATAAACAATCAATCTACTTGGCAAAAAAAGAAACGCAAGTTGATAGGACGTGTTTTTTTGTGTGAATGAAATATACAAAATAACATGAATCAAGCATCAAGCATTCCAATTGCGCGGGCCCGGTCAAACTGAGTTAGTCGCGGCATCGTCGTCAGCTGTCCATTTGAGGAGTGATTTCAGTTCCAGACTCCATAGACCATGGACTACCACAGGAACATCAACATTCTTATGCAAATTAGCCATGTAAGCCACAATAAGTGATTATTTGACAATCCATTAAACTCCCATTGTGGTGGTTCAGTGAGGCATGACGCTCAGAAATGTGGTTGAAAATACAGGTGTCTACCATGGTATTAAAAATCTTTGTCATTAGGCCAAATAAATTTAAAAAACATGTTTAGCGTCCTGCCTTTTTGAAAAAAGGAAGGAGGAGGGCCTTTTTTTTTTTTTTTAAATGGCCGCCCGACACATTTTTAAAGACAACCGGCCGGGCTATTTTAAAGTTTAAAAAAATACGATCTTATTTATTTTAAAATTTATTTTTTTCGTCTGAGATCGTTAAAATGTATCCTTTTTTTTCGTGTAAAAAAAAAAAAAAAAAAAAAAAAGGAGGCGGCCTCTAAAAAGGAAGCGGGCGGGGACGCTAAACATGTTTTTTTATATTTATTTGGCCTTAATAATGTGTGCTCAACATCTACACTTTAAAAAATACGTCCTATCAACTTGCGTTTCTTTTTTTGCCAAGTATATAAACAAATTCTTCTTAACATCGAAGTCAGAGGCGTGATGGCATATATTTTCAGAGTGGGCGGGGGCAATGAGTGTGGGGGTGATGTACCGACATATTATACATATTATAGTAGACCCCTTGAACCGACAAAAGAGGGTCATGACCTGACCCCTGCCTCCTTCCTTTGGCTACGCTACTTCGTAAAGTAATTGTTTTCCAGATGAAATCATACTAAGATCCTGAACTCCTGTTTTTTTTTTTACATTTCAGTAGGTCACTGTTTCATGTATTGATCATAATCTTTAATGTAATATAATAGCTATAAGAGTGTTAGTAATAGCTATCAGTATGTATTATTATATTCTTGATCAGCTCCTCCTGTAGATTGTTAGCAAGGGGCTTCTTTCAACTCTTCGGTGTAACAACCCTCTACACAACATTCCTCGTTCAGGGACCTCTTGCCTTTCGCCAAGAAGTTGTTGGCGTCTTTGTTCTCAACGAACCCTTCTGCAAGAAAGAGAAGGTTTAAATGAAAGTTATTTTATAGAATTGTCTCAAGTTGTATGATGAGGATTAATACTTTCATTCATGATGGTATGCGTTGGAGCCAAAAACAACTTAATATATATGGTATACAGTCCCACCAGAAGGTCATTACTAATACTAATAGACTTCTGACGGTACATAATGTAGCATGGACAAAGGCATGCAAGGTTAATGTTGAGCTTGTATCCAATGTTGTCCTCGAAATAATTATATGACATTTCGTACACAGACTTGACCCCAATCTGACCTCTCCTTCCGGTCGAAACCGGAAGTTTAAGTGAACAAATTATTCTGAAGTACTTTATAGGGTCTGCAGCCAACATGATATGGTATTTGGACATGCCTTCAGTGGACTGAATTACTATTGACATGTGAGCTTTTTAAAAATGTGACTGATGACGTCATCACCTTTCACAGCGCCCTCTGGCGGAAGGTTTAGAAAAATAATTTTCTATTTTAAAAACCACAGGAAATTTGAATGTGATTTCTATGAATAAAGTGACTAGTGACATCTTATCTTTTGAAAAAATATGTTTGATGACGTCATCAAAGTTCAGAGCGCCCTCTAGCGGGAGTTTAAAAAAGGATTATTTTTCAATCTCAGAAATTTAACCAAGAGGTACTAACGTTATTTTTTCATGATCATGAGGAAGTTTAATTGTGTCATATAAAATGACCTTCAAATCACTTGATCTGACCTTTACTTCCGGTCCAAAGTTCAAATTCAGCACATTCTAACGGAAAAATTTATATTATAATAAAATATGATACACTTTGCAAAATATGATATTGACATCACCGATGATAATTTGATTGAACCGGAAGTTCACAAGAACACCGTGTGTTTGTTCCAACAAACACTAGTACTTGTGCTCGAGTATTCAAACTGTTTTTGTTTTTTGTAGCATAATAACCAAATAATAACCAAATCGGCGTTTCGTAAAACCCTTTCCCCACCAGGGTCTAGAAGTGAAAACGAGGTTAGACACTAGGGATGAGGTACCGGTATATTGATAAACCTACCTGACTCCATTGTTCTCCTCACTCGGGATTGTCCACAATATCTCCTCCTCCAGCCTTCCAATACTTTATTGCAGAATACACGAGCGTAGTAGTCAGATGGTTGAGCATCAGTTACTGTAAGATAAACAATGCATATAATATAAGCACGGAATTTAAAATGATTGGAAAGTGTTCGGTTTTGACAGTGATATAACTTGACAAACTAAAAGTATAAGGGATAAAACTTTGTCGGCCTAACAGAATATCGACCTTTGATTTTTTTTAAAAATTAAAAAACAAATAACAAAAAACAAAAAAACCTTTCTGTAAGCCTAAGGCCCCCCCCCCCCCAAATGTCTCCGGTTTCTGGTCTCTGCGCGCGTCGCCTCAGACCTGCGCGTCGGCATTTTAATTGTGTTTTTTGTGCTATGAAACGATGTCCAATTGCAGCCCAAACTTGCAGGATTGATTGGAATTCTGCCATGCTGTGCTTTATACGGCTTTTTCACATAGGGGTATGAACCTTTGCCCGTTTTGCTCTCTTAGCCACCATACTTTGTACATGGGAAATTTGTTCCCCGCGTATACAATGTATCATGTATTTCCCTGTTGGCAACAAAAAATGCATCATGCACCGATTTTGGAGACGACAGATGACCAGAAACCGGAGACTTTTTTGGCCTAAAATAAATTTAAAAACTACGATACGGATAAGCGAAAATCGATCTTCAAAATTCGATTCTGAAATGTAGGCTACAATAAAAAGCATTCATTATGAAAGCGTCTTTATGTTAATTTATTACCGGTACCACACTATAAACATGTTTTTGTGATAAAGTTTTAACGTTCCAACGTGTCTAAAACGTGTTTAAGAATATACAATAAACACAACAACGCTTTTAGGCCCCCCAAAAAAAAATATATATCCGGTTTCTGGTCTCCTCGTGCATCGCCTCAGACCCGCGCGTCGGCATTTTTAATTTTTTTTTTAATTTTTTTTTTTTTTTCGATTGGAATTCTGCCGTGCTGTGTTTTAAACGACTGATTTGTGAGGCCTCTCTTAGCCACCATACTTTGTATATGGGAAATTTGGTTCCCGCGTATACATGTATCATGTATTTCCCTGGTGGCAAAAAAAGAATAATAATAATAATAAGTGGAGTGTCGTGGCCAAGCGGTCTAGCTTACCGGACTCAAGTTCTGGTGTTAGCAGCAGAATGTGGGTTCGAATCCCAGCCGTGACACTTGTGTCCTTGAGCAAGACACTTAACCATAATTGCTTCTCTCCACCCAGGGGTTAAATGGGTACCTGTGAGGGCAGAGTTATATGCGCTGTAATGGCAGCAATTGAGCTGTATACTCCCCAGGGAGCTGAGAAGGTTTCAGGAATGATTTATGAGCCTTATGAGCAGGGGTAATAATATAATGCGCCTTGAGCACCACTCAGTTGGTGGATACGTGCGCTATATAAGTCCACACATTATTATTATTATTATTATTAATATTATTAATAAAACAAATAATAAATAACGCGTCACTGCACCGATTTTGAAGCCGACCGATGACCAGAAACCGGAATTTTTTGGGGGGCCTTAAGCCGTTGACAAAATAAACTCAAAATGTGCTCTGATAATCATTGAGACAAATCAAAATTATTTTCAGAACCGACCAAAACGTTGCAATGATGTCACTGACTTTCAACCTTGCAAAGTATCTATCTTAATACATTATTATAATAGCATGGACGCAATCTAATATCTTGCATTGTATAAGATGGACAGTAGACAAGGAACAAGACGGGTAACATATTATGTTTGGGTAAACACAGATGAAAAACATATATTTCAAACATTTAATGGAATTTATAAGGTTGTATGTATCTACAGAAAAATAAATTGAGTCTCACCTTCATACACAACGGCCAGGGCCAATACAGTGAAGATCAGTACGCGATTCATAGTTGATTGGTGGTTCAGAATAGCTCTGTGATGAAGCTAGCTCAGGAACTTTCTTTTATACAGTGGAAATCATCAACAAAATAAGTGTTTTAATTGCGTTTTAATAACCGTCGTTTTCTGATTATTATTTTAAATTTAAATAGAATATTTTATTGGTTTTATTCCAAACTCTAATATTTGTGTTGTTTGATGAGTTTCTTTGTAATGGATTTTGTTAATTAAATTTAAGGTAACTTATTGTACACACTGGTATTTTCAGGTTCATTGGACTTTTTCAATTAACAATTTAAATATTTTTACCCACATAAACATAATTTTCATTAGTAAAATAAATTAAAGAAACAGTTTCAATTATTTCCAATCCATTTGACCACAATCATTGAAAATATCTACTGGTATATGTCATGAATATTATGCCCTATTATTGTATTTATTGACATGTTTTAACTAACAATGAAGTTTCTTCCCCAACTTTTGTACAGTGAATACACTGTCCCTCAACATATATATTTTATTGATTGAAATTGACGTCAATTTCAGTCAATAAAATATTAAAGCCACATAGAAATCAAAATTTTTCAAATTTGCGACTTGTGACTCATTTTTACAGAGCGGGTCACAATTCGTCCCTAATTTGCCATAGTGACCAATCCGACTTTTTTCAATTTTACGTTTTTCCGCCCATTAGTACATTCAGGAATAGACCTACCATTGTATCCACATGCATGTATTCCTTATAGTTTTCGGGAGATAGACCATGTATTCAAATGACGAATGCTCTAACTGGTAATTTTTGTAATTTGGCAAAATGACCAATACCGCATTAGTCACTCTGCCAACTTAATTCGGGATTGGTCACTATGGCAAATTAGGGACGAATTATTGTCATTTCAAAGTAAGGGCCCATTAATTTGTTTTTTCCTCGATGTAAATAACAATATTCCGATGAAAAGAAAATTTCCCGAAATTATCGGTAAAAACAGACAGACAGTCAACCAACCAGCATGCTAACCCGTCCGCCAGCTCGACAGACAGACAGACAACTCTCCCGCCAGCCAGCCAGCCTGCAAACCAGCCAGCCAGCCAACCAGTCAATCAGCCAGATAGCTAGCGCGCAAGCCAGCCAGCCAGCCAACCAGCCAACCAATCAGCCAGCCAGCCAGCCAGCCAGCCAGCCAGCCAGCCAGCCAGCCAGGCAGCCAGCCAGCTAGCCAGCCAGCCACTCCGCCAGCTTGACAGACAGACAAACAAACAGTGAGACATACAGACCGCCCGCCAGCCAGCCAGTAAACCAATCAATCAACCAATCAACCAATCAGTCAGCCAGACAGCCAAAAAATAGCCAGTGAAAAATAATTCCACATTCCTTCCTATTCCAAGCCGTACAAATTGCCAGCCAGCCAGCCAATCAATCAACCAATCAACCAATCAGTCAGCCAGACAGCCAGAAAACAGCCAGCCAGCCAGCCAAAAAACACAACCAATTAGTTAGCCAGCCAGTCAGTCAGTCAGATAACCGCCAGTCAGTAAGTCAAATTGCAGCCAGCCAACCAGCCAGTCAGCCAGCCAAGCGGCCAGCCAGTCAGTAAAGTCTCCAAAATCTCCAATAGGGTAAACTGTGCGAATAAGGACCCTTCAGGTAAAACGGATCCCTTTGTACGTTTTTTAATTTTCCGTTATTATGTATGTACTCCAGTGAATGCATCAACACTAATGTAATATGACAGTAAGTACCAAGGATCCGCTTTAACCGAAGGGTCCTTATTTCCTCCATGTACCATCTTATCTTAATTACTTTATTTCTGAATTGTTTTAACTAGATCGTGGCACACGTTGAAGAAAAAATGTTATGTTTTCTCGCAAACACTTAGTAGTTGTTGACACGCCCTCCCCGATATCTCGCCCTCCCCGATATCTCTCCCACCCGCCCCTCCCTAACCTCCCCTCCCCTCCTTACTCCCCTCACACCGTTTGTCTGTCCCTTTTCACTAAATAATTTCATATCTCTAATGACATTGTTTAGATTAATTATAACGCATCAGACGGAAAAGAATACGGAAAACACACAACTTTTTGGGATATGTGATGCTATTTATATGTATTTAGAGGAATTTTCTGGAAACACTCATTGAGCAAATTTAAACAACATTATATTATTAATTACATTTCTGTATTTTAACTCTTGCATTCATTTTTTAATGATTCCATTTTTATTGTTGAATTCCTTTTAATTACAATTATTCTGTGGATAATCTACTTTCCCATACTTCCCTGATACACTGTAGTACTACTAACATGATTTGGTGTTTCAGGATAAAACGATCAATCTATAAACAAATTCTTCTTAACATCGAAGTCAGAGGCGTGATGGCATAATTTTCAGAGTGGGCGGGGGAAATGAGTGTGGGGGTGATGTACCGACATGACCTGACCCCTGCCTCCTTCCTTGGGCTCCGCTACTTGGTAAAGTAATTGCTTTCCAGATGAAACCATGCTAAGATCCTGAACTCCTGTTTTTTTTTTTACATTTCAGTATAGGTAACTGTTTCATGTTTTGATCATAATCTTAAGTATAAGGACGATCAGAGCATACTGATCGAAACGTCGAGTTGTACCTCCAGTTCTTTTCAGAACTAATTGCTACTCAATTGAGCATTTCACATGGTGTCACCGCAATTAGTCTTACTTATCATCCTCACCATGCAAAGCTACAAGTTTAACCGATCATAATCTTTAATGTAATATAATAGCTATAAGAGTGTTTCAGTATGTATTGTGTTATTATATTCTTGATCAGCTCCTGTAGTTTGTTAGCAAGGGGCTTCTTTCAACTCTTCGGTGTAACAACCCTCTACACAACATTCCTCGTTCAGGGACCTCTTGCCTTTCGCCAAGAAGTTATTGGCGTCTTTGTTCTCAACGAACCCTTCTGCAAGAAAGAGTAGTTTTAAATGAAAGTTATTTTATAGAATTGTCTCAAGTTGTATGATGAGGATTAATACTTATCATTCATGATGGTATGCGTTGGAGCCAAAAACAACTTAATATATATGGTATACAGTCCCACCAGAAGGTCATTACTAGTACTAATAGACTTCTGACGGTACATAATGTAGCATGGAGAAAGACATGCAAGGTTAATGTTGAGCTTGTATCCAATGTTGTCCTCGAAATAATTATGTGACATTTCGTACACAGACTTGACCCCAATCTGACCTCTCCGGTCGAAGCCAACATGATATGGTATTTGGACATGCCTTCAGTGGACTGAAATAGTGGACTGACATGTGAGCTTTTCAAAATATGTTTGATGACGTCATCAAAGTTCAGAGCGCCCTCTAGCAGGAGTTTAAAAAAGATTATATTCCAATCTCAGAAATTTAACCAAAGGAGGTACTAACGTTATTTTTTCATGATCATGAGGAAGTTTAATTGTGTCATATAATTTTTTTATATGACCTTCAAATCACATGATCTGACCTTTACTTCTGGTCCAAAGTTCAAATTCAACACATTCTAACGGAAAATTAATATAATAAAAGATGATACACCTTTGCAAAATATGATATTGACATCACCGATGATAATTTGATTGAACCGGAAGTTCACAAGAACACCGTGTGTTTGTTCCAACAAACACTAGTACTTGTGCTCGAGTATTCAAACTGTTTTTGTTTTTTGTAGCATAATAACCAAATAATAACCAAATCGGCGTTTCGTAAAACCCTTTCCCCACCAGTGACTAGTAGTGAAAACGAGGTTAGACACTAGGGATGAGGTATATTGATAAACCTATACCTGACTCCATTGTTCTCCTCACCCGGGATAGTCCACACAATATGTCTCCCTCCAGACTTCCAACATGTCACGATTTTTCAGATTATTAAAAAGTAAGGGCCTATTTATTTTATTTTCCTTAAAGAAAAAACAATGTTCTGGTGTTGCCCAAAATTATCGGTAAAATAGCTAAAAACAAGGGCGATATATCTTAAAGATTGCTGACTTGACGACCGGGGAAACAATGGCGCTTCCTAACTGCAATTTACAAATTTAGGGATTGTTGCGCGCGGAAAATAAGCGTTGATAAACCCAATACATGTTGTGTTTCTAAATTCTTGAGTAAATTTGTGGGTACTTTTTGTCAATAACTTGCAAAATCTTCAAATGTGTCTGTGATTATGTATGCACACTCTGTTGTCTGAAAGACTGTAGGATGACTTTTGTACTCACAATTCCAAACTCTAATATTTGTGCTGAAAACACTATTTTTTATTTACTGTATCTTATTGTACACACTAGTTAGTTTTCACGTCCATTGTACCTTTTTAATTAACAATTGAAATAGTTTTACCCGCATGTATACAATTTTAATTTTGTTCAATAAATTAAAAAATATATAGTTGGAATTTTTCCAAATCTATTTGGCCACAATAATTAAAAACATCTACTGGTATAGCACTCTCAACATATCTTATTGACACTGTTTTAACAAACAATTGTACGGTGAAGTAAATTTAATTCTAGAATGGCTGACATGTCCCTTATATGTATATCGGACTACAATTACTGTCTTTTTCACGATTCGAAGTACAAAGTACACCTGTGGTGTCAGTTCATTCTTCCATAGTGTATTATATTGGGGAATCTCCCAATATATAAACACCTCCTGTCGTGTTAACACTACCCTTTATAAAAATGCAATCCGGATTTGGCTCTTTGCTCCGCCTATCCTTCGGAACGCCGATAACTAGGTCAAGCCACCCGCGCCGCCATCTTAACCCTTTCAGTACCAGCCAATTTTTCAGTGTGACTTTCCATACCAAGCAAATACTGGTGCAGATAATCCCTTGTTTACCATAGTAATTCTGGTGGCTTCTAATGAAGAGCGCCACCACTCTACAGTCTGTAGTTAATGTACCAGCACATGTGTGCAATTCCACTGTACAGCATGCAGCTTTAAGTATTACAAATAACATTTGGAAGATTTGAAACTTTGCATGATTTCATTCATTCATTGATGGTTTATTACACTAAAAATGTCACATGGCAGCCAAAGGCTGAATTGTGTGCACTTTTTACAATGTGTTACAATTAATACAATTAAAATAAAACAATTACAATTTCAAAATTTTAAATGTATATACATACAAACACGCTAAAACAGGTGTAATAAAATAATTAAGAAATTAAAAATGTGGCTAAATAATGTAATAATTTATGTGTGTTGTAGTGTTAATTAGATTAATAAAATACGGAATGGCACTGTTACGAAATCTCTGAGTTTTACAGAAACACTGTTGATATTTAACCTTTTGTCTCAAAAAACAGTCAACAGGATTTTTCAAAGGGAGCCAATTTTGATACTGAGGATGGCTAGCTAAAACAGTGGCAAAATCAACACAGATATTGTGTCTTCTCACTTCCAGGGTTTGAAATTTACATACTGATAGGGCTGGTTGTAAGATACATAATCAACAAGGATAATTCTACTTTCTATCAGATTAATCTGTTTCTGAGTAAGAGCCTTATTGAATACTGGGACACATTTACAATTTCTAACATAATGTTTACGCCATTCTGAACTATCTATCTATTGATTGAAGGACATTCAATCAAAATGACCCCCCCCCCCATTCAATGTTGGTTGGGATTGTGGGCACACGAACACAGTTGTTGACCAACATTGAATGGGGAGGAGGGGGGGAGAGGGGGAGGGCGAGGGGAGCCAAGAGTGATGGAGATTCGAATGTGTACAAAGAGTGGCCAACAAAACTGATTAATTTACAATAACAAATCCACTTTTTGGTTATAATTTTTATGAAAATACATTCACCGGCGATTGCACTCTATTTTGAACAGTAAGGTTGAATAATTATGCTCGTTAATATAGTTTACACATAAATCTAAGGTGTCTGCTTACCACAACAATAATTAGTTGTTGGCAAGTCGGTTATCTCAAAATAGGTTGTTTGCAATTTATGCAAAGTGCAAAGTATGGTATTTCTCAAAGCAAGGAACTACGCACATCGGATATGTACATTGATTACATATCATTCTCGCTTGTTTTCTATTGTGTAATCGCGGTTGCTACAAACAATGCAGTCACGCTTTCTTCCGGAAGGGTTTTTGCCAGGATAATGCATTTTCTCCATCAGCCGAACAGGAAGGTTATTCGCATTGGATCGTAAAACGCAGCATTGTATTACGCTTCCCAACCTGTGAGTAGGCCGTCTATGACTTGAAGACGGAAGTCAAGATTACTGACATGCTTGTTTGTTGGTATGCTGTTGAAAATTACCGTGGCATTGAGCATGGATATGTTCAACATACTGAAAACACTCGTGTCCACCATTTCAAACTTCTGTGTGTATGTGTGTAGTACTGAAAAATTTGATTAGCTAGATCGGTTCCTCCCATGAATTTGTTGTAGTTGTCTATAGATTTGGGCTTAGCAATTTCACGAAATCCACTTTCGCTCTTCTTACACCGAATTTGTTTTGTAATTACTTGGCAATCACCTACATTTGTTAGAGTACAACATTTTTGTTATCATGCCAAACAATGCATAACTGACCAGCCTTCTCATAAAATTTTGGGTTATCTCCTTTTCATTCTATTTGTCTTTGGGTGGGCTGCATTCGGTATTCCCTGTGCAGTATAACGCACTGGACCACAACATCCAAATCCTAATTGAGACAGTTTGGATACCAGAGCTGGTCTGTTAAAGTAATTATCACAATAAATTACATGTCCTTTATGTTCAAGTCCATTTAGAAGTTCAACGACGACTTCTCCTGGGATGGTTAGGTCAGAGGGATGGCGCTTTGAGGGGATGATTCGGCATCTACATGTACATGTAGCCTTCTTGAAGTTGTTGTCTCCTTGGCAGCAGCTCCTGTGTACAGCATCCACGAATAGGTGTAACCTGTCTCTGACTCGCTCAAAGAGAATGCCTTAATTCCCCATTTGACCGGTTTTCTGGGCATGTACTGTAGAAACCCGATGCGTCCCTTAAATTTGAGCATACTCTCATCAGGAGATAGGTTCTGTCCAGGGTAATAGAGGCTGCGAAATTTGGGGAGGAGGACATTCAGCAAAGGCCTAACTTTCTTAAGCTTGTCACATCCAGAGGCTGGTTCAGGCAACCGGTTGTCGGAGAGGTGAAAATTCGCAGAATGGAAATAAATCTATTTCTTGACATTATGGATGGATAAAATGACATCCGTAGAACTTCATCTGTTGACCAGTACATACTGTACTGAGGCGACTTGTTGATGCCCATAGCAAGCAGTAGCGCTACAAATGCCATCATTTCATTCGAGTGAGTGGGGGTCCAGGAGGTTTCTGAAACAGTTTGCTCTGCGTGAGCGGTTTGTTTCGATCTACAAGCAGAACCCAGACGGCACTGCAGAAGAACAACTGGAATACCTGTACTTCAGAAAGGCCTGAGAAGTCACCTGCAGGACCAGAGCTTCCGTGAATTGCATCGGCTTCCTGTTGAGATGACTGATCTCTTTCCAACCCGATCTGAAGTCTGTTTTCTTCCATCTGGATTTGGCATTTTTCTGGAAGGAAGAGACAAAATGCATGAGGGTGCTTGTCTATCACACAGTATAATTTATGAAAAGTGTGCCTAAAATTGGCACTATTTCCGCTGTTTTTTGATGAACAGATTGATGAAATTTTGGGGACTTTTTTTATAATCTCGTAATACAATAATTTTAATTTGGGGGGAAGGTCCACAGTTATCATGGCAACAGTTGTAATGTAATTAAATATCCATTTGTTTTTTAGTGTCATGCAAAAATAATGCAATTGCATATATTTCGTCTTTAATAACATGTTACACGCCGTCTTCTATATTTTGAATACATAAATTAATAACATAATCACGTGATAAATCTTTTAATCCAACATGGCCGCCAATGGTGGCCATCTTGGCTTTTTAAATTGGCGGCCATTTATTTAGAGTAGGCCTATAGATGTTTGGTGTGGTTTTTTTGTTGGGGGGGCAATAGTTTACTCACGATCTCGTCAAACATGAAATTACGCGGAAAAGAGCATACGTAAAATATAACTGGCATTTATCTACACTCAATGTTAAATTCGTTGCATACAGCTTAAAATGAAGCTATTCTCCAAAATCAAATTAAAAACTGATGTTAAAAGGGTAGTGCCTAACCATGCTAACTAATGTTATACGGTCATGACCTACAGTAATATAAATACCTGACCGTGCGGATCCACGTCGCTCGAATGTCCTTTTTCGCCTTCGCTTGAGGATTCATCATCACCCTGATCATCGGTGCTTTCATCATTCTCCGTGTCGATCTCCATTTCCGAGTCACTATCATCAAATATCTCTGCCAAAATGGCAGCATTTCTATCGCTGTCCATGTTTAAGTTTCGATTCGGCAGCCACTATCCCGCAGCCACTTTTTCGTTTGAATATAACGCGCTGGCTGGGGGCGGGGGAAGGGGGCAGGGGGGGGGACGCTAACGATACGCGGATTAATTAAATCGTCGATAGAGGGCGACCGTCATGAAATTCGCCTAAGCATTTTGGCTGGGACCAATTAGCTCCGCCGGTCGTAAAATAATACGTTTGCAAAGGTGCCATTTGTATCGCCTGGTCTGGAACAATGACCACAAATATGTGCCATTTGGCGCCCGCGGTATGGATAGGGTTAAGTGCGAAAGAGCAAAATTTGACCGAGGTAATGGGGGTAGCAAGAATCGTCATCCCAATCGTAGCCCCATTGGTCAATCTTTGTCTATGATGGATCTATTGTCAGATAGCTAGGTTTTATTCATCTTTCTGTGTCTATCATTTTCAATGGGATTTATAAAGTCGAATTTTAGGCTTTTGAACATTTTGAAGTCAGCTATGTTTTACTTTTTTGAGATAAATACAACCGCCAAGTTATGGCTATATTACTGCACAGTGCACACACTCAGCAACAATGGAAAACTCGGTCACGCACTTGTATAAAATTAAACCGCGTGACCGATATAGTTACGATAGTCATGGAAAGGTGTGATGGGTGTATTTGGTAAACCTCTTCGTCCTTAATTTACATATCCGTAACGGGGCGCGTTGCCAAGTAAGCAGCCATGTTCTTGTTGGATACAACGCGCTCTCTGTGAGAGCCTTCAGTTTATAGAGAACTTGTCCAACGCTGCTTCCTGTTCTTTGCCAAGATCTAGAGAGTCAATTTGAAAGAGAACAGTTTGGTAAATGAAAAACTGTATTTATGTTTGCGTTTTCAATCTCACTTGAGATTTGAGATCTAAATCACAAGACAAATTGTTTTATTCTAGTGAGGTCACAATTTGTAAGGGACATGGAACTAAATTCCCATCTGTTTAAAGGGAAGGTTGCACCATTGGTATCCGGTAATGTAGGCCTCCATTCATTTCGACCCTTTTATTTCAAGAAATATATTATCAAACTAACATGTGAACATTTTCCACACCACCGGTGCTCATGTGTTTGTTTTGAGAAAACAACAGTAAAATGTGTTTTTATTATGATTTACACAAAGTTGCCGTGTGATATAACAGTTCCTGTTTTATCTAATAATAATAATAACTTGATTTATAGAGCGCCAAATTGCAGTGGCGTAACTATGGGGGGGGGGGGGGGGGACGTGCCACCCGGGTGCCCCCATTCAGAATTTTGAAAAAATAGGTGCCTATTTGAGACTGCAGGATTCAAGTATTGACATGTCCCCCTGAAAATTGGACCCTACCCAGCGGGCAAAAATACGTTGAACTAACGTTGAATCAACGTTAGACGTCGACGTTGGACTGACGTTGAATAATTATTGGATTTGAAAATCGAATCAACGTAGAAAAGCTGACGTTGAATCAACATGGAAATCATAGCGTTGAATCAACGTAGACATTTATACGTTGATTTAACGTCTTGGTGCATAAAGAACGTTCCAAAACTTTCATCTGGATCTGGATCTGGATTGTTATACTCCGTAAAAGCGGTAAATCCGCATCACTACAGAGTGTTGACTTGATCGACTAGTTTGTGTTGTGGGTTGTGGTTTCGTTCAGGTGTTTAGCAAGTCCGGTTTTGAAGCTGGTTAGCTTTGTTTGATTGAGTAAATGGTGTGGTAAATCGTTCCAAATTTTAGTAGTCCATGGAAAAAAACTAAATTCAAGATTGTTGGTCTTTGTTTGCGGTCGTTGGTAACTGGTAAGAGAGGTCGTGGGTCTTTTTAATCTGCGTTGAGGCTTAGTGAGGTAGTCCTGCCATTTAATATCAACGAGGTTGTGGGTTATTTTGAATAACATGGTGAGCCTAGTAACTTCTTCCTGGTGTCTAAGCTTGGCCAGCTCAATGAACTTAGCATGGCAGTAACGCTAGAATCTCTTGAGTAATCATTTTGACACAGTCTAGCTGCTGATCTTTGGATTTTGTCAAGAGTATGTGTTTCTTGTTTGGTATATGGAAACCAAGCAGATGTGCCATACTCTAGTTTAGGCTGAACAAGGGACAAGTAAAGTCTTGATTTTATATCAGTCGAGCAACATTTAAAATTCCTACGGATCACCCCCAGGGTCCTTTTGCGGCTATTTGTAACATTATTTATGTGAGTTTTCCATGTTAGATTACTGTCAAATGTAATACCAAGATAAGGGTAAGAATCGGTTATGTCCAGGATGTTGCCACAATATTTGTATGGAGTAATGTTGGGGGTCTTTTTTAGATGTGAAGTGCATTGTGTAACATTTATTTGTATTGAACTTCATTTGCCAGTCTAATCCCCACTTACTGAGAGCGTCCAAGTCACGTTGAAAAATGGTAGGGTCGTCCGGATTATTTAATTCTCTATACACAAAGGCATCGTCAGAAATAGGCGAGTCATTGTGCCAGGTGAAACACAGTCAGGTAAATTATTTATGTAGATTAAAAACATAATGGTCCTATGATCGTACCCTGTGGCACACTGGATGTGACATCAACTGCTGAAGACAACTTCCCATCAAGAGTAACCCTTTTGCTTGCGTGAGGTGAGAAATGTTTTTATCCACCCATGGATTTTCCCTGTTATGCCATAATGCTGAAGCTTTTTTAGAAGACGTGAATGTGGAACCCGGTCGAAGGCTTTAGAAAAATCGAGGAAAACTGCATCTACTTGTTTGTTCTTTTCGAAGGATGCAGCCAAGTCACTAGTTGTTAAAATCAACTGAGTGTCACAACCTCTTCTCCTTCTAAAGCCATGTTGAGAGTCGTTTAAAATGTTGAACCGGTCAAGATGAGACATAATAATATGTGAAGTGAGGATGTGTTCAAGAATCTTGCAACATATGGATGTAAGTGCAATAGGACGATAATTACTATAGGAGAATTACGGTTACCCTTTTTGAAAATCGGTGATACATGAGACATGAGCCAATCTGATGGCAGTTTACCTGTACTCAAACTCTGAGTAAAAATTGAAGTAAGAATGGGGGCCAGCTCAGTCGCGCACTCCTTTAGTATCCTTGCGGGGATCTGGTCAAGGCCAGATGCTTTATTTGGTTGGAGATCTTCAAGAAGTTTGCGAACACCGTCTTTGGAAATTTCAATTTCAGAAATGTCAGGGGTGGGGTTTCCATCCATGTCTGGGATATTTTTTGTATCTTCTTGAGTATAAACTGATTGAAAGTAATTATTTAGAATTTCGGCTTTTTCTTGACTGTCATTTGTAGTATGGTTATTGTGATCTAGTGGATACCACCACTGTCGACTCGTTTTGCTTTGACCATCTTCCAAATATTTTTTGTGTTCTGGTGGAAATTTTCACTCATGTTGGAACTAATGTATTCAGTCTGGGCATGTCTAAGTTCTTTTTTATACATGGTGCGGTATTTTTTGAAGACTGTCTTGTCACGTTCAAGTGTTGATTTGCGTTGTTTATTATAGAGTCTGTGTAACTTCCTGTTCATACGTTTAAGTCTGGCATTGTACCAAGGTAAGTTGTGTCTTGATGTAGTGAATTTTGTTGGGATGTGAGTTTCCATGAGTGTTTTGAGTTTGTAAGTGAAAGTGAGCCAGTTTTCTTGGACTGTATGATTTACCAAGTCTTGGATGAGTGTATGACCGAAACTAAGAAGGTCGGTTTTTAGTGCTGCCATATTACCCTTCGAGTATTGAAAAATCTTGCGTCTAGTAGAACTAGTAATGTTTGGCTTTATGTTACTGTATATTCTGACTATGTCATGATCCCCAATACCTGGGATTGTATCTATGCTGTTTATCAGTGTAGGGTTTGAGACAAGAAATAAATCAAGAATATTATTTTCCCTAGTTGGAATTTTGACCATCTGCTCAAGTTGGAAATGTGTGCACATGTCTAAGAAGGTATTGCATTGTATTTTAATGCTACTACCTGGGTTTGTGGTTTGGTTTTCTCAATTTATGTCCCTAAGATTGAAATCCCCTCCCAACCATATTTGGTTATGGTGTGAGTGATGAGTGTAGAGTTTTGTAAGTGAGTCTTCAAGTTGGTGTAGTGAGTTGAGTGAGGTGTCAGGGTTATAATATGCTCCAACATAAATAGGTTTGTCTTTGTTCATGTCAATCTTAATCCAAGTGAGTTATGCGTCTACGTCAAGATCACTGAGGTGTTGCGCTGGTAGGTTTTTAACAGCTATGAGTACACTTCCGTAACCATCCAGACGATCTTTCCTGAATATGGAATAGTTTGACGGAAAAAGTTCACAATTTTTTATACTATTATTAAGCCATGTTTCTGTTGCGATGAGGATGTCCGGCCCCTCAGTGTCAATTAGCGCCTGGAGTTCAGGGATCTTCCCTTTAAGACTTCTGAAATTTATGTTGAGGATCTTAAGTGGTCCTTTGATATGTGGTTTGGTATTTTCATTTTTGGAATTTTCGTCTGTGTGAGTACTATTGTTTTCAGAACAGGTGTCGTTTGTTCTAGTCTGTGTGATTGAACCAACATGTGAGTCTAAGTCACTGCCTGTCTGAGTTAGTGTGAGTATTTGAACCGGTGTGAGTATGTGCTTTCTCGGGTTGAAAGGCTGAGGCCAATCGGTCTATCGTAATCCATGGTGGAGTAGACTCCGAATCCCTGGCAGATTTACTTTTAGTTTTCCTATAGGCCTTGGGAGTCTGACACTGTCTGGTGTATTGCTAATGCATGTATGTGGTGAAGGAAGAGGTTTGCCTGCAAGTACAATGCCAACTACTGAATCACCAAGTAATTCATACTGGTTAGTGCATTCAAAATCGTGAACCATGGAGTAGGAGTCATTAAAGTTTAAAATATCACAAGATGGACAATGCCACACAAAGTCTTCTTGATTGACAAAGGTGACGTATTCCGCATCACGAACTTCCCCACATTGGGTGTGGGTCCATAAGCCGCAGGTGTCACAACTGAGTGCACGGTGGTTATCAAGTACATCGTCTCCACATTATGGTACGTGGGAACATTGGTTTACGTTTCCTTCTAGGTTTCTTACAGTTTGATTTGGTTTGTGGTCCTGGGTGGGGGTGTATATCCCCACACAATCCCAAAAGAGACATAATAGATACAGCCAAGTTTAGTTTACCAACCCTTGCATTAAATTTGAAATTTACAAGCATGGAGGAATAGAACCCCCTAGATGCAATAAACTGTTTGTTCAGTTTAGATGATGTGTAAATCAATGACAAGATGTCAAATTGTAGACTGTGGGAGTTTACCACATTACAAACATTTCTTTTTACATATATGGCATTAAAAGCACCATTTGTATATGAATGGGTAAAAGTGTGTTGGTTTGGCACAGCATGTACCCTGGTTTGGCACAGCATGTACCCTGGTTTGGCCCAGGTGACCTTCCTGCTTAAGCCATACACAAGAAATAAACAGAGCCATCGAGCACAGAGTGTGCAGCAAACCCATTATGTCAGTGTGTACTCAAGAAACAGCAAAACAAATGCTTACCAGCGTGGTGGGTCCCTCAATTTTTAATATAATGGTGCAAGAAATGTAATGAATATGTATTCATGCAAGTAAACAGTGAGTATGTACGATTTTTATTTAGTGTGTGACTGTTCATGTGTCCAGCCGCAAGCCAAAGGAGCCTACACGACCGTAACAAAAATACAAAATGACAAAAATGCACAACAGGCCTACTTGTATCTTCTTAGTTAAAAAGACATCAATAACATCAAGCAAAGCCAAAAGAGCCTTACAAGACCATAAAGATACAAAATAGTGACCAGAATCAAATACTGCACAAAATGCACAATTTTAGTTAAAAGACAACAATATTAAACATCAGACAACGCCAGAGGAGCACTACCGTAAAAATACAAAATGGCGACCAGAATCGAGTACTCGCACAAAATTATTCAAGGATGGCCTCAGCGTTTGAATTTCAAAATATTAAGTCCCAATGCCACACCTTTTGGTTGCACCCACCGTATCCAAACCAAAACAACATATTAATAATATTCGACCAAAAAGTGCCAATTCATTACAAAAGTGCTGAGTCATTACATTTTAACATAGGGCCTAGGCCTACAAGACGTAGCCTATAATATGCTTTATCGATATCATGGCTTCATCCCTCTCCAAAAGCACATGCCAAACTATGGAGGAAACTGACATTTCTCCTTTACTGTCTGACGAAAATCGGTGTAATATTGGGAACTACTAATTTTACTTCTAAAAAGTTATAGCTGTCTTTATTTATAAAGGGTGTTTTTCTTATCTATCGTTCTGATATATACCTGACTGTATCTCCAATTGGGTTTAAAGTAAGCCTATATTCTATATGCTCGGACTGAATGATGTGGGCATTGTGGGATGGGGTGGCTTGGGTGCGAAAGAACCTCTACTTTGGATAAATCAAGGTTTTGGGGTGTGACATTATTTTCTTTCTGCCAAATTTGAGGTTCACTATTATATAACAAACAAATCCGAGTTCCACTTTTTGTTATTTAAAAATACAGAACCGACCAGCACCGCATCAAAGATTCGGTTTATGTTAAAAATTGTAAGATATTATGTTTAATTGACGTGGCATTATGCCAAACCCAAGAATAAATTAGTTTGATAAATCATACACGATTAAATTCATACCCGGGGTGCGATGTTTTTGGTTTTTTAACTCTGCATGCTAAAGTTACCATAATCTTCTTGAAGTTGTATTATAAAGGTGCTTACTCTATAATTTATTTTCGAGTTAGTTGGTAGTTGCGTATTAATTTTTTGAATTTACAAATTCTATTCAGAAGTAAGGCATGTCTGTATGATAGTAATTCGAGGCTGTGAAAGATTTATTTTGAAGGAAAGTTAAATCCAAAATTCATGCTTAGCATACAAACGCGTATGGGCAATTGCATAATGGCAAACAAACGAATCACAGCTGGGATAGTGCAGGGGGTCCTGGTTGAAGATGATATTTTTATTGTTTATACGCGATTCATCGCCGCAAGAGGGCGCTATCTCGTGTGTTTGTGTTAGCGGATCGACATACATGATTTTTCAGACAGGACGGTTCTGATCCCCATGATGCATTGTGCAACAGCGATATTGCTTTTAACTCGTAAATAAAATATTACCCTTCGAATGGTTAATTACAGCACGGAACATAAACACAATTATGAGCCAGTCAGTCACTCAATCAATACTGATCAATCTATCAATACTGATCAATCTATCAAATCAAATCTGATCGGCCGACTGACAAATCAATCAATTCAATTTCTTAATGTACAATAAAACAAAAAAATATAATTGACCTTTTCACTCGAAAAAGAAAAACAAATACACTGACAGTACCAGCATTATCAATTTATGATCATTGGTTTTGTTTTATTGTTATATAATATAAATCTCTCTTTATGCAAGAATATTCAATTAAAAAAATAAGACAAAACAAAACTCACATGGTTACAACTGTGACTATATTGGAGCTTATCCGTTTTAGCTTCGCTACACAATATATACTACTCAAAACAATTTAGGGAACACTGGATTTTTAACATCAAGTAGGTTTGAAATGTTCCATGAACCGGGATTTTCATTTGCAACCCCCTCTCTTTCAGTAGTCATGTCATGAAATGTGTAATCACTACATGCATCCTTTATCATCTGTTTCATTGTGCAGTTGTTTCTCATCAATTCTGTGAAACATCGTGTTTATCTGAAATAAATGATCTTGCTTTAACTGAGATTATGCCGGTGTTCCCTAAATTGTTTTGAGTAGTATATATTGCTAAAACACTCACAAAATTAACATTCGATGCCTTATTAAGGGAGGGTATAACATTGGAAATGTTGGCAAAATTGCTTGCTTACTCTCTTATAAATCAAGATATACATCAACAAGCAACCCGTGAAAGATTCAACTTATTATTAAGTTGTTAACATTCATCCTAACAGGGAATCTAGGAAAGAGAACGCTTTCTTAAAAATGACAGCACCTCAGACAACATTATTTCTAGGAAAGATTGATAGTGATAACATCAAGAGATCTACACCAAGTTTGACATGACCACTTGCTTACTGTTATCCTTATTTGACATGACCACTTGCTTACTGTTACCCTTATTTGACATGACCACTTGCTTACTGTTACCCTTATTTGACATGACCACTTGCTTACTGTTACCCTTATAACCCTAACCCCCTGCAGGTATTTCACAGACACCCTGCTGAATGCAACAAAATGGAACAACAGAAACGTGTGCAGGCTGCTCAGTGCAACAAGATCCACCAGCTAGAACAATGGTTCTTTTGTTCTCTGCTGAGGGCAACAATTAAGATGCAACAACTTTTTACATTTTTTACATCTTGTTGCATTGAGCATGGTTAGAGATCAAGCATCTTTACTAGATAGTCGTCTTCAACCATATGATACCACTGATGCAACCAAAAGGTATTTGCATTTTTCCACATGGTTATTTTGGTGTGAGTGGGTGTTGTATATATTCATAATATCATATATCAGTCCTATTGAAACTGGAAAAAAAACACGATTTTGTGATGTAACGTGTGCTTTTAAATGCATCCTGATAGAGTTGTCATACTCGTACTCATGAAAACTATTCGAGTACAACTATAGATTGGAAACTCATACTCCACTTGAGTTTTTCTGTACTCTTACTTGTACTCATGAAATAGTACAACTATAGAATTGTAGTACTCGAACTTGAGCACATTTTCTGTACCTGTACTCATGAAAAAGTACTCGACTAAAACTATACAGTTGGAGTAGACGTACTCGTATACATTTTTCATGAAAACGTACTTAATTACAAGTCTGCATCCTAATCATGTATGTACTTTTCAAATGTTAAAACAAACATTTTTATAAAACTGGAAATTTGAATACTTCATAAGGAAAATCTTAAACTGAATTTGTATATGAATTACAGTAGTCTCCTGACAAGTTCACATTTTATTCTCATGACATGAATTTAAAATTACTGTCAGTCATAGACTATGATTCATTGCAGTTATTTGTAAAAACAACTTTTATTCTTTATACTAAATTGTAAAAATACTCCGATTACAGATTGTCATTATCTTGTTCTCAATGTAATATATCAATTCTCGTGAACAAGGTGAAAAAGCGCACTTTGATTTAGTGAAGACTTAGTAAATACAAGCTGGTTCTCAAGGTCAAAGGTAATCTGTTTGACAAAGCTGTATAACAGCCAAAATACACTCTTGGTGAAAGGTTTCTATATTCGCTCCGTGCATGAGCTGTTGAGGGCACATGTTGTTAACAGCGGTGGCGCTATGGGGGGGGGGGGCAAGGGGGCAAATACCCCCGGTTACTTTCTTTGCCCCCCAATTTTTTGCACGATGGTAAGTCAATGCTTTTTCAGCAGTACAAAATTACATTAAAGATTAATGTTTGCCCCCCTTAAATTTAAGCTTGCCCCCCTCTTTCCCCCCCAGTTTAACAGGTCTAGCGCCACCACTGGTTGTTAGGTGTGCCAATTATATTTTTGCACTCAGTTTTTGCATGCATACCCGGATGGACGTTATTTCGAACCTTCCCACTGCTTAAAACAACACTTTCCCATTGGTTTCCTCTTTTTTATTTTTATTTTTTTATACGCCACTGTTTAGCAGACAAATAAGTTCAGAAGTTCAGAAATTCACCAACAAGTTTGTGAATTTACTGACAAACACTATTTTGCCATCCCCCTGCCCCCTTTTGGCTATGCCACTGCTTACCCCTACAAGAATAAATGCAAGGCCTCCAGACAGAATAATTTCTCAGGATGATTGATACCTTTACCAACTTCACAAACCCTTGTATACATGCAGTCTCCAAAATGCTACAAAAACAAAAACTGCTAAGTACACAATGCTTTTTGTATGCATGCCTCAAAATATTGCATACTGTACACAAGAATGGTACATGGATACCCCAAAATGCCCCTGGGTATGGGACAAAAACAAAGTGTTCTGACCTTCACACAGTATGTGTATACCACAAGTTACTGCACTGATTTATTTCAAGTTAGCCTTGCAATGAAACAAAGCAGGTGGCTGCTTCAGTTTACCTCATCTCTCTGAAGAGCCTTGGGCTATGCCATTAATCATTAGATAAGAAAGTGTGTACCACAATATGTCCCAGTTGAGACATTTTGAAGTATGGGTCCACTTTGTAAAGAACTACACTTATAATAGGAGGGTTAAGTTAGGTTTTAAGTTTTGTTAATGTTGTAAAAATCAGGTCATACCTAAGGTGTATCCCGTCTTTAATGCTGATAATGACCTCTGACCAGACGTGCATGATATCTAAAACAACAAGATTAATGTACAATGTTCAAAAGGCCGCTTGACTACTTTACATATTTTAAGATGAGATAACTCAACATTTCACCAAAGAAAATATCCAATCTGAGGTCATTTTTATTTTTCTATTGACGCAGTGCAGCAAGTTGTAAAGTTTGCCAAAAGCAATGGACACAATGGAAATACCCTAACTCGTTAGGGTTTTGTATTGTTCAAAGAGTGACATTCTTAATGGTAAATGTTCTCTTTTGTACACAGGGGTGTGGCAGGCGGGCGCACCCCTGAAGGGAAAGGAGGGGTGAAACTAACCATTCCCCCACCCCTGCAATTTTTCTGGCCATTCACCAGTCAGGAAGATGTGCGAGTTTACCAAATCATGGATCCGTCACTGGAGGAGTCTATTTAACCAGTTCGCGTTGGAGGCTGTGTATACACGCAATTTGTTTTGCACTGTGGATCGGAGAGCGTCTAAACATGCCAAAGGAAACTCCGGAATATTGGTATGCATGCTCGGTTGAGCCACCCGTGTACGGTGACATGCTCGGAAGACGTGGCCACCCACTGTGGAAGCTTCCATTCATGGTGTGTGTGGGAAAAATAAACCTGCACAGGGGCCCAGAAAAACTTTTTTATTCCCGACGCAAACAGGTTTTAATCAATAAAAATTAAGTCTACTTAAGCAACAGCATTTTCCAGAGTCCGGCATTCTCCTGAGGACGATCAGAGCATACTGATCGAAACGTCGAGTTGTACCCCCAGTTCTTTTCAGAACTAATTACTACTCAATTGAGATTCCACATGGTGTCACCGCAATTAGTTTTACTTATCATCCTCACCATGCATAGCTACAAGTTTTACCTAATTAAGATATTGTTTCCTTTCCATTCAAAGTAAAAATTTCTTGTGCATGTTTTTAAAAAAAAAAATTAAAGATTTTTGGGGGACATTTATAGGGAGGCTAATGAATTTTTATTTTTATATCATATTAATAAATGACTTGAAGTCTTTTTTTTACATAAAAAATATATCAATTATTAAAGTTGAACTTTTAAGAATTGGAAAATGTATGTATATGTTTATTATTTTCTATGAGTGTCGTGGCCGAGCGGTCTAGCGCACCGAACTCAAGTTCTGGTGTTGCCAGCAGCAGGGTGTGGGTTCGAGCCCCGGTCGTGACACTTGTGTCCTTGAGCAAGGTACTTAACCATAATTGCTTCGTCCTTCGGATGGGACGTAAAGCCGTAGGTCCCGTGTGTTGTTTAATGCACGTAAAAGAATGCGCCTTGAGCACCACTTAGTTGGTGGATACGTGCGCTATATAAGTCCACACATTATTATTATTATTATTATGACAATTGATATAATTAATATTTTATTAATCATAATCAATCAGTTGCTCTTCAGAATTACTCTTACATCCATCCATGCAGTCCAGCCTTGAACATCCAAATTTAAAACTCGGTTTTCGGACGTTCCTCGATCCACTTGGCTATCTTAGGTAGGCCCATGATACGCTTACGATGAGCCAAAAGAGTAGAGACGCTATCCATTGCTTGTTCAGAACCCTTCAAGTACCAGTCACTAGCAATCAACATACAGAAGTCTGCCAACGACAGCTGGATACAAACATTTTTAAAAGTTAGAAATCACCGTTGAAATTTCAATGTTCTTCATGTCCAAAGATCCCAATTCTTAATTTTTGGGTGTCATTTGGATGCCCTGTTTGCTAAATAGACACCCTGTTTTATTTGTAATACACATGCAAAAGTACTCTAAGTTAAACTTTTGGACGCCCTATTTCCAAGTCCTGTTAACACATTAACATGTTGAACTGTATTAAATGTTCAGGAAATATTCAATTTTTTTAAATTATTATTATTTTTTATTTACTGTCAGTCACCCTAAACAAGGCCAATAGCCACTAGAGTGTAAGGGGTTACATATGCGATATGTCATCCACCAATAGCAACTAGAATGTAAGGGGTTACATATGCGATATGCCATCCACCAATAGCCACTAGAGTGTAAGGGGTTACATATGCGATATGTCATCCACCAATAGCCACTAGAGTGTAAGGGGTTACATATGCGATATGTCATCCACCAATAGCAACTAGAATGTAAGGGGTTACATATGCGATATGTCATCCACCATTCATGGAATATTACATTTGTTGATGTTTTTCTTAAACTTAAACAGATCGTAAGTTGGTGGAAAGCAATCAGCTGGAAGGTCGTTCCATTGTAATGCTGTTCTAGGGAAGAAGCAATCCAAATGGAACTTACTCTTGATTTTGGGGAGTCGAAGATAGTGAGGGTGTTCACCTGCTTATTTAGCATACTGATCCAAAAGTTGAGATGTAACCAACCAGTTCTTTTCAGAACTAATTACTACTCAAAAAAATGAATTTCTAAATGGTGTCACTGCAAACGGTCTTTACTTAAAGTTGTCTGTAACCATTTACCTACCTTGTTTTCAACAAAGTAATCATTGCTACTAAGGAGCTTCTCAAGTCTTTTTAAACCAGCTGGTCCCTGGCCCTCTTCTGAATAAAATTCTGCCTTCTTCTTGGCCTGAACAGAAAGAAAGTGACTTTTTAAATGAAAAGTTTTGGCACTTAATATTGGTTTTGGTCTTTATTGATCAATTCAAATAACAGAGGAAGTATCTAGGTGCATTCCGTGGACAGGAAAGGAGAGGTAACTGCAGCCTATCTTTAAGGTGACATAACACAGATGAATACAGCGTAAATAATGCATCGTGAATAATTAATTTTAACAAAAATAATTTCTTGCCTTTTCCTCTTCGTTTGGCTCGACCAAAACGTTCCTGAGACCTTGCATTAAGTCATCAATAGTTTCAGTCACTACATCAACGCACGCTGCATCAAGGCTTGTAGAGCCATAGTATCCTGGACAATCAAGGGTAATACAAAGTAATCTAAGAGTCCAGTTTTAACAACTGCATTTATCTATCCAAATTATGACAAATATCACACATGTTCCTTTAAAAGATGATAGAGAATACATTTAACCAGTTCGCGTCGGGAATAAAAAAGTTTTTCTGGGCCCCTGTGCAGGTTTCTTTTCCCCACACAAACACGTTAATGGAAGCTTCCACAGCACGTGGCCACATCTACCGAGCATGTCACTGTACACTCGGCTCGTTGCCACGTCAACCGAGCATGCATACAAATATTCCGGAGATTCCTCTGGCGTGTATAGATGCTCTCCGATCCATGGTGCAAAAAGAAATTGCGTGTATACATGGCCTCCGATGCGAACTGGTTAAGGAGCGGAAAGTATAGTTAAGTGAGGATTGGAAATAGGGCTGTGCGTTTTCGGGGGAACCGGATACCCGAAATTTGAAATCTTCGGATACCTGGGTACCCGTAAACAATTTTGTAAAAACACATAAATACTCCCGAATGTATAAAAAACAATACGAACACAAGTTTCAAACAAAAGCCGGCAAGTACATGTACATGTATGTGAATGGTTGTCGGCAAATGTTACTTCTAAAGCCTTCATCCAAATTTTCTTCATTTTGTTAGCAAAAAATCAGAGACTTCCATTATTTTGTGTGGCTTTAAATGTTCAGTCAGAATTTTAAAAAGTCGTTTATGGGTAATTGGAACCGAAAAATGGAACCGGGTAATGACAGTATCGGTCGGGTCCCAACGCAGCCTTAATTGGAAACGATATTTTGGAAGATTTTGAGCAATGAATGTATGCACATCCAGTGAGATGTTGGCCATTTTGAGCAATGAATGTATGCACATCCAGTGAGATGTTGGGTATTTTGAGCAATGAATGTATGCACATCCAGTGAGATGTTGGCCATTTTGAGCAATGAATGTATGCACATCCAGTGAGATGTTGGCCATTTTGAGCAATGAATGTATGCACATCCAGTGAGATGTTGGCCATTTTGAGCAATGAATGTATGCACATCCAGTGAGATGTTGGCCATTTTGAGCAATGAATGTATGCACATCCAGTGAGATGTTGGCCATTTTGTCGTCTGCTAAAAACACATACTTAGACATTGTGCACCAGTGGCGGTTGGGTTGGACATTCTTTCCGTTTTGAATAACAACTTTTGAATAACAATTTCCGTTTGGATTCGAACATTGTTCAATTTCATCCCCATGGCTTTTGAGCCGTTTCTGTATAACACATACCCACTGCTCTCTCACCCTGCAACGGGACGACTTTAATATCCAAAAAAACTTGTAGCTGATGGTCTAGTTAGCCTTAAGTCAAAGTGCACCCGAAACACAACATAACACCTGAAAAAAGACCACGCAAACAATCGCGAGTGGCAAAGCCACAAGCCCATTTACCAGTGCGTTCTGAGGACGCTACTAATGGGTTATTCATTAACCCTAACTCCCTCGACAACAAAGCCAGTTGGAGGATTTTGAATTATTTTTATTGTTGTAGTACAATGCCTAGGGAGTTAGGGTTAACATCTAGCAAATTGAATAATTTATGTATGCAAATTTATTTCAACCAATCACCATAAGCAAAATGTTAGGCTCATCTATGTAAATAAGTGATAACCATAATAAATTAGTTACTTAATGCATTATGTATTCACATTTCTCTACCAAATCTCATCATAATTGAGCATTCTTGTTTGATAATAATAATGTGTGGACTTATAGAGCGCACGTATCCACCAACTGAGTGGTGCTCAAGGCGCATTATATTATTACCCCTGCTCACAAGGCTCATAAATCATTCCTGAAACCATCTCAGCTCCCTGGGGAGTATACAGCTCAATTGCTGCCATTACAGCGCATATAGGGCTAATCAACCAACTCTGCCCTCACAGGTACCCATTTAACCCCTGGGTGGAGAGAAGCAATTATGGTTAAGTGTCTTGCTCAAGGACACAAGTGCCACGGCCGGGATTCGAACCCACATTCTGCTGCTAACACCAGAACTTGAGTCCGGTAAGCTAGACTGCTCGGCCACGACACTCCATGAAAATAAAATTAATTACAAAAACATTTAACATTATAAGCATGATACTATAAAATTAAATAAAACAAATCAAAAATATTTAAAGATGTATCACTCAACCATTATATTATTTTTGCACATCAAGTTGATACCACGGTAACAAATGTAAACTTGATGAAGTGCAAGACTAAGGCTGTGCCGTGTATCCGGATGCCCAGATACCCGACCAAAAATGTCATTACCTGGTTCCATTTTTCGGTTCCAATTAACCGTAAAGGACTTTTTAAAGCCACACAAAATAATGGAAGTCTCTGATTTTTTGCAAAAAAAATGAACAAAACTTGGATGAAGGTTTTAGAAGTAACATTTACCGACAACCATTCACATACTTGCTGGCTTTTGTTTGAAACTTGTGTTCGTATTGGTTATTTTATACATTCAGGTGTATCGATTGTTTACGGGTACCCGGGTATCCGAAGATTTCAAATTACAGGTATCCGGTTCCAAAAATAACTGAAAATGCACAGCCTTAGATGAAAGACCATTATAATGAATACTGCCCAAACATAATCTTAGCTCCCATTTTTTATTTGGATCAGTATGCATTTTATTGTTTAACAGAAATTAAGTGCCAAAATGAACATCTAAAAAAACAGAGCATGCAATTAATTAATTTGTTAAATTTAATTCCTGATAAACACATGGCAAACATACCAAACTCCCTAGCGAGGTAGCGGCTGAATGCTTTACTCTGAGGAATCAAATGATCGTCAACTTGCAGGATTGGTAGCTGGCCGAGTGGGGTGGCTAAAAATAGTAAACAATAAGATTGTTATGTTGATAAGACAGTTGCACCCCCCTCCCCCCCAGCTTATACCTCGGAGGGGGCTCATCACTTTCATCACATGCCCAGTAGCTGACCTGGGGAACGTAAGAAGTATATGCCCCACCCCCATTTAATTGGGCCATACAACACAAGCAGATCACAACCCCACCGCTACTTTAACCCCTACCACTTTTAGAATTATTTTTTAAAATAATGGTATAAAGGTACAATTTATTTATTTATCCATTTGTTTTTGGGTGGGGGGGATGTGAGAAGAAAAACGGGTCAGAATGGCTTAATCTCCTTCCCCCTCCCATGGTTGTGGCGCTGTAAATAAAGGAAGGTCCAAGTTGCCAGTTATGCAACATACACTTTCTTTGTGGAGGGGTGGGGTGGGGTAGGATGGGGTTGAGGGGAGGGGTTGAGGTTGAGGGTTGGGGTGGGGTGGGGTTGAGGGGTGGGGTGGGGTTGAGGGGTGGGGTGGGGTGGGGTTGGGTTGGGAGCAACCTGGGGTGAGCAACCCTATGCATTCTATTCAGTTAGTTTTATATAATGCTATATTATTATTATTATTAAAAGTCTAACCTTGACTAGGGTCAGGCCCAATAAAGTCATAAAGTGGGGGGGGTTCAAAGACCATATTCTACCTCCGCTCCATGCAAAGATAATGTGTTTTGTCATGCCTCCATATGCCTCAGTTTACCAACTAGCCTGATTACATAATTTAAAAAAATATTTCTTTATTTCAGCTTAAAAACATCAAACATGGTCAGTAGCATATTAAATTGACCTGTGTACAACATTAAAAAGGCAACATACACAAGATTAAAACCCTAACCCCCTAGGTATTCTGGTTAGGAACCTTCCTGAATCCTCCAAAATCCTCCAGTGCACTTTGGGAAAAATGCCCTTATCTTCAAAATACACCGTGCATTTTCGTTGATCTTTCATATTCAGCACTTATGGCCTGTACTTCTTGCCAGGTAGTAATTTTACCCCATTTGAAGAGGTGAAAGTACCAGTTTCCAATAGTGCTGAATTTTTCCAAAAAAAGTGCTCCTTTGAGGATTTTGGAGGATATGGGGTGGTTAGGGTTAAAACAAATTAAAACAAGCTAACACAAACCATGGAGGAAGAAATCTCTTTCTTCCTCCATGCACAAACGTATTTAAAAGTGCAATGCCAAAATACCAAACACAATTATCTAAAGTAAAGTTATTTATAATGAACTCTATTGAATCAGTTATAGATAATACAATTTTTTACAGATTACTGGAGGTGGAACTGGATACATACACTGAAAAGATTGTGCCCCTATCCTTTTTTAAGCACACTCACTTGGTTTCATGTCCTGCCATTGCTCACGTTCAATACGAATATCTTCGTACTCCACGCCTTTCTCGGCGAACATGAGCCGTGCCAACTCGGCCAAGCCCCTCGCGTTGAAATACGTCAACTTGTAAGTCGGCATGGTTGGCTTTTTGCTGATTTTCTAAAGACACTGTGCAGTTTTGAGGTAAAAAATGTAAGTCTTTAAACCACTTCAAGCTTATTAGGGTTAATGAATAATGATAGGAACTATGCAACGCAGATGAAACGTTGATAGATGTGGGTGTATTTTCGTTCACAACTGAAAATGGGCCTCTCTGCATGTGCTATGTACTACTTACTATGGAGGTATTCTACCTCCATGGTAAGTAGCAATTGCCACTGCATGCACTGTCGATGATATGATGCGTGCGGTGCATTATTGTCTAACACTCACACTGCACTCACCATCGTATACGTATGTACATGTACATGTACATGTACATGTATGTCAACCTGCAGCGCAGTGCCGGTAATACATGCACACAGTGTACAAAGGTCATGGACTATGCATGGTTTACAATGGTTTACTCATAACTGTATGGGTTTATATGAGGTGCCGTATATGACTAAATGAGCATTTACAAATATATAAGACTAAACTAAATATAGAAGAGCAAATCCATATATTTAAGAGCAAATCCATATATTTAAGAGCAAAACCATATATTTAAGAGCAAATCCATAAAAACAATTATATAAAAGACCAACCCAAATATTTAAAGGATGAAACGCAGGTATATAAAGTGTCAAAAACAAATATATAAAAGACCAACACAAATATAAAAGTTTTGAACAGCGCCCTCTGTATAATGGACGTAAGTTCAAATATTGAAGACAGACGTCAACAGTCGTCAACGGTAGATGGGTCCGTTAACAAGTCGGAAACGAAGATCGAGCCGATTTTCTTCCTGGCTGAAAATTGAGCTTTAGTCTGGTACCCTGTCTATAAATTGTACATGTTTGGTGGGAAAAGGGTGACTGACAGAGTCATAAGAACTAGAGCGCGTTGTCGCTATGTCGTGTACGTTACGGGGCCGTGCCACTGTGGAGACACGGCCGCCATTTTCAAAGTGGGCAAAATGGATGTGAAATGCCTGGATGTGTCCACAAAACAGCACGTTTATGCTATGGTCTCTGAAAAACGAGCGGCCGTTCAAAGTTGATTTTTATGAATTATTTCGTTTGTTTTGACCTGAATGAAAGATAGTTAGTAACAGTATTTATCATTGAATAATTTACCGAATAAAATGGTAGAAAATGTATTTTAAAATTATAATTTCTCTTCGCCTGATTATCCCCGGTGTGTAATACATGTACACTTTGCCAGCGCTACTGTCGCTCACTATCCCAACTGTCATAGTAAAACCTATTCCTGATTGTAAGTTGTAAAGTACACCAAACATTGAGACACAGAGATCATTTGACATTTTCATCAAAATAAATATTCTTATTGATATTCAACAAATTTTGATAAAACAATCATTGTAGCAGGCCTGTCCTTCTCTACCTGTGAAAAATCTTTAGCAAAATGAATAATCATGTTATAAATTTGTAAATCAATAAATAAAACAAAAATAAAAAATATACATTGACAAAAGTAAAGAATCCTGAAAAATGGGTAATGGGACTGGGGTTAGAGGGCAGAGGACAACGCCCTGAATATTTAATATTGGATGATTACACACTGTCCACACCTCAACAAAGAAACTAAAAGTTTGGAAAAAATACTGGCTATTTATTTCTTTCCTTGAGGAAAAGGGAGATTTGTAAAATACTGAGAAATCACAGGCCTGTAAAAAACTTGTTGAAATAGTTTTTCAATAAATTAATTAATCAATACGCCAATAAATAATTAAATAGAAAATATATATATAATACATAATTTAATTAAGAAATTAATGTATTTAGTGTAAACCAACTCAACAAATATTCACATCACAATCAACAGAAAGAATCCCACTTTTACATTGTTTCTGGGAGAAGAAATAAATATGTAAATATATATATATATATATATATATATATACAATTAAATGTATTTAAAAAATGACTAATTAAATGATGAAAGTTAGTGAAGAACTAAAGAAGTTCTAAATCACAGTGGCGCCACATATTTTCCAAGGACCAGTACCATTAATATGAAAATGGCATCATTTGAATGGGGGTATAATGGGCTACATCATGAGGGGGTCAGCTGAGAATTGCTGAAACATAAAAGGGATGCGGTTTACATGTACATTTGGGAAATAAGTAGAACAGTTGATGATTTTAGATATAATAATTTTATTATGTAATAATTTTATTCATAAACCGCTTGATTCTGCTAGTTGCAGAAAATGCACTGTTACTCATGTTCATTCAAGACAAGGTCAGATGGAATTTTCTTTTGTGGTGGTTGAGACATGGAATCAGCACGGAAGGGTCTTTTCTGAGGCATGGCTTTCTTTCGTTGTTTTTCCTGTTTATAGGTTGGATGTCATGGAAACACTGTCAGAGAACTGCTTGCTCAAGTAGCTTATGATGGCTCCCTTTGTGGTCATCTCTTGGATAAATTCCTACATGAGTAATAAACACATGAGATATTTGTCTGTTATTATACACACCAAGTTTATATCAAAATAATGGCTAAATATTTCATTTTCTGCCATACTGGTAAAGCTAAGTGTGAGGTGAGAGATGGAACAAATTCTTTTACAGCCCCTTGAATACACTATTGTAGGCTTGGGCGATATCGATTTTTTTCATCCACGATATATCGTCAAACATATATCGCGATATTCGATAATATCGCGATTATTTTTGTTTTTCACGCATGAGTGCTTTAGAGCCGGTAATGACAGGGATGTACCCATCTACAAGCGTCACAATAAATTGCCAGTGCTTACCTGAGAGACACGTGCAATTGCGCCGTTCACGAGTGCAACATATGGGGCGGGTTTTCGCTACCCTAACCAGAAACAAAACGACACAGCTACGCGAAAATACCAACGTAACCAGAAAATTGTTTTCAGTTTGTGACATGTTCAATCATCAATGTTTCTCAAAATAGAACTTACTCGTGAGTGCTAGTAACTTGAAAGATATACTGGTATACGAACAATCATTTAATCATGTTTTAACACTTTTTACAATGCGCCATCTTGAAACTAAGCGTAACCGATCACAAAGTTCGGTTTATGTTACGTTTGGTCAGAACAATGACGTCATCGCGAAAACGCTTGACCAAAGTCCAAACATGTTTCTGGTTACAGTCGCAAAAATGCACCATCGCTATTGGCAAATCGTTTGCATAATAATTATGTGGGACGGTTACTGTGCATCCCAATCAAATCATCAGCCCGAGTTCACGTGATTCGCGTTCCATGTGACTGGGTCATAGTATAAACACGTGACTAGGTTTATTCCTGCATATAGTACCGTGGAGAATAAAACCATGTGAACGTCATTTGCACTTCAGAAAATGTGGATTTTAGTCACACTATTTTAAATGAACGTCACATGGTTTATCAAGAGTACGTATATGTGTTTTGTCTAGACAAGAGTCCCAGTATGGTATAATAGAATAGTGTCCTAATCCCTCAACTTTGATCGAGCCGCTGCCGATCCATGCTTTGATTTAATTCATGACTTATGTAGATTTTTAAGGTAACGCCCATATTCTGCATATGTATGATATAATGTACTCGCCTGTGGTGTGCATTGCGCCAGTCAGAGTCACAGACCACCATGGATAGAGAGTGAGACGTAAACATTGTCTACACATTGTTGGATCAAATACACACTTAATCCCCAACACTTAATCAGTCTGAATAGATTTCTTTGAGTGGCGGTGGGTTATTGAACAACACCCTGTATATCATATCAGGCGGCTCCTTTGTGATCTGACAGTCGGTTTACTTAGTATAGAAGTATTTCGATTTTGTTTCTCACGAAAGCAGAAAAGACTTCCCGAAGTTTTTTCTATGGAATTTCTGACCCAACTGACAATTGGGGATTTTGTTTAATCGCGATATATTTTTTTCTTCTCGATGATTTAAAAAGTTCTCGATATCATAATCGAGTAAAAAAAAAAATCGCGATATTCGATATTATCGTGTCATCGCCCAAGCCTACACTATGAGGTGTCGTGGCTGAGCAGTCTAGCTTACCGGATTCAAGTTCTGGTGTTAGCAACAGAATGTGGGTTCGAATCACGGCCGTGACACTTGTGTCCTTGAGCAACACACTTAATCATAATTGCTTCTCTCCACCCAGGGGTTAAATGGGTACCTGTGAAGGCAGAGTTGTTTGCTCTATATGCGCTAGAAATGGCAGCAATTGAGCTGTATACTCCCCAGGGAGCTGAGATGGTTTCAGGAATGATTTATGAGCCTTATGAGCAGGGATAATAATATAATGCGCCTTGAGCACCACTTAGTTGGTGGATACGTGCGCTATATAAATCCACACATTATTATTATTATTATTGGTCTGTGATGAATTGGTGTTAAGTTGATGATAGGAAACCTCACTTGAAATATTTCTACCTGATGTATTTATATTGGTTTTTTTTTATAGAAATTATTAAATCTACAAAAATTAATTCATGTCTCAACGAAGTATAAATTTCACAAACAGAATTAATGCAACAATTACTGATGTAAACATACTTTTACCATTTAAAATGAGTTAACTAAAACTTTTACAGGTTGGTTATCATACTGCTTCTCTTTATCAATGTCTGAAACTATTTACATCCCAGGGGGTTAATGGTCCATAGGATCACCCCTATGCAGTAAAAATAGTAATAAGCAAATAATTTATCAAAAAACAACCAAAAAAAGGGGGGAAGTTTAAAATATTGTTTGTTTGTTTCTTTGTCCATTTGGGTGTCAACAAGTAGTTGTGGGATTATGATTGGTTGTGCACTGCAGTACTTTGTACATTATGTACAAACATTTCAAGATCATCACCCCCTACTTTTTGATACATATTTACGCCACTAATTTAGACACATTTTGGTCTTAACGTTAGGCTTACCTCATATGTAATCTCAAAATAACGGGGGGGGGGGGAGGGGGGGTACAGTCATCATGCCTCTTTATCCAAACTATGGGTTTGTTTTCATTTCTGGGAGGTTTGAAAATGAAAAATTGTAGAATACAACCGGTATAATTTTCTATCCAAAATATGACAAATGTCACAGTTTTGGGAGGACTGGAAACGATATTTCGAGCAATAAATGTATGCACACATAATCTAGTGAGATGTTTTTCCATTTTGTCGTCTGCTCACTTTTTTAAACTTAAAGTAACGTTAATGTACTAATTATTGTAAAACGACTGTCTAAAAAGTCAAAAGAACAACAACAACAAAACTAAAAGTAAAAACAGACACAGTTTAGAATATTGTGCAAAAGTGGCTGGTGAGTTCCACATTCTTTCCAAACAGCCTTTGTTTAAAAATACCAATGAAATACTCACTTTTTCCACAGTTGCTGCGATTTCTGCAGCCATAACACGTTGTCTTACGCACAAACGATGTTCAAAGTTGCCCACTTAAAAAATGGCGGCCGTGTGTCCTTGGAATTGTACGTACTTGTCGGCACGCGTATTTTTTTTTTACACCGCAGCGACGGGTTTTGTGCGCATTTCGCCCTTGTGTCAAGACTATGAACCCATTCAGCACGCATGCGCGCGAAGGGAATTTCGACACGCAAAAAAAACCTACCATCAACGGAGAGGGAATGGCTCCATGAGTTCCAGAGAATATACGGCTCTGATGAGTTCCACTGCAGAGCGCCATGGTCGACTGCTATGGAACGCCCAGCTGCCTTCGGTGCCCATATCGCTTCATTCGGCCGATTCACCATTTCATTCGGCTACTCATCATTTCATTTGCCCAATCATCATTTCATTCGGCTAGTCTTCATTTCGTTCGCCTTTTCGTCATTTCATTCGGCTAGTCGTCATTTCATTCGGCCATTCACCATTTCATTTGCCCAATCATCATTTCATTCGGCTAGTCTTCATTTCGTTCGCCTTTTCGTCATTTCATTCGGCTAGTCGTCATTTCATTCGGCCATTCACCATTTCATTTGCCCAATCATCATTTCATTCGGCTAGTCTTCATTTCATTCGGCTATTCACCATTTCATTTGCCCAATCATCATTTCATTCGGATAGTCTTCATTTCGTTCGGCTTTTCATCATTTCATTCGGCTAGTCATCATTTCATTCGGCTATTCACCATTTCATTTGCCACCAAGATCAAGCTAGCCGCGGATTCAACCGCGGATTCAGCCGCAGGTTTTCTCACGGATTTAACCGGATCGGGTCAGTTTAAAAACTGGATAGATGTAAATTTAAAACCCACGATCAGGTTGGTCCAGTGTGTGAATACTGCACTCAATACGGTACGTTTCCACACGGCCGGGCGCAGGCGAAATGAAATGATGATTGCGCCCAGCCTCTGTCGTTAAAAGCGTAATCTTATAACGCCAAAACCACGATATGCCCTAAGGTGAAATGTCATCTCCATAATTCGTTAACAAAAGTTAACAAAAAATAACATTAAATGGGGCACAAATTGTTTTAACTTTTGACGAGTTGGTCACAAATACTCTGCATTGTTTAACTATATATACACGGCATATACCGGCGATAATGATACATATTCTAGAGTCCCTTTAATTATGAAATATTAATCGTATCAAGCCAAAACCACGATATGCCCTAAGTTGAAATGTCAACTTCATAATTCATTAACAAAAATTAACAAAAATTTACATTAAAGGGGGCACAAATTGTTTTAACTTTTGACGAGTTGGTCATAATTAAAGTGACGCTAGAATATGTACCATTATCGCCGGTATATGCCGTGTATAGTTACACAATGCAGAGTATTTGTGACCAACTCATCAAAAGTTAAAACAATTTGTGCCCCCTATAATGTTAATTGTTGTTAATTTTTGTTAACGAATTATGGAGATGACATTTCACCTTAGGGCATATCGTGGTTTTGGCGTTATAAGATTACGCTTTTAACGACAGAGGCTGGGCGCAATCATCATTTCATTTCGCCTGCGCCCGGCCGTGTGGAAACGTACCGTATTGAGTGCAGTATTCACACGCACTGGACCAACCTGATCGTGGGTTTTAAATTTACATCTATCCAGTTTTTAAACTGACCCGATCCGGTTAAATCCGTGAGAAAACCTGCAGCTGAATCCGCGGCTGAATCCGTGGTTGAATCCGCGGCTAGCTTGATCTTGGTGGCAAATGAAATGGTGAATAGCCGAATGAAATGATGACTAGCCGAATGAAATGATGAAAAGCCGAACGAAATGAAGACTAGCCGAATGAAATGATGATTGGGCAAATGAAATGGTGAATAGCCGAATGAAATGAAGACTAGCCGAATGAAATTGTAATTTTTCATTTTTATATACATAATATATATGTCTGATTCTTGTTGTTGCTCTTTAAAATACTTTTTATTATTTATATTGTATAATTTATGTTTACAAGGTTTTAATCACGGCCCCTTGAAAAACAGCCCCTGGCTGAATGGGCTTACCGTGTATAAATAAGAGTAAATAAATAAATAAATAAATAAATGAAATGATGATTGGGCAAATGAAATGGTGAATGGCCGAATGAAATGACGACTAGCCGAATGAAATGACGAAAAGGCGAACGAAATGAAGACTAGCCGAATGAAATGATGATTGGGCAAATGAAATGATGAGTAGCCGAATGAAATGGTGAATCGGCCGAATGAAGCGATATGGGCACCGAAGGCAGCTGTGGCGTTCCATAGACTGCAGCTTGGAGTTTTCTATCGTCGCGCGCCTAGGGTTTCGTAGTCTCTCTCTCAAGACCGGAATTGGCACTTTTACTGCACAAAACCCGTCGCTGCGGTGTAAAAAAAAAATACGCTGTCGGCACGGGGTCACGTGATATGTGCGCCGCGGACCGACGAGTGCGGCTATAAGCTATAAGCCAGGCACTTCGTGTCTGACGTCACTGTGTTTGATCTGGTATTGCGCGGCGCCCAGTTGAGAACCCATTTCTACACCAGAATCGATATAAGCACGCACACGTGTGCATATTGTTTATATGTTTGCAAATGGGTTCTCAACTGGGCGCCGCGCAATACCAGATCAAACACAGTGACGTCAGACACGAAGTGCCTGGCTTATAGCCTAGCCGCACTCTAAAACTGATGTTTTATACCTACCTGTTTACAATTATGAGTGAAATACTGCAAACACTTGACTCGATATAAGCACGCACACGTGTGCATATTGTTTATATGTTTGCAAATGGGTTCTCAACTGGGCGCCGCGCAATACCTGATCAAACACAGTGACGTCAGACACGAAGTGCCTGGCTTATAGCCTAGCCGCACTCCGCCACGGACCCATCTACCGTTGACGACTGTTGACGTCCTTTATATGAAACTTATGTCTTAAATATATGGGCGTCAATGTCTTCAATATATGAAATGTCCATGTCTTCAATATATGAAATGTCCATGTATTCAATATATGAAATGTCCATGTCTTCAATATTTGAACTTACGTCCATTATACAGAGGGCGCTGTTCAAAACTTTTATATTTGTGTTGGTCTTTTATATATTTGTTTTTGACACTTTATATATCTGCGTTTCATCCTTTAAATATTTGGGTTGGTCTTTTATATAATTGTTTTTGGTCGTTTATATATATTTTTTGATCCTTTTTATATTTGTCTGTGATCCTTTATATATTTGTATTGGTCCTTTATATATGGATTTGCTCTTAAATATATGGTTTTGCTCTTAAATAATGGTTTTGCTCTTAAATATATGGATTTGCTCTTAAATATATGGATTTGCTCTTAAATATATGGATTTGCTCTTAAATATATGGATTTGCTCTTCTATATTTAGTTTAGTCTTATATATTTGTAAATGCTCATTTAGTCATATACGGCACCTCATAGGTTTAGGTCACCGTTTTAATATACCACTTTGATGTTATGATCATAAACCGCACTAGGTACTACCATGCACCTGTCATTGAAATAACCCCGACCCTATAGGCTAGACGAGACGAACTAACGGTATACGGGGTTTTAATCTCAATCAAAATAATTATAATAGTGTGTATGCACATTAAAAAATGTATCGCCCATGTTTTTTCTATTCACGATCAGCGCAGACTCATTTCAAAAGGGCGTGAAATCGGTGTCCTAGATTAAGATGAACACAGTGACTGAACATTACTGGCTCATTCAAGTTATGCAGCGGCAACGGTAATATGACCTTATCATGTGGGGGTATTATTTTCAGTCACTGAGTTAATCTAAATCTAGCACTACGATTCCATGCCCTGTTGATCATGACGATATTATTCCTTTAAACTGCAATTTCCTGGAATTTATTTTTAATCAAAAGTGATATTTTACTTGAGGAAGGGCAAATTGCCAGGAACCTGAACTTCCTTTGAAATCTATTTTTGTATTTATTATCAGGGAGAGCGCGAAGGTAGTCCCCACTATCAGAAAATGGTACTCTCGAGTTCCCCACATTTGGGTGAATAGTAGTATCAATGGTACAGTATTAATGTACATGTACATGTACTGTACATGTACGAGTTGACCTTGGCTTGACAAGCCTATTGTAGACTCTCACCCAATCTGAGGTCGCACAATTATCGTAGACTGTAGACACTCGTCCAATGCCTATTGTGAACCCACATGTCTACAAGCAATGACCTCTTTGTAAACCTTTCGTCTATCGAAAGCGTGAACGCAGTCCCCACTATCAGAAATGGCACTCCCGAGTTCCTCACATTTGAGGTAATCGGCGCAGTATCAATACAGCGGCATTTGTGTTTACGAGGTGACCTTTGCTTGACCGGCCTATGGGTAGACTGTAGACGCTCAGCTAAGCTGAGGTCGCACACTTGTAGACTGTAGACACCACAGGTATTTAGACCCTCGTCCAATGAAGTGTCCCAATATTATAGACTAGTATTATTGTGTTTACCAGCCTATCGTAGACTGTAGACTCTCAGCCAAGCTGAGGTCGCACAATTATTGTAGACTGTAGAGACTCGGATCGTCTAATGAAATGTCCCAATATTGTAGACCCAACGTCTATACGAACAGTTTGATCTCTCATAGCTCAGTAAATCATTTAATCTAACTTTAGTATGTTTATCAGGGAGAGCGCGTAGGCAGTCCCTACTATCAAAATGGTACTCCCGAGTTCCCCACATTTGGGTGAACAGTCAGGTGACCTTTGCTTGACCAGCCTATCGTAGACACATGTAGACTCTCATCTTATCTGAGGAGGTCGAACAATTATTGTAGACAGACACGTACACTCGTCCAATGCATCAGTATCGTAGACTGACCCACAAATGATAACCATTTTGTAAATCTAATTTTTGTTTATTTATCAGGGAGAGCGCGAACGCAGTCCCCACTATCAGAAATTGTACTCCCGAGTTCCCCACATTTGGGGGAATCGCAAGGGTCAACCCAGCCGGAGGTGCAATGGCCGGGCCTCGCCTTGGGAGAACCGCCTTCTTGATCATGGTATCTCCTGAGCCAGGTAAGTATGATTAATGTTGTTATTTTTAAGGTAGCGGCTTTCAGCTGTGTTCAATCTATCTATAGTGTGTAGAGTATTTGCGTTTCAGCTTCTAGTTCCGTTTTGACTTATATACTGCGCATGCGCTGTTTGATTTAATATGCAAATAAGGAAGGTCATGAATGCACGGCCTAACGTGACAGGCACAGGTGCACCACGCGCATTACAGAAACATTAAAATGGGATGATCGCATTGAAACATAGATTTTTATAAATATATTTGATTTTCAATAACACAACGTAATAAGCTGAAACTTTCACAGGTTTCACAGGTTAGTTGTTAATTTGTGTATATTTTGATTCATAGACAGTAAGCATACTCATAAAATCAGATTTTACATTTTCTACTGATGTAACTTCCCCTAACGACATATACATATAATTAAAAATAAATATAGAATTTTAAATTTTTTAAATTTTAGTCATCCATAAATAACCATTTTTAACATGTCAAATATCGCGAGATCACACATCCCGGTCGCAGACGTGGGCTTTACAATAGTGTGCAATTCTACAGTCCACAGTCTACAATACCGGGCCATTTCATTGGACGAGAGTCTACAGTCTACAATACCGGGCCATTTCATTGGACAAGAGTCTACAGTCTACAATACTGGGGCATTTCATTGGACGGGAGTCTACAATACTGGGGCATTTCATTGGACGAGAGTCTACAATACTGGGGCATTTCATTGGACGAGTGTCTACAGTCTACAATAATTCTGCGACCTCTGATTGGCTGATAGTCTACGATGGGTCAAGTAAAAGGTCACCTCATACTTAATACACGTCCGGACGTCCGGCTTCGTGTGGGAACAAGAAAACTTTTTACAAGATTGCGGGGAAAGAATGTAGAATACAACTGCCACTTTTCTATCAAAATATGACAAAATATCACTGATTTTCAAGTGAGGATCGGAGACGATATTTTGGGAGATTTTGAGCCCATGGGTTCGACATTTTTGTCGATTGCTGTCATGACGTAATAACGTCAGTGTATTCAAGTCAACCATGTCGATCCTAACGACGTAACGTCAGTTTGGTATCAGAAAGGTGAGAAAGCTATCCCGTTTCCGTGATTAATGCTTGGAGAATAATGTGCATTTTATCATTATATTAAGTGCATAAAAATGTAAAATCATGTGAATTGTAAAAACTCCACATAATTGTTGCCCTTTTCAACGTTTGATCTGCTAATTATTCGTACAACCTAAATTAACTTAACGTTATTCGTTAGTGATGAACACGTTCAGCATGTTCAGACGTTAGGTAACCTCTTTCTTCCTCCATGGGTAACCTTACCCAAGCAGACACTTTTGGCATAAAAACCTTTATTCTGGGATAGCTCGCTTTCATGAAATATTCAAAACATTTATGAAATTAATAATTAATAATAAAAAAATAATAAATTAAAATTTTAAGTAAGACTAATTGCGGTGACACCATGTGAAATTCTCAATTGAGTAGTAATTAGTTCTGAAAAGAACTCGACGTTTCGATCAGTGTGCTCTGATCATCGTCCTCGGGAGAATCAGAGCACGATCAGAGCATACTGATCGAAATGTCGAGTTGTACCTCCAGTTCTTTTCAGAACTAATTACTACTCAATTGAGAATTTCACATGGTGTCACCGCAATTAGTCTATCCTCCTCAGTCCTCACCATGCAAAACTACAAGTTTTACATAAATTAACATTTTACCTAATGTTAAATAGCTTGGGCTATATCTAATCACAAAATGTTAGATTGCATATCCATTTAAGTGTACATTTTATTAAACCAAGTAGCCTACTTTGATTGTGCTTTACAGAACCTCACTGGCGAGACCATTTCAAGTGTATCTTCTTAATGGGATTGCATGCTGGAATGCTGACCGTCAGGCGAATGCAGTCTTTGCTAGAAAGGGATGGAAAAACTGGGTCTACTCTTCATTGCTGATCCATCAGCTCACCACCCGCTGCAAGGCACTCTTTGGTGAAGAAGAGATAGAGGAAGAGAACTTGCGTCCACCTGCTGAACCGAGTGATGAACTGCTGGGTTTAGAGTACCTGTTCAAGCAGAGCACTGGTAGCACATCTGATGTTATTATCTCTTCCTTTGGTAGTGTGCAGTCCTATTGACAGTACCTCAAGCTGCATCTGTTTATGATTTTGCTATTCTGCTGCATGAATGAAATGCTACATCTAAAACAGGACCACATATCTGCACAGTTTGTACTTGTGTGCTACTTTTACACTATTTCTTTTTAGTTTAGTTAACCTATCCCATTTCTGAATGTATAAGTGGTTTTACCACAAATGACAATTTAAACTGTGAATTACATTTGTGAATAATAATAATAATAATAATAATAATAATAATGTGGACTTATATAGCGCACGTATCCACCAAACTGGTGCTCAAGGCACATAGGGCTAATCAAACACAATAACCAACTCTGCCCTCACAGGTACCCATTTACCCCTGGGTGGAGAGAAGCAATTATGGTTAAGTGTCTTGCTCAAGGACACAAGCACCATGGTCGCAGTTGGGATTCGAACCCACATTCTGATGACTCAGCCATCAGAACACAAATCTGATGCACTAAACCGCTCGACCATGGCACTCCATAGTTCCTAGGCACCGTCTGATTCCCGTCTAAATGTCTTAATGCCTTGAATAACATGTGTAAGTAGTACGATAGATGGAATTCTTGCGAGGTATATTATTTTGCCCTTCATACAGTTATTAAGCACTGTATACTCAGTATGGGGAAGAAATCCACAGGTGACTCGGGTGGGACTCGAAATCACAACTTCGTACAACCTTGTATGCAGTATGCACATTGCAGTACCTGCTGCTACATGGAACTCCAGCGCGCCCCTCATCACCTGCTCTAGAATGCAGGAGGTTGTGGGTTCGAGTCTCACCTGAATTGCCTGTGTTTATTTCTCCCCTGCAGGACTCTGAAAGCACTGTGTATACAGTTCTTTATAACTACATCGGTGAAACCTGTGTAACTTGTAAGTATTATTTTTCCAGCAGTCATAATTTATTCTGTTGTTTCTGCAATGATGTCATTTTACATTACCATGACTTTTAAATAAACATAAAAAGAGTCATCTTTTTTCTCTTGAGTTTGATACTTGCACCTTTTGTTTTCCCTCTTGTTTTAAATGCATCTTATATTTGTTCCAAAAACAAGTTTTTTTCCACAATTTTGTGCAATATATAAATGTATTACATGAATAGTACCATGGATGTGCCTTTATTGTACATTTGGGTAAAAATCTTTAAAAATCATGCTTTTGGAACAAAATTACCAAAAATGTACCATTGTGTAACGTCACAAATTTCCGACCAATATTAGGGTTTCAAGGAATTGCACATAGAGTGAGTCGAACACCGTCTACGATACTGAGGCATTGGACGAGTGTCTACAGTCTACAATAATTGTTCGACCTCAGATAGGATGAAAGTCTACAGTCTACGATAGGCTGGTCAAGCAAAGGTCACCTCGTACATACATGTACATAATACTCTACCAATACTACTATTCACCCAAATGTGGGGAACTCGGGAGTACCATTTTTGATAGTAGGGACTGCCTTCGCGCAACTGTTCGTATAGACGTTGGGTCTGCAATATTGGGACATTTCATTGGACGATCCGAGTGTCTACAGTCTACAATGATTGTGCGACCTCAGCTTGGCTGAGAGTCTACAGTCTACGATAGGCTGGTAAACAGAGTTGTTGACTCGAGTCCGACTCGAGTCGCCAATTTTTGTGACTTGCGACTTGACTTGACTTGGACAAAAATGACTTGTGACTTGACTTGACTTGAGTAAATTTGACTTGACGACATTGCAAGTCATCATGTATTTTAGGTTGTTTTATTACATGTATTTTTCTGGTCAATCCGGCCACGGCAGCCGAATACTTTTGTGACGGGAAAAAAATGCCGTCGCGAATTTTATATCTATACGTAATACATAATAATAGTGTATACTGTACACGTATGTGCCTTGTACTGTAAAGTGTACGCTACATATCTAGTCTTCAACACAATCCGTCGTAGTGGAAGAAGTGGGCTATTACTGGTAAAGGCATTGCATTAATATTCAAAATAATTTATACAAACGGCTGGAACGAGGTTATAGCGACATTGTTAATTGTATCATGGAGGAAGGAACATGATTGTATTAAGAATTTGTAAAGTGTTGAACAAATTATCGCAAATTTTTCGTAAAACAAAGCCGAATAGCTATTTTGACTCAAATTATGTTTATTATGTGTGTAATCATTAAAGGGTACATGTTTTTTTTTTTTTTAATGTTTTACTCCGTAAAAAGGGAATTTTAAAATATTTTACGAACGTAATTTTTAAATTCTCCTTACATCACCCATGGAGGAAGGAAAATAGACCATCACCTATGCAAGCGTTGTCAGAGTTGTCAACACAGAATCAGTAAGGATTTCATGCACAACGTTGTAATACACTGGATCCGGAGTCCGTGATTTTAACAAATGTATTGTTTGTGACAATTAACAGCGACCGAATAACTAAGAAGCAGCAATTACTAGTTTTTGGGGCGTATACAAAATTTATCTTCTTCCAAATTACCAAATTCCGAGGCCCATATAAGAGTGTAAATTACCATACGTCGGTTTCCGTCCTGGGAGAAAAATGAATTGTCCCGCGTGTAACAGCTTCAACCGTCTGCAAATTTTCGTACAAATATTGAAATGAACCACTCTAAATACGTAAAACTTGTAGCTTTGCATGGTGAGAATGATAAGTAAGACTAATTGCGGTGACACCATGTAAGAATCTCAATTGAGTAGTAATTAGTTCTGAAAAGAACTGGGGGTACAACTCCCAGAGTTGTACCCCCAGAGTTGTACCCCCAGTTCTTTTCAGAACTAATTACTACTCAATTGAGATTCTTACATGGTGTCACCGCAATTAGTCTTACTTATCACTCTAAATACATGTTACCTACGCTAGATTGATAATTTTCAGATTAAAAAAAATTTAAACCTCAATCGCTTCTTTCTATACTTTCCACACAACCCCCATAATTTCTGGACCGAATTGATGAAAAACTACCTGGTTCCCTGTTTTGTAAATAACATTGAATTCAGATATGCGGACACCAACAAAAACAATGACGCACTTTAGGCCTACACAATTTGTGAAGCGTTAGCGTCATACTTAGATTTGTTTGTGAGTTTCTGGTCTTCAATAGTCATTTATTTACCTCCCATCATGTTATCACTTGTTTTTCATTTATTTTATTCAATCAGCAACTTATATTAATGAAGTAAAATACGTCTAAACATCTTCAATAAAGTGTCAATCTTTAGGCCTACAGTGTACATTTGAGCCTATACGTTTCACCATACATTTCCCTTCACATGTACTGCACGATACATGGTACACGTGTGTGCGTTTGTATAGTTTCTAGAAAATATTGCCCGATGATTACAGCGAGGTTTCGTGGCTAATTCGAGATAAATGTGTCAATTATGTATATCCTATAAACAACAAATGACAAACACTGGATTTATTCTCACTGCCAAGACAGGGAACATGACAAACAGAACATTATTATAGGCAAAATAAAAAATTTAAAAAAAAAGGCTCCAGTTTCTGGTGATCTCCGTGCGCGTGGCCTCAGCAGCTAGACCTGCACGTCGGCATTTTATTTTATTATTTTTTGCTATGAAACGATGTCCAATCGCAGCCACACTTTTTCACATAGGGGTATAAACGTTTGGCTGATTTGTGAGTCCTCTCTTAGCCACCATACTTTGTATAATGGGAAATTTGGTCCCCGCCTACACATGTAAAATTTGTTTAAACAAAACAAAACAAACAAAAAACAAAATCGCGTCACCGCACCAATTTTGAAACTGGAGACTTTTTTAGCCTTATTCGGGACGATAAATGACTTGTGACTTGTGACTTGACTTGACTTGGGAAAATTTGACTTGTGACGTGACTTGACTTGAGAAAATTTGACTTGACTTGACTTGAGAACATTTGACTTGTGACTTGACTTGACTTGAGAAAAAATGACTTGGTTACAACACTGCTGGTAAACACATAATACAATTGTAGACTAGAATTGCAGTATAGTACTGGAGACCCACAAGTGACGATCATTTTATAAATCTAATTTTTGTTTATTTATCAGGGAGAGCGCGAACGCAGTCCCCACTATCAGAAATTGTACTCCCGAGTTCCCCACATTTGGGGGAATCGCAAGGGTCAACCCAACCGGAAGTGCAATGGCCGGGCCTCGCCTTGGGAGAACCGCCTTTTTGATCACGGTATCTCCTGAGCCAGGTAAGTATGATTAATGGTGTTATTTTTAAGGTACCGACTTTTAGCTGTGTTCAATCTATCCATGGTGTGTAGAGTGCCGTTTTGACGTATATACTGCGCATGCGCTGTTTGATTTAATATGCAAATAAGAAAGGTCAACTATCCGCTGCTTTCAGTGCGCGCACTGAATAATAATAATAATAATAAAGATTTGTAGCGTGCACATATCCACCCTGCTGGGCGCTCAAGGCGCGGAAACAAAGAAAAAACATGAATACAAACAATGTACAATGATAGCACAGGGACAAAATATGTACTGAGATGCATGTACCTACAATGGAATTACAAATATATATCATCTTTGAAGAATTGTGACATAAGATGAGTTTTAAGCATCGACTTAAATCTAGTTATACTATGACAAGATTTGAGTTTAGTTGGAAGATGATTCTCGGAGCCGCGACAGAAAAAGACCTATCACCCCAGTTCCGTTTTGAAGTTGGTTCCTTTAGGAGTGACATGTTGCTGGAGTGCAAATTGCGTGATGGAGTGTAGACTTTAAGCAGTTCAGAAATATAAATTGGAGCAATGTTATTAAAAGTTTAAAAACAATTCTCTGTGAAACAGGAAGCCAGTGCAGTTCTTTCAAGATTGGCGTGATATGGCATGACTTTCTGGACAAAGTCACAACACGAGCTGCTGTGTTTTGTATGTGCTGAAGACGAGATATTTGATTCTGCGGGAGACCGTAGAGGAGAGCATTCCCGTTATCGAGCCGTGATGTGACAAATGCATGTATAATTTGTTCAGCAGCACTTTTATTCAAGTATTTCTTTATTCGGCTAATATTTCTGATATGAAATGATGATATGCGAACAATGTTGGAGATATGAGGTTTTAAAGTCATTGTCGAGTCAAATATAACACCCAAATTACGTGCGTGTCATGCGTGTATACAATAGAGGCTACATATTATTTTTATGCGGTTGACCAAAATCCATACAGAAATATCGAAATAGTTAAATTTATATGGCCATACACTTGATTATTACGATACTGAAAAAAATCCATCTTAAATACATTCAGTTTATAAAAAAACGTAAATTGTTATTTCAAATTTACATTAAAAAAACATAAACGTTTGTTGTAATTTTCTTGAAAACGTGAGCAATGAATTGGATTAATTAGGCTATTCACAGAAAAGTTCTATGAAATACTTCTTAAAAACTGACAGGTTGAAATGAATATAAGTTTCCATTACCAATAATGTACATATCCTTTAAATGACAGAAATATAAAAAAAAACAATTTTGGGACAAAAATAATAACAAGTCAATACAAGAATTCGTTTTTGTTACTTTATTACCAAAGTACAATGACAAAAAATGTTTAAATTAAGGCACAATTGAGGCCTAATCATAAAGTTAACATTTTAAATATGTTAAACAATTTTGAGGATGTATAACATCAAGAACAAGAAAAGGACAGCTCCGATGATTGCAAGTTTCTGAATGAAAGTTCATTCAATTTTTTTTCTCATGGTCAGAAAAAGGCAGCACACTTAAATACATATATTGAAAATATACTTTTGATATTAGCATATCAAAATTTATTATAAATTATTTGCTTTTCTACTAAAATTCATACATAAAGCATTTCACTGTATCATAACAACCTGTAATACACAAATAATATTTCACCATCTATATTGATTTCGATTTTTTTTTGAAAAAGTGTTTCAATAATGCACTTTGATTGAACAAAATCTATTTTTATTTAAAATAATTGCACTTCATTCATATATAATTGCACTATGCTCCAAAATATCATAAAAATTGCACTTTTGAAATCAACTCATAGTATATATAACTTAGTACATATGTTTTTCCTATTTTGTTTTATTCAATCTTACAAAGACCACTGACAAATTTTATTTTGAAAAAGTGTTTCAACAATGAACTTTAATTGTTAAAACTTGTAGCTTTGCATGGTGAAGAGGATAAGTAAGACTAATTGTGGTGACACTGTGTGAAGTTCTCTTTTGAGTAGTAATTAGTTCTGAAAACCTCCAGTTCTTTTCAGAACTAATTACTACTCAATAGAAAACTTCACATGGTGTCACCGCAATTAGTCTTACTTTTGATTTAACAAAATTTATTTAAAAAAATTCTAAATGTAAAAAAGGCCTACAATCACAATTAATATATTCACGCAAAATAATTGTTATTGGCCTCACGTTTCGAACCTAACAGGTTCTTTCTCAAAGGCAGAATGTATTCACCTATATTATATTATAATCAATTTAAGCAATTTGTCCACAGATACAACAAACATGTATCAAATAAGTGTATGAAAACAGGTTGATAAGTACTTTACAAAATTGCTAAGATTAAGAAATATAACCAACCTCTATACTTTTTCAACTTTTAGATAAATATATAGTGAAATTGCAAGATAAAATGCTAGTACTATTGTTCTTTATATTCACACTGCTTAGTTAACCATTTGTATAAATAAATATTTAAATAACCCAATATACCAACATTTGTAACCAAAATTAGGATGCCAACATTAAAGGGGCATAGTTTAGCTGTATACCATTCAAAATGATGTAACCCCTCAAATATGATGCAATCTATGAGTCTACGAGGCCTCCCTAGTCTAAATGCCTTTCAAAAGAGCACCCCCCCCCCCCCACTTGACCCAAACCTCAATCACTGCTATTTGATGTGAACCCTTCATAGTTTCTTTGTTTGATTATTTAAGGAGGATTTTGCCATTTTTTTTCTCACGGCTGTGCAACTTCAGATGTCTTCTACAATTGCTACTACATCTGAAGAATCTGCCACAAATGTCACAGCTAAATGGCTTGTCATTATTGTGGATCCTTTGATGTTTATTTAGATCACTCTGACGTAAGTAGGATTTGCCGCAAACCTCACAAACAAATGGTTTCCCATTGCTGTGTATTTTCTTGTGCTCATTAAGATTACCTTCATGGGCGAATGTTTTCCCACATTTTTCACAAATAATTGATTTCCTAGTATCATGAGTGGTCAGATGCCTTTTAAGGTTTCCTCCCTGTGAGGACTTGCAACAAATTTCACATACATATGGTTTCTCGTTGTCGTGAATTCTCTTGTGTACTTTAAGAATGCCTCTGTGTGAGAGTGATCTACTACAAATGTCACATACATAAGGTTTTTCTTTTTTGTGGACCCACTGATGACTTCTCAGATTGCTAAGATGGGAGAAGAACCTTCCGCATACATTACAACTATAAGGCTTCTCGTGGGTGTGTACTCTGTAATGCTTTTTAAGGCTACTTCTATATGCGAAGGGTCTGCCACAAGTTTCACAGTCATATGGCTTCTCTTTGGTGTGTATCCTCTGATGCATCTTAACACTGCTTGCATATGTGAAGTAATTGCTGCAAATGTTACATCTAAATGGCTTCTCGTAGGTATGAACACGCTGATGCATTTTCACACTGCTTTCATGTGCGAAGTATTTGCCGCATACATCGCAGGCAAATGGTTTTTCTTTGGTGTGGGTCCTCCGATGACTAGTAAGATTGCTGTTTCGAGCGAAGGCTCTACCACAAGTCTCACACTTGTACGGCTTCTCATTGGCATGCAGCATCTTATGTGTTTTCAAGCTACCTATGTGTGAGAAATGTAGCCAACAAATGTCGCACCTAAATGGTTTCTCATTTGTGTGGGTCCTCTTATGCCGTCTGACACAGCATTTACGAAAGAAGGATTTTCCACAAATGTCGCAAACATATGGTTTGTAATTAGTGTGTAACTTCTGGTGTCGTCTTAGATTGCTGCCTTGTGCAAAGCATCTATGACAGACATCACACATAAACGGTTTCTCTTTTGTATGAGTTCTTTGATGACTGGCGAGGGTGCCTCGACGAGCAAAGCACCTACCACAAGTTTCACATGCGTGTGGTTTCTTATTTGGGTTCTTCTTCTTCTTCCTCTGTTCGGATTCCAAGAGAAGTTCTGCAGCAACTCCCCCATGAGACCACTTCTGATGCCGCACAAGATGGTGCCTCCACACATATGCTTTGACATTACAGATGGAACATACATGTACCCTCTTCGTGGTGCATTTGCTTTCGTTTTGTGTACTGATGGCTTTCATCTGAGGAAGAATTGTCAAAAAGTTGATGCCAAATTAATAATTTCATTCTGAAATTCTGGAACAAACCCCTGAACCTCAGGAAGGTTACATCCAGATTTCATAAAATAAGAGTAGTCAATATGTTCACAGTTACATAAATGGTTTCAAATTAGCATAAGTGTGATCAGGGTTACTGCGCATTGCACAAAATATATACCTTGGCAACCAAATTAGAGCAATAACAAAAATTTGCAAATTGGAATAGCAGTTTCAAAAATTTGTTTCATTGATGAACAAAAGTTCACCAATTAAACAAAATTTTGAAGAAACCTGTAGGAATTTTTGTTGTATTTGTAAGTGATCCTATTTTCATATGACTATGGCTTACCATTGATGCATCTACAATCTTAAGGAGTACTGTAGTGGAGGACTCTTACAAGTATCCAATGTGTTCTGTATATGCAGGACTCCAACCTCTTGCAAGCCTGAAGCAACAGGTTAGACCATTAAAATCTTCACAATAATATTCTGGATTCCTTTACTGGCTTGATGTCCAATAGAAGGCCCCCAGCCCTGTGGATACCTCCCTGGGTATCTCAGTAAGACAAGACCGCTGTATGAGACCATGTACCAAGTGTAGGCCTACAGTGATCTTCCAGATGTCAACATCGCTTGTGTGCCAACCAGGTAAGTAATTAGTATGCTTTGGTAAAAACAAAACATTCATCTCCCACCACTTGCTTCCCCTGAATGCTGTCCAACCTGGAACAAGAATCAAAATTACACATTGGCATGAAAATAACTTGACCCTTCTATGACTGCAAGGGTCAAAATCAGTTAAAATGTTGACAAACTTGACAAGGTATATCTAGTGCACTTAAAAGTCAAACACTGTCAAACCTTACGTGTAGTAAGTACATTTACAGTTCAAAATGAGTCAACAGTTTTTGACTGGGAAAAACATTGTCTTATTGTTGAGGGTGGTCAATGACTTAAAATGACAGTACAAACCAGTGAAAATGCCCCTGTGTGCACAATTGGGTCAACAATCAAAACAGGCAGTTGACTGATTTTGACTACTAAATTGCCACTAAAGTTCAGCTAAAGTAGGAGGGTTAAATCAGCATAAGTTTACAATATAGACAAATTTTACATTACTAACTGCAGTTTTTCTTATTAAACTATATAAAAGGGCATGTCCCTACCCCCTCTTGAAAATCAACCATTTGCAGAAAGAAAAAAATGCATCATTTCATTACCTTCATTCTGGGTCTGCCCATTTCCTCATCTATGTCCCCAACCCATCCCTTTACCCCTAATTCCCTTTCTCCATACTGGAGACATAAATGTTTTGATCTAAGTAGCTTACAAATATGGAGGGGGGTGTGCCTCCTCCACCCTGATCCCGCCCACCTGAGGTCTGGTCCCCCTGGGTCTTCAACCCCTTTTCTTTTGGATCCTATAATAAAAAACAGGGCCTGAATATCCTGGTCCCCCCCCCCCCCCATCAGTAACCCATCCTACTGAACCCCCCCCCCCCATCAGTAACCCATCCTACTGAACCAACCTCCCCCATCAGTAACCCATACTACTGACCCCCCCCCCCATCAGTAACAGTAACCCATCCTACTGAACCCCCCCCCCCATCAGTAACCCATCCTACTGAACCAACCTCCCCCATCAGTAACCCATCCTACTGAAACCCCCCCCATCAGTAACAGTAACCCATCCTACTGAAACCCCCCCCATCAGTAACCCATCCTACTGAACCCCCCCCCCCATCAGTAACCCATCCTACTGAACCCCCCCCCCCCATCAGTAACAGTAACCCATCCTACTGAACCAACCTCCCCCATCAGTAACCCATCCTACTGAAACCCCCCCCCCCCCCATCAGTAACAGTAACCCATCCTACTGAACCAACCTCCCCCATCAGTAACCTGTCCTACTGAATCACCCCCCCCCCCCATCAGTAACAGTAACCCATCCTACTGAACCCCCCCCCTCATCAGTAACAGTAACCCATCTGAACCAACCTCCCCATCACTCAGTAATCCATCCTACTGAACTAACGCTGCTGTTAATCTTAATTAACGCGAGTAAGGAAATCTAACATATATGACACCCTACATCATCAAACATGGTTAATCTTTAAATTTTCATTTTAAAAAATTAATAAATTGTGCGATTTGTCGGGCTGGGCCGCGGTCGATGGCCACGGAGTTCAACAGGACCTATGATGATCCAACAATTTGATGAGTGATTGCGCCAAATGTTATCGCACGCGTCACTAGCCGCGCAGCCTCATCCCTGGATCAGAAAGTCACTGCTTGCCTAGCGACTCGATTTGTTTACCTGAGCTGCCGCTAGCGCTACGGGTGTTTATGCCTGGTCTTGGAAGTGGAAAAAGAAATATCACAAAAATAATGTTATTGTAAACATAATCATTTAAACGAGATCAAAATAAGGAGTTTAATGTTCGTTAGTTTTTACCTGTACATATTCCAGCCAAATGTTGCCTCACCGAATGTCTTTGGGGTGTCGTGGCCGAGCGGTCTAGCTTACCGGATTCAAGTTCTGGTGTTAGCAACATAATGTGGGTTCGAATCACGGCCGTGACACTTGTGTCCTTGAGCAAGACACTTAATCATAATTGCTTCTCTCCACCCAGGGGTTAAATGGGTACCTATGAAGGCAGAGTTGGTTTGCTCTATATGCGCTAGAAATGGCAGCAATTGAGCTGTATACTCCCCAGGGAGCTGAGATGGTTTCAGGAATGATTTATGAGCCTTATGAGCCTTATGAGCAGGGATAATAATATAATGCGCCTTGAGCACCACTTAGTTGGTGGATACGTGCGCTATATAAATCCACACATTATTATTATTATTATTATTATTATTTGATGTTTTTGTCAATACGATAATTTAATTTAGTGAAAATCTTCGTCCAACCAACCAACGACACAAACGTATTGTTGCATATACAGTATAATATTATGTTAAGAGTGTAATAGATACTTTAGTGCGCCGAGTCAGCTTATAGACTTCAGCGATGCGTATGTGTACGTATACAGGGCTGTTAGCCAGACTTGGGAAGATATTATGCATGCATGAAGACAACTATTACATTTATAATTTATGCATGATTAAATTTACATGCACGGATGGTAATTACACATGCGCTGTGCTTCGCTGTACACCGTGTATGTATGCATACAATTACATACACACCGCAAACTTACACGTGTACATGTACATGTACATTAATGAAATGTCTGGAATTTGCAAGGGCTTTATTTAGTAAAAATTGGAAAAATATATTAAAAGGGCAGTATCGTGACGATCTGAGCAGACTGTCAACAGGGCATGGAATTAGTGTCCTGGTTTAAGATGAACAGTGACTGAAAAATTACTGGCCCATTTATGCAGCAGCAATGGTAATATGACCTTATCATGTGGGGTATTATTTTCAGTCACTGAGTTAATCTAAAAATAACACTCCGATTAAAACTAGCACTCCGATTTCATGCCCTGTTGATTGTCACAATATTATATTGTCTTGGTATCAATATGATTGAATCAAAAAAATTGTGATTTTTGCTTAAATCAAGTAAATTTTCTTTGACTAAACTGTGGCAGCGAATTATTTCAAATAATCTTTTTATGTCAGTAGAAGATTACACGAAGGATAAAAAAATATATACTTTCAATCAGTCAAGGCAGATACTTGTTGGCATGAGTGGCTAAGTAAGTACTGGGGAGAGGGGGTGGAGGGTTGAACTTCAATATAATCCAAGCCATGATATCCATATTCTGTCATGGAGGGGAAGTATAATTCTCAGGCAAAAAGCACAAGTCTAACTGTGTCTTGATATATATTAGGCCCTATTTATTCAAATTATTATTTTTTTTAAATCCAACAATTTTCTGCAAATGTCTACCTTCGGCAGATATTTTAACATCTCACACCAAAGTAAAATAAAATGCATAATAATAACTAATTATTATCAAGTAATGTGCAAATTATACTTGTGAAATCAAGTTACAACAAAAGAATAACCAATGTGGCAAAAAATGTGTGGATAATGTTGTATTTGTAAGCTTCGGAGATAAAATGTGCTATTTATTAAGGATTTTGATGTGCTGAATTCAAATATGACAATTAAAATTGCTGATTGGCTACTGTTTCCAAGATATTTAAGTTTTTACATTTTACGTACTATGTATATGGTGTACATAGCAGATTTTTAATCATAAATTATCATACGCAATTCCCATACGTGTACACATGTACATGTAGATCTTGAAAACTAGAGCCAATCAACAATTTTAAGCATCATTTCCATTCTCAGTGACCCATAATTAGTCAAGTTTGACTTCATTTGTTTCGGAAGCATTTTGGCTGTAGACCAGTGTTATGTAACAACAAAAATTTAGAAAATTTGTGTTAGACCCTGTACTCGGCCTAACGTTTGTGTGCTTATGTCATTCTCATGAACATGAACATGAATGTTTTAGAGAGCTTCAACTTCCTCAAACACATTTACTATTTTTACAGTGTAAACCGAAGACCTACTGTTCCCTTCTTTTAAGGCATCTCCCATTTGATTTGTACTCGTTTTCAGGCCTCCCATTGCCTAATCTACCAAATACAGGTTTTTAAAGCAAAATATAGATTATATAGGTTTAACAAAATGCCAAAATATAGGCTTTTATAGGTTATTTCCTGTGATTATGCAGTGTTAAGTAACAAGTTTTTGATAAATTGCCTACCTTCTGAGTACTTTTTGCAACAAAATCTAAGAGCGGTTCACATGTTACAGTTTGGCTACTGTTTTGGCTTCATCTCTTTATACTTGGAAACTAATTTTACTTCAAAGCCACGAGGATTTTATGAGGAAGTTGAAAATGTGTTGCAGGAGATTAAAAATATAGGTTTTTGGGGGGAAATAAAGGTTCCCATTTTGAAATATAGGTTCTTATAGGTTTTATAGGTTTCGCTGGGAGGCCTATGCTTTACAACCAATAATAATTTCAAATAATAACCAACCAAATACTCATTGTTCCCTTTTGTTATAATTACTCCGTTTACAATAAACAAATGCACTGTTACTTAAACATAATGAGTACTTAAAACAGACATATTTTCAAACATATATAAACTTCAATCTACAAATTAAATTAACACATACCAACAAATATTTCTCTCTGAGACAATCTTTTCCATCTTGTTCAAAACAATCACTTCAAATGAGTAAAAATCTCTTTCGCAGTTTGATTCATCTGATTTTCTCATTTACATCACTGAATTATTCATTAATATTAAATTGCATTGATCAATTCACAAAGTTATTAAACTTGTGGTGTTACACTTTGAAAACATTTAAGAATTAACGTCACCTAGCAAAGGAAATGATAACATGAAAAAGAATATAAGATGGAATATCGATATCGTTTCGGTTTGTGGTAACGCCATTTGTTACCCGACGAAGATTAGATCAGGCTAATTGAAATGTTGAGAATAACCCGTGAAGTCTCCATGGTTCTCCCTGAACCATATTAACCCGTGAAGTCCCCATGGTTCTCCCTGAACCATATTTCTCACTTAGCGACAGTAGAGAAAAACGAGTTGCCCGATATTGGTTCTCCCTTGAACCTTTTTCACTTAACGAAGGTTGAGATACGATTTGTGCGATAAGGTTCCTTTCAGAACCTGTTACCTTCACTTAGCGATAGTTGAGATAAACACATTGTGTTACCGCAAACCAAAACGATATCAATACTCCAACCATGCACAACCTTAAATCTTATATGTACATGGTACTGTATTCTGCACAGTTAGTTCACTTTTTAAAACTAATGGCTTTCTGGATTTTGTCAACACTTTATGAACGGTCATTAAATTGATAATTTCAGGTATAGTTCTAATATGACTGTGCTGACAATGGATCCTGATGACAAACATGGTGTTACCGTAAACCGAAACGATATGACAAAGAATGTGTGGCAGATGGGGAGGGAGAAAAAGTAGTCATAATAAATGTAATTCACTTTATGACAATAAAGAATACACCTTGTTAACATTACAGCCATCTTGATTTTCTTCAATACAAATCCATATGACCAAACCGAGGCTGGTAGGTAAAATGGTCTGGTCCCTTTCATGCATTGAATATTAGCACTATAATCATACTTGCATACAGGAAACCTCACAAAGATGTTTGCAGTGTGATTAAGGTACATATTAGAAACCGATCAGTGTCATTTTTAAACACAGTAATTTTTTTACAAAATTACAATCGATAACATTAATTTCCTGACCTCATAATGTAAGAATATCAGAGCGCTATACATGTACTTTGTAATTAAGATGATGCATGAGATGTAGACATAATAACATATAAATATTTTGCATAATTACCATTATAAAACTTAACATACAGAACTATTTAGCCCTGTACTAAAACACACCCATAGCAGGATAGACTAGAGGAGTGTACAATTCTCACCCAAAGGTCGACCCTCATTGTAAACATGCACAAAATCACCAGCTGCAATTTTGAAAACACAAAATACATGCCTAACCCGTGTTCTATATTACAGTGTAAAAAGTTCCCCTCACACCACTAAAAATTCTCCCTAAACCTTAATTGAAATGAGATTATACTCTATAATAATAGACATTGCATCCACATTCAAATCCACACAAATACCAATCATACACCTCCAATCAATGTAAAGTTTTAAAGGGACAAGATATCGTCATGATCAAAGCAGATTTTCAACAGGGCATGGAATCGGTGTCCTAGTTTAAGATGAACACAGTCACTGAAGATTGCTCGCTCATTTAATCTTATCATGTGGGTTATTATTTTCAGTCACTGAAGTAATCTAAAACTAGCATTCCGCTTCCATGACCTGTTGATTGTGATGATTGTGTCCCTTTAAGTAGTCACCCAAAAAGCCATCTTAAAGATTGACTGGATTACTGCCAATGTATGTGTTGTGGTCCAGCAGTCTAGTGCATCAGACTCGTGGAGTGCCATGGTCGAGCGGTTTAGTGCATCGGATTTGTGTTCTGATGGCCGAGTCATCAGAATGTGGGTTCGAATCCCAACCGCGACTGTGGTACTTGTGTCCTTGAGCACTTTACCATAAAATGCTTCTCTCCACCCAGGAGTAAATGGGTACCTGTGAGGGCAGAGTTGGTTGTTGTGTTTGATTAGCCCTATATGAGCTGTAATGGCAGCAATTGAGCTGTATACTCCCCAGGGAGCTGAGATGGTTTCTGGAATGATTTATGCGCCTGATGAGCAGGGGTAATAATGTACAGCGCTTTGATACCTTGTTTAAAAGCGCTTTAAAATGCCTGACATTATTATTATTATTATTATTATTACTCAAGTTCTGGTGGTGTCAGAATGTGGGTTCGAATCCTGGCCGGTTGCGGAGCTTGTGTCCTTGAGCAAGACACTTAACCATAATTGCTTCGTCCTTCGGATGGGACGTTAAGCCGTAGGTCCCGTGTACTACAAACATCAGTGCACGTTAAAGAACCCATGACACTTTAATATCGTGCAAGAGTAGGGGTTTACCCCGGTGTCTCTGGTAATAATAATAATAATGTGTGGACTTATATAGCGCACGTATCCACCAACTGAGTGGTGCTCAAGGCGCATATTATTACCCTTGCTCATAAGGCTCATAAATCATTCCTGAAACCATCTCAGCTCCCTGGGGAGTATACAGCTCAATTGCTGCCATTACAGCGCATATAGGGCTAATCAACCAACTCTGCCCTCACAGATACCCATTTAACCCCTGGGTGGAGAGAAGCAATTATGGTTAAGTGTCTTGCTCAAGGACACAAGTGTCACGGCCGGGATTCGAACCCACATTCTGCTGCTAACACCAGAACTTGAGTCCGGTAAGCTAGACCGCTCGGCCACGACACTCCACAAATTGATGGCCCATTGAAAATCATCTAGGCTATAGATGACATGGTTACCATCACTAAATAAAGATTTATTTTTATTATGATGATGATGATGATGATGATGATGATGATGAAATTGTGTCAACGATGGCAAATTAAACTTGGTGATGAACAAATTCCAGATGATTGAAGCTTCAAGATGTTTATAACTTACAATAAAATGTCAGTTCTTTTTGATACAAATGACATCCCAGTACTGACTGCAATGCAGAAATATTGCAGGCTTATTTATTGTATACTTAATTTAGTTACTTTTGCTGAGGTAAAAAACGAACACTCAAACATCATTTGTTTGTTTCATTCATTTAAAAACAACATGTTCTGAATTTGGTCACTGTGTTTCTGTAAAAGGAACAAGTAATGAAACAAGTCATATCTCTTTGAGCGCGAGCATAATCTTACATTAAACTTGTTTCCTGCTCAACGGAACAATATCGTCACGATCAGAGCAGACTCTCAACAGGACATGGAAATTTGTTTTCTAGTTTAAGATGAACGCAGTGACTGAAAATTACTGGCTCATTTATGCAGCAGCAATGGTAATGACCTGATCAGTCGCTGATTTAATCTAAAACTAGCACTCCGATTCCATGCCCTGTTGATCGTGACGATATTGTCCCTTTAAGTTAACAGCAGAATTTGCTAACCGGTAAGCTGCCCTGATAAACAGATAATATTAATTTATATATGTACGTTCTACAACAACATCTAATACTGATTGGTATAATCATTTAACAGTATTTGCATTACATTTTATTGCCTTGATCCGGTACTGATTTTCAGGGTTCTGCCCATGACGGTTGGTGCCAGAAACCCCAACCACCACTCAGGATCCCACGACCAGCACTGGCAAAAATTTTATTTTTTCTGACCACCATTCATTTGTCAACTTGCCTATTTCCTTTCACAGATTATCAATAAAAGATGACAGATGTTGTCTTTACCAGTAAAAATTTAAGCATTTCTATACTGGATAGCTCGAAATAATGCCCCCATTCTGTGTTATGGGATTCCAGTCCTGAGAATTTTCATTTGTTTTTCCAACACTAAAAAATTCCTGGGCAGAACCCTGGATTTTGTGAATTTATAATTCATAATCTCATGATGATAACTTTGTACAAAGCGAATTCCACATAAAATGTGTTTCCCAAAAGAGTCAAGGCCAACAAATTATATAAATATAACATAATTACAATTTGTCTGGATAGCAACCATGATTTAAGCTACATGATCGATGCTCAAGCATCTCAAACTGTGAATTGTTTTTTCCTAATCATTGAAGGGAAGGTACAACATCAGTAATTAGTAGATTACCAAATTACTATCTATGAGCTTACTTGATGTAAAGTTGCTACAAGTTTGTACATTTATCCTGAGAAATTATTCCGTCCGAGGTGCTTTCGTCTCAGAGAAAAACTGCAATTGTTATTAGGCTTGGTGTTTTCTATTTAATTTGCAAAATGTGTATTTCACAAATAAATGGCATTATGCAGACAGAATGTCTGTATGGAAAAGTACAGAAAATAATCCAAAATACGGCAATATGATTATGCAAATATTGACTGCTATGAGTGGTACAGTAAAACTAGCCTCCCGAGGTGATCCCTGGAGTGTAACAGCATTGACACATTTAGACCAATTTCATTGGCTAGTTCATTGGTTGCCATGGGCTAGTTCATTGGTTGCCATGGGCTAGTTCATTGGTTGCCATGGGCTAGTTCATTGGTTGCCATGGGCTAGTCTTTCCTTGTTTGTTGGCATTACAGTAAAAATAGCAATCATGTGACACGCTCTCAACCAATCAAAGACAGAATCTATGTACAAGGTGTTATATTATATATTATTTCTACTTCCCAATAGATAATAATAATAATCAAGATGCAATTAAAAGGACCTTTTCAGGATGTTAAGAAGGCAGCGAAGCATGACTACTGTCTCATGGTTAAGGATAAAGAAAAAAAACTTTCCATGCAAATCTGCTCAAAAAGTATGTAGAGAAAGTGAAAACATTGGTCAGAATGAGCCAGAGATTGTAGAGAAAGTGAGAACATTGGTCAGAATGAGCCAGAGATTGTAGAGAAAGTGAAAACATTGGTCAGAATGAGCCAGAGATTGTAGAGAAAGTGAGAACATTGGTCAGAATGAGCCAGAGATTGTAGAGAAAGTGAAAACATTGGTCAGAATGAGCCAGAGATTGTAGAGAAAGTGAGAACATTGGTCAGAATGAGTCAGAGATTGTAGAGAAAGTGAGAACATTGGTCAGAATTAGCCAGAGATTGTAGAGAAAGTGAGAACATTGGTCAGAATGAGCCAGAGATTGTAGAGAAAGTGAGAACATTGGTCAGAATGAGCCAGAGATTGTAGAGAAAGTGAGAACATTGGTCACAATGAGCCAGAGATTGTGCATGTTGCCGCAGGACTGTTGCATGCTTCAGCTGGTATCATTGATGAAAATCTGGTACAAATAAATATTCCTGTAGTAAAATAGAACAGAAAATGAGAGAAATCACCTTTCTTACATGGTTATGCAAAGGTTCTCACTGATTTACCAGGTTGTACAACTTTGTTGGAACATACTGTACAGTTAACTAGCACCAATCCTGTGCGTTGAGAGAATTAAGAGTTGTTTGCGAGACACAATCTTACTATAGCACGTTTGTAAATCCTTCAAAATCATACACCGAGGTGTAGTGGATTCATTGTCAAAACCAAGGGGACATCAAAACCTTTGTTATAGTATGTATTTTTTTCTTTTGCAAAATCAAACACCTGCTTGAGAATCCTAATTAAACACAGCCAACTTTTTGTTATCAGTCCAGCTTGTACCAGTGTCGTAAATAAAGGAATTTTCTGTCAATATATTTTTAAGGTTGTTTTTATTGAAAACTTTAGTTTTCCCCTTCTCAAACACAGGAAGATGTTTGTAGCTTGAACCCACTTCCCGGCTTCCACCAAGTGGAAAAGCTTAGCCTGCTTTTAGCGGACATCGCTGAGGAAGAAGGACGTCTTACACTCACAGCTGAGGTGAGGAAGAAAGATTTTGAGGCTTGGGGAGAGCTAAAGGATCACACTTACCCCCACAGTGCACTCTCTGTGTACCAATGTTGTACCTTCCCTATATTATGAGCCACTTACCCCCACAGTGCACTCTCTGTGTACCAATGTTGTACCTTCCCTATATTATGAGCCACTTACCCCCACAGTGCACTCTCTGTGTACCAATGTTGTACCTTCCCTATATTATGAGCCACTTACCCCCACAGTGCACTCTCTGTGTACCAATGTTGTACCTTCCCTATATTATGAGCCACTTACCCCCACAGTGCACTCTCTGTGTACCAATGTTGTACCTTCCCTATATTATGAGCCACTTACCCCCACAGTGCACTCTGTGTACCAATGTTGTACCTTCCCTATATTATGAGCCACTTACCCCCACAGTGCACTCTCTGTGTACCAATGTTGTACCTTCCCTATATTATGAGCCACTTACCCCCACAGTGCACTCTCTGTGTACCAATGTTGTACCTTCCCTATATTATGAGCCACTTACCCCCACAGAGCACTCTATGTCAAACAAGGTTGTACCTTCCCTATATTATGATCCACTTACCCCCACAGTGCACTCTGTGTACCAATGTTGTACCTTCCCTATATTATGAGCCACTTACCCCCACAGTGCACTCTGTGTACCAATGTTATACCTTCCCTATATTATGAGCCACTTACCCCCACAGTGCACTCTGTGTACCAATGTTGTACCTTCCCTATATTATGAGCCACTTACACCCACAGTGCACTCTCTGTGTACCAATGTTGTACCTTCCCTATATTATGAGCCACTTACCCCCACAGTGCACTCTGTGTACCAATGTTGTACCTTCCCTATATTATGAGCCACTTACCCCCACAGTGCACTCTGTGTACCAATGTTGCACCTTCCATATATTATTAGCCACTTACCCCCACAGTGCACTCTCTGTGTACCAATGTTGTACCTTCCCTATATTATGAGCCACTTACCCCCACAGTGCACTCTCTGTGTACCAATGTTGTACCTTCCCTATATTATGAGCCACTTACCCCCACAGTGCACTCTCTGTGTACCAATGTTGTACCTTCCCTATATTATGAGCCACTTACCCCCACAGTGCACTCTCTGTGTACCAATGTTGTACCTTCCCTATATTATGAGCCACTTACCCCCACAGTGCACTCTCTGTGTACCAATGTTGTACCTTCCCTATATTATGAGCCACTTACACCCACAGTGCACTTTCTGTGTAATACTGGCTTCTTACAAGGTTGAGTAACAAGAATAATATAGATACAAAGACATGAAGAATATAGATATTCTCCTAAGATGGAGAAGCAATAGGTGATGTAAGACGATACGAAAAGAAGCTAAAACAAATCCTTCACTGCACAGCAGAAGGTCTTACGATGTCAGCAACCAGTTTTCGAGTATAGAGAGGCTTCAGAAGATGTCACGGTGAAAAGCATGGTACTCATGACAATGCTGAATCAAGCACTTTTTCTACGCAATAGTGCCTTCCTGTTCAATGATATGCACGCAATTTTACGAAGCGCAACAGACTTACAAAGATTCAACTGTATATGGCATATATTCCATTTACGTACATTGTCATTGGTCACTTTTGCGTTGTGACGTCACATGAAAACCTCTCTATTAGTAGGGTCTCGTGAACAATTATAAGCTATATGAATGCATACAAAACAATGTAGTCACATTCTTACGTTCTCTTTAGTTGTGAGTGCCGTTAGTGACTGGCTCAAGATCTTTAACACAGTAGCAAGCATCCCAGAATGCTTTCCCGACCTCTGCTATGATGCTGCGATCTGGAATGCCTTGTGAACTCCCGTAAACAGCCGCCTGATGAGTGGGAAATATCAAGGAATTAATAAGGTTTCTGAAATTCATGAACTAAAACAGGACAGAAACAGTAAGGCGTGTTGGTGATAACTTTTATGAGTTTGGTTCATTTTATTTCAGGACTCGAAGGAAGGAGACAACATTGGTATATTACCAGATTATCAAATTAATGAATTATTATCAAATATTTAGTATCAATCATCCTGAGAAATTATTTCGTCTGAAGTGCTTTCATTTAAGAAAAAAATTATAATAATTACAAAAAGTTGCTGGACAGAAACTTGTTTTAATTATTATTGGCAATATCGTTGCCGTGTCGCCAGGGATAATAATAATAACATAGATTTATAATGCAGACGTATCCACCAAAAACGGTGCTCAAGGTGCCAATGTTTAACATGGGAAGCTGCAGTCAGGGGATCACTAAGCGAGGAGGCAATTTATATATTCAATCGTAAACCAAAAGGGAAACAGACTAGGTGCATTTCCCAAGATGTTAGTAGAATTCAGGCTTATTATTGTAAAAAGCTTACCGAGCCTTGGCACTTTGCCGAGGGATTATTCATCAGTTCTGCAGTACACGTCTTCACGTCGTTTATGAACTCCTCTGCCACACCGGGAGAGGTTTGACGCAGAGTCACGCACAGATGGAAACTGCAATCCAAAACAAATGACATGAAAAAATCCGTCTCTTTTAAAGGGGCAGTATCGTCACGATCAGAGCAGACTTTCAACAGGGCATGGAATCGATATCCTACATGTAGTTTAAGATGAACACAGCGACTGGAAATTACTGGCTCATTTATGCAGCAGCAACGGTAATATGACCTTATCATGTGGGGTATTATTTTCAGTCACTGAGTTAATCTAACACAAGCACTCTGATTCCATGCCCTGTTGATCAAGATGATACTGCCCCTTTAATCTTCCCTGGTGGCCTAGTTTAAGAAGAACACAGTGACTGAAAATTACTGGCGCATTTATGCAGCAGCCAACAGTAATATCTGTGGGATATTATTTTCAGTCACTGAGTTAATCTAAAACCAGTACTTTGATTCCACGCCCTGTTGATTGTGACGATATTGTTCCTTTAATTTAAAATGTTTAGAGAGTTCAATTCTCCTAGTCATTTCAACCTTCTGCTGGCCTTGTTTTTGTAAACATGATTTTGCTGTGCCTTGTACCTTGATTTTGCTGTATCTTCTCCCGAAGACGAACACACTAATTGAAACATTGATTTAAACCAATACTTCTTTTTCCAATTACTTCAACAAACCTACAATGTAACAATTATCTTGTATATATGTGAATTCATCGGCTAAGAGCAGTAAAGACTACACACTTAATGACAAAAGGTCTGATAAGATTAATTCGCTGCAATAAACTTGTTATGTACAAGATAATGGTCTTGAGTGCTAATTGTAAATTTCTGTATTCTCATTGTTAAATTGAGTTTGAATGTTTAGTTTTGGGATAAGTTTTTCATGACATAATGGAATTGCGCACCTGCTATGAACCAACACATTTTTCAAAATCGAGAAAATTTTTACATAATAAAAAAGGATTCAAAGAAAACTTTTTGAGTTCTGTCAATAAATATACACCACCTACCTTGGAGGGAACTGCAGGTTGTTAAGACTCCACCCTCGCTTAGTCAGATCACCAAAGAGACGATAGATGTCAAAATCATTGGATCCGAAGGCGATAACGCTAACCTCTGGCTCACCAAATATAAAGATACCTTCCACCTTCTTCAATCTGAAAGAGCGAAGAGCAATGACCTTCAATAGAGAGCTTGCAATTGCCGCCATGTGCAATTATGTGTACGTGCGGCGCTGTACGTGACATTAGTGGACATTATTTTTTATATCTTCTTATTTCCGACTCAATGCACATGTATGCTATGGGGCCCATGTTTACTAGCTCTGCTTCTCAATGGGTCCCTCTGCAGTATCACCCATATCTTTCACTTTTACTTCCTATTGTGTCTATACTTGTAATACTCAATGCACATGTATGCTATGGGGCCCATGTTTACAAGCTTTGCTTCTCAATGGGTCCCTCTGCAGTATCACCCATATCTTTCACTTTTACTTCCTATTGTGTCTATACTTGTAATACTCAATGCACATGCATGCTGTGGGGCCCATGTTTACAAGCTTGAATTGCTTCTCAATGGGTCCCTCTGCAGTATCACCCATATCTTTCACTTTTACTTCCTATTGTGTCTATACTTGTAATACTCAATGCACATGTATGCTATGGGGCCCATGTTTACAAGCTTTGCTTCTCAATGGGTCCCTCTGCAGTATCACCCATATCTTTCACTTTTACTTCCTATTGTGTCTATACTTGTAATACTCAATGCACATGTATGCTATAGGGCCCATGTTTACAAGCTCTGCTTCTCAATGGGTCCCTCTGCAGTATCACCCATATCTTTCACTTTTACTTCCTATTGTGTCTATACTTGTAATACTCAATGCACATGTATGCTATGGGGCCCATGTTTACAAGCTTTGCTTCTCAATGGGTCCCTCTGCAGTATCACCCATATCTTTCACTTTTACTTCCTATTGTGTCTATACTTGTAATACTCAATGCACATGCATGCTATGGGGCCCATGTTTACAAGCTCTGCTTCTCAATGGGTCCCTCTGCAGTATCACCCATATCTTTCACTTTTACTTCCTATTGTGTCTATACTTGTAATACTCAATGCACATGTATGCTATGGGGCCCATGTTTACAAGCTCTGCTTCTCAATGGGTCCCTCTGCAGTATCACCCATATCTTTCACTTTTACTTCCTATTGTGTCTACACTTGTAATACTCAATGCACATGTATGCGATGGGGCCCATGTTTACAAGCTCTGCTTCTCAATGGGTCCCTCTGCAGTATCACCCATATCTTTCACTTTTACTTCCTATTGTGTCTATACATGTAATACTCAATGCACATGTATGCTATGGGGCCCATGTTTACAAGCTTTGCTTCTCAATGGGTCCCTCTGCAGTATCACCCATATCTTTCACTTTTACTTCCTATTGTGTCTATACTTGTAATACTCAATGCACATGTATGCTATGGGGCCCATGTTTACAAGCTTTGCTTCTCAATGGGTCCCTCTGCAGTATCACCCATATCTTTCACTTTTACTTCCTATTGTGTCTATACTTGTAATACTCAATGCACATGTATGCTATGGGGCCCATGTTTACAAGCTTTGCTTCTCAATGGGGCCCTCTGCAGTATCACCCATATCTTTCACTTTTACTTCCTATTGTGTCTATACTTGTAATACTCAATGCACATGTATGCTATGGGGCCCATGTTTACTAGCTCTGCTTCTCAATGGATCCCTCTGCAGTATCACCCATATCTTTCACTTTTACTTCCTATTGTGTCTATACTTGTAATACTCAATGCACATGTATGCTATGGGGCCCATGTTTACAAGCTTTGCTTCTCAATGGGTCCCTCTGCAGTATCACCCATATCTTTCACTTTTACTTCCTATTGTGTCTATACTTGTAATACTCAATGCACATGTATGCTATGGGGCCCATGTTTACAAGCTCTGCTTCTCAATGGGTCCCTCTGCAGTATCACCCATATCTTTCACTTTTACTTCCTATTGTGTCTATACTTGTAATACTCAATGCACATGTATGCTATGGGGCCCATGTTTACTAGCTCTGCTTCTCAATGGATCCCTCTGCAGTATCACCCATATCTTTCACTTTTACTTCCTATTGTGTCTATACTTGTAATACTCAATGCACATGTATGCTATGGGGCCCATGTTTACTAGCTTTGCTTCTCAATGGGTTCCTCTGCAGTATCACCCATATCTTTCACTTTTACTTCCTATTGTGTCTATACTTGTAATACTCAATGCACATGTATGCTATGGGGCCCATGTTTACAAGCTCTGCTTCTCAATGGGTCCCTCTGCAGTATCACCCATATCTTTCACTTTTACTTCCTATTGTGTCTATACTTGTAATACTCAATGCACATGTATGCTATGGGGCCCATGTTTACAAGCTTTGCTTCTCAATGGGTCCCTCTGCAGTATCACCCATATCTTTCACTTTTACTTCCTATTGTGTCTATACTTGTAATACTCAATGCACATGTATGCTATGGGGCCCATGTTTACAAGCTCTGCTTCTCAATGGGTCCCTCTGCAGTATCACCCATATCTTTCACTTTTACTTCCTATTGTAATATTTTTATTTCATTACTTATTTCACTACTTTCTATTGTTATTGATGAATTTTGATACTGTGGAAAAATAAATGAACCTTGAGCCAATGAGAGACTTTCTTTTAACCTCAGCAAGAGCTGCCTTCAAGCTTCTGTCATCATATGCAACCGCTCTATTCTTAGTCTAAAAAAAAACTGAGTTTGGAAGATCATCGAGAAATGTTTTAAATTTTCATATCCAAGGCATATTTACCCCTCTAGTGGTCAAAATACCAGTCTTGTTCTAAAGGGTGAAGTGGTCGGAGCAGAGCGCCAAATGGTACAAAGACAGGTGTGCAGCCCAATGTGCCACCCATAGTGTGCCACATATTCAGAACCAGAAATAATTACATCAATACCTCAGGTGTGTGATTTGACAAAAGTAAAAAAATCCTGAAAAATGCGTAGCTGGCCTGGGTCTCCCTTTGGTCTAGAGGACAAAGCCCCCTGAACCTCCTGTGGGTAGCGGGCCTGGGTCTCCCTTTGGTCTAGAGGACAAAGCCCCCTGAACCTCCTGTGGGTAGCGGGCCTGGGTCTCCCTTTGGTCTGGAGGACAAAGCCCCCTGAACCTCCTGGATGTTTAATCTTGGAGGATTTACAGACTCTCCACATCCCCACAAACAAGAAACTAGAGGTTTGGACACAATACAGGCTACTTCTTTCTTTCCTTTGTGTGATTTCTCTTCTTTCAAGAAATTTTGAGGCAAAAGAAGATTTGTAAAAAAAAAACTGAAATCAGGAAAAATCCTGAGAAATCACAGGCCTGCTACCTACGAAAAAGATTGCATATCGAGCTTAGACTGGTACCCAGTCCTGTACTGGTCCACTAGAGGTGGTGGACAGGATTAGAGTTTAAGCTTTAATCGCCTGACACTTGACCACTGCATGAATTTTTTTGTGTGTACATTGACACCCGTCTTACCATGGACAGCCAATGAATGTGAGCCCTTATCGTAAATCAAAATCAAAATCAAAATCAAAATCAAAATTTTGTTACACGGCAAAATAAAATTTATTACAACCGCTTTTTACCCCGCAGCAGTCGGAAATCAAAGTGAGATTTAGCTGAGGTGATAAATAATTGCAGGCCTCCCACTACCTAATCTACCAAGTATAGGGTTTTTTAAATAGTTTTTTTAAAGCGAAATATAGGTTATTATAGGTTAACCAAATGCCAAAATATAGGCTTTTATAGGTTATTTCCTGTGATTATGCAGTGTTAAGTAACAAGTTTTTGGTAAATTGCCTAAACTGAGTACTTTTTGAAACAAAATCTAAGAGCGGTAGACATGTTACAGTTTGGCTACTGTTTTGGCTTCATCTCTTTATACTTGGGAAGTAATTTTACTTCAAAGTTGAAAATGTGTTGCAGGAGATTAAAAATATAGGTTTTTTGGGGGAAATCAAGGTTCCCATTTTGAAATATAGGTTCTTATAGGTTTTATAGGTTTCGCTGGGAGGCCTGTGTTTTACAACCAATAATAATTTCAAATAATAACCATAATAATAACCCTGTCTGGCAGAAAATCTAAGAGCGGTACACATGTTACAGTTTGGCTACTGTTTTGGCTTCATCTCTTCATACTTAAGATTTAATTTTTCTTCAAAGCCATGAGGATTTTATGAGGAAGTTGAAAATGTGTTGCAGGAGATTAAAAATATTGGTTTTATAGGTTAATATAGGGTTTTTTTGGGGGGAAATAAAGGTTCCCATTTTGAAACATAATAATAATAACTAGAGATTCGAGTTTGTTTACACAAACTCTAGGTGTTCGGGAGGAAGTAAAGGTCAAATTGGGGTCACCTTTGTGTAAAATTGTTTTGACAAATAACGATCTGTACAATGGTGCAAATATTGTGAATTTACCTCTTGTGGAAGATTTTGTTTTAAATATTAAACTTTGACTTCCGGTTTAGACAGGAAGTAAAGGTCAAATTGTGGTCAACTTTGTGTAAAATTGTTTTGACAATTAACGATCTGTACAATGGTACAAAAATTGTGAATTTACCTCTTGTGGTTGTTGAGATATGATTTTTTTAAATATTAAACTTTGACTTCCGGTTTGGACAGGAAGTAAGGTCAAATTGGGTTCACCTTTTTGTAAATATTTTTTGACAATTAACAACCTGTACAATGGTACAAAAAATGTTTATTTACCTCTTGTAGTTGTTGAGATATGATTTTTTTTAAATATTAAACTTTGACTTCCGGTTTGGACAGGAAGTAAAGGTCAAATTGGGGTCATGTTTTTGTAAATATTTTTGACAATTAACGATCTGTACAATGGTGCAAAAAATGTAAATTTACCTCTTGTGGTTGTTGAAATATGATTTTTTTAAATATTAAACTTTGACTTCCGGTTTGGACAGGAAGTAAGGTCAAATTGGGGTCACCTTTTTGTAAATATTTTTTGACAATTAACGATCTGTACAATGGTACAAAAATTGTGAATTTACCTCTTGTGGTTGTTGAGATATAATTTTTTTTAAATATTAAACTTTGACTTCCGGTTTAGACAGGAAGTAAGGTCAAATTGGGGTCACCTTTTTGTAAATATTTTTCGACAATTAACAATCTATACAATGGTGCAAAAAATGTCAATTTACATCTTGTGGTTGTTGAGATATGATTTTTGTTAAATATTAAACTTTGACTTCCGGTTTGGACAGGAAGTAAGGTTAAATTGGGGTCACCTTTTTGTAAATATTCTTTTACAATTAACGATCTGTACAATGGTACAAAAATTGTGAATTTACCTCTTGTGGTTGTTGAGATATGATTTTTTTTAAATATTAAACTTTGACGACTTCCGGTTTGGACAGGAAGTAAGGTCAAATTGGGGTCACTCACAACTCGTGTTTCATCTACTTGTTAAGTTCTAAGTACATGCCAAGTTTCAAGTTCATGTGAAGTTTGCAAGTATGTATTTGTTACCGGACAGTTATTGGGGAGAAGAAGAAGTAAAAAAAAAAAAAAAACGTACAAAAACAATAGGTGTTTCGGGTACATACCCGAACACCTAATAATGTATGGACTTATATAGTGCACGTATCCACCAACTAAGTGGTGCTCAAGGCGCATTATATCATTACCCCTGCTCATAAGGCTCATAAATCATTCCTGAAACCATCTCAGCTCCCTGGGGAGTATACAGCTCAATTGCTGCCATTACAGCGCATATACATGTAGGGCTAATCAACCAACTCTGCCCTCACAGGTACCCATTTAACCCCTGGGTGGAGAGAAGCAATTATGGTTAAGTGTCTTGCTCAAGGACATAAGTGTCACGGCTGGGATTCGAACCCACATTCTGCTGCTAACACCAGAACTTTGAGTCCGGTAAGCTAGACCGCTCGGCCACGACACTCCACTAGGTTTATATATACATAACAGCAAAAGAAACGTCACCCCCTAAATTTTGATAAGTATGAGAACATGTTTAGCTTATGTGTCCTCGGACGTCATGCATGACGAATTTTGAGGTCAACCAAATTTGCAACATTGTGTTCGTGTTACACTCCATACTCATAATATTCTTCATTAAACAAATTATATTATTTATAAAATGAAAATAATAAATATTTTTAGGGGTGACGTTTCTTTTGCTGTTATGTATAGGTTTTATATAGGTTTTAATAGGTTTTATAGGTTTCACTGGGATGCCTGTAATTGATATTACTTACTCAGCTATCATGTTCTTAGTTGTCTGTATGATTTGATGAGTACTTTCAACATAACCCATCTCTCCCATATAGACCATAGTAGCCCAGCAAGCAGCAATGATAGCACCAGCTCGACTCCCTGTAAATGACAAGAAAAATTTGATTTATTTCAGTTCCTCTTCCGTTAACATTTCAACCCGATTTTCTTTGTATGCCACCATTTTTAAGTTGACAAATGGTTCTTGACAGCCATCTTTTACCGTCCATGCATCAAGTGCACACTCTGTTGACATAAATTGTCTCTATTTGTCTCATAAAAACAGATTCAGTTCAGTGAGCACACACTCCTCTCCCCCAACCCCTAGGATCCTAGTCTCAACAGTTCCCGCCTGCGCGCCTCAACGAACTAATCCTCCAGCATCCATTCATGGGATGATCCTCCAGCAGCATTTTCCAGAGTCCGGCATTTTCCAGAGTCCGGCATTCTCCTGAGGACGATCAGAGCATACTGATCGAAACGTCGAGTTGTACCTCCAGTTCTTTTCAGAACTAATTACTACTCAATTGAGATTCGACATGGTGTCACCGCAATTAGTCTTACTTAAAAACAGATCTGTTGACATAAATTTTCTCAGTTTGACTCAAGACTACTGGAAATATCTAGTAGGTAAAATATCTAGTAGGGCAAGTGAAATTAAATATTCGGGCAATCAGATTTACAAACTGCCTATCCAACAGGCTAGTGCATTATATTTTATTTTTTCGCGAGCCCTGCAATCCGCTACATGCATCATCCCAAACAAAATTCAAGATAGAACTAACAGACATTCAGAAGGACTTCAGTCAAAGAAATTTCAAAATTACATGAGGAAATAAGAAGTAATTTTCAGCCAAGGAGAGAGTCATAGCCTTGATGGAGACTTGGTTGTTATTGTTGTCAAAGATCAGGAGAGGAAATCTTCATTTAAGATTTGTAATATTAGAGAAGTGTTTTTACCTGCAATTGAGGGTGATGCGTAGATGCCCCCCATCCAGTCAGGAGCAACAAAGAATTGACGACGTCTCATCTCCATGTTGCTGTATAGGACCACTGAGGAACCTTTGGGGGCAAAGCCATACTGCCGAAATAGGAACAATATACAAACTGATGATTTGAATTTAAGGAGATCTGATGCGAACAGTGGTGGACCTTAACACCCGCTCGCCTGCCAGGGGCAGGCAAATTAGCCGTCAGGCAGGGTAAAATGATGAAATTTCCTGCCCTGCTGGTGGGTAACCTTTTAGAGCACTCATTGGCTGGCCAAATACTTGTGACTTTAACAATGAATTTCATAATACTTGATGTCGGTCTCGTAAAATGTTTGTCAAAACAAGTGACGAAATTCACAGGAAGGAGGAAATAAGAAACAGAGGGGGAAAACGCATATAGGATAGAAGATTTGAAGAAAAATAATCATCCACTAAGAGACAGGAGACAAGAAAATAATTTAAAAAATAATTTAAAAAAACACAGAAGAGGTGACAGTGTTAGATTCAGAAAGCAAAGGGGACCATCTTTTTGGCAAATATTTTATCTACGAGCAATAAATCTAAAGGACAAGGTAAATCACATATTGTTTTGGATGGAGGAGACCCAGGAGAGAGGTGTGTACAAAGAGAGAGAAGGAGACATCTAGATGGGGGAAATCCAAGAGAGAGGTTTGTACAAAGAGAGGGAAGGACACAGACGGATGGAGAAACTTAACACAGACATCTAGATGGGGGAAATCCAAGAGAGAGGTTTGTACAAAGAGAGGGAAGGACACAGACGGATGGAGAAACTTAACACAGACATCTAGATGGGGGAAATCCAAGAGAGAGGTTTGTACAAAGAGAGGGAAGGACACAGACGGATGGAGAAACTTAACACAGACATCTAGATGGGGGAAATCCAAGAGAGAGGTTTGTACAAAGAGAGGGAAGGACACAGACGGATGGAGAAACTTAACACAGACATCTAGATGGGGGAAATCCAAGAGAGAGGTTTGTACAAAGAGAGGGAAGGACACAGACGGATGGAGAAACTTAACACAGACATCTAGATGGGGGAAATCCAAGAGAGGTTTGTATAAAGAGAGGGAAGGACACAGACGGATGGAGAAACTTAACACAGACATCTAGATGGGAAATCCACGCGAGAGGTTTGTACAAAGAGAGGGAAGGACACAGACGGATGGAGAAACTTAACACAGACATCTAGATGGGGGAAATCCAAGAGAGAGGTTTGTACAAAGAGAGGGAAGGACACAGACGGATGGAGAAACTTAACACAGACATCTAGATGGGGGAAATCCAAGAGAGAGGTTTGTACAAAGAGAGGGAAGGACACAGACGGATGGAGAAACTTAACACAGACATCTAGATGGGGGAAATCCAAGAGAGAGGTTTGTACAAAGAGAGGGAAGGACACAGACGGATGGAGAAACTTAACACAGACATCTAGATGGGGGAAATCCAAGAGAGGTTTGTATAAAGAGAGGGAAGGACACAGACGGATGGAGAAACTTAACACAGACATCTAGATGGGGGAAATCCAAGAGAGAGGTTTGTACAAAGAGAGGGAAGGACACAGATGGATGGAGAAACTTAACACAGACATCTAGATGGGGAAATCCAAGAGAGAGGTCTGTACAAAGAGAGGGAAGGAGACAGGGAAGGAGACAGAGGGATGGAGAAACTTCCTCAGTATAAACAAACCTTGTGGGTATCAGCTGATATGGTTGTTACTCCTTTCAATCTGAAGTCAAAGAGGGATACAGGAAAGCCAGCTTTACCCATGAATGGAATGAGAAACCCTCCGAGACATGCATCGCAGTGGACTGGTATATCATACTTCACTCCAAGCTGTAGAGGGGAATGATTTGTTAGAGTTATGGCTGAATTTCATCCGTTCTCAATGTGGATTTGTTAGTTTCTACCTGGCTTTTTCTCATTACGAACAACTGAATAGTGAAATTTTGAAAACAAAAATCGAGGTAAGCATTTATGAATAGGAATAAAAAAGATTGACGCTTGCACTTTTTCTGCAGGATAAGGACCTCGGACTGTTGCCACCGGCGATTAAAAACCTCCCCGCCCGTGGCGGTTAAGACTGAGCAACAAACTTACCTTAGATATAGCTTCAATGTCGTCAAACAGCCCGAACGGAAACGATGGAGCCGACCCAACCAGCATGCATGTCCTACTGTTAATAGCCCGTTTCATCGCCTAGGTAACCAAAATCACAAACACATTATTTTTGCCAATCCTTTTCCAAGAACCAGGATTATTTTTTTTAAACAATTTCATCTATGGTATGTTTTTGTTCTGTGAATGTTAACCCTAACCCCCTAGGTATGCTGGCTAGGAACCTTCCTGAATTCTCCAAAATCCATCAGTGCACTTTTGGAAACATGCCCTTATCTTCAAAATGCACCATGCATTTTCATTTCATATAAAGCACTTATGGCCTGTTGAATTTTCCTCAAAAAGTGCCCTTTGGAGGATTTTGATGGATTTGGGGTGGTTAGGGTTAATGCTTGATTGTTTGTGAATTAAGAATCAGCTAATCTCTTCTTACACATAACACCAAAATTACAAAATGCTAATCTCTTATACAAACATTTGTTTAGAGCCCAAAGTGCACTTTGGGTACAATGTCATTATTTGCAAGGTCATTATTGATGGAGATCAAACTATGGTTAGAAAACCAACATGGTCAATGAAGAATCATCTGGGAAAACCAACATGGTCAATGAAGAATCATCTGGGAAAACCAACATGGTCAATGAAGAATCATCTGGGAAAACCAACATGGTCAATGAAGAATCATCTGGGATTTTGATCTACCTTCACATTTTAATTAAGTTTTTCGTTAAAGTAAATATTTGACAAATACAACTTCTTGATCCTCATTAACCCTAACCTTCCCAAAATCCTCTTTGCCAAAGTGAAGGATTTTGAAGGATTGAGGTTATTTGGAAATTGCAGTGGTGAAGGATTAAGGGCAGTTGTGATTATTTGCTTGGTGGATTATGGAGGATTGAGGTTATCAGGCTATATTTGACACTGGATGAAAATGGAGGATTGAGGTTACAGGGTACATGTTGGTCTGATCAAAAAATGATTTTGGAGGATTGAGGTTATTAGGCATACTTGCCTTCCTTCCTTCATGGTACATGTACATCCATGTTTGTTATAGTGATTGCAAGGTCAGTGCTTGGGTCAGTGGACACTGTTTATTGCTCCATGCATGCAGGGAGGGTCCCTGGCCATGTACATGTATTACAGACTAGAAACACATGTGTGCATACATGTCATCTGCATACAATGGTAGTGATCATTGTGCTTGTTTTACTACTGAAGGATTTTGGAGGATTCAGGTTATGTGTAAGCAAGTGGGCCTAGGGAGTTAGGAAGGATTCAGGTTATGTGTAAGCAAGTGGGCCTAGGGAGTTAGGAAGGATTCAGGTTATGTGTAAGCAAGTGGGCCTAGGGAGTTAGGAAGGATTCAGGTTATGTGTAAGCAAGTGGGCCTAGGGAGTTAGGAAGGATTCAGGTTATGTGTAAGCAAGTGGGCCTAGGGAGTTAGGAAGGATTCAGGTTATGTGTAAGCAAGTGGGCCTAGGGAGTTAGGAAGGATTCAGGTTATGTGTAAGCAAGTGGGCCTAGGGAGTTAGGAAGGATTCAGGTTATGTGTAAGCAAGTGGGCCAACAGAGAAATACGTTGTATATGCGGTGACCAAATTTCCCATATAAAAAGTATGCCCTTACAAAGTAGGCAAACGTCCATACCCATTTTTTTGGCCTTAACCCTCCTATAGGTTTAACAATCAACAGTCACTCCCAACCCATTGACTTTGTGCAGTGCACTCAAATAAATGCAAGGACATGTGGCTTTAGTAGTAGGTCAAACCAAAACCACTCGACTGTAACTTATGCAGTACATACACAGCTCTGTGTGACTCTGCATATAACTTGTAAGACATACACAAGTGTGTTTGACTTTGCCACTATCTCCAGCACTCTTATACACATGTGTGAACAATTGGCAATGCAACCAAAAATACTCAAGTGACTGTCTGTGGGTGCGGTGCTTACTGGGCCAAATTTCAGCCTGGGCATAGGAGGGTTAATGGCAATATATAACTTTGGTAATCTTCAAAAAACATTTAAATGATCACAAATAGTGCTGCAACGATTACTTGGTTAACCGAATCTTTACATAATTAATTACTCTAAATGTTTATTTATACAGTTACTCGGTTAATTTTTATGAATCGGTTATCTGAAAACTGCTTTCAGAAAATTGATATCTTTTTTTTTTGCAATAACCCCATAAATAATCCATCAAAATCTATTCAATCAGTCCACAAAATTAACCAGATATAGGGAATAACAAAAATGTAACATCTAATCTTTTCTTCCCTACATAAATTTGGGTTTTATAAAACACATTTTATCACAAAAGGAACGTCTGTATATCCGTGGCCGCCATCTTGGATTTCCGAGAGTACAATGAAAGCCGGCCTGTGACTGGTCCATAGTACTTTTATCATTAAACTCTGACCAATAGTGGCTTGAACTTGAATGACAATGAACTACTTAACTTCTCATTGTTGGCTTTATGAAATATCACAAATCAAGATAATATACAAAATTGTTTTTAGCATTTAGTATTGCAACACTAATATTGGCATTATTACAAGCCCTACATTCTAACCTCTGGACCATAGAAGTGGCAGCTACCACAAACTCTGCAAATAACTACTTTTCATGGCATTGACAAATGTTGGTACTTGTCCAAAAATTACCATTGTCAAAATATTACACATAGGTATATTTGTTAGAAAGGTCGTTATGAAACAAAATTATCCAATTAACTCTAACACCCTAGGTATTCTGGCTAGGAACTTTCCTGAATCCTCCAAAATTCATCAGTGCACTTTTGTAAACACGCCCATATCTTCAAAATGCACCATGCATTTTCGTTGATCTTTCATATTCAGCACTTATGGCCTGTACTTCTTGCCAGGTAGTAATTTTGTCCCATTTGAAGAGGTGAAAGTACCAGTTTCCAACAGTGCTGAATTTTTCCAAAAAAGTGCCCCTTGGAGGATTTTGATGGATTTGGGGTGGTTAGGGTTAAGTTGTTTTTTCTGAAGTGCTCTTTATATAGAATACAGTTATACATTTCAAAGTATTACTGTGTTACGCTATGTGTTGAATTTCAGAAAAACTACAAACTTTAAAAGTTTTCTCAAATTTGTGAATTCAATTTTCTCAGAAACACGGAGGCCAAATTCAGCTTCAATATTTTGTCTCTTTCCTTTATTATGGAGTGAGTCAAGAGTAAAGGTATGGTATCTGGACTTACCCTGATGTTAACCTTATGCGTCTTCTTATCCAGAGGGGTGTGTACCAGTCTCATGCGGAAATAATGGGCTGCTTTATCAAAAGCAGCATGTACACTCATTGGGGCAAGTCTAAAAATTAAAATTGTAATGAATAACAATTAAATTAATAATGAAAAGAAAAATAATAGCTGTCTCAGAGTCTTATATTAATCGCAAGAAATCTCAATGCACGAAAGAAATCTTAACAAGAAATCTGAAGTAAAGACTGTTTGCGGCGACACCATGTGAAATTCTCAAATTGAGTAGTAATTATTTCTGAGAAGATCTGGAGGTTACAACTCAACGTTTTGATCAGTATGCTCTGATCGTCATCAGGAGAATGAAAGATACCTTAACAAAAACGATGGATGCTTACGTGCTGTGCCAAATTTTCTTGCTAACCTGTCTAGCAGATTTGTTCTGCAACAGTTGACAGACAAAATGTGTTTCCCGATTAAGCAGCGCGATGGAAGTGGCCCAAGAAAATGAGCACCTAGACATGACCTCTAATGATTAAATCTTGAGATGCATAACTAAATATTCTCTCACATTTCTGGGAATTCAATCCCCCTGTCTCTGGCTCTCTCTCTACATGCTAGACATGCCATCAAGATACTCTCTGTTCCACCTGATGTCATCTGCAAAAAAAACATCAATATTTTTAATTTATTTTATTTTATTGTATACATCATCCAATGACAGGATGGATATATACACATATTAATTCACAATAAATTACATAAAATTGAGATAAAAAATTAATAAGATTTACAAAAACACTAAAAAAGTTTATTAAAATAGAAGGTAAAAAACACCTAAAGTATGAATACAGAAGTGAGATTATCAAACAAACTCTGGGCCCGACTCTTACATTTTTAGAAAACAATTTTTCTTGTATTTGTAACATGCAGTAAGCTTGTTCAGATAGTTTGTATGCTTTATAAATATCTTATTATTATTAACCCTCCTATGACTGCAAGGGTCAAAATCACTTAAAAGTGCACTTAAAAATCGAACGCTGTCAAACCTCACATGTAGTAAGTACATTTAACCAGTTCGCGTCGGGAATAAAAAGGTTTTTCTGGGCCCCTGTGGCGGGCTTCTTTTTCCCACACACACGTTAATGGAAGCTTCCACAGCGGGTGGCCGGCACTTCCGAGCATGTCACCGTGCACGCATGGCTGAACCGAGCATACATACAAATAGTCCGGAGTTTCCTGTGGCGTGTTTAGACGCTCTCCGATCCGCGGTGCAAAAACAAATTGCGTGTATACACGGCCTCTGACGCGAACTGGTTAAAGGTCAAAATGAGTCAACCATTTTTGACTGGTAAAAGCATTATCTTGTATTGTTGAGGGTGGTCAAAATGACAGTAAAAACCAGTCAAAAATGCTCCTGTGTGCACATTTGGGTCAACAGTCAAAACAGGCAGTTGTCTGGTTTTGACCTCTATAGCTACTTGCCACTAAAGTGCAGCTATAGTAGGAGGGTTAAACCAGTAATTGAAGACCAAGAAACCTTGAACCTTATATGAAGTTACTTTCTAAGTAATAGAGGGCGCTGTTCGCAAGGGTTGGACGTGTTTTTATTTTTCGTCTGTGTTGTTCGTCAGTTTTTGCTGTGAATTTCTTCATCTGTGTGAATTTATTTCAACTTTTTAATCAGTTTATGTAGTTAACTGTGGAGCTTCTATATATCCACTTTTTACGTACTTTTCTGCTGATGGCGAGTGGATGTTGATCGATTATCACCATCAGGATTTCTTCACATACCGGTAATAATTCAACATGGCGGCTGGATTGCTGGCTACTTTATATGCAATACTTTTGTACTGTATGCTGCTTTCTTCATGTAAATGTAGTTTCAACGACATTGAATTTGACGGTATTTATTTTTTATCGCCCATCAATAATACCATTATATCTCCCGCCTCCAGTATGTCTGCTGTTAGGCCTAATGGAATATTTTCACTACCGATGGGACATGAAGTTTTGTCGCATTTTATTATTCATGTTGAGAAAAGATCAAGGATGGAGTTAAGGATGTCTTTGCGTAAGAAGCTGAACTATTCACCACATGTAAATAAACATAAGTCTACTACTTTTTTTGGCACTTTTAGTGTGTGGAGATATACATCCATGTCCAGGCCCTCGAAACATATCAATAACTGAACATGAAGGGTTTAATTTTTTGTACATGAATGCTCGCAGCCTAAAAGCAATACGGAGATCCAGGATGAGTAAGCTGAGAGACTTTGAAGCTATCCTGTCTAATGGCACTCATGACTGTGTCTGTGTTACTGAAACGTGGCTTAATTCATCTGTGGGAGATGCTGAGTTGTCTGTGCCTGGGTATACACAGTACCGTAAGGATCGATCTAACAACAAGACCAGAGGACGGGGTTTATTGTGTGTCATCAAGGACTCGGTTTTATCCACACATCGAGCCGACTTTGAACCGGATGATGAAATTCTAATAGTTGATATTAGACCGGACAGGATCCATAAGATTGCAGTTCTCCTGTGTTATAGACCTCCAGATGGTGATATTGGAACTTTCGTCACGAACATTAATTCTGCTCTTATAAAAATATCAACTTATTATGATCATGTTATTGTTCTAGGTGATTTTAACCTGCCAAAGGTCAACGGTTGCCATGACTCTGTTTTGATTAATATATCAAATGCTGAGCAGGATTTTTGCGATACATTTAATAATTTTTTTCTTACTCAACTGAATCACTTCCCATCTAGAGACAACTGTAATAATATTTTGGATTTGGTTTTTACCTCTTTTCCTGATAGTATTACTAACATGTGTATTTCTCATGAGGGTTTCCTCACTGACCATAGGCTGCTTGAATTTGATATTAATACTAACGTTAGAAAAATCAAAAGTGCTCCTCATTTTGTTTATAACTTTAAGTGTGCAAATTTTGAGGTTGTCAGATCCGTTCTCTCTAGTACTGATTTTCATACTATTTATGATGCTGATGATGTGAATGTGGCCTGGTCTAATTTTGTTGATATATGGATGTCTTTTTGCCATTGCTCTCTCTGTCGGCGTATTTAATTTGTTCCTTAATGTTGTCTTTTCCGTTCTTTTCCATCCTAACTTGCTTCAGCGGCCCTCCAGTGGTGTAACGGGGCGGTGAGGGGGGTGGGGGTGTAAAGAGGTATATAATGTTTAGTGGGTTTCTTGTGGTAGGATGGCCTTGTAGAGGTGCTGGTCACCTGTTCTATCTTACCACTCACTGGCTTTGTTTAAAATGAATTTTTGTGTATTTGTAGTTTATTAGGGTTTGGTTTTATATTTAATTGATGTAATCTGATTGCCAGTGTAAAATGTAATAAAAGTAAGAAACAGAGTGCCACTGTCAGGATCCATCTGTGATGGCGATAACTTACAGCTCCACATGAGTCTGGACCTCCATGGAACATAGATAAACACATCGCTACCACCTCGCTCTCCATACGACGGATGCTTGGAAAGACATCAGGGTGTAACGGGTTACTCCATGCAAAATCTTTATACACCTGTAATCATTATTGAAAACAAAACATTGGAAAAAATGTTTAAGTTGGTGGCCTTCAATTTATGTCTCCAGAGGACAAAAAAAAAAAGCAGTTGGGAAATTGTTTTATTTTACAAAAATGTCAGCCCATCAGACAGAAATATTTCAAGGGATGTTTGATACCATCATGAACTCTACGGGAAGATGTAAAACTGATGATTTAATTTTTCAAAATTGACAATAGTTGCTTTTAAGGTCTGGTAACAAAAACTACAGTGAAGATGAGAAGTATATTACCTTTGCACATAACGATGATAAAGCGTCTGAGCCTCCGTATACGCAGCCGGAAACTTTGCCTGCTTTCCAATCAATGTCATCTACAAGAACAAAATTAAGCAATTACACCATTACTGTGAACATAGAATTTAAAATAATAATCATCAGTGCTGCGTCATACCTATAGTTGTCACTCTCACCATCGCTATCATAATCTAATCAACATCATCATCACCATCCTCACCATCATCTTAATCACCATCATCATCATCTACATCACAATGTTTCTGCCGTTATTATCGTCGTCGTCGTCGTCGTCGTCATCATCATCATCATCATCACCATCATCATCACTATCATCATCATCACCACCACCATCATCATCATCTTTAATTTTTCTGCTAATGGATACAAATTATGATGATTATATCATCATTATCATCTAGCATTGTCACCCACACCCGAAGTCACCATCACCATCACCATCACCATCACCATCACCATCACCATCACCATCACCATCACCATCACCATCACCATCACCACCATCATCACCACCATCACCACCATCATCACCACCATCACCATCTTACCCATAGCATGATATCCTGTCTTAATTCTCTGGAGTACACCATTCTCGGATAATCCTTTGAGAGGCAGCGACTTCATGTATGTTTCTCCTTGCTTCATTTTGTTTAGACTGTGTGCGACGGCGTATGCGGATTTATCAATTTCTTTCTGGATCTAGAATATATATAAAAATAAAAATAAAATGATTTTGAGATATTTTCTCTGATACCCACTCCAGAATTCAAGATAGCAGTTTGCCAGATGACACAGGAAAATGCTCATAATTTGCTTGTCAAAATTCAAGATTGGCAATACAAAATTAGTATTGAATACACCGGAAAAATATTCTGCTCAAAATTTGGTGATGCAAATGTTTTGAACCAAATTGTTCCTAAATAAAATAGCAAAAACTGATTTACAATAGGGCATTCCTTTCTGGATAATTCTTGAAAATTAATTCTTAAAATTAATTAATAATTCTTGAAAATTCCATAACCAAATATGGTAATTCCATGATTTTCTGCATATATACTTCACATTTTGGGTCATGGATATTTGTTACCAATTGGTCATGACAATGTTCAAGTCAAAACATTTATTCAAAACATTGGTCCCAAACTTTAAATACTTATTCCACATCTTTTCCCATGACTTTTCCATTCCTTGACATAACACACCTATGTAGATGTGACATATCCGACTTGAACATACCATGGGTTTAATGATGGGCAGATTGCGGAAAAACTTGAAAAATGAGATTTTCATTCTCTCTGGTATTGCTGAAAAATAAACAAATGCAAAGAACAAATTGAAGAACGATTACTTAAGACAAAGACATGATTATGTAATGTAATTCTTTTGTCAGTATAATAAACAATTCAAACGAAAAAAGAAAACCTTTAACACACATATGTCAAGGTTCAAAGTTAAGTGAAAAAATATGATATATGAGCCAGAGCTGCCAACTCTTCCAGATTCTGCGGAAGACTTCGCGTATTTGACGGTAATTTACTTACTTAAAATATATGCAAGGAGGCCTCTCCTTTTGGTGCCAAAAGGAGAGGCCTCCTTGCATATATTTTAAGTAAGTAAATTACCGTCAAATACGCGAAGTCTTCCGCAGAATTGGCAGCTCTGTATGAGCTAGTATCTCATCGTTCCAAAAATGTGATGTGATCTGGGAAAACCCTCCACATGGTGAAATTTGTAATTTTTGTGTTTTATACATCAAATTAATCGGGACACTGCATGTGCTCTTTTCAAAACTGTTTTATTCATGATTCTAGAATGTCTATAACTTGAGTTACGCTATTGTAGAGTTCTTTCACATAAGAGCACATGCAGTCCCGATTAATTTGATGTATAAAACACAAAAATTACAAATTTCACCATGTGGAGGGTTTTCCCAGATCACATCACAAATTATTCAAAAATGGTTTGAAATTTCTCAAATCTTTCACAATAATGTTTTCCTATTTTATACAAATTAATGTTTCGAACCTGCATGATATATTTATGTTTTGCTCAGGTAGAGGTTATTGAGTGGCCTGGGGAGGGTTAGGACAACATTTAAAATTGGAATTTGGCATCATCCTTTGAAATTTACATATTTTTTGCATACATTTTCAACTGTGCATAACAATAAAGAAAAAACCCTGACCAAGTTAAGAACACTTTATAATTCTCATGACCCCACACCATTGTACATTGCTCTCACCTGATTCCATTTCCCAATAATCACAATGGATTTAGCAAAATGTTTTTCCCACATTTCGGCCTGCAGCCAATATAATATATTGTTAGAATAACATTTACATAAAACAATAATGTGTCGCTCTATAATGTCCCCAAACCAATTCACCATAACCAAATGCAATAAACACAGATGTAATTACACTCTCTTGAAAAAGCCATAAAAATAAATATTTACGACTGTTATTCTGACAGCTATGGTGATAAATTACCAAACAAATTAAAATAAGCAGCATTTTAACAAAAGATAATTTTGACAATCCGACATATGTCAGCCCTAATTTTGAATTTGGAGGGAGTTCGCTCAATCATCTCCCATTCTCACTCCCAAAGAAAGTCTCATAGTTTGTTGTTGAAAATACAGTCTAGCCTACAAATTGATTTGGCTTCGTCTACAGGAACATATGGGAAAGATATTACTATCACATCTGCACTAAGAAATTGTTTCTAAAATGGCATCCATATAATCACATTTTATATGCTGAAATAGCTCACAAATGGCTATCGTGGCTATACAGCAGCAACGGTAACATGATCTTATCATGTGGGGGTATTATTTTCAGTCACTGAGTTTATCTAAAACTAGGACTCCGATTCCATGCCCTGTTGATCGTGAGGATACTGTCCCTTTAAACAGTGATGCACTTTTGATAAAAGAAAGATGCGACAACTTACTAAGGAGTGGGTGTCTGAGCCAACTGTTGATCCATGCTAATATGATTGTGATTCCAACACTGAATGCAATCAGTTGCCATGGTTCCAGATCAGAGCAAAGGTCATTGACCTTCAGACGGGCATCTTCGAGGTAGAGTTTGGCAATATCCTGATAAAAAAAATTCCAATTGGTCTGATTTCATTATGATTAACCAGACCCCAAATGAAATACTTTTATTCACTTTAAGCCCCTATAAACCATTGATATTCCTATAATTTAATTTTTTTTCTTCTTTTCAGATTTACATTTAACTGACTTGACATTAGCAGGGGTCAAAATAGTTGCGATTAACCCTCCTACACATGGAGGCCACTCCGATCCACAAAATTCTGCTCTTGAGCAACCTTCAGTACATACATGTACAAGCCTGCTGTCCTTTCCAAGTAATCTTACAAAATCAACTGTGTGCCACCCAAGGCCACTGTAAATGTTTGAACATATTAGTATGGCCTGCAATGTATCAATGGGAGACCACCTTACCCTGCAATCTCAGTGGTGTGAGTGCACAGAAAGGTAACCATGGGAGGCCACTGGCAACAGCTAATGGCTTGGAGTGGCCTGAATGGGTTGTTTAAAAAATTGCACTGACTGTAGGAGGGTTAATTCTAATATCTCAATATTATGTGACTCCTTTTGGGCTATGTTACCAGAGCTAGGGATGAAATTGCCACTAGCCCACTAAGCTGATGAATTAAAAGGACTACTACATGTGCTAAATTTGATAGTCCAGGTTTAGTGTATATAAAATAAGAAACACATCATTACAATTCAAACAAAAATGATTATTGCTGACAACGTGAGGCAGTTCTTTGGCATGGTAGAGAAAAAAAATGATGGTTCTGTTCTATAAACCTATTAAAATGAGTTTGTAGATTGTGAAACTAATTTTAAAATGAAAACTAGAAATTCGAGTTTGTTTACACAAACTCTAGGTGTTCGGGAGGAAGTAAAGGTCAAATTGGGGTCACCTTTGTGTAAAATTGTTTTGACAAATAACGAACTGTACAACGGTGCAAAGATTGTGAATTTACCTCTTGTGGAAGATTTTGTTTTAAATATTAAACTTTGACTTCCGGTTTAGACAAGAAGTAAAGGTCAAATTGGGGTCACCTTTTTGTGTAAAATTGTTTTGTCAATTAACGATCTGTACAATGGTACAAAAATTGTGAATTTACCTCTTGTGGTTGAGAAATGGTTTTTTTTAAATATTAAACTTTGACTTCCGGTTTGGACAGGAAGTAAAGGTCAAATTGGGGTCATGTTTTTGTAAATATTTTTGACAATTAACAATCTGTACAATGGTACACAAAATGTTAATTTACCTCTTGTGGTTGTTGAGATATGATTTTTTAAATATTAAACTTTGACTTCCGGTTTGGACAGGAAGTAATGTCAAATTGGGGTCACCTTTTTTGTAAATATTTTTTGACAATTAACGATCTGTACAATGGTACAAAAATTGTGAATTTACCTCTTGTGGTTGTTGAGATATGATTTTTTTAAATATTAAACTTTGACTTCCGGTTTGGACAGGAAGTAAGGTCAAATTGGGGTCACTCACAACTCGTGTTTCATCTACTTATTAAGTTCTAAGTACATGCCAAGTTTCAAGTTCATGTGAAGTTTGCTAGTATGTGTTTGTTACCGGACAGTCGCGGGGGAGAAGAAGAAATAAAAAAAATTAAAAAAACCGAACAAAAACAATAGGTGTTTCGGGTACATACCCGAACACCTAATGAACTTAGAACAATAACTTTTTTTTTTTTAATTTATTCACCCTCCTTCCTTGTTTCTTCCTCCATCACCCATGGTTGCCCGAAATTGGTTCTCCCTTGAACCTTTCTCACTTAACGAAGGTTGAGATACGATTGTGCGATACGGTTCTTTTCAGAACCTGTATCTCAGCTTCACGTTAGTTGAGATAAACACATGGTGTTACCGCAAACCGAAACGATATCGATATTCCACCATGCAAAGCCTCAAAACTTATATCAGAACGCTCTACGGTGAGCGCACTAACAGGCTTGTCAAGTTATATCAACGCTCTTGTAAGTCCCTTGGTTCTCCCTGAACCATATTAACCCGTGAAGTCCCCATGGTTCTCCCTGAACCATATTTCTCACTTAGCGACAGTAGAGAAAAACGAGTTGCCCGAAATTGGTTCTCCCTTGAACCTTTCTCACTTAACGAAGGTTGAGATACGATTGTGCGATACGGTTCTTTTCAGAACCTGTATCTCAGCTTCACGTTAGTTGAGATAAACACATGGTGTTACCGCAAACCGAAACGATATCGATATTCCACCATGCAAAGCCTCAAAACTTATATCAGAACGCTCTACGGTGAGCGCACTAACAGGCTTGTCAAGTTATATCAACGCTCTTGTAAGTCCCTTGGTTCTCCCTGAACCATATTAACCCGTGAAGTCCCCATGGTTCTCCCTGAACCATATTTCTCACTTAGCGACAGTAGAGAAAAACGAGTTGCCCGAAATTGGTTCTCCCTTGAACCTTTCTCACTTAACGAAGGTTGAGATACGATTGTGCGATACGGTTCTTTTCAGAACCTGTATCTCAGCTTCACGTTAGTTGAGATAAACACATGGTGTTACCGCAAACCGAAACGATATCGATATTCCACCATGCAAAGCCTCAAAACTTAAATCTGTACAATGGTACACAAAATGTTAATTTACCTCTTGTGGTTGTTGAGATACGATTTTTTAAATATTAAACTTTGACTTCCGGTTTGGACAGGAAGTAAGGTCAAATTGGGGTCACTCACAACTCGTGTTTCATCTACTTATTAAGTTCTAAGTACATGCCAAGTTTCAAGTTCATGTGAAGTTTGCTAGTATGTGTTTGTTACCGGACAGTCGCGGGGGAGAAGAAGAAGAAGCAAAAAAAAACAAAAAAAAACGAACAAAAACAATAGGTGTTTCGGGTACATACCCGAACACCTAATGAACTTAGAACAATAACTTTTTTTATTTTTATTTATTCACCCTCCTTCCTTGTTTCTTCCTCCATCACCCATGGGGAAAAATGTTGTATCCAACCGCCACTTTTTAAGGTTTTTTACAAAAATAAATTCAACCACTAACTTTATCATAGCTCTTATCTCCATAGCTCTTATCTCCAAATTTAATAATCTGTAAAGTTGTTTTTGGGTGAAATTGCATGAAAAAGTAAAACGTTCAAATTGATTTGCAGTTTCCCCATTGATTTGTGCACCGTGTTTTCTTCCCTATTGTTTATCCAAAAAAAGTGGCCTATTGTACATGCGCTGCACGATCGTATTGCATGCAATCCTCACACCACAAGTAGCCTACTGCACATGCGCCTTACAATCGTATTGCAAACGCTATAGTTCATGCAGCATGCACGCACCGAATCGGCATTTCTTTCAAATCTTCGGATTAAAATAGCGATAAATTGAGACCAAAAAACTAATGTATTTACAAATAAATTCCACTTTATAACATATGTTAATGTTCATGAAATTGTAATCACCATCTTCCTCCAAAATCCTGGCAATTTCATGTTGATTTTCGGGAGAAAGTCCGACACTTTTAACGAGTGATTGTAGATCTCTCTCGCTCGGTCAACTGCATCGTGTGTGTGACTCCACGTTACCGTGGCGGTCGTGAAAAATTGCTTCCGTCTGAAGAAAAACGTGCGATTATATATTGTATTATCTACTGGAAAATGACGTCTGATTTCATTCCGAGTTCATGTGGGGATGGATTATCGTTCGTACTTTCAGTTTATGCTGCCGCATTTTGCGAAATTGGCATTGTTTTTAAAATATGTTCGACAGATTTTCAACGATGTTTTCTGCACCCCCCGACTCGCCTATCGATAAAGCGCACGTAGAAATCAGTTCCTTGCAAAGCAGGCTTTATTTTTCGCGCCCGCATTCGACTAGATACGACAACTGTTTCCGGGTAAAATGTCAATTTGAAAATTGGAGGCTTCAGATGCACTGGTAACGTTGTTTCGAGACAAGCCGGGAGCTGACAAGATCAGACTGACATGACTGAGGAAGTCATCGTATACCAAAAATGCCTGATTTTTGAAATAAATATCCTGGAATAATTTGAAGTATATGTCCATCATCATCCATATGTTCTCCACCTTACTAGGCAGATTCACGCAAGCCGCCGCTGGCGGCGCACTTCAAAAGCTAATTTTAGACATCGCGATTGTGACCGACTCACTCACATCCGGGTTCTCGCGAAAACGTTCCCCCTGGCTGTCCGTAGCTCGCGTTGTCGCTGTGCGGATTAATCGTTATTTTTTAAACAGTGATTCGGTCCTGCATGCTGTAGACGCCATCTTAGATTCATTCATAAATTTTGCTTCGTTTCAATGCAAATATCCGAACTCGGACGTTAGAAATATCGCTGTGTTTACGACCCGTTTTTCGTCATTGTGCATGACGGAAATTCATAATCAATTTAGAGGTATTGGATGGTCTTCACGAAACTTGAAACCACGAAAAAAGGATACACCGTATCGTGGTTATCTTAATTGGTCAGTCGATGCCAACTGTAACGTTGGCGGAAAAACAGTGCAACTCGCGGAAAATGATCCGACAGCAAATTCAAAAAAAAATCACCGCTATCGGCGATTTGACTCGGTGAATCGGGGTGTCACGCACGCTGAATCGGGGTGTCACGCACGGGTGGATTTTGGTATTCAATGAGATTTTTTTGTTATAAAAGGGGTACATGCTATATAGACACTTTGTTAGTACTACAAGGATACGTTGCAGGCAAATGCGGTCACAACTTTTCAAATGAAACTGGCCTCCAAAATGACCAAATATTTAAATCAACAAAAATTCGTAACTTTGCACAGGGTTAACCTATCATGACCATTGACCCCTCATTTTCTTTCTAATTTTTTGCTCTATCCAGTGATATGACATTTAAAAGAATTGAAGCAACTTCAAATTTTCATGAAACTGCCTAACCTTACTAGGTAGGTAAGATTACATTATTGGTTATATTTAATGAGAAAAAGTGGCGAAATCCTCTTTTTTTTAGACATCTTTCAGCAAAAATCATTTCTCCAAGATAGAGGCAGTTAAGAAGTTATAGTGTCTGCGCATTTCTTTGACCATTCCATGGGCATGGAGACAGGTAAAAAAAAAGATAATTCGCTGCAAACATTACACTATACGATCGAAAAGCACTCTTGGTCAGCACCCTATCGGAAGTGTTCTTTGCACTGTCTGTAGATAGGGTCCAGGTAGAATGTTGTATCCGACCGCCACTTTTTCTCATAACCAATAAAGTAATCTTACCTACCTCGTAAGGTGGAGAACATATGGATGATGATGGACATATACTTCAAATTATTCCAGGATATTTATTTCATGAAAAATCAGACATTTTTGGTATACGATGACTTCCTCAGTTAGGCAGTTTCACGCAAACTGCCGATGGTGGCGCTATTTTTGATGCACTTTTTTCTGTCGAAGTTGTGACCCGCCGAAAGTTCGTTGACTCGCCCGATAGTACGTGTGAAAATGCATAGGCACAATATCGGTAGCGCCTGGTTACTTTGATGAGGCTTCGATGTTTTCCTGGACGCTATTTTTATGAGCACTAAATTATGCAGTCGATAAAAAAAAATCAGCGACGGAAAACCTTTTGTTATGGAAATACAGGCAACTGAATTTCGGCAAGTTTTCACGATTTTTTTGTCCAACTTTTCATGGTAAAATACTAATTCAAAGGGTAGTCTATCGATGTTCTAGTGTCGATAAATGGATACTACACATCGTGGTTATCTTAATTGGTCAGTTGATCAATGCCAACTGTAACGTTGGCGGAAAAACAGTGCAACTTGCGGAAAATGATCCGACGGCAAATAATAAAAAAATCACCGCTATCGGCAATTTGACTCGGTGAATCGGGGTGTCACGCACGCTGAATCGGGGTGTCACGCACGGGTGGATTTTGGTATTCAATGAGATTTTTTTGTTATAAAAGGGGGACATGCTATATAGACACTTTGTTAGTACTACAAGGATACGTTGCAGGCAAATTCGGTCACAACTTTTCAAATGAAACTGGCCTCCAAAATGACCAAATATTTAAATCAACAAAAATTCGTAACTTTGCATAGGGTTAACCTATCATGACCATTGACCCCTCATTTTCTTTCTAATTTTTTGCTCTATCCAGTAATATGACATTTAAAAGAATTGAAGCAACTTCAAATTTTCATGAAACTGCCTACCTCAGTCATGTCAGTCTGATCTTGTAAACTCCACAATTAGTGACCAACACAGTCATTGTACACGCGCAGTGGCAATTATAATAGGATCCTTCTGTTTTCTGAAGGGGAGGATTTTTTTAGAAGGGAAATAAAGTCCAAAAACCATCATAAAAGTGGATTTTAAAGATAGTTTTCTCTTTCTGTACCACCAAAAATCGATAGAATAATTTTTTAACTGGTTAGTGGTTGCAAAAAAATTCCAAAAAAAGCCCTTAAAAAGTGGCGGTCGGATACGACATTCTTTCCTACTCCTAGGGTCCTATCACTTTTAAGTATCAGGGCTACTAAACCAACTATATCCTACCATGGTAATGTATGGAGGTACAACATTCTACCTCCATGATCCTACTAAAAAACAGTACTAGTACTAGTACTAGTAGGCCCTACTACTAGTACTGCTAACGTTAGTATTGACGGTGACTAAATTACTCACCGTATACTTCCAAAACTCTTTTTCGATATTTGCTGACGTAATGGCATCCATTTCATTCACCGGCGATTAGTGTAAATGATTGCAATTGCCGGCTCTGCACTGCCGAATTAGTGAGTACAACTAAGGCCTATCCACACACAAAACAGAAATCGTAAAGATAGAACAATACTTTTTAGTTAGGCCTACGAAGAGTACGTGTTACACCATTCCAACTCGTGACCGTATCATGGATCCAGGATCTACACTCTACCCGTCGCATACAGAACAATTAAATTTGCACAAACCGCGCCGCGTAGGCAGGATGTACAAATGATACATTATAATTTACTCGTGACCTCTTTCAGCGAACTATTGTGATGTCGGTCAATAAACTTTACATAAGACAAGTACCTAGACGTTGCATTATACAAAATTCACAGAGATAAGGTCTGGTACTCGACTATTATTTTTATAACCCATTGAAGAAAACTATTGAGGGCGCTATTCTGCAATCTCCCTATTCTGATATTTCCCCTGAGACATATTCATTAAGGCACAAAATTACTGTTTCATAATCAACCATCATCATAATTAATAATCATCAATATCATCTCTCAAATCACATCAGTTTTTTAGCCGACGGTTTAATTAAGTCAGATTGATTAATTTATATATTTATAATTGTCCAAGACTTTTTCATAATCATCACGCTATGATACAAAGTGTTTTTTGATAAACCTTGTTTTTTGTGTGATTTGGGAAAACTGCAAATTCCAGAGGCACTCTACAATTAGTAAACGTGATTCTGTCTGACCCATCCTATCCGATTTATCCTATGATTTATCAAGTTGCTGGGAATTTATCAAGTTGCATTATAGTCATCGCTACACCCACTTCTTTGTTTCAACGGCATTCTGTTTTTACAACAAAGATATGAAGTAAATAGATGCAGCGTTTTTTTTAAAATAATTTTATTATTTTATTTAATAATATTTATGAATTTTTGTTTACACTTCAGCCTTATTATATGGAACATTCTTGTAATTCTTATCCCGGAGATTATCTTTTAAATATTTGTAATTCTTATCCCGTGTATTATCGTATTTCAAGTTTGAGACAATATATCTATGTTTTAATCTTTTGCTTCCTTCTTATCTCTTCCTAGTGGTGATCAATAACCATTTGTTTTAAATCATCTTTTTCGGCACAACATTATGTGCACTTTAAAAATATATATATAAATATCATAGTGCTGTTTCTAAATAGTTACGTTCTTATTCTCTGTAAAGTTACAGCAGGTCTACTGTTGATGCAAATTGATGAAAATTCTGCTGTATAACAAATAATCTGCTGTTTAACAAAGAAGTCTCCGTAATGCAAATTGACAAAACAACTCAATGTAAATGAACAAGTTTTTTTAACAATATAATGTGGGGGAATTTTCGCGACATCAAAATGGTGTTTTATATTGACATTATTCACAATTTGTCTGCAGCTGAATTGTAGGTTTTTTTGTAATTTATTTGTTGTCATCTAGGCATAGTTCTTCCCCTTTACATGTTTTTTCCCAGTAGGCCTTTTGTGTGGCACAATTCAAAATATTAACAACATTAGTAACGCAACCTGGAAAGAGTATTACAGAACCTATCCAGTAAAATAAATAGCGAGAGACTCGGCGAGTCTACTTTAGAGTCGGCGACTGAGTTTTTTGGCCTTGCTTGTTCCCCCGCTGTCTGTATTAATCTACCGTCAACGTGAGCACCACTCCGAGCAGCCGGATGAACTACGTAAGCAACTTGCATCCACAACCGGCCTAGCTACAGCTACTAAACTGTCTGCTGTGTACACAGCTACTTGTTTTTTAATGAGAGGGTTCCAGTCAGGAGCTTACCGAGGTGCTGGAAGGCGCGTCCAATATCACAGTCCCTGTGCATGTACCCTGCTGCTTTCAGCTGTGCATGCAGTGCCCCGTGTCAAGGCTCTGGAACACGACAGTATACCATAATCCTGCCGCTCCGCCAACCCCTCTTGCAAGCTTCCCTGATAGTATCTTAGTTTCTCCCCACTCGGTTTGGTCTTAAGAGAGCAAGGAATGGTCTAACCGTTGACACGGATTCCCTATAGTTCGTGCTCACTCCTAATTTGTAATGATTTTCTGTTTGACCCTACTACGTTGAAAAATCGCAGCACCTCGCAAGAGTTCTTCTAGACATTGGACTTTTCTCATCCGTACCCTTGGACTTAAATTGACGTCTGGATGATAGGACACACGTCGGTGGTTGTTTGATGCTGTTGGACCCAAGGAAAGCAGTCAATGGTTAGTGTTAATCTGCAAGCAAGCTTTCGACTCACGGATTAGTTGAGCTGGACTCTTTCAGACAATAGACGCACTTGCTGAGTTACTGGATTAACCACGCCCATGTTAACACTTCTATCATGCTTCTATCAATGTTCTTTTTATGATTCCCCGGTCCAAGAGCTTTTCTTAAAAACACTAAACTCCTTTGCAGGCTTCAGACTAGTTTGGTGGTGGCAGTTGAGCCATTTCCGTCCTTCCATAGCAAGTCCTCAAACATACACCATTTCCGTGCCCATGCCAGGCAAGTTCAGACCGACGTGTGTGCTCACTGATGTTCTGTATACATTGACAGTCATAAACCACCTGGATCGGTCGGACCATCCAGGGAGCAACAACATATAACAACTTGCAATCCGCGGGCGGGTGCACCATCAAGCTTCAACTCACAGAGTAACCTTGCCACCAGCGAATCGTCAGTCATACAACAACAGCTAATTGGTGTTCAGCTTGTGGGGCCACAAATCGTTCACCGCGTTTAGCTCCTCATCAGTCGATCGTCTTCTCCTCCTCCTTAGAACCAGCAGTGGCGTAACATCGTAACTTATTTAGGATGATGACTCCAAACCAATATCTTTATCGGACGTTTGTCTGTACTCTCTTTCTCTATTTGCTTCAAATTCAAAGAAGTGATGCGCACGATTCTAAAGATGAGGTGAAGGTGACTCGACATCATCCACAACAGGATGCAGAAGATGATGGCAATAAAGTCTTCTGGCAGTCTACATTCACCGAGGAGTTCGCCGATCCCTGTAAAGCGGGTGAGACGTAAACAAGCTTTTTTGTTAACAATGTAGTTGTGCTCTCTGATAACAATGGTTTAATAATGGTAGAGTGAGGATTATCAATCGGGTTGGTAAAACTTGTAGCTTTGCATGGTGAGGATGATAAGTAAGAATAATTGCGGTGACACCATGTGGAATCTCAATTGAGTAGTAATTAGTTCTGAAAAGAACTGGGGGTACAACTCGACGTTTCGATCAGTATGCTCTGATCGTTCTCAGAGCATACTGATCGAAACGTCGAGTTGTACCCCCAGTTCTTTTCAGAACTAATTACTACTCAATTGAGATTCCACATGGTGTCACCGCAATTATTCTTACTTATCAATCGGGTTGTTGTGGTGGGACGCTTTTTAGCCCTTTTTACACAACGCAAAAAGCAACGTTGTTTGAGAGATTTTTATTGTTTGACAAATTTCACAACATTAACTTTGTGTGAAAGGACACCAACATTGTTCTACATTCCATGAGAATTCTTCTCAAACATTCTGATGTTGGGGCACAGAGGCAGTATCAATCTGTGGTTATTTCTCAGGCAATCAGATCTTAAAATATTCATGATCCATGGCTAAAAGCGTAACAAGCTTTATTTTGGGAAAACAACTGGACAAAATACCCAGATACATGAATATTGAATATATATTTATATTATTGTGATTTGTAATGCTATGGATATAATACAAACAAATAAGGTTGAACTATAAAGAAATCTGGGTCTCTCAACACGTCAACAACTAAGGAAAGATTAATCAGGCCGGTTTATAGGGGACCAACGTACTCTGTCTTTTCCCACAAACTTCCCAGGCATGTCACTGAGGAAATTACTGGGCAGTAAACCGGTCATGTATATAGGGCGATTTACCACATGGCCACATCCATACTGGCAACAGCGCTTTACTCAACATTTTCACCTGGATTTGGACTTTGCATAAGCGCGTTTTTGAGGTTACAAAGAAATTTTGAAATCACCAACATTTATTTCATTGATTAGTTTAGTTTTATTAATCCTGCATATTTTTTCAATTCTGACTTAAAATGTATTTACAATAACTTATTGTCCAAATTAATAATGGAGTAACTATAGAATGCAGGGCCAATTTTTTTCCTTTTTCTGAATTTGACCTAGAACCGCAGTTGTATATTTTTAAGTCAGATTACGTAAATGTATAAGAAGTAACCTTCGGTGTGGCCCTGCATTCTATAGTTGTACCTTAATATGTACACATTGGGTACAGTTTCTTTTAATGCATCCATCCTTCATAAGAATCAAAACATACTTTTGTAGGCTATTTTGTATCTCCCCAGATATACTCCCCATCTCATTATTTGAACATTGTAAATTTATTGGCAGTTACCAACGGTGTACAATTTCTTTGAAAATCCACAATTATTTCAGTCACAACCTATCCCACTCACAACACCACCTACGGTGCAGATGTGGCGAGTGACGGCAGTTCTAATTGCATAAAATATTGCGCAGGTATGGGGAGTGTTTTGTTTGTAAAGCTGTGTATACTATAGGTTCGAGCTTTCCCAAGTTAATACAGCCATAAAAACTGTATCTACAGCCAGCTTTGACAGGCAGGGAACTTATTATCAAGTCGAATATGAGTACATGTTGTGAAAGGCGCGGTAACACGAAAGTAGGAAAATCTCCATGCGATGTATAGCTATCCAGCGGCGTAGCCACGGGGGGCGTGCCCCCCACAAATTTCCAGGGCCCCCCCCCCCAGGTGCCCAAAAAAGAAAAGAAAAAGAAAAGGGAAAATACCCATACCCCTGGGCCCCCCACTGAAAAGCAATACCCCCTGTGCCCCCCCACTGAAAAAGTCCTGGCTACGCCGCTGTAGCTATCTTTGTATCCAGTATTCTGGATGCAATTTTCCTAGGATAAGAATTAATTGGACGGATTGAATCATTTTGGGATAAATCCAAAAAATTAGCTGTTGCAAATGCAACATAAAGGGTCTGTACACTCTTAAAACTAAAGTGTTGAATCAACTTTTTAAGAGTTCGGTCAGTGACTACTCTTTATAAAGTTAAATTCAACTAAAAGAAAGTGTTGAATTAACACGGAGTCAAGTTAAGTCTAACTTTATCAATGTTAATTCAACACTTTTAAAAGTTAAATCCAACTTTATAAAGAGTAGTCACTGACCGAACTCTTTAAAATGTTGATTCAACACTTTAGTTTTAATAGTGTATTTGGACCCTGTACCAGCTAGGGGGAAACAGCTTCGCCGTTATAATAATGCTGATTACTCAAAGTACAGGAAGCCTATAAAATTTCCGTTGAGTAATCTCTTCCATATATACGCTTGACACTTCTGTATAAATAATATTAGTATTTCTTGCCCGTTAACGACAAAAACCATCGTTATTTTAGCACCGCGCTTGAAGTCTTGACACCGGGGTCAGTGGGAATTTTGTCAAACATTTCCGGCAGGCAGTGCGGCCCTCAGTGACCCCATATGTCGTGACTCTCGGCAAACATTCATCTAAGTCACTCGGGTATAGGAACCCAACGAATCGGGTTAGGAATATGACAGATGAAAGTCAAATGATAAATGCACCTATCAGCTTTGATTTCTGCTGCCTTGGACCGGCAGTTATTCCTTACGAATGGAGTTAATACTACACAACAGAACAAATATATAGACCTATAGATAAATAAAATTAAAACAGGAAAATAAATTACGCGACCTGGTTGCGTCTGCAGTTGTAACCATCGGGCTGGGCATTAAACTGTGTGATTATACTTTCAATGATTATAGAGCCTTGCTCTATGCTACAATGAAAGCATTTGGGACGCGGCATTTCTGATTTGTTTTAGAAATCTCACTTCAAAAACAGTTGTCATAAAACAACAAAGTCCCACAATAAATCATCACTTTGTTTTCATATAAAAGGAAAATGAAAAGTTGCATGTTCAAAAATGAAACAAATGTGTTTTTATTCGGGGTGAAACAAAATACAGAACATTATACCATGGAAAAGGAACACAGTGGTAAACAGTAATCATTGCAACAGAGCAGAAATGGAGAATCTCTGGCAGACATGCACACTTATCAGGAAATCCACCGTCAAAATTAAAAGCTGTTCGTCATTATCTTTAGCTCACAGTGTGAGTCAAGGCCTCTCCATATACACGAACCAATGGAAAGAGCAGGGATCTCTATACAATAAAAAGATGGTCGCTGTAAACGACAACAAATAATTTTCATTTCAGACTTCGATCACTGAGCGGCCATCTTTGTCTGATTCCCTTTATATACACATGTACGAACATACACGTATTTTCAATACATTAAAGGGGCCAAACTATATTTCCCTTCTAGCCCCGGTTTGGTCACATGGTGTTGAATTGAGCAAAAGCAAGATGTCTGCCAGCATGATAACGGTATATTGCGGTCGTTCGTTATAGCATGGAGTTTCCTTCCTCCATGGTTATAGTGAATCATGACCACAATATTTAGGAATCAATGGTCATAATTATTAGGTATTTCGTAATGTGTTATTATAACGATGATGTTCGTTATAACGATGCTATTCGTTATAACCCTGCAAACCCCGGGGTGTTAAAGTAACACCAGTGGTGTCAATTTTATTCTGCCTTTATGTTTGTACAGGGCGAGTTTCTCAATATGAACTCTGGTGTATAGTTTTTAACACCACTGGTTTTCCGGCGATATTACGCAACATTAATTGGTCAAATCTTTGGTCAAATCAAGTGCGGCATTTTCAAAGGCCCGTTCTGTATAAAGCTAATTGCGGTTAATGAATAAATACCGGTTATTAAAGTTCAATTTACACCTTTTCCAATCCAACCGCAGACGTCAACCCTGTAAATAATAACTGCTAATTTACATTGACAGTAATGGAACATGTAATTGTCTAAGTCTGCCAAGTATAGGCAAAACAAACATAATTAATTTGTAGATGGGGAACCAACGGGTCAAAAGGGGAAGTGTTTCCCACCCACTGGTTGTCATCACCCATGTACATTTGCCATCCATTTTTATGCGTGTCCCCTTTTAACATTTCAACAGCCCCAAACACCCCCCTCCACGGACCCGCCACTACAAAAACCTTAACGGAAGTAGGCCTTATACAGGTAAAACTTGTAGGTTTGCACGGTGAAGAGGATAAGTAAGACTAATTGCGGTGACACCATGTGAAATTCTCGATTGAGTAGTAATTAGTTCTGAAAAGAACTGGAGGTTACAACTCGACGTTTCGATCAGTATGCTCTGATTCTCCTGAAGACGATCAGAGCATACTGATCGAAACGTCAGTTGTAACCTCCAGTTCTTTTTCAGAACTAATTACAACTCAACAGAGAATTTCACATGGTGTCACCGCAATTAGTTGATTCAAAACATTAACAAATGCCCTGGACATTTGCCCTAAATATTATATTCGGACCGTAAAATCAAAAATCCTTTGTGGATTTGTCTTCCGAGTCCCAAATCGGATTTTTCCCCTCCTGATCGACGGCTGGACTCTTGACCCCCATCCATGCAGTGACAACTGCGGTGAGTTACCCCATCCCACTTTTGAAAAATAATAAACCGCTCCAGTTATATATTTGTTGGAGACCCAGCCCCCACCCATCGTAGTCATTTCACATTTTGATGACATCAATATGTTGGCCTAGCGCCGCAGTGCCGATCGATTGTCACAATTTGTTCAAGTCACGCAAAAAGGCGTCGTTCACTTGGGATACTAGCCAGTAAAGTCCTGTCAAAGCCATTTAGATTGTTAACTTGAGGGTTTGAACTGAGCCCGAACGTCACTCTCTATTCATAGTGTTTAAACCCTTACGAACCTTGTCTGGTCTGTGTTTGACCTTCAAAATCCATGAATTTATTACTCTCCCCACATGGGGCTAGATTCTTTACATTATTAGAATAAATTACGGGCATGCAGTCGTTTTAATATTATAGAGGCATTATATAAAAATATCTGATATACCAGAACGAATCAACATAGCCATATTTCCCCTCTTTATTTAATTGTTTCTTTTAAGACTCATGCTTTGATCTTTTAAAAATAGGCCTTTCGCCCCGGGTTTTCGTTATTTAGTACCAGAAATGTCCAGTAATAGCCTTTATTTTCCTTCCGGAAAGGAAAATTGAAAATGAAAAAAATTAACAATATATGCGTCTGACTGATTTTATAAATTTTAAGTCCTGAAATAAAACGATGGGCCCAGGGCCCTTCATAAAAAATAAAAAAAGTGAGGCACTCGAGTGAAGCACCAACAGGCGCGGATCCAGGAATTTTTTATACGGGGGCCGCACACCCAACACGAACATTTTTTTCCCTGTGCTAATATTGTATATTGTTTGTAATCATGTTTTTTTCCCTTGCGCCCAGCAGGGTGGATATGTGCGCGCTACAAATCTTTATTATCATTATTATTATTATTATTATTATTATTATTATTATTATTATTATTATTATTATTATTATTATTATTATTAAATGCGAGCGCGAAGCGCGAAGCCCTTACGGCGTTGGGTCCGGGGCCCGCTTAAGGGCCCCGGAAAATTTTGGATTCTGGATGCTCTGTGGTGCAATCTGAGGCGATTCCTGGCCAGTTTCACCTGACTTTTTTTGCAAAAGTTTTCAAGATTATATGGAGAATATATATATATAATGCGCCTTGAGCACCACTCAGTTGGTGGATACGTGCGCTATATAAGTCCACACATTATTATTATTATTATATATATATATCATTATTTTAGCCATTATTTTTTGCCATTATTTTAGCGATGTCATGACTACAACAATATAAGTTTTTCCCTCCCCGATTTTTGGCATTTAATTTGCAGTTTTTGACTTCAGTTTTAATTTATCCGGAATTTTTATGGTTTTAATTCAGTCCAGTTGAAATGTTCAAGAAAAGGGCTTGATTTCATACTGTTCCTTGCCCTGTGTTAAAACCATCGGCAGATCAGCTGCAAGACTCATCGTACTTCGCAGGCCTATGCGTACTGGCGTATAACCCGACAGTAAATTGACATCGGCGATTGTAATTTCCACACGGTACCGGTACCCCGACCCTTCAGACGGAACAATTTATAGACGTGGAATCGGGTCAAGAAACCAGACTAGCTTGCTTTGCACCCGATCACAGACTACCGATTGCAAACGAAATGTAGACTAACTAATTTTTTTTTGTTTTCCTTTTTTAATTTTTTTTTACTCAATTTACCCGGGGGGCACGTGCCCCCGCGGGTCCCCCCTGGATCCGCGCCTGACCAACCCAACGTCGGCCTTAAGACGATCACCGGTCAGCTGTTTGTACGTCAGGATAGCTCACATATTGTTTATTTATTTGTTTGTTTGTGTGTCTTTAGTTGGTCACACGCTACCTGGAATTGAAAAATGTATTGAGTGACAAACAGAGAACGTAAAAAGTCATTTGGGGACATGCAAGAAAATTAGGAAAGGGCAGTTGTTGTGGGTACTGCAGTTGGCCGTGTCAGGGGAGCGGGAGTAGCAGTCGCACGGCCGGTTAAATCCGTCAATAACCACCGTTTACGTAACCCGAGTAAGAAAAATATTTGTGGAATTAAGTTCACAGCGGATCGACAACGGAGTCAAAGGTCATGCAGAATAATCCATAAATCTCACAACTTTAGCCGACTAAAATAATAATTATGTTAGTAGCGGTTACCAGCCACGTCAGTAACTTAGCTTCATTCGAAGGTCCATGGTATTGGGATCGAGTAGAGCACATAGGCCTGTATTCCACCTCAGTTTTGATAACTTTCTCGGCGATCGATTTTCATGAAACTTTGTTCATAAAATTGATGAACAATCTCTTCAATGATGTCAGTATTATTTGTATGTAAAAGTCACCGCAAGAGGGCGCTTTACTAATCTTTTGCCCATAGTCAGGCAACCTACATTGGCTATGAATAAATTGGTCTATTCCGTATGCAACAGTCAGGTTACCAAACATAATATTTACAGAAACCCCTCCAATGACGATTGGTCAAAAGTTCATGCACGACGCGATGTCTTTATCTTTTAACCAATGAAATGGAAATACAAACCGGAGTTATACCTAAATTATAATTTCCTGGCCTGACTTACTTGACTCAAACTTGGCTGCAGGATCGGAAAGTAAAAACAACTTTGTTCTCGGATGAATTGTCGAAATGAATGATCCAGTAAAACAAAGATTCAAGGACAGTTTTTAAAAAGTATTTTCCATTCTTCATTTGTGTTTCTTCATGATTCGGCTGAGATAATTATAAATGACAAAACACTCATTTCAAAATCAGACTTTTAGACTTACTGGAGAAATGTTTAGCGTAAAAAGGGAAGTGTTTTGGTTAGGTATGTTCATTTAAACCTTTAGCCTAAAGGTTTAAATGAACATACCCAACCAAAACACTTCCCTTTTTACGCTAAACATTTCTCCAGTAAGTCTAAAAGTCTGATTTTGAAATGTTTAGGCTTTAAAAGTAATTGAATTGGTGTAAAGTTGATGATGGTATCAAACATCCTTTGAGGGTCTGGATGAACTTCTTTTCATTCTATCCTCTATTCATGCTTTTCAATTAGTTAAGATATTTACAAAAACTTGAAAGTATAAAAAAGCCATCATTTTATTTTAGGGCTTTACCTTTAGTTTAGGCCTAAATGATTAACATTAACATTCTTTAATATTTCTTTGTGTACAGATGGTTACCTCGGCGATATAGCACTCACAGAGGAAGACTACCATAGAGAAATTGGCTTGTACAAACAGAAAAGACAAGAATATAAACAAAGCAAAAGTGACAGAAAGAAGACGGAAAAATTGCAGAACAAACAATTAGCGAAGGAAGAGAAGCATCAAGTCAAGGAGCGGAGGAAACTAGCCAGACTTGAGAAAAAAGCTCTGAAGGAAGAAAAGAGGAAAGAACGTCAACATAAACATCCCCACCTACAAAAAAAAGAAACTATTCAAGGTAAGACATTTCTTACTGACAGTAGTCCCATTCTGTGGTATTTTTTCTTCATTTATTTAAGCCTATTTATTAAAAAAATTCTTGGGGGGGGGGTTGAGGTCACCAATTGAGGTAATGCCTTTAAGGGCAATTCCATGGAAAGGTGGACATTACATGAAAATTTCAACTTCAAGAAATGGAAGTTTAATCACTGCAATTTTTTTATGTATGAGTTCTAGTTTTGCAGTGAGAAAAAAATTTCAAAAATGCTTCAAGATTTTTCAAAATATGACCAAAATTGTTAAAAGCACAATTTGTGCAAAAAGTACATGAAAAAAACGGTAATCAGAAATAATATGATATTTCAAAGAAAATAATGTAACAAAACCAAGCTAAATGATTAATAATATTGTTATAAGCCATGTTTCTTCCCTGCCTTGAAAGAAAGTTGATATGTCATTGCTACTTAATTCTACACTTGGGAATATTATGCATTAAAGACATTGTAACGCGAGTTACCGAAACACCTATTTTCTCCTCTCCTGATTTATCTGAAGTAAATGAAATGGTGGGATTCATTATTTTCTAATTAAACCCAATACTTAAACTTCCTATGATGCCATTTTCTGCTAATTCATCGCAATATTTTAAAAATAAGCATCTGAAAACTGTAACGCGAGTTACCATGTAACGCGAGTTACCATAGGTAACGCGAGTTACCATAGGTAACGTGAGTTACAACCAGTTTGATGTAGTTTTTCATGACAAATATATGGCCCATGTGTGTTTTTAGGACTTAATGACATATAATTGAACTAAAACAAAAGAGGGCAGCAGACCTTAGGCGAATTTCAGAGAACTACCAGTCGAAATGCATACATTTTGTGTGAAAGTTTGGCTGGTGACCAAAGAAATTAGCTAAGCATTTTTTTCCTGCTAAGCAGCTCTATGAAATGGGCCCTATGTGACTTTTTATTAAGTTCTACCCACAATGCACTTGTGCACACTCCTTAGTTACATTATAACCATGCCCATGGCTTCTCTCATGTCTCTGCTACATCTATTCTTCTAAACTCAATCTATCTAAAGACTTCAACAAAGATGTTGCCCTTCTTCAAGTGGACTTCTCAGAAAACTACACTTGTGTGAGCCAGGATGAAATCCAGTCTGCACACTGGAATCAGAAACAAGTGAGTCTGTTCACAGCAGCTCTCTGGCATTCTGGTTCTATACACTCCTACGTCCTTGCCTCAGACAATCTGGTTCACTCCAAAGACACAATTGTGGCCTACATGGACAACCTCCTCAGCTACTGTACCTTCCAAGTGGGATCAAAAGAGTGTCTATCTGGTCAGATGGCCCAGCATCACAGTTCAAAAATCGTTACATAGGAGCAGCCATTGTACCTCTACAAGCCAAACACAATGTGCAGATTGAGTGGAATATTTTCTCTACGTCCCACGGGAAAGGCCCAGTGGACGGTATTGGAGGTTCGGCGAAGCGTCATGTGTGGAACAAGGTAAAATCACGTAAAGCCATTGTGACCAACGCTGCGACTTTTGTTGATGCAGCAATTGACATGGAAAATGTCAATGTCTATGAAGTGACATCAGAAGACATCGACAAACACAATGAATCACTGGTCTTGAACTCTGTGTTTGACAAAGCTGAACAGATCACTGGAATTACACACATGCACTTCTTGGCAGATGTAAATGGAGGTATTGTAGCGCTACTTCTCTCAAAAGATAAGCAGCCTTCCAGGAAGAACATGCCGACAGGAGACGCACTGATTCAGGTTGGGGACTGGTATGCTGTGAATTATGAGGACATCCTTTTCCCAGGTGAAGTCATTGCAGTTGGGAAAGACAACGACTTTCAAGTCTCAGTGATGGAGCCAGCAGGAAATAAATGGAAATGGCCTTCTCCAAGGGACGTAATCTTCTATCCACTCAGCAGCATGATGGTGAAGCTTGAAAAGCCGGACATAGCCAACAATCGCTGGCACTACAAGTTTTCAACCAAGTTTTGAGACTTTAAACATGAACATAAGTACAGGACATTGTAGATTTTACATGAAACAATGAGCACATGTAGATCATTTACCTTTTCTGGAAAATAGTGACTACTTTTTAAATTTACATTACATGTAAGTTTAGTGTACAGCTGGTTGGAATATCCAATGGAATCATACTGGATGCTTCCACTAATTTGTTCACAACATACACGTACATGTACGTACAACATACACGTACATGTACGTGCACCATACATATGTACATATAGACATGTATGCCAGTATATGTAGGTGGAAGAGTTAGTTAGCAGGCACATAAGTAGGCATTCCTGCTTGTTATCATTTTGTTTTATGTGGTACATGTTGCAAACTTGACATGAAGTTTAGACATGCATGAAATGAGGTATTGTTTTTTTGCGGACAAAATGTAACGCGAGTTACTGTAACGCGAGTTACCGATATTACAGGTCCTTTCTGATTTTTTATCAATTGTTTTGTTATTATTTGAAGATAATCATGCATCATCCATGCATATGTCATAGAAACACAGAAAAGTTCCCATCAGGGTTGCCCAGTTTGAGGAGAATTTGACAACATAGGGGTTGTGTTTTTAAGCTATGTCCTTTTTATGTAACGCGAGTTACCGAAAATAAAAGTGTTGCCAAAAGAAGACAAAACGTGTTTTTGGAATCTTTTTTGTGGGGTTTGCTAATCATAACTCTTATAATCTTCCTCAGAGAAATTCTATTTATCTGACCTCAAAGTAAAAGAATACCAGCCCAAACATTCATGGAACTACCCATTAAATGTAAAGCGAGTTACCGTGGAATTGCCCTTAAGGCTGATTCATAATTGACTTGGATGTGAAGCCTCGTGAAAACCTGAGATTCCTGGGAATGACTCACAAAAGTTGAATACACTTCAACTTGTGAGAATCTTTAACTGCAAATTTATGATTCGTTTCGCACTCATGTTTGTGTGAAGAATAAACATGGCCATGATCCTGACCAATGTTGCTATGCCAGTCACATTTGCTCTAGAATTTAATGTACAGTATCATATGTAAGTGACTGAGCTTTTGTTGTTGATAGCTGAGCACTGTTGAGACAGATTCAGGGAGGGGGCACTTCCTCCCACCCCCCTTAAAAAAAAAGAGCAAAACACAGTCAGCAGGGTCAACAACTGAGGACAACCCCATATTATTCCTATATTATGCTGCCTCTTTAAGTTTCCCATCATAAAGAGATTAGACGTAATCTCAAAGCGATCTTTAAAAACAAGTTCACTGGGAAATTCATATTTTTGAAGTGGTCTGGCTGTTTTCTCCAGGCGATGTTAAAACGGTGCTAATCTGACTGTTTTTTCCTGCATCGTCTCTGCTGGGATTCATGAATATTCCACATGGATGTCGTGCAGTGCCTCAGGAAACATCCATAGTTCTTATCTCGTTCAAAGAACAGGATCTTACCAATCGGCGTGGCAACGCTAAAGAGGAAAATCCCTGTGCTTAAATTTGCTCTTCCGAACATATTATACATGGATGTAAAGCTCCAATGTTTGCATACAGTGCAAAGTTCCTTCAGGGTTGACTATCCTAAATTTTCCTAAATTAAAAATTACCTAGCTCTCATCTACATGAAGGTGTTTTTGTTTTAGGCCAAAAAAAAGGCTTGGGTTTCTGGTCTTTACGTGTGTCACCTCAGACCCGCACATTAGCATTTTTAGTTTTTTTTTTTTTTTTGGTGCTATGTAACGATGTCCAATTGCTGCCAAAATTGCTGGATCGATTGGAAATCTGCCGCACTGTGTTTTAAACGACTTTTTGACATAGGGGTATGAATGTTTACCTGAATTGTGAGGCCTCTCTTAGCCACCATAATTTGTGTATGGAAAATTTGGTCTGGTTCCAATAACCGTGTATACATGTATTGATCACATATTTTACTGGTTGGCAAAAACATATTACCAACCCCCCCCCCCCCCCAAAAAAAACATGTCACCGCACCGATTTTGAAGCAGACCTATGACCAGAAACCAGAGACTTTTTTGGGGGAGGCCTTAGGTACGTACATATATGTAAGTTAAAGGCTTTTCTGCTCTACAGTACACAGAGCCACGATTATCTGGCAAAATACCAATGTTCTACTTCCCTTTAAAGCTACTGTACTAAGGGTCTATGATGTCACCGCAGTCAAGGAAAATGGACATTTTAATAAAAGTCATCGGTCGGCTTCAAAATTGTGCATGACGTGCTTCTTTTTTTTTTTTTTTTGGCCAACAGGGAAATATGTGATACATACTGTATACGCGGGGATCAAATTTCCCATACAAAGTATGGTGGCTAAGAGAGGCCTCACAATTTGGGCAAACATTCATACCCCTAAGTGAAAATGTCATTTAAAACACAGCACGGCAGAATTCCAATCGATCCAGCAATTTTGGCTGCAATTGGACATCGTTTCATAGCTTAAAAAAAAGAAAATTAAAAATGCTGACGTGCAGGTCTGAGGCGACGCGTGTGGAGACCAGAAACCAGAGACTTTTTTTTTGTGGCCTAAACAGACAGGTAGGATTCTCTGAACATAAAGAAGACAGTGCTTCACTAGTAAAGGGAAATAACAACAAAAGTTCAAATAGAGTTCACCTGAAAAAAACAATGTCTGCACTAACACCCTTTCAGGGCTGGCATTTGACGGTGACTATGAATCTGCATTTAAACAAAAAATGAATATGTTTTTCTTGTTTTCTTGAGTTCTTACGGTGACCTTGATGGATCATGTAGATAGGTTAAATTTAGACGTAAAGGAAACTCTTCTCTAAGCGAGTGCCTTGTTAATCCAAAAGCAGGATATGGAAGTGAAGACGATGGACGTGAAGATAGCCCTTTTACTGACCTTGTTACTAAGACAGTTGAAGTATTTCTACTGAATTATGAGCCCCATATTTACAGATTAGTTGGGAGGAGGGAGACGTTCGCATCTGCTGTGACTATGAAGGGGAAATGTCTTATTAGATCCTGAATTGACTTGCACTTGGCATTTAGCTTCGGATGCGTGGGTTATTTACAGAAATCGCATCCCATTTGCAGTATTCTGCAGAATGTTTGCCAGTCGTTTATGTTCAGTGTATGAAGCCCAACACAAACAACTTGTATTCCAAAGTGTTTACTTGTAAATATGTAAAGCACCATTTCATATTGATTTGTGGCAGCAACTCAAACACGATCCTCAAACATACGATCCTCAAACATACAAGTGTTTTATGGCAGATTTATTTGTGGGTCAGGTTAGCTTGGAGTTCCTTTCCTCGCCTTTCGCCTCAGTGGGCCCAGGTTCGAATCCGATTCAGGATCCAACCCTGGCTGATGTGGAGTGGGGTTTAAACTGTGCTTTAAATGACTTTTTCACATATGGGTATGAACATTTGCCCGATTTATGAGGCCTCTCTTAGCCACCATAGGAAATTTGGTCCCCGCGTATACAATGTATCACGTATTTCCCTGATTGGCAAAAGAAAAAGATGGCCGAAAAAAGTGTGTCACCGCACCGATTTTGAAGCCGACCAATTACCAATGACCAATTTTGGGCCTACATGTAAGTAAGTTGTTTGTAAGCTGCCCAGACCCCTTTCTTTGAAATTATGACCAGGTGACAGTATTCAGTTGAGGAGGTACAATTAAAGAGGCAGTGGGTGGTACTAGATAAAGTTGCTTATTCCACATGTTGGCCAACATTCCTGAATATGTGTATCCCCCCTAGGTTTGGGTGGTTCACATGTCAAGAGGGAATGATTGACAGAGACTTGAAATGAGTTTACTGTGTATGAGGTGTTTTCAAAACATTTTGTACTGAAATGTATTCAGTGGCAACAACCAGTCCTCAGCTTAATAAATTTATATTGCACAAATTTTAAAAAAATGTACCAATGTACATTGCAATTAAAGGGACAATATCATCATCCCCATACGGGGATTGTTCTGCTGAGCTACATGAATTGGTACCTAAGCGCAGGGATTTCTCTCGTATTACTCGTTTTGCTAAACAAGCAGGTGAACACCCTCACTATCTTCGACTCCCAAAAATCAAGAGTAAGTTCCATTTGGATAGCTTCTTCCCTGGAACAGCATTACAATGGAATGACCTTCCTGCTGATTATTTTCCACCAACTTACGATCAAATTAAGTTTAAGAAAAATATCAACAAATGTAATCTTGCTTAAATGGTGGATGTTATCGCAAATGTAACCCCTTACACTCTAGTGGCTTTTTGGCCTTGTTTGGGGTGACTGACACTAAATTAAAAAAAATAAATTAAAAAAATCACAATAAACAGGGCATGGAATCGGACTGTTAGTTTTAAATTAACTCAGTGACTGAAAATACTTGTAATACCCGACAGGATAAGGTCATATTACTGTTGCTGCTGCATAAATGAGTCAGTAATTTTCAGTCACTGTGTTCATCTTAAACTAGGACACCGATTCCATGCCCTGTTGAAAGACTGCTCTGATCATGACTGTATAGTAATTACCAGATTATCAAATTAACATAGTCTGCTCCTTAATATTCTCACAAGTTCTCTCTTCCAGCATTTGGCTCTCTGAAATTGTTGCTCAAGAGGGGTCCATAGCACATGGTTTTAGGCTGGAAATCTGTTTAATTTATTTTACCAAAATGCAATTTTGTTTCCACCAAATATATTGTCTAAAAGGGGTTAAGGTTGTGTGACCTTGAGTGCACCCATGTTGGCCAAATTCTGGATTAAAGGGACAGTATCGTCACGATCAGAAAAGACATTTATCAGGGCATGGAATCGGTGTCCTAGTTTAAGATGAACACAGTGACTGGAAATTACTGGTTCGTTTATGCAGCAGCAACACTAATATGACCTTATCATGTGGGCTATTATTTTCAGTCAATGGGTTAATCTAAAACTAGCACTCCAATTCCATGCCCTGTTGATCGTGACGATATTGCCCCTTTAGCTCCCCACTTCAAAGAAGCGATCAACCACCAATGTGTATGTATGTAAGACTTTTAAAATAATAGTCTACCTATTGAAAATTCCTGAAAAAAGGTTCCTTGTCTAAAAAAGGATAAATAAGTGTAACCAGCATTGTACTTAATTGACAGTCATTAAATTCTCTTAATTTCACCTTTTCACTCACAGTGTCATCACAGGGTCATTAAACTAACATTTCATTTCATTCATTTTGAGGATTTTAGCAGACAAGTTCTGTTTTTCAAAACAGACTTAATGCATACTGTGCTTTCTTGTATAGCTATCAGCCTAGTGATCTATCAGTTGAAGTTCTGTATATTTTTGTCGTCAACGAAACTGGCAGTTTTTGACACAAAGGAATTTGATATGAGAGCTGACGGTTCGGATACTTATGATTGGCATTTTGGTTGGCAGCTGTAGCCGTGGGTACCAGGAACCCTGGGGACAACCGCTGAAAGAGAAATTTCCTATTGGTCCCGACAGTGACTATGGGGCACCAATTAGGTCAAATATGTGTTTTATTTCCAAGTGAAACTTGAATACTTTGTTGTTGTTGTTCTGTTAGTTTTACCTACGTGTATTACAGGATTAACAGGAACATTATGCATACTGTATAGTTCGTGTTTACAGGCCAGCATTCTGAACTACCAAAACAAATTGCAAAACAGCTGCAAGGAAAATAAAATGTCCGACTTGTCTATGAGATTAGAGAAGACTGTTACATGTAATGTAATATTTATTTAAAATAAATATTACTTTACATGTCAGAAGTCTGTCACCTACTTGAAGTGTACATGAAGTAATAACCTAGTCCACGGCATGGTACTCCATGCAAGAACAATGGATTTGGCCCATTCATGACGTATTGTTCCACAGAATGAAGTGCAAGGTCTACGCTGTATGCATTTATCACATACACTCACATCTAGTTTAAAGGGGCAGTATCGTCACGATTAGAGCAGACATTCAACAGGGCATGGAATCGTTATCCTAATTTAAGATGAACACAGTGACTGCAAATTACTGGCTCATTTATGTAGCAGCAACAGTAATATGACCTCATCTTGTGGGAAATTATTTTCAGTCACTGAGTTAATCGAAAACAAGCAATCCAATTCCATGTCCTGTTGATCGTGACTATACTGCCCCTTTAAGCATCTAGTTTAAGATCACGTCTACCTGTAGTCCATGTCCTGTTGATCGTGACAATACTGCCCCTTTAAGCATCTACATTTAGTTTAAGATCACGTCTACCTGTAGTCCATGTCCTGTTGATCGTGACAATACTGCCCCTTTAAGCATCTACATTTAGTTTAAGATCACGTCTACCTGTAGTCCATGTCCTGTTGATCGTGACGATACTGCCCCGTTAAGCATCTACATTTAGTTTAAGATCACGTCTACCTGTAGTCCATGTCCTGTTGATCGTGACAATACTGCCCCTTTAAGCATCTAGTTTAAGATCACGTCTACCTGTAGTCCATGTCCTGTCGATCGTGACGATACTGCCCCTTTAAGCATCTACATTTAGTTTAAGATCACGTCTACCTGTAGTCCATGTCCTGTCGATCGTGACGATACTGCCCCGTTAAGCATCTACATTTAGTTTAAGATCACGTCTACCTGTAGTCCATGTCCTGTCGATCGTGACGATACTGCCCCGTTAAGCATCTACATTTAGTTTAAGATCACGTCTACCTGTAGTCCATGTCCTGTCGATCGTGACGATACTGCCCCGTTAAGCATCTACATTTAGTTTAAGATCACGTCTACCTGTAGTCCATGTCCTGTCGATCGTGACGATACTGCCCCTTTAAGCATCTAGTTTAAGATCACGTCTACCTGTAGTCCATGTCCTGTCGATCGTGACGATACTGCCCCTTTAAGTATCTAGTTTAAGATTACGTCTACCTGTAGTCCATGTCCTGTTGATCGTGACGATATTGCCCCGTTAAGCATCTACATTTAGTTTAAGATCACGTCTACCTGTAGTCCATGTCCTGTTGATCGTGACAATACTGCCCCTTTAAGCATCTAGTTTAAGATCACGTCTACCTGTAGTCCATGTCCTGTTGATCGTGACGATACTGCCCCTTTAAGCATCTACATTTAGTTTAAGATCACGTCTACCTGTAGTCCATGTCCTGTCGATCGTGACGATACTGCCCCGTTAAGCATCTACATTTAGTTTAAGATCACGTCTACCTGTAGTCCATGTCCTGTCGATCGTGACGATACTGCCCCGTTAAGCATCTACATTTAGTTTAAGATCACGTCTACCTGTAGTCCATGTCCTGTCGATCGTGACGATACTGCCCCGTTAAGCATCTACATTTAGTTTAAGATCACGTCTACCTGTAGTCCATGTCCTGTCGATCGTGACGATACTGCCCCTTTAAGCATCTAGTTTAAGATCACGTCTACCTGTAGTCCATGTCCTGTCGATCGTGACGATACTGCCCCTTTAAGTATCTAGTTTAAGATTACGTCTACCTGTTCAAGAACATCAGCCCCATGATGCCCTACAGAAGGCTGGACAGGGTAGCCATGATGCCCTACAGAAGGCTGGACAGGGTAGCCATGATGCCCTACAGAAGGCTGGACAGGGTAGCCATGATGTCCTACAGACGGCTGGACAGGGTAGCCATGATGCCCTACAGAAGGCTGGACAGGGTAGCCATGATGCCCTACAGAAGGCTGGACAGGGTAGCCATGATGCCCTACAGAAGGCTGGACAGGGTAGCCATGATGCCCTACAGAAGGCTGGACAGGGTAGCCATGATGCCCTACAGAAGGCTGGACAGGGTAGCCATGATGCCCTACAGAAGGCTGGACAGGGTAGCCATGATGCCCTACAGAAGGCTGGACAGGGTAGCCATGATGCCCTACAGAAGGCTGGACAGGGTAGCCATGATGCCCTACAGAAGGCTGGACAGGGTAGCCATGATGTCCTACAGACGGCTGGACAGGGTAGCCATGATGCCCTACAGAAGGCTGGACAGGGTAGCCATGATGCCCTACAGAAGGCTGGACAGGGTAGCCATGATGCCCTACAGAAGGCTGGACAGGGTAGCCATGATGCCCTACAGAAGGCTGGACAGGGTAGCCGAACTTGTTATCATGCGCGTTGTGCACATGCGTATTTATAGTACAATGCCATGGACTGGGTTATAGCAGGCTGACACACTTTATATAGGTAATAGACAACTGATTGTTTATTAATATTAGAAGCTGAATCCCCATCCCCCTCCCCTCCCCTCCCTTCTCCTCCCCTCCCCTCCCCTCCCCAGTCCCTGCTTTACCCCTCCCTATATGCCTGTATAGATATTATTACCTTGAAGCTCCCCCTCCCCAACTTCTCTTAGTGTTGAAGATCACCCGTTCTATCCTGAGATAGAATAATAAAACAAATTTAGCCACATGAATTGTACCTGTGCAGTTAGCACCACGAGTGAGGCAAGGACTGTATGCTAGAGTTTCTCTTAAATGCTTATTGCATCACTTTGTAGAACTTTATTTGACTTCCGATAAGATGTCATAGTCACTTTTGCTTCCCCTTCAACTATTCACTCAGTCATAGGTGGGACCAACCTACCATACTTTCCATTCCAAGTTCAAAGTTCAGTCTCTGAGTCTTGTGACATCAGCCCAATTGAGTCTGTTATACTCGTAAGTACTAACGGGATCTTAAAGTAGTAGTGTACAGGTGTTACAGTACAACCAGACTAGACGAGATTGATTCTGTCATGTATGGCAATATACAATCTGTAGATGACTGAGGGTTTCCTCTGAAGAGAAACACCTGTCAGCTACATGAATGTACATGTACATTATTTATCATAAATGAATAATGATAACCTGGCACACTCATTGTTGATAGCCTTAGGGGACACAAGTGTTTGTGCTCTGAAATCAATTACCGGTACTGTATGCAATTGTTAAGAAAATTATGATATACTGAAATATGCTGAAAATGCGCATTAATTGTAGTCATTGTATACTAAAGTTGCATTGTGTGTTCCTTAGGCGTCCAAGTAGTACTAACTCATCCAAACGTAATTTTAGGCAAGACCCGATCGACAGGACGGGTGGATAGATGAGACTGTGAGTGGGAGTTTTTTGGGACAGTTGGTGGCAAGAGACTGATGAGGTGTTTGTTATTGTTCGAAATTGACATTATTGTTTGCAGTATTATGTGTACAGATATTACTACAATAGTACACAATTGCAACTAAGTGTTCGATGAAAACGAACACAGGGGTTTCGGCTACATGTATATTGGTAATTATTGGGACACTGAGTTCTTTGTTTAGTATTTACGATATACTGAAATAAACTTAAAACTGTAATCATTGTACACACAGATTTCATTGTTTGTCCACAGACATTTTGTATGTGGATAAATGCAAATGATGTAACCAATCAAGTTAATGCTCTTCCATTAAATGTGTGCAACGATTCTCAAATGATTCAAACATACGAAAACAAAGAACATCGTATTGTAGAATCAACCCATATGTGTACAAACCCTGTAGCTTGCGCTATGTACAAACACTACGTCATCATGTAATCCATTTGTACAAACCTTGTAGCTTGCGCTATGTACAAACACTACGTCGTCACTTAATCATACCAACGTGTACAGTCCCTATGGAAAATTCCCTTTCTACAAAACCATCACCGACAAGAGTTGAATGACAACAAAACGTGCACTATTTTTATTGCTATCATGATAAAGGGTGAGAAAGGATGGTACCACATATTCTACCCATACATGTAGTTGGTAAATTCGAGCAATAACATTTCAAAGTTTATATTGACTACATCATAATCTTCGCAGATTAGACTAAAATGTTAATGAAATAATATTTGGGCCAATATCAATCCTTAAACTTTCTCAGCTCCCTGGGGAGTATACAGCCCTGAGCTACCTTAGCACATCGGAAGCTTTTTCAAGCACAATATCAACCTCTACCCTCACAGGTACCCATTTACATGTATACCCCTGGGTGAAGATGAGCACTGTACAGTGAAGTGTCTTGCTCAAGGACACAAGTACCATGGTCGCGGCCAGTATTCGAACCCACTTTCTGACGACTCAGCCATCAGAACACAAGTCTGATGCACTAGACCGCTCGGCCATAGCCCAAAGTCTTGGGTTTCTAGTCTCCTGTTTCAATATTGGTGTGGTGACATGCTTTTTTTTGCCAGCCAGTGAAATACATGATACATGTGTACGCAGTTATTGGAACCAGACCAAATTTCCCATGTACAAAAAATATGGCGGCTAAGAGAGCCCTCACAAATCGGGCAAACATTCATACATTGTGAAAAAGTTGTCTAAAACACAGCACCACAGAATTCAAATCACTTCATCAACTTTGGCTGCAATTGGACATCGTTTCAGAGCAAAAAAAAAGAAAACTAAAAATGTTGACGTGCAGGTCTGAGGTGACGCACGTGGAGACCAGAAACCAGAGACTTTTTTTTGGGGGGGGGAGGGGGGGGGGCGGCCTTAGGGAAGAGCATTTTTTCCTCAATTTGAACTCGAAATTATTTTTAGACAAAATTGTTGTAGCATTATTATTATTTTTGTGTTATTTAACACAAAGTTTCTGTCCAGAAATTATTTGAATAAAATTAGTACGCCTCATTTGTTCCATGAGCTTGCTGAGTCTCTAACCCATGGACATGACCAGCTTCCAACCTTGTACACCTCGATTTACTTTTGACCAATCACACTGTCGGTTCAATAAAAAACAAAACAAGTCTTTCAGACTCTCAGGGCTTTCAGGAGGCTATTCCTCTTAAGCTACAGAATGTGGTAAATTGTAGATAAACATTTAATTTACTGTCTTTCAGTCAAAAAGTCAGTATCCCTGACAATGGGTCTAGTTCTTGGTCCAGGTTCCATTGGGGTAGGGGGGGATGAGACGGGTGTGAGTAGGGGCTTGTGTTGGGTTACCATTGTGTTTTTTGCTGGCAGTGTATGTAGCTGTGATAATCTTGGATTGACTGCAAGTCTTTGCTATGTCCAACATAATGATGCAGTACTGATAATACACACACTGTACAAACATTGTACACCAGCACAGAGAAAGGAAAATACTTGTTTACACAGTTTTAAATAGTCCAGCACAGTCCAGTACAGCATTATAAATACTACAACCATGTGTCAATCACAAATCTGTTGCCATTGTTCACTGGTTTTCTTGTGTAAACTACCATCTAGTGAGTTTCTCTTTGCACCTCATTAATCCTAACAACAAAGTTGACATTATCCAGGGTGACAGGTGTTTAGTTACCTGAGTTAATTGGCGCGCATACATGTACATCCCATTTGCTGGGGGAGTTTGCTTGGAACTGTAATTACGCTAAGGCAATGAGGCATGAGATTGCATGATGCCCAGGTCTATGAGCTGGGAGAGTTGAGAAACATGATGTATGCGTAATTAGTAAGCTGGTGAGGTACACAACTCCATGTAATAATAAAGGGGCCGGAGGGGATGCGGGGGAGGGGGGGAGAGTAATCCAAGATACAGATTGAATGCAGTCTTTGAAATCCTGAACAAATTTCTGTCCGAAATTATATACTGTTTCTCATAATAATTTTCCAAAATTTAAATGGCTCATTGCAGTGAACGATTTCGATATATCACCAAGCAAAGTGCTAATCAAAATTCACAATTTGCTAATCAAAATTCAAGATTTGCGAATCAAAATTCACAATTTGCTTATATCAAAATTCACAATTTGCTAATCAAAATTCACGATTTGCTAATCAAAATTCAAGATTTGCTAATCAAAATTCACGATTTGCTAATCAAAATTCAAGAATCACTGTTCAAAATGAGCATTAAAGAGCCAGTATCGTCACGATCAGAGCAGACTTTCAACAGGGCATGAAATCAATGTCCTAGGTTAAGATGAACACAGTGACTGAAAATTACTGACTCATTTAATGCAGCGGCAACGGTAATATGACCTTATCATATGGGAAATTATTTTCAGTCACTGAGTTAATCTAAAACAAGCACTCCGATTCCATGTCCTGTTGATCGTGACAATACTGCCCCTTTAAATACACACAATAACTGTTTCTGCCATGTAAACTGTTAATGTAGTGTTGAGTTTTCCCTTTGAAAATATATTTGAATACAAAAAAAAAATAACAGAAAACATAAACCACATATACATGTATAAAATGGAGAAGCTTTTAGCATACCTGTACATGGGGCCGATTTCATAAAGAGCTAAGATTGATCTTAACTGTGTATCAATCTTAATTGCTTAGCAATGTGTGATGCCACAATACAAATCACTATGGTAATACTAACAACTCATCTTAAGATGAATCTTAGTGATTTGTGAAATCGAGCCCAGGTCCCAGAGTTTTGATAAAAGCATTTGTCTGCTTTTTGTGGCAGTTTTCCTCAGTGATTTATAAGTATTTTCAGCAAACCCATGGATAAAAATAGTTTTTTCCATGACAGCTGTCCATGATCTACATGTAAATGGAAACCTTGACTCTAAACTGGCAACTTGTATCTGGATAATCAACATATGCATGACATAAAACACAATAAAGGGGGCCACTTTCCTACTGTCACATTAGCAGTTTTTCTTATGGTTGTAAAAAAAAAATTTAATATCTGAAACCACCCAAAAAGAAATTCAACATTTGAATAGAGATGCATGCTTATCCTAAAGATAATTTGAGTTGATTATTACTATTATTTTTTTAATTACCCTAAAATTTCCATCAACAAATGGACGAAAAAGTGAGGTAACTTTTTCCGTCCAATTTTTATGGAAATTTGAGGGTGAAAAAATTTATAATTTTTTTTAAAAATACAATAAATGAACTCAAATTAGTTCTAGTATAAGCCTGCATGTCCATTCACATGTTGAAACACTTTTTGGTCGGTTACAGGTACTTAAAAATAAATAACAACCATTGGAAAAACTGCTAACGTGACGGATGCAAAGTGGCCCCCTTGTGTTTTATGTCATATGTAAGTCTCAGCCTATGGCAAGGTTAAATGGACTAACACCTGTACTGTTAGGCAACTGCAATATGTACAGCCTGTCAACAACTAATATCTTTGTTGCTAGAACAAACAGATCTCTCCCCAACAGGTGATGTAAACAATATCAACTTAACACCTGCAGTAATTACAGGCCCCCAGGGATTCCTTAGTAATAGACTTGCAGAAGTCTTGTTGCAACTATTTTCTCCAAGTACAGTGTACATGTGTATCTTATTAAGATTCGTAACGGTGCATGTGCCTTTGGGAAAAACTGACTAAACAAATTTAAATTGAATTTTTCCTGTGCCAAGCAAGTGGCTGCTCATTGTCAGATTTGACCTTCTGAGTGAGGTCATAGAATACAAATCCATGTCTATCATATCAGTTTGTATGCTGTATTTTCTATTGTAATGTACATACATGTACATGTACGCTGTAATAAGAAGATTGTATCACAGAACCTGCTGCTATATAGGATTTCTAGCCAGCCAATCGTCATCGGGCAAACTCGGTGGTAGAGAGGTTAAGACATCTGCACTAGTAAGCAGGAGGTCGTGGGTTTGAATCCCACCCGAGTCACCTGTGAAGTTTTCTCCACAGACACTCAGAAAGCACTGAGTATACAGTGCTATACACACATCGGTTTAGGGCAAAAATTAAATCAATTGTTTATCACCCGACGCAAGAATTTCATCGACCTATAGATTCAGTAATTAAAAAAAAACAAGTTCATGCAAAGCTGATGACTGTATCAATCTTCAATAGAAAATAATATTGGCTGAGGTGCTTTCACTTTTAAGAAAAGTTTAATAATTTCCAGTCAACTGTATTTCCTCATGTTTAATTTCCACGTTATACACTTCATGAATACAAACAATTTTAATTCATTTTCACAATTTTCTCATGAACGAAACAAATTATTAAGCTAAAGTTTTCACACAGGTTGGTCATTCACATGCAGTGTTCAGATTAAGTTGTACAACTACAAGTAGATTCAAAAAGAGTAAGCACACTTGTTAATGAAATTTCAGTAAAATCAGTTTTACAGTGCAAACTTATTACATGTACATCTTGTTCAAGATAAGGAATTTTTTATCTAAATAATACATACTTGTATGATCATGATGTCTTCTATTTATTTTTATATCAACAAATAAACAAAGGGAAAACTGACTGCATAAATACAAACAAATGTGGAATGAAATAAAATAAAAATTACTGATACAGATCTCAGCCAATCCTTTGGCAGAAAGATAACTTTTGAGAATTCCTCATTTCAATAAAAATCCATCTGGGTGGTTTAACCACAATTTTTCCCCCCTAAAAGCAAGGCTATCACTCATGACCCTTGGTGAATGACACTGCCTGTTTATATGCAGTACCAAGCAAGCGTTCATTATGAGGGTCAATGAACCATCTCATGTAAGGTACGGCTGTATGTGTCTTGGGATTTTCTGTATGATTTGGGGTCATGACCTCTGTGATGAACGCTATAGTGCATGTGAGGGGGGCCAATGATCGGAGTTTGCTCAGAAATTTTCCTGTAAACTGTTTCCCCAGACGATGTTCTGAAATGGGTCGACGCACGGTTCAGTAATGCGCTTTACAATGGATGCATGCTGAAATGTGAAAACAACGACGTCTTGCACCTAGACTACCCCATTAAAAGTAGTGTAATAAGTTAACTGCTCCGGAGGATGAATTGCATGGTACCAGTCTTTTGGTGGAATGAGGGCAAAGAGTGGCCTACTTTTATTCCAGTGATCGAGGATGGAGAATTGCCAAGTGTTTTTTTTGCCAGAGCATGTCTATGAGCAGCCACAGTGAGATCTCTGATTCCAAACAAAGTAAATCATGTATAGAAATGACCCCTCCCTTTAAAAGGAAGGTACAACCATAGAGCAAGGACTGGTATTCACCATTTTTTTATTATCAAATCAATCAATTGTGACTGGCTCTGGCAAAACCCTAAACTGGGACCCAATTTTCAAAAGTGACCTCCCAAATTTATCGTGAAAATTAACAATGTTCCCAACAACATTTCAGGATCTTTCTTCTTCCATCAGAATCTAGAGAAAATGCTCTATATGGTGACATGAAAACTGGTCCCTCAAACTGGTCCCTGGGGTCAGTTTTTGACCTTTTCATGGCTGTAAAACGCATTATGGTAAATGCCAGAAGTTTCGGGTTTTGCCAGAGTGGGTCACAATTATTAATCTAAAAACTTACATGTAGGTACTTGGTGGGAAGATGGTACACAGTCATATAACACACTGAGAAATACATGTAATCTTGTCTTAAATTCTTGCAACTTAATAATAATAATAATAATAATAATAGGTAAAACTTGTAGCTTTGCGTGGTGAGGATGATAAGTAAGACTAATTGCGGTGACACCATGTGGAATCTCAATTGAGTAGTAATTAGTTCTGAAAAGAACTGGAGGTACCTCCAGTTCTTTTCAGAACTAATTACTACTTAATTGAGATTCCACATGGTGTCACTGCAATTAGTCTTACTAATAATAATAATGTGGACTTATATAGTGCACGTATCCACCATACTGGTGCTCAAGGCGCATTATATTATTACCCCTGCTCATCAGGCTCATAAATCATTCCTGAAACCATCTCAGCTCCCTGGGGAGTATACAGCTCAATTGCTGCCATTTCGGCGCATATAGGGCTAATCAAACACAACAACCAACTCTGCCCTCACAGGTACCCATTTACCCCTGGGTGGAGAGAAGCAATTATGGTAAAGTGTCTTTTTTTCCTTCTTTTTTTTATGCAAGTTCGCCCCAAACAAGGCTAAAAGCCACTCTTGGTAAGGGGCTACAAGAAGAAAACATAGAAGATGAAAATAGCTCAGGGGGATTGAAGGTAGGAATTGATATTCCTCTTAAAACTGTCTAGATTGTAGGATGGAGGGAAACATGCACCAGGCAAGGAGTTCCAAAGAGATGCAGTACGTGGAAAAAAGATGATTTTTGGAATAGCTCTTTGTTCTACATCTCGGCAAAGCTAGAGTGTATGGGCTCAAGGACACAAGCACCATGGTCGCGGTTGGGATTCGAACCCACATTCTGACGACTCAGCCATCAGAACACAAATCCGACGCACTAAACTGCTCGACCATGGTACTCCTTAAAGAGGGAAAAAGGGAATTTGTATGATGTGTGCTGGCTTTATCGTCAGTCTTATTCTATTACATGTACCTTGGCCTATTTATGGATAAGCCCTTTTTGCTAGTCTAAAATCCTCAGGACTAATGGACAGGTAGAGGCAGGTCTCCCAGGAGGACTGGTAGTATCTGTTCTCAATAAATCTTCAATATTAATGTCAATATTTTGTGCACACCTGAGCAAATTGAGAAAGTTATGACCCAGTTTTGGTCATAAATCGTAGACAATATTGTAAATTGTTTTTGAATAAGGGCCCCACCTCGGGTAATAATTTTGGGAAGATTATTGTAATTTATAACCTTTTGGGAGCTTCATAACACTTTATAAATCTTGGGGGTGGGATAGTACTGGAAATGGGAACATAATAATAAGATTTATATTGCATTTTTCCAAGGGCAGATTATGCAAAAACTGAGTTAGTTTCTGAATCTCTTGAATGAATTCATACAATTTGGTAATTATAATTGGACTAACAGGTGAGCAGCAAGAATAAAAGTAAATCAAAAATCAAAACTTGGCTTAGTGAAAGGGAAGATATAATATACTGAACAGCAAAAGAAACGCAAGTCCGAGGACAGCAAAAGAAACGCAAGTCCGAGGTCTTGTCAAGTTTTCAAACAGAAGACAAACCATTTTGATTCTAATCACTCATTTAATGAAAAATGCTTTCAATTGTGAGCTGAAAGTGACTGTTGAAATTGCATTGCAAGATTTTCACATTCAACAGTCACTTTCAGCTCACAAATTGAAAGCATTTTTCATTAAATGAGTGATTAGAATCAAAATGGTTTGTCTTCTGTTTGAAAACTTGACAAGACCTCGGACTTGCGTTTCTTTTGCTGTCCTCGGACTTGCGTTTCTTTTGCTGTTCAGTATATTTGTATTAATACAAAATTAAATAACTTTCTTGACATAAAGTTCAAGTACTAGATTTTTTTCCTTGTACTAGATATAGATATTTATTTATTCAGCCAATGATAAAAAATATACAATGGAAATCGAGCGAACACAAGAGCTCTAAAATTTTACAAAAATAAATATTGTGTACAAAAGTATACAAATAAAACTATACAAATATACATATAAGGCAATAAAATTCAATTAATTGCAAATATAAAATATAAAATTCAACGGGAATGGTGCACATTAAAAACCTTTACGGCAGAAGGATAAAAACTATCAATAAATCTCTTAGAGCCCCTAAAATTTTGAAATCTTTTGTCAACAAATTTTTGTCAACAAAACAATGTACATGTAATAAAGCTGCAACTGTCAGTGATTAAGAAAAAGTCAGAAATCTATAAGCGTACTTATAGATTTAGCTTTGCTTACCAATTCCTTTTAAATACTGAACAATTTAAATTTTAAGTAGTATGCTTCCTAGTACAAATTTCTTCTTTGTGATTTGACAGAGTTCCCTAAAAACCATTTGCCGTTTAAGTTGTGATCAAATAACCTGTCTGAACTGCTTCCTTTTTTTGAGGAAAAATGTGTAATTTTGGTCAAGAACAAAATACCCTGCAGGATCTCAAATTTGGTGTTGGATCAGGTATTGAAAGCACATTTCACAATTTCCTGTGAATAAAATATGAGTATGTAGTTGATCTGAAACTCACAGGTCAATTTTGTTTTCATAATGCAAACTGTTTAATGCAAAATTAAAAGTTGGACATAATTTTAAACTATAGCCTTTTAAATCAAGTTTACCCTTTTTAGTTAAATGTCTGTAAATGCATCCAAACCTTATAAGAATCGCGATGTCTAAAAACCAACCTGGGAAAGTTTCAGCTTATTTCATTGTGTCGTTAATCAGAAAATAATGTTTAAGAACAAAAATTCATTTGTGAAAAAGTTTGATTGATTCTACCTCAGACAGAAATATCTTTCAAGGGATATTTGATACCATCATCAACCGTACGTCAATGAAAGTTTCAAGTAAATCCCTTTTCAATTACATCAGGTCTGTGATTTCTCAGGATTGTTCCTGATTTCAGGATTTTTACAGATCTCCCTTTGCCTCAAAATGTTCTTGAAAGAAGAGAAGTAGCCACCAAGGAAAGAAAGAAGTAGCCTGTATTGTGTCCAAACTTCTATTTTCTTGTTTGTGGGGATGTGGAGAGTCTGTAAATCCTCCAAAATTAAACATCCAGGAGGTTCAAGGGGCTTTGTCCTCCAGACCTAAGCGAGACCCAGTTCCTGTTACACATTTTTCAGGATTTTTTTTTTACTTTTGTCAAATGACATCCCTGTAGTGTTATAGTGTACATATATTTTTCATGAATACCAATCCAGTGTTGTATAATGTAAAAATTGCAAAATTATCAAATTATTCAAAACTTAAGTAAGACTAATTGCGGTGACACCATGTGAAATTCTCAATTGAGCAGTAATTAGTTATGAAAAGAACTGGAGGTACAACTCGACGTTTCGATCAGTGTGCTCTGATTGTCCTCAGGAGAAACTTACTTGGTGTTATTGTTAAGCTGATGAAAGAATCAATCTTCCCCAGAAATAGTTTTGTCGGAGGTGCTGACATTTTAAACACAACCTTTTAAATGCGAATAAGAGGAGTTTATTTTTGGTAAAAATTTCCTGTACATCGGTATCAAGAAGCTGAATATCCTTCTTAGGTTTAACCAGGAAATCAATGATGATGACACTGTACGTGATCCTCGCTGACAGCTGTGACCGAGGTCAAAAGGCCACAGGAAACAGTCCCAGCATGCACTTTGCCCCTTCGGCACTACAAGTATAACCACACCATCAATTATCCCATTTTTGAGCCATGGGACATCTTGTAGTTTTGGTTTTTTTTGCCAGGAATAAATCTAGACAAGTAAGATTTATAGCTTTGCATGGTGGATAAGTAAAGACTGTTTGCGGTGACACCATGTGAAAAAAATCTTTTGAGTCGTAATTAGTTCTGAAAAGAACTGGGGGTTACAACTCGATGTTTCAATCAGTATGCTCTGATCATCTTCAGTCTAGACAGAAAATAATTTCTATACAAAGAAGCTTCTTCAACTCACATGAGTAAAAAGATTTGTAAAATGATTGTCCATGGACTGTCAAAAAGGGTCTTTTCAAAATTAACAAATTGATGGAAATACTTCTCTACAAAGTTCATTTTGTATAAACTTGATACAATACAATACAATACAATGAAGGCATTTATATAGCGCTCTTACACAAACGGTATCACAGCGCTTTACAGTGAGATGCAAGTACAATTTAAAAATACACAGTGCCTAAAATAAATGAGTCTTGAGAGATGTTTTAAATTGACTCAATGAAGAAGCATGACGGATACCAGATGGTAGTTCATTCCAAATGCTGGGTGCAGCAGTATAGAAACCCTTGTTAGCCGCAGTTAAATGTGTAGTTGGCTTTTTGAAGATCCGGGAATCAGAATTTGAACGGAGTCCACAATTTAAAGAGTTATATTAATGTCTGAACTTTTGTTGGTTGGGAGAATCATTTCAAATTTTATGTTGTGTCTGTCGGTTCTTTTTGTATCTAGGCCTACATTTATTTAAGTGTTAACTAGATTACGTACAACATCTGCATGAGTTACACACAGAGTAGCTTCCTCTGTCTTCAAATGTCAAATTCCATGATCATTTTTTTTTGTTAAAATCATCGTGGAGTAAATCAATGGATGATATGGATTTTGTAATTTGTCTTGTCTGGTAAAACAACCTTTTTGTTTCAGTAGGCGTACAGGTTTGCTGTTTTAATCATCCTTTCTAAAACACACTTTTAAAGGGACAATATCATCACGATCAGAGCATACTTTCGACAGGGTGGTGAAACGGTATCCTACATGTAATTCATTTAGAAGTAGGACACCGATTCCATGCCCTGTCGAAAGCCTGCTCTGATAGTGATAGTACCCTTTCAACCCATATCTGCCTAACCATGTAAACACACAAAAGACTGTATGTGCCTAAGCCCCTGCACAGAGATACATTGTTTTTGCACACAATCAGAAAGATTCCTTATTTAGAGAATATTACAATCACTGACACATTATATACTGATGGAAAGAGGAGAACATGCACTTTATTATGATGTCAGACTTGTCTAATTTCATATCTATAATCATGAAATGCAGTCATCGGAAAAACGTAGTAAATTGGAATTGGACAAAAACACGGTACGGAAAATCACGTAGGTCGGCGTTTATAGCGTTTTACATATCTACGGGTATTCACGTAGATCGGCGGATATGGGTTAACATGGTACTAATTGGGAGTGTTATCAAGAAATCAAGAACTCCTACCAGTAGTGCCAAGGGCCAATTTCATAGACTTGCTTAAGCAGATGTAGGTGCTAAGCAAAAATAAGCATTAACCCTAACTCCCTAGGCCCATTTGCTTACACATAACCCGAATCCTCCCTAACTCCCTAGGCCCATTTGCTTACACATAACCTGAATCCTTCCTAACTCTCTAGGCCCATTTGCTTACACATAACCTGAATCCTTCCTAACTCCCTAGGCCCATTTGCTTACACGTAACCTGAATCCTCCAAAATCCTTCAGTAGTAAAGCAAGCACATGACATATATGCACACATGTGTTTCTAATCTGTGATACATGTACATGGCTAGGGACCCTCCCTGCATGCATGGAGCAATAAACAGTGTACACTGACCCAAGCACAGACCTTGCAATCACTACAACAAACATGGATGTACATGTACCATGGAAAGGCAAGTATGCCTAATAACCTCAATCTTCCAAAATCCTTCACTTTAGCAAAGAGCATGTAGCATGTAACCTCAATCCTTCAAAATCCTTCACTTTGGCAAAGAGGATTTTGGAGGATTTGGAAGGTTAGGGTTAAACAGACAGCCAAAGTGTACACACTTTGTATGAAAGTTTGGCTGGTAGCCAACAAAAACCAACTTTGGGTTTGGGGAATGTACACCGTCATCATCAAATGTCAAAAAATACCTTCAACGGTATTGGTTTCCCAGAAAGAAATTAGACCGGCTCTAATGAAGAAACAGTTGAGTCCGTTTACATGACAGCATTGTGGGTGGTCCTAAGATATTGCCAGCGATAAGATAAATCATATTGAATGGGAACGTGTCTGTACTGGAGTACAGAGATGAATGTACCCTTACTTCACTGAAAAATACATAATGTATCCACCCACCTTGATATGTATGCACACCAATAAAAAATGACAGAAAAATAGAGAAACTAACAAATTTAGATTTTTACTGTTGCCTGTGATTGGGCTATTCCCACCAGTCTTCTCTGTCTTAATTTTGTCCTCTTTGTTTCTCCTGATTATCCAGAAGATGCAGAAGCTGATAGTGAAATGGTGGAAACCACGGAAACGCATCACAGAGTGGCCAGAGCAGTGACCTCACGACCTGAAAGGAAATGGCCCTACGGTGTCATCCCTTACATCATAGATGGAAACTTTACAGGTAACAGGGAAACAAATTAAATAAAAATAAAAACCAAATAATTTTGCATTTAAAGGGACGATGAAATACCAGATCATCAAATTAACAAAAAAAAATCACGAAACTAACTTGGCTAAAAGTTGGTTCCAGTCATCTTGAGGAATAATTTCATCTGAAGTGCTTTCCATCTTCTAAGAAAAATCAGGAATGGTTATAAATGTTGAATTTAATGAAAGCAACAGTCCAGCAATCTTTTGCCAAATCATACACTTATTAAAAACATCTAAAATACATCTAAAAACATTTCTTTTACAGTGATAATTAGTTTTATTATGTATTTCCAGAAAACTATAGTGTTGAAAGAAATGTTAATGATGAATCACCCATATACTTTTTTTCTGACAATTTCTCAAAAAACATAAATGATCCCAGTTTGTCATTCTACGAGTACGATTTGGAAAATTATTTCCCAAATTAATTTTCAACTTCGAGAGACACAAATTCCACTTAAGAATCATTGAGAAAAATGTATTTTCAAAGTTTAAAGATTCACTTGGTGATACTGAAAAGCTAGTTATTTCCATTTAAACCATGCACAGCCTCGAGCCTTACTTATAATATACATGTATGTATATAATTTCATTATTTTATTCTGAATAATCCTAGCTTGCTTGTGACTTTGATTTCATCGGCAGGTTCCCAGCGTGCGATGTTCAAACAAGCCATGAGACACTGGGAGAACTACACTTGTGTTACATTCGTAGAACGAGATGAACATCAGCACAGGAACTACATTGTCTTCACCTACAGGTCCTGCGGGTGAGCAAAGACCTTATCAGCTGTGTGGGTGTAAAAGAAATCCAACACCCACTAGTCTCTCTAATTCATCCCCTCCCTTTCTTCCTGCAAACAAAATTAAAAACAGGAGCTGCATAACAGGATTTCATAGAAGGGAGACAGAGAAAGTGAGAGGAGTCTAATTTACTGTGGGGCCACCTGGGAGAACAGTTTTTTCGTGGGGGTTGAGAAGGGGATAGCAAGGTCCTACTCCTCCCCCCATCTGTTTGCAACTGACCCGTATCCGTAGGCCTGATAACTTCCTTTCCCATTGTCCTACCCAATATGACCTTACTAGACTCATCAATTAGGAACTATGCTTTAAGATGCATCAGTCATTCACTACTAGTGCTGGAGGGGTTATTGTCACCCAGGGTATTCCCAATGGTACCCAGGCAATCATTAAAGTCATTCACTACTAGTTCTGAAGAGGTCGTTGTCACCCAGGGTATTCCCAATGGTACCCAGGCAATCATTAAAGTCCTGGAACATACACATTATAGGATTGAGATTGCTTGGGTACCATTGGGGATCGAGTACCCTAGATGACAACGACCCCTTCAGCGATACTAACCATGGCCTTATTTTACTTTATTAATCTCCTCAATAGTAAGCTGTAAACATTGGTGAATTCAGTTGGGAAAAGGGGGGGGGCATGCACCCCCTTTTGTGAGAATTTAGGCCAGTTAAATTTTTCACTGACAGCACAACACTCATCACACCAACAAGTTCAAAATCAGTCGGCCATGGGGTCTTCAGCTACACTGGTCCCAGACTATGGAACAACCTCCCCACACAAATCCACCAATCCACTTCAATCTCAACCTTCAAGAAACTGCTCAAGACTGAATTGTTCAGATCTGTTTCGAGTTTTCTCTTTACTTTGTACAGCGCCTTGATCTAGTCGCTAGGATATGTGCGCTTTATAAGAATCGTGTATTATTATTATTTAAGTAAAATTTTGTAAATATGCATTCTTACTGTATAATAATCAAGATCATGTAGACAAACCAACCTGTGAAAGCTTTTATTTGTGTCGTTAACAAAACAAAAGTGAAAATACATTGAGATTGTTCGTGTTCATAAATCATAAAATTTCAACATAGGATTTCTGGCTTTTCGCAGTTCCGATGACAGAAATTTGGAAATTATTTTTTTGTGGTTCAAACTGCCACGCGAAAGCGATTGCGAAGTGAATTTTACGTCATCAAATTTGCGTTGAAATGTGTTCAACTTTTGTGAATCTTCGCCGCGAATATTTGCTGTGAACCATTATTTCTGGTTTATTTCACATCAAATTAAGTATATGGCCCAAAGGCCAAAAGCGCTTCAATGTACAAAGGAGTTAAAACATTACATTAAAATTCACACCAAATTATATAAAAACACACAGTTAAAAAATACTAAAAATACTAAAAATAAATATACAAATTGCACAAGTTAACAAGGGGTAAAAAAAAAAAAAAATTAAAACAACTAAGAGGTTCCAACATTGGCATTGAGGAGTCTAGTTATGGCGGGTACTGTATGGTGGAATTTCTATATCTCTCAGTATTGTAAAAAGGAATAGTTAAGGAGGCTTGAGCATTGGATCTAAGAACTCTTGTGCAGTTTTTGACCATTGTCGACGTCTCGAATTTCACTTCGCATTCACTATCGCATGAAGTATGAATTGGCCATAACTGTGTCTTGTTATTGTGTACCCCTCATTTCCCAGATGCTGTTCCTTTGTTGGAATGAGGGCAGAGGGGGCTCAGGCCATTTCCATCGGCAAAAACTGCGACAAGTTTGGTGTGGTGGTCCATGAGTTAGGCCACGTTGTTGGGTTTTGGCACGAACATACAAGACCAGACAGAGACTCTCATGTGACCATTGTCAAGGAGAACATCTTACCAGGTATGATTTCAGAATCTTTGACATTATGTGGGTATCTTATTGCGATCATAATGACATGCCCTTTGATGTGTACTGTAAGCGAACGCGCAGACTTTCTATTTTTACTCTGGGAAGGGTCAAGATCTTGCAAAATCAAATGTCAGTAACAATGTAGTTTTGTAAGTAACAAGCATGTAGTTTATAGAATATCAATAAAATAACCCCCCCCCCCCCCCCAAAAAAAAGGGAAAAAAAGAGGGGCTTTATAACTACATGTATGCTATTGTTCAGCTGTTGCTTATCATTGCCTAAAAATTAGTACAATTACTACTTATGAATGTTATTGAAATTTTTGTCAGATGTTTTCCTTTGACAATAATTCACCTTTTAATTCACCAATAATTCATCAATTTGATGAGAATAGGGACACAAAAATAACGATAGGCCGTTAATGTTTAGTAACTTCTGTGTGTAATCAAACTTTTTTTTCCTTCAGTTGATTTGTTATTTGGGAGTAAATTGCTCAAATTTCTGAGTAGCTTAATTGAAAACCTAGTCCTTCTTACATTGGTTTATACTGAAAAATAATCGTGTTTGTTTAATCCCTCACCTCCCAACCCAAACCCTGAATAAATTGAAATAAGTTGTCAATTACGTAGAGTTGAGCAACAAATAACCTTTTGAATATCTGGAATTTGTTCATATCCAGCCACTTAACGGTGATGCCTCGTTAACTTACATGTAGTTACCACATTCTCTATGGTTACCACATGACCTCCTCCCATTATCCATTAGAGGGTTAATCAAGTGTATGATATGCCTTCGAGGTCTTGAGACTTCCCTAGGAACAGGTGGGAGCAGCTTGCTAGATAAACTCAGCCGTTCTTGATGTGAGCACTGTCTTTGATGGGAATCTTTTTAGAAATTCTGAAGATAAAAGTATTTTCAATGTATCGGAAACCATTTTGAAAATGGTTGATTTTAATTTGAAATGTGCTTAGTGTAAAGCTGATGATGGCTTTAAAGGGGCAGTGTCGTCACGATCAGAGCAGACTTTCAACAGGGCATGGAATCGATATCCTACATGTAGTTTAAGATGAACACAGCGACTGGAAATTACTAGCTTATTTATGCAGCAGCAACGGTAATATGACCTTATCATGTGGGGAATTATTTTCAATCACTGAGTTAATCTAAAACAAGCACTCTGATTCCATGCCCTGTTGATCAAGATGATACTGCCCCTTTAATCTTCCCTTCCTGTAAGTGAAGTAACGTCCAGATGAAATTATTTTTTGAGGTGCAGTCATTTTTAAGAAAGGTGAAGTAACGTCCAGTTTGTATTTAAGAAAGGTGAAGTAACGTCCAGTTTGTATTTAAGAAAGGTGAAGTAACATCCAGTTTGTATTTAAGAAAGGTGAAGTAACGTCCAGTTTGTATTTAGAAAAGAGTACCTTTTTCCACATTAGACTGAATACGCACAAACTACTTAACAATACAATGTAATGAGCTGAAACTTTCACAGGTTGGATGTTTAGAGAGTAAGCATACTTGTAGATGCAGTTTTGGCCAACATTACCAATGTTGTACCTTCCTTTTAATTGTATATCTTGATTCAAAGAGAGTAAGCATAACATCAGTTTGCCAACATTTAAGAAAGGTGAAGTACCTTCCTTCAATGTATATCTAAGATTCAAAGAGAGTAAGCATAACATAGAAGCAGTCTGTATTAAGAAATGGTCGTACCTTCCTTCAATGTATATCTTGATTTAAAGAAAGGTAAGTATACATCCAGTTTGTATTAAGAAATGTTGTACCTTCCCTTCAATGTATATCTTGATTCAAAGAGAGTAAGCATAGACTCATAGAAGCAGTTTGGCCAACATTACCAATGTTGTACCTTCCCTTCAATGTATATCTTGATTCAAAGAGAGTAAGCATACTTGTAGATGCAGTTTGGCCAACATTAACAATGTTGTACCTTCCCTTCAATGTATATCTTGATTCAAAGAGAGTAGGTATACTCATGGAAGCAGTTTTGACAAAATTACCAATGTCGTACCTTCCCTTTAATGTATATCTTGATTCAAAGAGAGTAAGCATACTCATAGAAGCAGTTTTGCTAACATTTATCTTCCCATTAATTGTATATTCCATAGAGGATAGCATAATTATATTCAGTGCAAGGCAATTTCCAAGAGGGTTGTTCCTCTATCAAGAGGCAGTTGAACTTGAAGAAACTCTTGGAAACGTGGGGAAAATGTTACTATCATTTACACCTCTTCAGTGCACGGCACTGGTTTTTAAGAGGACCTGACTGTCTCTAACTGAAGGGCCTTCCCTCTCTGAAGAGGTTTTGATGTGGAAGGAAAATCTCCTGAGAATTTAATTAAAAAAACCTTTATGAAAAGGCTGATGGTTTGGGTACAGACTGATATGCAGTCTAAAGTCCTTCTTAAAACCCATCACAGCCCTTATCTTATTGTACGGAAATTCACTCCATAATTCCATTTTGTTTTTCCCAATATTTGATACATTGTGCAATTTGGAAATTTGTTCCATGTCTGTCTTCTTTCTCATAAAATGTTCTGAAAGGGAAAGTAAATTATTGGTTATGCTTAGACAAATTTCTTCTACAAGTATAATTATACTCTTTGAATAAAGATAGGCCTATACATGTACGTATAGGCCTAACCTGTGAAAGATTCAGCTTATTACGTTAATGAGAAAACAATGAAAAAGCAGTCAGATTTGTTGTATTTATTCTTACTTGGAATTTAGGAAAAATTACTCTTTCCTAAATTGGTACTGGAAATTATTTCATTTTTCTTACGTGCAGGCCTGTGATTTCTCAGGATTTTTTCTGATTTCAGGATTTTTTTACAAATCTCCCTTTCAGCAAAATTTTCTTGAAAGAAGAGAAGTACATGTAGCCACCAGGGAAAAAAAAGAAGTAACCTGTATTGTGTCCAAACCTCTGTTTTTTGTGGGTATGTGGAGAGCCTGTAAAACCTCCAAAATTAAACATCCAGGAGGTTCAGGGGGTTTTGTTCTCTAGAATAAAGGGAGACCCAGGCCCGCAACCCATTTTTCAGGATTTTTTACTTTTGTCAAATCACACCCTGTACATGGCAGCACTTCAGACAAAATTATTTCTTAGTGTAGATTGATACAATCAATTAGCTTTACACCAAGTTAGTTTCACAAGTCACATTACAATTCAACCGTTCTGTTATGTCTGAATCACCCGATACTGTACCATTCCTTTAAGATTTGTTAAAATAATAACATTACATTATTTTATAATCTAAATTCAGTCAAATTGCCCCCTCTTTCCTCTCTGAAATTTCAGTCTCCTCTGAGTCACTTCACTTGTCTTGGACCTCATACATGTACTAACACCCCCACCCCCACATCCTAAAAAAAAACATATCAGAACCCCAGCACCCCTATCATATCCTTCAAGGTTTGGTCTACATGTTCAAGAAGCCTTTTTTGTAAAGCTTGCCGATTCACTGTCCTTGTGTCTATCTCTGTCCTCGACATGACTGGCCCCACCTTGTGACTCCTGATTCTTGATTCATAAATGGGTCACTAATAGCGGTAATCAATCTTAGCCTCTTGGGGTTTGGAGAGCTGTCCCCTCCTTAGCATTGTCAAGATGTTAATGCCAATCTGTCTCAAACTGAACAAGGAACCAGTTGTTGAACATTTGGAGACATGATCTCCGGATGTGCATTATTTCAAGATCACATATTAAGACAAAACATTTGACAGTCATTCATCATGAACTCCACTTAGGAACAGGGCTTAAAATGGTTCTTCCGGCATCGATTCTTATTAAACTTTGTGCCAAGTAGAGGCAACTTAAAGGGACAGTATCATCATGATTAGAGCAGACTTTCATAGGGCTGTGCCGGGTATCCGGATACCCGACCGAAACGGTCATTACCTGGTTCCATTTTTCGGTTCCAATTACCCGTAAACGACTTTTTAAAATTCGGACTTAACATTTGAGTGGTGCAAACAGAAATCTGTGACTCTTGAACAATGTACTTGTATAGACAATTATCTTTAAATTCAAGAGATTACACTCCAATAAAGAAAAGAGCGATAGTATGGTATCCTCTGTATTATAAAAGTCAATTTGTTACCATTTACAGTATTTGTACACCACCGGAGGCATGTTTTCAACAAAAATGAAAACGGGTATCCGGGTATCCGGTTCCAAAAATATCCGAAAACGCACAGCCCTAGACTTTCAACAGGGCATGGAATCAATGTCCTAGTTTGAGATTAACACAGTGACTGAAAATTACTGGCCCCTTTAATGCAGCAACAATGGTAATACATGTATGTGACCCGCTCTGTGAAAATGAGTCGAAAATTTGAAAAATTTAGATTTCTACAATATGTATGTATGTGGCTTTAATATTTTATTGATTGAATTGACGTCAATTTCAATCAGTAAAATATTAAAATCAGTGATTTTTTGTGAGTAGGTTGTTTCATTTCTGTCATTTGTTTTCCTTTCGAATGCTTGTTTTCCTAAGAATTCAATTGTGTTAATTGTGCAAATTATTGATTATTAAAAATGGCACATATCCATAATGCAATACGTCACACACCTCTAACATACCGCACATGTATACCAAATTAAAGCTGATGATGTACTCTTTCAAGCCACATAGAAATCTCAATTTTTCAAATTTATAACTTGTGACTCATTTTCACAGAGCGGGTCACATGTAGGGCTCCCCTCCATGCCTTGCCAGGTGTCATTTCTCTAATTAGTTTAGTTCAATTGAGTTCATTCATGTATTCATGTATGTCACCTTTGCATAATATGTTTATATATATATACATTTTTTATTTATTTTTTATTTTTTCCCCACTCTGGTCTGCAGTGAACCATTTGATTGGCCTATCAGATGACCTCTTTAGTCATTTACTGATGTGGCTATTGTTCACAGTTGCTTTTATATATAAAAAAAATAATAAAATAAAAAATTACATTTATGTTAGTCACTGAGTTAATTTAAAACTAGCATGCCGATTCCATGCCCTGTTGAACATGACGATACTGTTCTTTAAGTTAACAATGGGGTGATTCATCTACAGTGTAGGAAGATATCTTAACTTGGCTGTCACTGGCCTGTGTTGTGACATGTCGCTTAGCACTTTGCACAGTATTCCCACAGATACCCACTTAAGAATTGAATGTAAAATCTTGATACATTTTCATTATTTCCACGATAATGATAAAACGTAATAATATGAATACAGGATACTAACCTAGGATTCAGTTGTTAATTACCCTGAGGCGTCTAGTTAATTTAAAAAAAAAATTGCACCCTATACAAGCTTGCTGGGATTATAATAACTTGAATCATCACTAGCTTTGTCTTATTATTTCTCTGAAATCTTACTTCCTATCCAAGTGGATAATTTTCATGAGGTCATGCCGATGTGGCTTCTTTGTGGGAGTTCGTTATGATGTCTTGGAAATTGGCAGGCTATTTATCCGGTCATGCAAGTCAGAGGTGATAAGTTAAGTTATGGATTTAGGTCCTTGGATTATTGGTGAATCAGTTCTGTTCACATCGTAGCCCTCGTGTGTTGAATATGTGCGCATGTAACATTACTCGCACATACACTTCTAACAGTCAGTAATCCACAGATAAATTACATGCGTAATCGTTAAATGTAAAACTACATACCAATGTTTTATTGATCCAGCGATGTAATTTTAAAGGAAAACTAGCACTCTCAGAAGCTCATGTACAAACTTCCCTTTTCATATGCATGTACATGTACTGTAAATCTTTTTAAACTTGTACCACATTGGTATATTGTCTGTGTGTCCATACTTTATAAGAATCAAGAATGATGTACAGAAACCAACCAATGTCTGTAAATGCATCCATACTTTATAAGAATCAAGAGATATGTACAGAAACCAACCAATGTCTGTAAATGCATCCATACTTTATAAGAATCAAGAATGATGTACAGAAACCAACCAATGTCTGTAAATGCATCCATACTTCATAAGAATCAAGAGATACATGTATGTACAGAAACCAACCAATGTCTGTAAATGCATCCATACTTTATAAGAATCAAGAGATTTGTACAGAAACCAACCAATGTCTGTAAATGCATCCATACTTTATAAGAATCAAGAGATATGTACAGAAACCAACCAATGTCTGTAAATGCATCCATACTTTATAAGAATCAAGAGATATGTACAGAAACCAACCAATGTCTGTAAATGCATCCATACTTTATAAGAATCAAGAATGATGTACAGAAACCAACCAATGTCTGTAAATGCATCCATACTTCATAAGAATCAAGAGATACATGTATGTACAGAAACCAACCAATGTCTGTAAATGCATCCATACTTTATAAGAATCAAGAGATATGTACAGAAACCAACCAATGTCTGTAAATGCATCCATACTTTTTAAGAATCAAGAATGATGTACAGAAACCAACCAATGTCTGTAAATGCATCCATACTTCATAAGAATCAAGAGAGATGTACAGAAACCAACCAATGTCTGTAAATGCATCCATACTTTATAAGAATTAAGAGATATGTACAGAAACCAACCAATGTCTGTAAATGCATCCATACTTTATAAGAATCAAGAATGATGTACAGAAACCAACCAATGTCTGTAAATGCAGCCATAGTTTATAAGAATCAAGAGATATGTACAGAAACCAACCAATGTCTGTAAATGCATCCATACTTTATAAGAATCAAGAATGATGTACAGAAACCAACCAATGTCTGTAAATGCATCCATACTTTATAAGAATCAAGAGATATGTACAGAAACCAACCAATGTCTGTAAATGCATCCATACTTTATAAGAATCAAGAGATATGTACAGAAACCAACCAATGTCTGTAAATGCATCCATACTTTATAAGAATCAAGAGATATGTACAGAAACCAACCAATGTCTGTAAATGCATCCATACTTTATAAGAATCAAGAATGATGTACAGAAACCAACCAATGTCTGTAAATGCATCCATACTTTATAAGAATCAAGAGATATGTACAGAAACCAACCAATGTCTGTAAATGCATCCATACTTTATAAGAATCAAGAGAGATGTACAGAAACCAACCAATGTCTGTAAATGCATCCATACTTTATAAGAATCAAGAGATATGTACAGAAACCAACCAATGTCTGTAAATGCATCCATACTTTATAAGAATCAAGAATGATGTACAGAAACCAACCAATGTCTGTAAATTATGCATCCATACTTTATAAGAATCAAGAGATATGTACAGAAACCAACCAATGTCTGTAAATGCATCCATACTTTATAAGAATCAAGAGATATGTACAGAAACCAACCAATGTCTGTAAATGCATCCATACTTTATAAGAATCAAGAATGATGTACAGAAACCAACCAATGTCTGTAAATGCATCCATACTTTATAAGAATCAAGAGATATGTACAGAAACCAACCAATGTCTGTAAATGCATCCATACTTTATAAGAATCAAGAGATATGTACAGAAACCAACCAATGTCTGTAAATGCATCCATACTTTATAAGAATCAAGAGATATGTACAGAAACCAACCAATGTCTGTAAATGCATCCATACTTTATAAGAATCAAGAATGATGTACAGAAACCAACCTGTGAAAGTTTCAGCTCATTTCACTGTGTTTTTTACTAGAAAAAAAGTTAAAATGTATTACTATTAAGATTTGTTTGTATTCATTCCATTGTCGAATTACATCAAGTAACTGTTTAGATTATATTTCAGTACTTTTGTTATTCCTTTAATAAAATGGACATACACTGTAATAATAATAATCATAATAATAATAATGTGGACTTATATGGCGCACGTATCCACCAAACTGGTGCTCAAGGCGCATTACATGATTACCCCTGCTCGTCAGGCTCATAAATCATTCCTGAAACCATCTCAGGTCCCTGGGGAGTATACAGCTCAATTGCTGCCATTTCTGCGCATATGGGCTAATCAAACACAACAACCAACTCTGCCCTCACAGGTACCCATTTACCCCTGGGTGGAGAAAAGCAATTATGATAAAGTGTCTTGCTCAAGGACACAAGCACCCCGGTCGCGGCTGGGATTCGAACCCACATTCTGACGACTCACCCATCAGAACACAAATCTGATGCACTAAACCGCTCGACCATGGCACTCCGATGTGATACATGATACACAATTTCTTAGTGACTCAGCCATCAGAACACAAATCCGATGCACTAAACCGCTCTACCATGGCACTCCGATGTGATACATGATACACAATTTCTTAGTGACATGAATGACCATTGAGCTGTGAGTGAACCTCTTACATCCTGTTTTTACATTATATATTCATTGAGTATTAAGTGGTAACATTTTACACATGTTTTTACTTCACAGCCTGTTACATCAATCAGAAAAATTTGTTTTCCAAAATGAGAATCCTAATGGTTTACACCTGTTCCTTAATTTCTCAGTTAATGTTGCCACAGATGTGACAGTGATGTATCCCTTCGTGTATATACATATGATATCAATATTAAAGAGACAGTGTCTGTCACAATCAGAGCAGACTTTTAACAGAACATTGAATCTGTGTCCTACTCCTAGTTTAAGATGCAAACAAATTGACTGAAATACTGGTTCATTTATGCAGTATCAATGGTAATACATGTATGACCTTATCATGTGGGGTATTATTTTCAGTCACCGAGTTAACCCTAACCACCTACATGTAATTTGTAAAATATTTATCTGGCCTTGTCTCACACTTGTCTTGTCTTGTCTGATTTATTTGTCCTCTGTCCATGTTACGGTACCTTGGTTGTTGTTTGTCTGTACATGTAGGTTAGGGCACAAAAGCGTTTCGCTTAACCTTATTCCTAAGTAAGTGTTGTCATTAATTTGTTGCTTACTATTAAATCACTGTGTACATAAAAAAAAATAATAAAAAAATTTAAAAAAATGTATGTGTATGTATTCTGGCTAGGAACCTTCCTTAACCCAAACCCCCCATAGGTATTCTGGCTAGGAACCTTCCTGAACCCTAACTCCCCATAGGTATTCTGGCTAGGAACCTTCCTGAACCCTAACCCCCATAGGTATTCTGGCTAGGAACCTTCCTGAATCCTCCAAAATCCATCAGTGCATTTTTGGAACATGCCCTTATCTTTAAAATGCACCATGCATTTTCATTGATCTTTCATATTCAGCACTCATGGCCTGTACTTCTTGCCAGCTACATGTAGTAATTTTGCCCCGTTTGAAGAGGTGAAAGTACCAGTTTCCAACAGTGCTGAATTTTTCCCAAAAAGTGCCCCTTGGAGGATTTTGGAGGATATGGGGTGGTTAATCTAAAAGTAGCACTCCGATTCCATGCCCTGTTGATCGTGATGATATTGCCCCTTTAATAGTTCTTGCATCTGACATAGCATCTGACATAGCATCTGACATAGCATCTGACATAGCATCTGACATAGCATCTGACATAGCATCTGACATAGCATCTGACATAGCATCTGACATACATGTAGCATCTGACATACATTGTAGCATCTGACATAGCATCTGACATAGTCAGGAAAGAATGCCACTTCTTGTGGGATTTATGTGCTAATATAGTTTTTACTTGTATACAAATTATACAGCCTTCAAGGGTGGACCCAAACAATGATTTATCCATGAAAACTGTAGTTACTCAAGATGGTTGGACTAAACATTATCTTCCCCAAGAGAACAACCTTTTCTAAAAACAAACAAAAAGGTTTTGCAAGGTGCACAACATTCTCCAAGGTTACATTGTTTCAATGAGATGATGTGATCCATCAATCCAAGGAACCTTGTGTCAGCTTTCACCCTCATTCCCCCCTCCCCATTGTACCTCAGTATTAGAATAACAAAATAAAACCCTTTTTTCCGGAAATTTAAAATTGTTTATCACTTTAGAAAACAAAAATCTGTAACACAAAAATGAAGCCCGAAACAAAAACAAAGACCCCGTCCCCATCAGACTAAGCTAAGCTCAGAAAAGTTCATGGATTAATTTGAAAAGAAAATCTGATTGCTTAGAAAAATATTCTGTGGGTTTTATGAAAGTGTTCAGATGCAATGAGAACGAATGCCAATTCGGGGAAAAAAATGTTTCTTTAAAACCGGATCATCCAAGCGATCATAACTTTGAGCCTTTCCAGATGAGTTATTCTACAGTATATTTCCAATGAACAAGGAAGTAAGTTACAAGGAAATCAACACCTTTTGATTTAAAGATCTAACTATTGAATGTCCTAACACAAATCTACCTCTGGCTTCTTCTCCATGCACAATGAATCTCCAGTCCATGATATGTTCAGATGGCCTCTCTTTCAGCATGCCAGAGTACACAATGACAATGATTGATTCAGAATTACCTGTCACAAGTTATTTTCTTGCTGAGATTGCATTTCATTTAGAAGTCAGGTGGAAAGATTGTTAAAGTAATTTAGACAGCTATTCAGATATGAGCGTGAGCTGTCTTATCAAGAAACAGTATGTGTCAAAGAAATCTCTGAAGTCATGCAGAAGTTACCGTGATAGTCAATTGCCGTAGGCCCGGGATAGTACAATCCCTGCACAAATGTGACTTGAGGGGTTTGCTGTACTTATCAGTCCACACTGTTTGTAATCCATTCACAATGAGTGCTACTCATTTATCAGCTACCCTTAAAGTGTGTAAGTCTTAAATTTGTTGATGGACAGCTGTCAATCAAAGAGACATAGTGGGATGGGAGAAGGATAGTGTTATGACAAATGTTTCCGTCTTAGTTTATTGCAATCATTGCAAAAACCACATGAGGAGAAATTTTGCGGTCTCCTCGTCATGAAAAATATACTTATACACTTTGGTAAAAATTCTATAAATGCATCCATAGAATCAAGATATATACCTAAAAACCAACATGTGTGAAAGTTTCAGATTATGTCATTGACTCTTATGTTTAGGTATGTATGTATGTATGTATACTACTCAAAACAATTTAGGGAACACCGGAATAATCTCAATTAAAGCAAGATCATTGATTTCAGATAAACACAATGTTTCACAGAATTGATGAGAAACAACTGCACAATGAAACAGATGATAAAGTATGCATGTAGTGATTACACATTTCATGACATGACTACTGAAAGAGAGAGGGGGTTGCAAATGAAAATCCCGGTTCATGGAACATTTCAAACCTATTTGATGTTAAAAATCCGGTGTTCCCTAAATTGTTTTGAGTAGTGTATTTCGTCCATTTTGCCTTTGAGAAAGAACCTGCTGGGTTTTGAAACGTAAGGTCATTATTTTGCACTTATTTCATTGCGTCGTCAAAGAGAAAATAGTGAAAATACATTCAGATTGTTAGTATTCATTCCAACAGTGGTGGCGATTTCTTCTTATGATTGCAGGGGGGACAGTATGGACAAGGACTCATGACCTAACCCAACTGAGTAACCCTACTGACCCACCCCCCCCCCCCCCCCCCATCCTCCTCCGATCGCTAAATCCCTTCGTTTTTAATCCATACATGAATTTTTATATTTTATTTATTATATTTTTTTCAGTGCGAAAAATAAATGTGGATTTTGAAGTTTTTGTTTCAAAATAAGTTTTGTGCTATAAGTGTACATGATCTGGGTATATGGGCACAAAGACAATGCTAATTTTTAAGAAAAACATTAGACCTAAAAAAGATCAAGAGGCTCATGGGAGGTGTCTGTTATATAGATTAAAAAAACAAGGACAAATGTTTGCTCAGAGTATAGATTTTTTGAGAGGGCAATATTTTTTGGGGTAGGGGACATTTTTACAGGTGCGTGTTGATTCTGGTGCCTCGTTTAATGGACCACCCTATGATAGCTTATTATTACAGCTACATGTAATGGTAAACAGTAATGAATGAATGAATGAATGAAGGTTATGATATCTTGAAATCTAGAGGCTTGAAATGAACATAACTTAAACATAATACTGTCTTATCTTAACATTTATGGCCAGGCCAGGAATACAACTTCAACAAGCTTCTTCCAGAGGAAGTAGACTCCCTTGGTCAGCCCTATGACTTTTCAAGCATCATGCACTATGCAAGGAATACATTCTCCCGTGGCATTTGGTTAGACACGGTTATACCGCGCCGAGACGCTGATCCGGGCCCAAGACCAGAGATTGAGATTGGACAACGAAAACGACTGAGCGAGGGCGACATTACACAGGCTAATTTGCTCTACAAATGCCCAAGTATGAATCATTTTTATTATTAACCAGTTCGCGTCGGGAATAAAAAAGTTTTTCTGGGCCCCTGTGCGGGTTTCTTTTTCCCACACACACGTTAATGGAAGCTTCCACAGCGTGTGGCCACGTCTTCCGAGCATGTCACCGTACACACGTGGCTCAACTGAGCATGCATACAAATATATCGGAGTTTCCTATGGCGTGTTTAGACACTCTCCGATCCATGGTGCAAAAAAAAATTGCGTGTATACACGGCCTCCGACGCGAACTGGTTAAGTCATTGATGTTATAATTGGAGACTTTGCCTGTTTAAGTTAACAATTTTACCAAATCCTCAGCAGGCCTGGATTTCCTGATTTCAGGATGTTTTACAAATCTCCCTTTGGCTTAAAAATATTCTTGAAAGAAAAAAAATAGCCACCAAGGAAGGAAACAAAGAAGTAGTCCGAACCTCTAGTTTCTTATTTGTGGGGATGTGGAATTAAACATCCAGGAGGCTTTGTTCTCTAGACCAAAGGGAGACCCAGGCCTGCTACCCACAGGAGGTTCAGGAGGCTTTGTCTTCTAGACCAAAGGGAGACCCAGGCCTGCTACCATTTTCAGGATTTTTTTCTTTTATCAAATCATACCCCTACCTCAGGGTAGACTAGGCATAATAGTTAAACTTACGTACAAAAAATCAGTACAGAATTAGCTGTTGCAAACTGCTTACCAACCTAAAGGACCTGCAGTAATGCAAAATAGTAGTTATTGGCCTTACGTTTCGAACCTAGCAGGTTCTTTCTCAAAGGCAAAAATTCCTATGGTAATGGTTTTTAAAAGTCACAGGGAGTTTGGGTAAACATGCATGTAGTATACATTTGGGTTAGTTACAGTCAAACATTGATGTATCCTTTAGTCTTAAGACATCCTTCAATCAATGTCCTCTTGTTGTTATTTCAATTGCCTCACTCAACGGCAGCATTCTTTTCACCAGATACCATCAGTAACTATGGGTATGTAGGGCAGGAAAGTGGGCTATCATATCAATCAAGATGTTGATGGTAGAGTGGCTCTTAAAGATAAGATATAGGATTGGTAATTCAAAGATAACAAAATGGTTCAATGGTAAAACTTTCTTAAAGGGGCGGTATCATCACCATCAACAGGGCATGGAATCGGAGTGCTAGTTTTAGATTAACTCAGTGACTGCCATAATACCCCACATGATAAGGTCATATTACCGTTGCTGCTGCATAAATGAGCCAGTAATTTTCAGTCACTGTGTTAATCTTAAACTAGAACACCGATTCCATAATAATAATAATAATAATAATAATGTATAGATTTATATAGCGCACGTATCCACCAACTAAGTGGCGCTCAAGGCGCATTATATTATTATCCCTGCTCATAAGGCTCATAAGGCTCATAAATCATTCCTGAAACCATCTCAGCTCCCTGGGGAGTATACAGCTCAATTGCTGCCATTTCTAGCGCATAGAGAGCAAACCATCTCTGCCTTCACAGGTACCCATTTAACCCCTGGGTGGAGAGAAGCAATTATGGTTAAGTGTCTTGCTCAAGGACACAGGTGTCACGGCCGGGGCTCGAACCCACACTCTGCTGCTGGCAACACCAGAACTTGAGTTCAGTGCGCTAGACCACTCGGCCACGACAATCCACTTTTCGTGCATTATACAACACACGGGACCTACGGCTGTACGTCCCATCCGAAGGACGAAGCAATTATGGTTAAGTACCTTGCTCAAGGATACAAGTGTCACGACCGGGGCTCGAACCCACACCCTGCTGCTGGCAACACCAGAACTTGAGTTCGGTGCGCTAGACCGCTCGGCCACGACACTCCATGCCCTGTTGAAAGTCAGCTCTGATCGTGACGATACTGTCTCTTTAATGTAAAGCTGAAGTGCTGTCATGTTTAAGAAATAGGAAATGATTTGCAGGTTGCATTTAGGAAAGGGTAATCTTTCCTTAATTCCATGATAGAATAAATACAACAAATCGAATGCATTTTCAACTTTAATAGGTTTGTTGTTTAACCCTAGGCCTAACCTTCCCAAATCCTCCAAAATCCTCTAAGGCCAAAGTGAAGGATTTTGAAGGATTGAGGTTACATGCTACATGCTCTTTGCTAAAGTGAAGGATTTTGAAGGATTGAGGTTACATGCTACATGCTCTTTGCTAAAGTGAAGGATTTTGAAGGATTGAGGTTATATGCTACATGCTCTTTGCTGAAGTGAAGGATTTTGAAGGATTGAGGTTACATGCTACATGCTCTTTGCTGAAGTGAAGGATTTTGAAGGATTGAGGTTATATGCTACATGCTCTTTGCTAAAGTGAAGGATTGTGAAGGATTGAGGTTACATGCTACATGCTCTTTGCTAAAGTGAAGGATTTTGGAGGATTGAGGTTATTAACCCATATCCGCCGATCTACGTGATAAACCGTAGATATGTAAAACGCTACAAACGCCGACCTACGTGATTTTCCGTACCGTGTTTTTGTCCAATTCCAATTTACTACGTTTTTCCGATGACTGTATTTCATGATTATAGATATGAAATTAGACAAGTCTGACATCATAATAAAGTGCATGTTCTCCTCTTTCCATCAGTATATAATGTCTGTGTCAGTGATTGTAATATTCTCTAAATAAGGAATCTTTCTGATTGTGTGCAAAAACAATGTATCTCTGTGCGGGGGCTTAGGCACATACATGTACAGTCTTTTGTGTGTTTACATGGTTAGGCGGATATGGATTAAGCATACTTGCCTTTCCATGGTACATGTACATCCATATTTGTTGTAGTGATTGCAAAGTTAGCGCTTGGGTCAGTGGACACTGTTTATTGCTCCATGCATGCAGAGAGGGTCCCTGGCTATGTACATGTATCACAGATTAGAAACACATGTGTGCATACATGTCACGTGCTTGCTTTACTACTGAAGGATTTTGGAGGATTCAGATTATGTTTAAGCAAATATGTTTAAAAAAATCTCTGTTCAGAACCACTTACTAATCAAGAAAAATAAAAATCGTCACCAGCTGTATTTTTTTCCTCAGGTATCTGAATTCCCTAATCCTTTCCCTAACCAATATTGTCCTGTTGACATCCTTTCTTTCAGCCTGCGGTCGTACACTTCAAGAAACAACAGGAAATTTCAGCTCTCCCAATTGGCCTGAGCCCTACAACAACCGTGAGTCCTGCGTGTGGAGAATCTCAGTGACTCCCGGGGAGACCATCGTCTTGAACTTCGATGACTTTGAGCTCGTCGGCAGCGACGATTGTTGGTACCATCATGTTGAAGTTCGAGACGGCCACTGGAGATTCTCTCCAGTTTTAGGTTCGAAATTTGGGAATTTTTAAAGTAAATTTCAGAGATGTACTTTTGTTGCTTACTTCACTTTCATTTAGATAATTTTTATATCTAATTCAGTAGCAGTCTTTAGGACTGCAAAGTGGTTTGAATAAGGGGAACTTTTTCAGTACAAGTGAAACTCGATTCAATTCTCACCTCCTCACCTATCCTCTTCAACCTCCACAACCTTGAACCATTTGTCCCTGTGTTTTGCAGTTGCTTGTGCTTATGTTCCAAGAGCGTAATTTGGTTTCTTTCTTTTTCAACAGAAACAAATGTGGTTCAAATTCAGTAGAAACAAATGTGGTTTGCAATCCTAAAACACCCCCCCCCCCCCCCCCACCCAGCCTACGGGCCTGCTCACTGAATGTCCTGATTTAGTTAAGCCGATTCTTACTTACTATTTAATAATTTATCTTTATTCGCACAAATTTATGGCACAATTAAACACTTAAACAAAATAATAATAATAATTAATAATCATTGCAAACAAAATTAATTTACGTGTAAGGTAAATATATTTAATTTTCAAACAAATGTTTAGTGACTGCTTCAGGGACAAATCCATAGATGATAATTTTGTTTGTTCCCGCCTGATAGAGTGAGGTCTTTTTTCCCTCATAAAAAAATGGGGAATGTTAAATTGAAAAATTCACAGTGGAATATTTTCCTTGTTGAAACATGAAACCCATCAGTTGTGCCACGGAGGAATCAGCTTCTTTCAGTTGACAGCTGTATTGCTTGCATTTTACCTTAATGTATCTGGACGGTTTTTTACTCGTTACATCCTGTAGGAAGGTTCTGTGGCAGCACTGTGCCCCCGTCCATCATCTCAACGGACAGTCGTCTCTGGATTGAGCTGAAGAGTTCACCGACCGGTAACGCCGTCAGCAGAGGATTCTCGGCTCGTTATGAAGGTAGGAGTCGGCTCATGAAATCTTAGCAAAACCATCTGGATTTTGATTCTTCTACTTTGACAAAGAAATTAAGATTGTTGAATGTTCACACCAATTCTTGTTCATAAAGATATATTCCCCATATTTTGTTTACTTGCAATATCTTGCAAATTCCTTTTTTTTTCATACCAATTCTCACAAAAATATTTTGCCCATATTTTGTTTATTTGCAATATAGTGACAAATTCCTCTATGTTTTTTATCCCCACATTGGAGTTCGCCAAGCAAGGCAGTAATTTACTTCTGAATGAGACATTTTACAACTGATTGTCACAATCATTGTTAACATTGACAATATTCAAGTGGCAAAGTGAATTCATGGAGGGGATTTATAATCCATCTGTGACTCAAGTTGCAGTAATTAGTTCTGAAAAGAACTGGAGGTTACAACTGAACATTTCGATCAGTATGCTCTTACTATCTTACTTTTCTCCTGACTAAGGCTGTGCGTTTTCAGTTATTTGGGGAACCGGATACTCGAAATTTGAAATCTTTGGATACCCGGGTACCCGTAAACAATTTTGTAAAAACACATAAATATTCCTGAATGTATAAAATAACCAATATGAACACAAATTTCTCTTGTTTTATTAGAGTCATAATAAATGTGGACTTACTGTAATAATTTTCCATCTCTGTAATAAAAACGACGCGTAGCATTCCCATTCCCCACACAAAAAAAGTTAACAAAAAATTGGAGACTTCCACTTGTGTGGCTTAAATGTTCAGACAAAATTTTCAAAAGTCGTTTACGGGTAATTGGAACCGAAAAATGGAACCGGGGTAATGACAGTTTCGGTTGAGTATCCGGGTACCCGGATACCCGGCACAGTCTTACTCCTGACACATCTACAACTGAAAACAAGCATTTCATGACTTAAAGTTACTACTGCATACGTGTGCTTTACTGTTTACGAAGGTTACTTACATCAAGCTATGTATTCCCAGTCAACGACTCAGTAAAGATTTTAAAATTTAATCTCTACAGCTGAGTTTGTGGTTGTAAGTCACCCCACGCCGTAAGATCTGACTGGGTCTTAGTGTTACGATCTAACAGAGTCGTAGTTGGATCTACCAAGATCTGTAGGCCTTCACTGTGTATTCAGAAATAATAATCCGTCCGTCTTCTTCTGTTATCAGCAATATGTGGTGGCAACATCTCCAAGGAAACTGGTATGCTGCAGAGTCCTAACTACCCTGATGATTACCGACCAGACAAATCATGTGTGTGGCTATTGACAATGCCTGATGGGTACCAAGTGGGTCTCAATTTCCAGTCATTTGAGGTAGGCTACCGGGGAAGATGACAGACAGAATGACAGACATATAGATACATACATACATACACAGAGTTCTATCTACCCTGTTAATTACAGACCTGACAAGTCATGCGTATGGTTACTGACAATGCCTGACTATTTGGGGGAGGGGAGGTAGAGTTATACTAAGTGAATGTCATTCATTCATTTATTTACATCTTTGAAGTGTCTTTGGGGTGGTCACTTCCTCCTCGACAGAGTTTGGTGAACAGTCCGTCTCATGGTCGCTTGAGATTGGGAAACTGTTAGAATGTAAGCAGCAGGATAATGACCTTTGACATCAATCAAAATTCAAGAATGAATTGAAGAAACTACTCATCTGCAACTTTCACAGTTGCTTTCCTGACTAGGGGCCAATTTCACTAACCTAGACAGAAGATTTTGCTAAGCACATATTTTTGGTCAGCAGTTTGAAACAGCCAACCAGCCAAGGTCTGTACATTTTGTATGGAAAATTTGCAGGTAACCAACCAAACCTGCTTAGCAGATGTTTACCTCATATAAGAAACTATTATTTCAAGCCAGTCTTGTCCATCTGAGGGGGATGAAATAATAAGTCTTCATTTTCCTTCTGCGGCAGACTGAAGACAATTGATCATTTTCGGTCCTGATTTTTTGGTGAGAATTGTCCCCAAATGGGGGCAGTTCTTCCCCAGGTTACACCACCGATTATCTCCCTCAATCATTGACAGGTGGAGAGACATGATAACTGCATCTATGACTATGTAGAGGTCAGGGATGGACATGAGGATGACTCAGCACTCATCGGCAAATACTGTGGCTACATTATTCCAGTTGATATCAAGTCATCTAGTAACAAGCTCAGGGTTAAATTTGTGTCAGACGGAACGGTTAATAAAGGTGGATTTTCTGCTGCGTTCTTCAAAGGTAGAGTTGTAGAGAATAGCCATTTAAAACTGAATTTCTTGAGTAAAGATAGTTTCAACATTAAATTGGGGTACTTTTTGGTGCAAAAAAACAACAGAAAATGTTTCAATCATGCATGTGTACACATTTGAGGATACTAAGAGCTTGCACGCTTCTTTAATCTGATTGGCACAGACGACACGTTCAGCAAGACAGAGCAGCTGGCGTGTGATGCACTTAAAAGATCCTTAGGATCCTTAACTGATCTTGAACAACATCTATCAAAACAACATCTACGTAATAAACAAGACCAATAAGACTTACTAACATGACTGGTTCTCAGAAGTCTAAACTGGCTTGGGTATTTATGAGTGATATTTAATTCCTCAATTATTTCATATTTTTCAGAGGATGATGAGTGCTCAAGTGAAACCTCAGGAGGTTGCGAGCAAATCTGTGTAAATACCATCGGCAGTTATCACTGTGAATGTGAGCCAGGCTTTGAACTCAAACCAGATGGAAAGTCTTGTGAAGGTAAGATTGTGGCCTGTATTGTGTGTCAACAAACACTGTCTGTCACTTTTACTATCAAAACTTAATTTTGACTATTTTTCTGAAGACCTTAACTTTAAGGTAAGCTATAGGATTGTTATTTAAAATGTTACCAAAATTATCAGATTTTTATGTAAAACTTACTTAATAGTGTTGAAGTTGATGATGGTTTTAATCTGCCCAAGAAATGTTTGTTGCCTGAAGTTATTTTAAAGAAAAGTGAAATAATTTCAAGTTTGAATTTAGGAAGGAGTACTCAGTCCTAAATTCCACGTTAGAGTGAACACAAAAAAATCTGAATGCATTTGCACTATTTTCTCATGAACGACACAACATAATAAGCTGAAACTTTCACAGGTTGGTTGTTTAATGTATATCTTGATTCAAAGAGAGTAAGCATACTCATAGAAGCAGTTTGGCCAACATTACCAATATTGTACCTTCCCTTCAATGCATATCTCGATTCAAAGAGAGTAAACATACTCATAGAAGCAGTTTGGCCAACATTAACAATGCTGTACCTTCCCTTCAATGCATATCTCGATTCAAAGAGAGTAAGCATACTCATAGAAGCAGTTTGGCCAACATTACCAATGCTGTACCTTCCCTTCAATGTATATCTCGATTCAAAGAGAGCAAGCATACTCATAGAAGCAGTTTGGCCAACATTACCAATGCTGTACCTTCCCTTCAATGTATATCTCGATTCAAAGAGAGCAAGCATACTCATAGAAGCAGTTTGGCCAACATTACCAATGCTGTACCTTCCCTTCAATGAATATCTCGATTCAAAGAGAGTAAGCATACTCATAGAAGCAGTTTGGCCAACATTACCAATGCTGTACCTTCCCTTCAATGTATATCTCGATTCAAAGAGAGTAAGCATACTCATAGAAGCAGTTTGGCCAACATTACCAATGCTGTACCTTCCCTTCAATGTGTATCTCGATTCAAAGAGAGTAAGCATACTCATAGAAGCAGTTTGGCCAACATTACCAATGCTGTACCTTCCCTTCAATGTATATCTCGATTCAAAGAGAGTAAGCATACTCATAGAAGCAGTTTGGCCAACATTACCAATGCTGTACCTTCCCTTCAATGTATATCTCGATTCAAAGAGAGTAAGCATACTCATAGAAGCAGTTTGGCCAACATTACCAATGTTGTACCTATAATTCCCTTCAATGTATATCTCGATTCAAAGAGAGTAAGCATACTCATAGAAGCAGTTTGGCCAACATTACCAATGCTGTACCTTCCCTTCAATGAATATCTTGATTCAAAGAGAGTAAGCATACTCATAGAAGCAGTTTGGCCAACATTACCAATGCTGTACCTTCCCTTCAATGTATATCTTGATTCAAAGAGAGTAAGCATACTCATAGATCTAGAAGCAGTTTGGCCAACATTACCAATGCTGTACCTTCCCTTCAATGTATATCTTGATTCAAAGAGAGTAAGCATACTCATAGAAGCAGTTTGGCCAACATTACCAATGTTGTACCTTCCCTTCAATGTATATCTTGATTCAAAGAGAGTAAGCATACTCATAGAAGCAGTTTGGCCAACATTACCAATGTTGTACCTTCCCTTCAATGTATATCTTGATTCAACGAGAGTAAGCATACTCATAGAAGCAGTTTTACTAAAGATTACCAGTGTTGAACCTTCCCTTTATTATATCTATCTTGATGATGTGTTTGCTCGTAGTTGCTTGTGGAGGATTCCTGACAAGTCTACAAGGAAACATCAGCAGTCCCTCTTACCCAGAGCACTACCCACAAGATAAGAACTGTGTATGGCATCTTGTAGCTCCATCATTGTACCGTATCTCTCTGCAATTTCTCGTCTTTGAACTAGAAGGGAATGATGTAAGTAGGAAAGATGTATTGCTAATTGCTTATTTTACCTGCAATTTCCCATTTCTTGATATTTTCTTTGCAGAAAGGAAAACAAATACTCTTAAGTTACTCATTTGTTTCCCTTTCTTCAAGGAAGATATCAATTTTCTGATAATAACGAAGTTAAGATTTAAGGCTTTGCATGGTGGAGTATTGATATCGTTTTGGTTTGCGGTAACACCATGTGTTTATCTCAACAATCGCTAAGTGAGGTACAGGTTCTGAAAAGAACCTTTTCGGGCAACTCGTATCTCAACTGTCGCTAAGTGAGATTATAGTTCAGGGAGAACGAGTTGCCCGATATGGTTCTCCTGCTGTGGCCTCTGTGAAATTCCAGACCTGAATTCTGTTATTGAGATCAAATCTAACCTTAAGCTGTTTGTTATTCTGAAAGGTGTGTAAATATGACTATGTGGAGGTCCGTAGTGGACTGACTGAGGTCGGTGATCTTCACGGCAAGTTTTGCGGTGATGACCTCCCGGAGACGATTACATCGCGTTACAACAACATGAGAATTGAATTCAAATCTGACAGCACTGTCTCTAGACCAGGTTTCTTTGCCAGGTTCTTTGCAGGTCAGTTTGATCTCATAATTTTATTTCAAATTTTGTTTTTAGGGGAAGGTACAACATTGATATTTGGTAACATACATTCATTTCAACCCTGTAGTTTTCAAGAAATCTATCTTAAAACTTTTTTTTTCACTTTTCTTTTGGAGAAAACTATGAAAAACCTTTCCACAAAAAGTTGCCATCTGGCATTTTTAGTAGTAAATTCGACATAACAATTCCTTATTTCTCTGAGATGAAAGCACTTCGGGGGCATGTTTTGGCGATCATGAACAGAAATTTGTTTCTGACGTCAAATTCTTGACCAGAAACAAGATGGTACAGCTACGCAAAAACGCGAACGTAACCAGAAAATTGTTTTCAGTTTGCAACATGTTCAGTCATCAACATTTCTCAAAAACGGTGTATAATTTAAATTTTGTCAAAATAGAACTTACTCGTGAGTTCTAGTAATAAACTTGGAATATCTGCTTGTATATGAACAACATCATTCCAACATGTTTTAATAAATAATTAACAAATAATAACTTCCGTTTTTACAAACCACCATCTTGAAACTAAGCATAACCAATCACAAACTTTGGTTGACATTTGGTCAGAACAATGACGTCATCGCAGCGCAACCGAACTCGCAAAAACGCTTAACCAATAACCGAAGCCCAAACATGTTTTTGGATAGGGTCGCAAAAACGCGCCCAGACACTCGGAAAGCACTGAGTATACAGTGCTATACACATGTCGGTGTAGGGCAAAATTAAATCAATTGTTTATCACCCGACGCAAGAATTTCATCATCAACTTATAAATATCGCGGCACCTGCTGCTATATAGGATTCTAGCCAGCCAATCGTCATCGGGCAAGCTCGGTGGTCGAGAGGTTAAGACGTCTGCACTAGTAAGCAGGAGGTCGTGGGTTCGAATCCCGCCCGAGTCGCCTGTGAAGTTTTTTCCACAAACACTCGTATACAGTGCTATACGCACGTCGGTGTAGGGCAACATTAAATCAATTACACCAAGTATGATTGTAGATAATAAATTTATTAATTTGATAATCTGGCAATAACCATTGTTGTTACCTTCCCTTTTAAAATGTTAGACAAAATGCAGATGTACTTTTTTTCCTTCTGTCTAAAGAAGTTATTTATATGCCTAATTTGGGCATTTGGGGGATTGCTAGGATTTTCAGGGGGGCGCTTTTTACAGGCCCTTATATTTTTCTTAGGGGGAAATGCACTGGGGAGGGGGGTAGGGGAACATGCTCCCCTCCCCCATAGTTACACCACTGGGGCCAAAAAGTGCTAAGCAGAAAAAAATTGCTTACCAGAAAAATTTCCTTTAATAGCAAATTTCTTTGGTTACCAGCCAAACTTTCATACAAAATATATGCATTTTGGCTGGTAGTCTGTTGTATATTGCTTAGCAGAAATACACTACTCAAAACAATTTAGGGAACACCGGATTTTTAACATAAAATAGATTTGAAATGTTCCATGAACCGGGATTTTCATTTGCAACCCCCTCTCTCTTTCAGTAGTCATGTCATGAAATGTGTAATCACTACATGCATCCTTTATCATCTGTTTCATTGTGCAGTTTGTTTCTCATCAATTCTGTGAAACATTGTGTTTATCTGAAATAAATGATCTTGCTTTAACTGAGATTATTCCGGTGTTCCCTAAATTGTTTTGAGTAGTATATTTACTTAGCAAAATTCTCTGCTTAGCAGCTCCATGAAATTGTTGGTTGTCTTGTATTATCATGGCTTATTAACCCTCTCAGTAATCGAATTGTTTTGACATAAACAACCTCTGGTGACCGCATTGTTTGACCACTCAAGCGTGAAGCACACATTCTTACACAACAGAAAGCTTGTGGTCAAAGGCCAATTTTACAAACTCTATTATCACCTTGAAGATATCGTTTTACAGCAAAATAAATAATAATAAATATCTTACTTATTGAATTCCCTTTCATAAAATCAAAAAAACATTAAGATCGGTCAATAAATGTCCAAGTTCTCGGTCTTTGTTTCCTCAGTGCGATCTGTAAACTCAAACACTTTTTTGTACACAAACACATGGCGCTCCGTAGGTGTTTGGCATTTCGGATCTTTACACTACAATTTGAAGGGATTGCATAATAGCAACCTTATTTTATTTCACCATCAATGGAAAGATCCGATCTTGCTCTTTCCAACCATTGTAAGCTTGGGTATGGAGGGTGAACATGGACAAAACTACAGCTTTGTAACAAATGGCCTTTATGCTCAGGCTTGAGTGCTTTTTTGTGTGAAAGCTTGGTCGACTGAAAGTCGCCTATGGTAAGGAAGAGGGGGTATGAGTGCAGTTGACTAAAGTCGCCTATGGTAAGGAAAGGGTTACCCACCGATTGGTAGACTTATACAAGTCCTTTCCTCTGTTTCATACCCACTGACAGATATTGATGAATGTGAGAAGAATAACGGTGAATGTCAACACGTGTGCGCCAACACTCTGGGTAGCTACACCTGCACCTGCAGGAATGGGTTCACTCTACATGAGAATGGTCTCGACTGCAAGGAATGTAAGTCCACAAAAGCAACTTTCTGCTGAAGACGATCAAAGCACACTGATCGAAACGTCAAGTTAAAGATGTATTGCCCATGTTTTACCAGCAATTTCTGGAATTTTTTTTTTCCATTGGAACGTTGATAATTTCCTTTTTTGAAAGGAAAACAAATACTTTGAAATATTTCTCAAAATAGTCGTCAGAAGCTTGGTTTAACAAGTTGCAAAAAGTTGTAAAAAGTTGCAAAATTAATTCATGTTTGCACATGTTTACTGTAAAACCATGCCACGCAGGTAAAATAGCAATGTTCTGATGAACAAGATCATTTCTTGAAATTGCCGTTATAGTAGCGAACAGCACAGACAATACAACTTTAAGTTTCTTGTCAGACCCACACCGCATGTGGTATCCGTGCAAACCAACTACTTAAAAAAATTTAAAAAATACTTTCAACAGAATCAGAAGTGTTGCATTCATGGTTTGTTTTAACCCTCCTACTATAGCTGCACTTTAGTGGCAAGTTGCTACAGAGGTCAAAACCAGTCAACTGACTGTTTTGACTGTTGACCCAAATGTGCACACAGGGGTATATTTTTACTGGTTTTTACTGTCATTTTGACCATGCTGAATAATACCAGACAATACTTTTACCAGTAAAAAACGGTCAACTCATTTTGACCTGTAAATGTACTTACTACACATAAGGTTTGACAGTGTTTGACTTTTAAGTGCACTAGATATACCTTGGCAAGTATACATGTGTCAAAATTTTGACTGGTTTTGACCCTTGTAGTAGCAGGAGGGTTAAGATACCTTTATCTGTGTTTTTATATTGAGTTTAACCAAAGGTTCTATTCAGACCACACCACATGTAGTGTCAATGCATCACAACTACTTCAAGATGTTTTTCAGGCAAGCTCGGTGGTCGAGAGGTTAAGACGTCTGCACAGGTTCGAATCCCGCCCGAATCACCTGTTAAGTTTTTCCACAGACACTCGGAAAGCACTGAGTATACAGTGCTATACACACGTCGGTGTAGGGCAAAATTAAAAATCAGTTGTTTATCAACTGATGCAAGAATTTCATCAAACTATCCGGCAAGCTCGGTCGTCGAGAGGTTAAGACGTCTGCACTAGTAAGCAGGAGGTCATGGGTTCGAATCCCGCCCAAGTCGCCTGCGAAGTTTTTTCAACAGACACTCGAAAAGCACTGAGTATGCAGTGCTATACACATGTCGGTGTAGGGCAAAATTAAAATCAATTGTTTATCACCCGACGCAAGAATTTCATCAAACTAGAAGATGTTTTTCGCTATTTTAACGGCAATGTCAGGAAAATTTTCTCTTTCATCAGAGCATTGCTATTATTTTATACTTGAGGAAGTGAAAACAAATTGATTAAAATGACATGTTTCTCATGAGAAGCATGGTTTTACAGAAAATATGTATGAAAATAATTCATGGTAGGTCTTGTCATAAATTAATTTTGGCCCTTTTTGACGGTTAAACTCAGCTAATGACAACTATTTTGTAATAATATATTATTTCAAAGTATTAATTTTTCTTTCTAAAAGGAAATTCCATGAAAAATGTTAGTTATCTTTTGGAAATGGCTAATGAAACAGGGGAGATATATCTTTAAACAAACTACTTTCATAATCAGAAGTGTTACATTCAAGGTTTGTTTTAATATATCTTTATCTTTGTTAGTATATTAACCCGAACTTGCAAAATCCTCCAAGGGGCATTTTTGGGGGAAAATGGTACTTTCACCTCTTCAAATGGGGCAAAAATACTACCTGGCAAGAAGTACAGGCCATAAGTGCTGAATATGAAAGATCAACGAAAATGCATGGTGCATTTTGAAGATAAGGGCATGTTTCCAAAAGTGCACTGATGGATTTTGGAGGATTCAGGAAGGTTCTTAGCCAGAATACCTATGGGGGGTTAGGGTTCAGGAGGGTTCCTAGCCAGAATACCTGGGGGTAGGGTTCAGAAAGGTTCCTAGCCAGAATACCTATGGGAGGTTTGGGTTAAGGAAGGTTCCCAGCCAGAATACCTGGGGATAGGGTTCAGGAAGGTTCCTAGCCAGAATACGTATGGGGGTTGGGGTTCAGGAAGGTTCCTAGCCAGAATACGTATGGGGGTTGGGGTTCAGGAAGGTTCCTAGCCAGAATACGTATGGGGGTTGGGGTTCAGGAAGGTTCCTAGCCAGAATACTAATGGGGGGTTAGGGTTCAGGAGGGTTCCTAGCCAGAATACCTGGGGGTAGGGTTCAGGAAGGTTCCTAGCCAGAATACTAATGGGGGGTTAGGGTTCAGGAAGGTTCCTAGCCAGAATACCTATGGGGGGTTAGGGTTCAGGAAGGTTCCAAGCCAGAATACCTATGGGGGGTTTGGGTTAAGGAATCTCTTTTTACAAGCTTTTGCTCTTGTGGGACCATGCCTCCATACAATATTTTCCTTATTGCATTTCATTCACTGCCAACAATGAATTTGGTTACATTACTTATTATAGGAAAGTATTTCTTAATATAGGATTTGTTCTTGTCTCACTCCCTAGACAAAAAAATAATAATCAAAATAAGAAAATATCTGATAACTATTTTTGGCAGTGTTATTGTATTGTTTATGGTTTGTGTATGGAAATAAATGCTGATTAGTTAAAATTTCATTGATACCCAATATGACTTTTCTGAACCTTGCAATTCAGGGAGGGATATCGCTCTTAAATCCTTAAGGTCTGTCTCTGGAATTCTCATAGGCCTTTTCACTGCATCCACCCCCAGGAGATGGGCTGTCAAATGCCTGCATGATTGATGTAACCATATAATCAAATTATATGCATTTATTTGAAGGCATAAAGGCCAAAAGGTCTGCCCTCAAGGTAAATAAAAAAACCAGTACACAAACATATTATTGAGGGGTAGATCCATGATTCTAGAAGGGGTGTTCATGTGTCACTAAGGGATGGGGGCAGGTGGGTTAAGGAAATCGGGTGAATTTATTATTTTAGTACCTTTTAAAACAGAATAGTAGTTACGTTTCGACCCTAGCAGGTTCTTTCTCAAAGGCCAAATTTTGCATTTATACGACAGGTCCTTTAGGTTGGTAAGTGGTTTGCAACAGCTAATTCTCTATTTATTTCATACCTTTTAAAATAGCTTCTAGAAGCCAATGACAATTGTTGTCTACAGAAAACAAAATTCCTGACCTTGACAGGACTCGATCCCACAACTTCCAATGATATTATTTCTTTAAAAAAAAATTTTGTTTTGTTTTTGCAGCGGGATGCCGTCACGATATCCGAGCAAGTCACGGTGAGATCACTAGTCCCAACTACCCCGACAACTACCCCAAGCGCAAAGAGTGTACATGGCATATCCTTGCTACTCCAGGGCACAAAGTAGAATTGGTGAGTTCATGTTGGCAAAACTGCCTCTATTAGTAGGCTAAAGCCCGGTTCATACTTGACACGAATGCGAAGCGAATTTTACGTCCTCAAATTCGCGGCGAATGATTCACGCATGCTTTCAACTTTTGCGAACCTTCGCCGCGAATATTTACCATGAACCATTGTCGATGTCATGAATTTCGCTTCGCATTTACTTTCGCGTGAAGTATGAACCGGCCTTAACTCTCCTGACGATAATTAGAGCACGCGCTGTAGCATAGACCTATACGGTCTTTATCAGAACCACAATCTCACTTCGTTATAGTTGAGGTCCAAACCACATGGTGTCACCGGAAACAAACCAATAACGATACTGCGCCATGCAAAGCCTCAAAGCTTTCCTATGGTTACCTTACTCTGTTTGGATCAATATATACATTCAGTTACTAACCTATGAAACATTCAGCTTAGTTCACGAGACAATAGTGAAAATGCATTCAGATGGGTTCGAATCCCACCCGAGTTACATGTAATTGTGGGAGGTGTTTTTTTCTTGCAAACACTTGGAAATGACTGAGTCTGTAAAGAGCAAACAATAAAATTAATTGAGTCTTATTATTATTCTTAATTTAGTTTTTTTACCTCGGATTTCAGGTTTTTAATGACTTTGATCTTGAGCAACATCAAGAGTGCACTTACGACCACGTCCTTATCTACGACGGAGACTCCTCAGAAGGCCATCAACTAGGACGGTTTTGTGGCACCGGTAACCCTGATCCCGTCCTAGCTAGTGCTAATCAGATGTATATTAGGTTTGTGTCAGATGCATCCGTTTCTAGAAGGGGATTTTCAGCTTCTCATTCAACAAGTAAGTACTGCCCTGACACATAAATGTTCAAAGTTGTTACTACACTGACCCAGAAAGGTTCCATTGTTGTTCCATTGACCCAGAAGATTCCAAAGTTGTTACAGCACTGACCCAGAAAGGTTCAAAGTTGTTACATTACTGATGCAAAAAGGTTCAAATATTGTGTTCCATCTTTCAAACCATGGATGTTCTTCTGTAAAGGTTTCTAAATCGGAAATTATTATTTTCTTAAAATGGGTCGGATTTGCCCTGGTCACGGAAACCCAAACCCTCTTCGTTCAACTCTAATTTTATTGACTGCTGAACCTTCCCATTAATATAACAATGTCATTGTTATTTTATGAGAATTGACTTCTTATTGTCGTCTTTTCTTTTCTACAGTTTGTGGAGGTGTTCTACAAGCCGACTTTCCATCACAGAAACTGTACTCTCATGCTGATTATGGCGATAATAATTATGGAAGCCAGGTCAGTGACAACTTTTACAATATTGCTACCTTTTGCTCATTTTGAATTTCACTGGTGCAACATTAACACCCCATGTTTAGCTGTACAGTTAGGGAGGAGGACCAAAGTCATGGTACAGCCAAGCCTTTGAGAAGCCCGGCCAGGCCCAGGCTTTGCCTGTGACTCTCCAAGGGAGGAGAGCCAAAGTCATGGTATAGCCAAGCCTTTGAGAAGCTCAGCCAGGCCCAGGTTTTGCCCAGGCCTAGGGGCCTATATAATCCCCTAGCTGAGCACAAAAAACCCTTTACTAATGAATAGATCTCAAATAAGTAAGATTAATTGCGGTGACACTGCGAGGACGATCAGAGCACACTGATCGAAACATCGAGTTGTACCTCCAGTTCTTTTCAGAACTAATTACTACTCAATTGAGAATTTCACATGGTGTCACCACAATTAGTCTTACTTATCCTCCTCACCATGCAAAGCTACAAGTTTTACAGATCTCAAATAGCTGTTACTGTTAACACAGACTTGACTGACACTTCAGCTGTCTTTTGATCACAACTGCAGCCATAATAATGAGCTCTACTTGGCTGGGCTAGGCCCTCCAGAAGCCCAGGTTATGTTGATTGGCAGGTACTGTATTGTTACAGGATTAGGACTCACAAAAGACAGATTAGGAAGCCAGGTAGCCTGGGCCTGGCGGGGCTTCTGCTAAGAAGATGATGAAGTCATGTTCAATTTTCAGATGTGGAAGGAAAAATCCATACAAATGATGAATTCTAGGTAAAACCTACATACCCAAGTAGGAACTGAAAACCCAATTCACTTAGGTCTGAGTGGGAATCGAACCCGGGTCCTCAAAGGTGACAGGCGAGGAAAGAAAAACACCAACCTGATACCCTAGATAAAATACTTTTGAATTTATTTCTTCACTGACTCGGCACAATGTCGTATCTTTATACAGGAGGATTGTGCGTGGACATTACTAGCGCCAGAGGGTTACTCAGTCAGACTTATGTTCAGATCATTTGACATTGAACACGAGACAGAATGTGACTATGATTCCCTAGAGGTTCTTGACGGAGAATCCTTTGATGCCGAGAGGATAGGACGCTTCTGTGGACATAAAGTAAGTCACATCTCTTACCCCAATCAAAGTTAGCAAAACTGCTTCTTAAAGAATCCTTACTCTCTTTGAATCAAGATATTCTGTAGATAGGTAACTTGTAGCTTTGCATGGTGGACAAGATAAGAACCTCCAGTTCTTTTCAGAACTAATTACTACTCAATAGAGAATTTTCACATGGTGCCACCGCAATTAGTCTTACTTATATTCTGTAGAAAAATCCAAGTTGTCAGTAAAGATAGCATCCAGCAGGAACATTTGATATACAGAGAGGGAGTCCAACCAAAGGCCATCTTCACAGAGCAGCTGATCAGAAATATTAAGTTGCCCGACATTGGTTCTTCCTTGAACCATAATCTCACATAGCAACAGTTGAAATACGAGTTGTGCGATAAGGTTCTTTTCAGAATCTGTACCTCAGCTTCACGATAGTTGAGATAAACACATGGTGTTACCGCAAACCGAAACGATAATCTCAATACCCTGATGTAATATCTTCCTCTCTGTTGGGAGTCGGTTCTTTCAAACAAAGTTTTCCTTTTTAAATGTCTACCTTCCAGATTCCCGATGATATCATCTCTACCGGAGACTCTCTCCGTCTCATCTTCAAATCAGACGACACCATCAGTAAGAAAGGTTTCTACGCCGAATACCAGATCAGCTAAAACTCAGTCGGTCCCCAAGCAGGTAGAAGTACATGTTGTAAGCTGTGAGAAAACCAAATCAACCTTCAGACCTCAGTCACACATCAACCTTGTTTACCTTTCATGCCACCTGTAGCCAGTTTCATAAACTTGTTAAGCAGATAGAAGTGCTTAGCAATTACATTTGCTAAGAAGGTTTTGTCGGTTACTAGCCATTTTTTCACACAAAATGTAAAAACTTTAACAGGTTGTCTGTTTCAAAATATTTACTTAGCATAATGTTTGCTTAAAGAGAAGGTACAATATTGGTATTTGGTAACATACGTTCCTTTCAACCCTCTAGTTTCAAGAAAAATATAATTTAGGGAGGATGGCCAAAGTCCTGGTACAGCCAAGCCTTTGTGAAGCCCAGCTAGGCCCAGGCTACCTGGCCTCCTAATCTGTCTTTTGTAATTGGGCTAGGCCCTCCAGAAGCCCAGGTTATGTTGATTGGCAGGTACTGTATTGTTACAGGATTAGGACTCAACAAAGACAGATTAGGAGGCCAGGTAGCGTGGGTCTGCCAGGGCTTCTCAAAGGCTTGGCTGTACCATGACTTTGGCCCTCCTCCCTTAAAGGGGGACTGTCGTGGATTTAAATCAAACAGTTAAATATGTGATCGTTTTATTCTTTTATATCAGTAAAAGATCAATAAAAATTTTGTTTTGTGTTTTTATTGTTTTTGAGAGTGTTATTTTACCATTGTAAAAATGCCCCCCACGTTTACTAGTTGTTCCCGCCCTGCACTGAGGAGCTGTTCGTGACGTCATGTCGGGAAGAGAAACTCGATAGTCATGATTGTTGGTTGTTGAAACCGTGTTCATCCCGTTGTTCCGATTTATGATGGACCTGACCACTTTACTCTTGTCAGTCGAACTTTGCTCGTCCAAATACGGCGATATTTTGGGTCACTTGGGAACAGATGAAGGCTAACACCATCTTTGGTGGTGTTGCTGCATCCTGCAGCAACACATCTTCCCGGCATTTTATTAGTTCCGGAAACAAAAATCACGGAAGAAATTAAATCGACGCTACGTGTGTGAATGTGTATGTATGTACATGTATATGATGTACACATCGGATCTTCCCGACCTGACGTCACACATCTTATGCAAATGAAGCTTCCACCATGGGGCGGGGTTGCCTCCCCCAAACACTTCAAACATCGTTTTAAAATACTTGTACTCAGAAATCAATGATTAAATAGACACAGGTGGGTCTCAAAAACAATATTTTATTACAAAACGCCTTAAGTAAAGGATGTCAGTCCCCCTTTAACTAACCTGCGAAAGTTTCATCATAATAATAGGTGCTGTTGACAGTTTTCAGAAAATTATGGAAAATTTTACACGTTTTTCCAAGTTTGTATGTTTTTCAAAATGTTGCTGGCAGGCAACATTTTGTGTGCGTTTTCGGTTATTTCAGGAACCGGATATCCGAAATTGGAAATTTTCGGATACCCAGGTACCCGAAAACAATTTTGTATAAAATAACCAATATGAGCACAAGATTGTCTTGTTTGATTAGAATCCTAATAAATGTGTTTCTGTAATAATTTCCTGCCTCTATATTAAAAACAACTCGTAGCATACCCGAAAATTTGAGACTTCCATTTTTGTGGCTTGCAATGTACGTGTTCAGTTGAAATTTTCAAGTCGTTTACGGGTAATTGGAACCGAAAAACGGAACCAGTTAACCAGACAGTTTACGGGTAATTGGAACCGAAAAACGGAACCAGTTAACCAGACAGTTTCAGTCGGATACCTGGAACTGCCTTAATTTTGTGTATTCAAAAAAATGTCCTGTTTTCAGACAAAATGATTTCTTAGGATAATTGGTATGTCAACTTTACACCAAGTAAGCACCAGTGACACTATATCTATTCCCACCATGCATAGCCTTAAGTCTGTTATTAACCAATGTTGTACATTTTTTAGTTTAGCATAGCAGAAAAATAGACAAAAAATGGCCGGCAAATAATTTCCTATGCTTTTCACAGACACTCGGAAAGCACCGAGTATAAAGTGCTTCATAAATTACGTCGGTGTAAGGGAAAAATCAAATCAATTGTTTATCATCCGACGCAAGAATTTCATCAATCTATTCCCATGCTTAATACTGATTTCTCTATGAAATAGAAAACATCATGTCAAGCCAAAAAGAGGTTTATTAGTAGATTAATGAAATTATCCACTTATCACATGATTGACTGAAGGAAATCACCATGGCGATCAGGCATTTCCCGTAGTACAGACCTTGATCATACCATGGCCATCTTGTGTCAGATCCCCTGTATACACAAATGATTATATCCCCGATTCTCATTACATAAAAAAGGGGCCTGACTATTTTCCCTGCCAGCCTCGGTGTGGTCATCTGACCAAGATGGCTACAACGTGGGAAAGGTCGATAATAACTTCATATCATAACATGGGAGATGGCAGATGAAACCCGACATTAAGACTCTGGTATCATACTGAAGAAGCTTTTTCCATATTGGAAAAATAAAATCCATCGGTAAATAGTAAATATTGAAATGTGTGATAGTTCCTTAGGTGGTGGAATGTATGTTTATATGTTAGCATCTATTTAACGCACAGCATGTCTATCAGGAATGTTTCAATGGTTTTTCTCGGAGCAGCGATTTTACCAGCAGACATTTTCACAAGAAGCTGGTGAATGTCGCTATTTTAAAGACTTTCAGTGAAGCAGGCCGTGAGTTGTTCATGTCACATGACATGGAAAGCAATATCATGGGATTAAATCAACAAATCACAACATTACAAGATTTAGCAAAATTTACCAAATTTAACATCATACTTAGATTTTAAGGCATCATTTATGACCACTTCTTAGCATCTTTGTAGAATTCAGTTGGTTTTGCATTTGAGAAAAATAATTGTCAGTTGAAACTTCTTTTATGAAGGACTGTGATACAATAAACCAATAACTACCTTTAGAATTAATCACTATTTGTGACCCGCTCTGGCAAAACCCAAAACTTCTCGGCATTTACCATAATGCGTAACAGCCATGAAAAGGTCAAAAACTGACCCCAGGGACCATGTACCAGTTTGAGATTTTCATGTCACCATATAGAGCATTTTCTCTAGATTTTGATGGAAAAAGAAAAAAAATCCTGAAACGTTGTTGGAAACATTGTTATTTTTCACGATAAATTTGGGAGGTGACTCCGAAAAGTTGGGTCCAAGTTTAGGGTTTTGCAAGAGCCAGTCACATATGCACTTTTTGATTGATTCAGTGTAAGGATTACTTTCATTAACTGTACATTGACGAGGTTAGAAAATACATGTATAATTAACCCTAAATATTGCAATGATAGAATTTGTAATATCTAACTCGCTAACACAATTGTATAACATTCTTTCATCAGATTTAAAATGTTTTCAATATTGATAATATATTTTTATCAATTTTATCTTTGTTTACATTATCACCATGTATCATTTTGTATTAATTACAGTTGTAATTTAATTGTATTATTTTAGTGCATTTAGATAAAATAGGGAAAGGGTTTAAAAATATACAGTAACATCTATGCAAGGATTGCCCAAATATGATTTTAAAATATTGATTATAAATTAAAAAAAAAAACATGTCACGTTTTGGAGATTTTATTATGTTAGTAACTCAAGTTTAAGATTTTAATATTTTATTTTAATGTTTAGATTTAGTTTTAGTTTTAGAGAAGAAAATCATGGTGAAATTAATTGTAACTCCAATGTAATTTTTGTATTTTCTTTGAAGGATTGTTTAGACTGACAGAACGGTTTGGGAGAAACTACATCAACATTAAAGAATGTAAAACCATCACAAAAAATAACAAAATTTAAATATATTTACTATGTAGATGAATTAATTTATAAATTTAGACTATTGACGGAACATTGTGTTATTCAAACTTACTGGAGAAAGATTTGTCTAAAGCATTTTGAATAGTTTGTTCATTTTTCAGAATTGTGTAGATTTTATTTGCTTGGTAGGGCTACGCTAGGGCCAGTTATAAACATAAGATAATAAGAAATTAAGAATTAAACCTTTTTTTTTCAAACCTTTCAAAATATTTAGTGCAAATGTGTCCAATTTGTGTACATTCTTCAATTTATAATTACAGTTCATATTCAGAAATTTAAAAAAGGATATTTTACTCCCAAAGAGTAGTTTCCTGGACAATTTAAATTTGAAGGAACTTAAAATTATCCTAATACAGTATAACATTATATTTGAGCAAAAACATTATTTTTATTTCTATAAAATACACATCTCTTGATCCTATGAATTCACAGACAGTTTATCAAAAGTGTACTGGGGCTAATTTTAGTAAAGTGTGAAGAAGTTTTTTTAAAGCAGTGTTTCACATTTAGATCACATAATTGGTGTCTGCGATGTAAAAATGAAAAGTAACAGTTAAATACGTGTGCTTCCACTGCAACCAACATGCTGGTCTCCCATACTGCATTCGTATGTGTCATGTTCCTGTACTCCTATTAGGGAATCACTTATTGTAGCCATGCCACAGGTGCCAGCCTATTTGGTCATGATGCCTCGTTTTGAACCTCATAGACTTGCATGTAAAAACTAAACAATAAAATGGCCGCCCACCTCTATACATCTTCCAGTCGCAGTGTAATGCAATAAAACTGAGACCTGGACACATCAAGGAGCATGAGGGCAGACTTCTCAAACCCGCAAGCAATCAATCTGTTAACCAGAGCACCTGCTGATCTGAATATCCCCCTGTCTCTACATATCATCAAGGCTCTTGCCATCTGATCACAAGGATCTCGCTGTTGTCTCTTGATCAGCTCCACAGTGCGTTTGTCCAGACCCTCGGTGATGTTAGAGGGGATGTTCTGGACTACAGAGGGCCACTCGTGAGCGCGGCTAACGTGGATCCAGCTGGTGACAAACCGTAGGCAAAAATCACACATTGCACCTGGAAATAAGAAAAATAGATATTAATATTGTTAAAATTTCCTAATTTTACTGAATTCACAGACAATGCTAAAATTAACGCTGAATTATTGAATTTTATCTATTACAAAAATAAATAAAACATTATGTGTATTTTATTTGTTAATACATTAAACAACCGTCTGGTTATACTAAACCCACCTTGAGAAATATTCACGGATCCCATCTTATCCACATCCTGCCCGAGAGCGCCCAATCCGGCGGCTTCCAGAGCTTTGAGTAGCTCCGTGTGTGAGGCGTATTTACCCCGAGTCTCCTTCCATCGAACGAGTAGCCTGTAGCCCAATTCAGCTACAAAGTCGCCACCATAATGTATCATCAAGGGCGCAGTGTCCACTCGGAGTTTGTCAGCCAACGGCTGTATCATGTTGTTCTCGATGTTTGCCGACGCAAAATGAAGACCTAATGTTAGAAAAATTTCCACAAATAAAATTAGAAACAGGAACAAAATCATTGCATAATTAATTAGGGTGATTTTAAAAATCTCAAATACACCCATCCAGTATATCAATCACAAATGGCACAACCTTTCCATGGCACTTGTTGCTATATGTCGGTCAAGCACTTGGCATGACCGAGTTTTCAGCTTTTCTAAGGGTGGACGGGAAATATGACCATAACTGGATAGGCGTACAGTAACCCTAGAATATGGGAAACATTTCTCGATTCTGTAAAAGAGACAGTCAAAAACTTAGCATCTTATTTTGTTCGTAATTACAAAACAAAAGGTCTTTATATTATTTGCCAGTCAACTGATCCATCAACAGAGCAATTTCAAAGTTTCCCAAAAATGATATGCCCAACTATTTTTTCATCATAAAATCCCATCATAAATGTAGTGCCATGGTCGAGCGGTTTAGTGCATCGGATTTGTGTTCTGATGGCCAAGTCGTCAGAATGTGGGTTCGAATCCCAGCCGCGACCATGGTGCTTGTGTCCTTGAGCAAGACACTTTACCATAATTGCTTCTCTCCACCCAGGGGTAAATGGGTACCTGTGAGGGCAGAGTTGGTTGTTGTGGTTGATTAGCCCATATGCACTGAAATGGCAGCAATCGAGCTGTATACTTCCCAGGGAGCTGAGATGGTTTCAGGAATGATTTATGAGCCTGATGAGCAGGGGTAATAATGTAATGCGCCTTGAGCACCAGTTTGGTGGATACGTGCGCCATAATAAGTCCACATTATTATTATTATTATTATTATTATTATTATTATTATTATTATTATTATTATTATTATTATTATTATTATTATTATTATTATTATTATTATTATTATTATTATTATTATTATTATTATTATAATTATTATTAAATCGCTAATTAACAGTTCGTGTTCACACACGTTTATCTTTGACCAGCTCCTCGTCTAGAATCTCTGCGTTCAGAGAGAGTCCCACCGCGTCCATATTATCCATCAACTCATCGAATCTCGCCCCCGTCCCTTTGCCATCGCTGTCCCTCAACATCACCAGGGCGTTCAGCAAGAACATTTTCTTGTAGAAGTCATGTCCATGGTCTCTGGTTATGCCGTCTATTTGTTCGTCGGTCAGACCGAATGTGCGCACTAGGCGGCAGACTGTCTCCCGGCTTGCGTCTTTGGTGATGATACGGAGAAGAACAACTGTGGAGGAGGATAAATAATGCATGATTTTCCGAATTTTCTAATTTTTAATTTTATTTTAAATAAAGAAACTGAAGGTTCGAAATGTGCCGACAAAACTTAATTATGCAAATCATCTTACCGTCACGTGCGTCGACTGAACTAATGATCGTGCATCTTTCTGCAGCTACTTCCATGCCGCACTTGCGCATTGCTCGTAACAGCTTCGAATGACACGCCCTCTTTCGTATCGTCTCGAATGAGTCCTCGCGCCATCGGTACATAATCTGAAATTTGTGATCATTCAATTCATCAACGTAGTTTTGGCGGGATTCCTCCAGATCGACCTTGATGACATCAGCGAGAGGTTGCAGGTCACAGGGCAATCCTTTTGCGACTGATTTCAAACCTAAAATATACATTGATAATGAGTCTCATTAATGGTAAATTGAATTGCCATAGTAATTTTGAAGAAACATTTCTCAAATTCTACTCTTTTGAATTGCACACATTTTGTATCTCTGTTTTTTTATGTACAAAAACCCCTTTGTCAATTTTTAAAATAAACCACTGACCTCTGACCTCTTCCCCTAAACCGTATTAAAAAGGGGCCACTACTGCAACAAGAACATGAGAGTTAAAAATTGTTTGGTGGTTTAGCCATGTCAATTTTATTGTAAGAATGATTTTGATACAGGTTTTTAACCATAGAAAAGGTCATGGGCGGATCCAGAACATTTTTTAGGGGTGGCTGATAATCAAAAACAATTATTTTTCAGTACTACAAAGGGTGCCGCCACTTCCTACGCGCAACGGTTAGTACAGTACTAAGTAGGTCACCTCCTTATGTTTATCCCGCACACTGTGGGAATGGGAGTGCGTTCTCCCCTCCCCTCCCCCTCTCTCTCTCTCTCTCTCTCTCTCTCTCTCTCTCTCTCTCTTTTTTAATTTTATTTTTTATATATTATTTTTAACGATTTTAGGGGGGGGGGTGGCTACAGCTCCCTTAGCCCCCCCCCCCGGATCCGCCAATGAAGATACCGTATATATTGGCGTGATGGAGGTAGGCATTCATGTAGGTTTGTATTACTTTTGGACGTTGACATTTGCCATATGAAAACAACATCTCCGTTCGTCTACTGTAGACGGGTCGCGAATTGTTTAAACAAACTTTTAAAAGATTAAAGCACAATAATTTGTCCAGCTGTGGTAGAGGAACTGGATTTCCGATGACAGCATTTTGATATCCTTCTGAATGTTGTAATCGTATAATATGAATGAACATGAGTGAAGGAAAACGTACGCTCATTGGTCAGTAAGTTTCTGTTGAGATTATTGGCTGCTGACGTCATCTTGACAGCTGTAAAGGCGCCAATCAGCTTCGTAAACGTAGCCTCCTCTCCATTCGTCAGCATCCATTTCTCTAAGACAGCATACCGCTGTTCGTCGAAGTCACGATGATGAGGAAGAAGACTAAGATTGAGAATCTCAGTCTCTGACAGCCCAAAAAGATGCATAGCAAGGGGAACTACGAAGTTCTTGGGGATGTCTTTGGAGATGGTGCGAAGGACTATGTCTGGTGAGAGCGAAGGAAATAACAGGTGAAGAAAAATGATACATGTATTCGTTGTCTTTGAGACATGGTGAATTGCATGGTGGAAGAACAGTATGAGGAGAAGTGGAAGAACAGTATTAGGAGAAGTGGAAGAACAGTATGAGGAGAAGTGGAAGAACAGTATGAGAAGTGGAAGAACAGTATGAGGAGAGGTGGAAGAACAGTATGAGGAGAAGTGGGAGAACAGTATGAGGAGAAGTGGAAGAACAGTATGAGAAGTGGAAGAACAGTATGAGGAGAAGTGAAAGAGCAGTATGAGGAGAAGTGGAAGAACAGTATGAGGAGAAGTGGAAGAACAGTTGAGGAGAAGTGGAAGAATAGTATGAGGAGAAGTGGAAGAACAGTATGAGGAGAAGTGGGAGAACAGTATGAGGAGAAGTGGGAGAACAGTATGAGGAGAAGTGGGAGAACAGTATGAGGAGAAGTGGAAGAACAGTATGAGGAGAAGTGGAAGAACAGTATGAGAAGTTCGCGATAGCATCATTAGGATATCTTTAATGAGTTGTAATAGTGTGTTTGTTCTGAGAAGAACCTGTGGTTGACAACTTGAAACATGATCAGAATAATCTTCTGAAGATCAGAGTATACTGATCGTATACCGATCTTATAACGGTTCTTACACCTGTTGTCTACGTCTGTCCACAAGAAAGGTGGCCGACACGCCCATGACTGGATCCTTCAATATTACAGTTACGGTTCACTGTGATAGACTCGCGCTAAACAATTATGTTGAACATTTGGTAAAACATTTACGGTCAAATTTTAAAGACGGTAATACCTTTTATAACTTCTTCATCTGTGAAGCTGTCTTGGATTTCAGGAGGGGCTGGATCCTCCCTTTCCTATAAAGATGAACAAAATTGTATATGAGAAATATTTAAAATACTAACAGACAGACAGACATAGCCCAACTAAAAACAAACATACAATCAGACACAGTTGGACGGACGGACAAACGGACCGAGGAAATTCCTCACCTTTGGAATGATTAACTTTGATGACGACACGACATTACCCAGAATGCTCTCCAGGTTATTCAGCGTGAACTGTCTTCCGCTTCCTGTATTCACCGTCCCAGCATGCAACGTGAGCCGGTGCAGCAGAACCTTCCCTGAGTACTCTGGTTGGAAACGCCCCCTGTACACGCCCTCAGCAAAGAAATCCTTCCTATTGGCCCGATTGCGTATCCACTTGAGCTGCAGACGATCTTTCCGATAACTCTTGTCCCCAAAAGTGTTCACTTCGAGATCGCCAACAAGACGAATATAGAACGTCTACAGAACAATATGTCCAGATGTTAATATTACTATTCACTATTATTAAAGCCTTTATATTCTATTCTCGAAAAATACAAATGGTCATTGTTTCATAATCAACCTGGTGTAAAGTTGATGATGGTATCAAATATCCTTTGAAATATTTCTGTCTAAAGATACAATCTTTAAAAAAAAATTAAATAAAATAAATTTCACTATTTTCTTATTAACGATACAATGAAATAAGCTGAAACTTTAAAAATTGGTTTCTTATACCGGTTTGTTTTTATAATACTTATTACACTCATTTTACCAAACGTGTACCGGTTTTAATCAAGCATTGACTTGTTTATACTTCATATGGAGTGCTATGGTCGAGCGGTTTAGTGCATCGGATTTGTGTTCTGATGGCTGAGTCGTCAGAATGTGGGTTGAATCCCCACCGCGACCATGGTGCTTATGTCCTTAAGCAAGATACTTTACCATAATTGCTTCTCTCCACCCAGGGGGTAAATGGGTACCTGTGAGTGCAGAGTTGGTTGTTGTGTTTGATTAGCCCTATATGCGCTGTATGTAATGGCAGCAATTGAGCTGTATACTCCCCAGGGAGCTGAGATGGTTTCAGGAATGATTTATGCGCCTGATGAGCAATAATTTGGGGTAATAATATAATGCGCCTTGAGCAGCAATTTGGTGGATACGTGCACTATATAAGTCCACATTATTATTATTATTATTATTATTATTATTATTATTATTATTATTATTATTATTATTATTATTATTATTATTATTATTATTATTATTATTATTATTCACTGTAGTTATTCAACATGGTGTTCTGTATCTTGCTGCATTATTTAATAGCTATAACCATAGAGCAGTGACCTACCTCTGCTGTCATTGCTTTGAATGGTTCCGTTCTGGTTGAATCGCATAACTTGTACCTAAAACAAAGACCAAGTAACAAGATTAAAAGGATGTTGCAGAAATATTTGGTTAATATCCTTTAAAAAAATAAAACAACAGATCATGTGAGATATTTCACAATATATGTATATTGTTTTCTTGCACCACAAGGGTTTTAACATATATCAAACTGACCAGGAATAATTGCATTTTTGGGGGTTGACATTTGGTCATAAGGAAGACCCCTTACGTAACCTGACAAATTGACAAAACAATACAGTGACTGGTGTTTACTGAATCAATTTGCCTTAATAAAATTTTCTCTATTTATGTGCTAGGATGGCGTTATTGTTTTTCTTCCAATTTATAAATCGATTTTTATGAAGAAAGGACAATAATTATAAACTAATGTAAACTGAAAGTAAGCAGTAGACTAACCCACTCTCCGTCATATATGTCTTCAAATCTTCCAGTCCATCTTGTTTGACGATGTGAGCAACTATCTCAGTCGGGTCCTCTTGTCTCTGATGAACAGCGAAGAACACCTGGTCCCCCTTAGGTTGAGGCATGGTGAAGCCAGGAGTCTAGACTAGAGTGGATATGGTTGTTTTGTCAAATCAGACATCTTTAAGCGAAAATACATTTTACATTCCATTTTCTCCACTGGAAAAATAGTTTTCGATTTGCTGAACCCTAAGGACCCAAGAACACTTCTGATATACCGAAAACAGACGTTAACATGTTATTTTCCCGCCAAACTCAGTGCATTATAATAATTACTCTATTCAGCCAACATAGCCTCTGATTTTGAGTTTTCCACGGCAATGGTATACTTTTCACAAATGTTGTTGTCTGTTTCTTTCTTGGTTTGTTTTTATTATAAGAAGTCTGCAACATTATTTCATTAGACCGAGATTTGCAACCGAATGAAACTAAGCGTCTGTTGCTAGGGCGTTGCCAGGGATGTTTCCTTTAGTCATGCCGGCCCTGACCGGCTTTGTGTTTACGAAGTAAAACTACAACCAAATATTCGAATTTAGATATCATTCCCAATTACATGATATCAGAGAAATACATTATCATACAAATCAAATGAAGTATTTCATCATATGTTATAAAAGTTAACTAGCTTTTAAGGGAAATAGTGCATGCAATAATTGCGTACCGGAACCACTAAGACTGTCAACCAGTGTGTTTCAGTATCATAAGACACGTTACCTATAACATATAACACATATCTTCTCTTACCACTTATAAGAAACGGAATTTTAGGGTCTTCGAAAGCAGCAGTCTGGTATCTCAGTCCGTGTCAGATCTTCAAAGGTCAAGTGTGTTTCTTGTTTCTTGAGGAAGAGTCGATGTTTCCATGATACTTTTGGTCTCCTTCTGACCCCAGGGTCATGTTGACTTATTCATACTGCTCAAAGCCTGACACCGGAGGAACACAAACAGACATAACAATAGGTGATACGTAAAGACGACTCACACAAGAGGAAAAGCTCTGAGGATTACCGAACCTTTCAATTCAATTGTCCTCCTCCTGAAAGTAATAGTAGACTTAACCATGTCGGTTGATCGTTAAAACCCTTGCCTGCTCACTTTAACGTTTTTTTTTATCCTGTCGCCAGACAAAGTCTTGGCTAAACACACATGAATGCCTGGACCGATAAGCAGTATTATTTATTTTACTTATATGTTGCGCTGACTATTGGTTAAAATGCCATGGGTCTGGTTCACATAATCCCGCCCCCACTATAAATAATGTAGACCTATATAGCGCACGCATCCACCAAACTCGTGCTCAAGGCACATGACAATATCACCCCTGCTCATCAGGCTCATAAATCATTCCTGAATTGAAATCATCTCAGCTCCCTGGGGAGTATACCGCTCAATTGCTGCCATTACAGCGCATATAGGGCTAATCAAACACAACAACCAACTCTGCCCTCACAAGTACCCATTTACCCCTGGGTGTAGAGAAGCAATTATGGTAAAGTGTCTTGCTCAAGGACACAAGCACCATGGTCGCAGTTGGGATTCGAACCCACATTCTGACGACTCAGCCATCAGAACACAAATCCGATGCACTAAATAAACCGCTCGACCATGGCACTCCATGCTCGACCATGGCACTCCATGCTCGACCATGGCACTCCATGGTCGACCATGGCACTCCATGGTCGAGCTGGAACACAATTACCAAATCAAATTGTTTTTAATATCTGCTACTTATTTGTATATAACAAAAATCTCAAAAATCGAAGCTTATTGTGGATACAATGTTTCTATTGAAGCATATAGGCAGGCCCGTTGCCAGGAATTGGACAATGGAGGGGGAGGGGGAAGGCTATGAGGGGAATAATATCCCCGGTCAGCGCTAGTAGCGAAGACCCATTTTATATTTATTGCAATCCGCATTATTTGTGTGTGTGTGTGTGGGGGGGGGGGTCGTCTTGGCGCAGGGGTTTGGGGGAACGCCGGTCTGTAAGAGGAGGGGGAAAGAGACCAACCCGGCTACTGTCCTTCATATTATAGGCCTATTTTATTTGCTTTTGTTTTGAGAAAGAAGCAATAAACATTGGCTAGTCTAACATTCATTCCGGCGGCGTAGACAGGACTTTTTCAGTGGGGGAAGGGGGGGGGGGCGCACAGGGGTTATGAGTTTTTTCCTTTTCCTTTTCTTTTCTTTTTTTGAGGGCACTGGAAATTTGTGGGGAGGCACGTGCCCCCAGGCCCGCTCCCCCAGGCCCGCCCCCAGGCCCCCAGGCCCGCCCCCTCCTCGCCCCCCCCCCCCGTGGCTTCGCCGCTGGATTCATTCATAACAATTGGGCGACTGGAGTGTGATGGATGAAATCGAAAGTGGAAATAGCCCCCTCTTTGTCACAATAAATGATTTCATTTAAAGGTACAATATTGGTAATGTCTGCAAGGCTGATTGTAGGCGTATATGCTATCTCTCCTTGAATCAAGATAATTATGTATTTAACAACCAAGCTGTTGACGTTTCATCTCCTTTTGGAATGACAGTCATGAGAAAAGTGTCAAAAAAACATTCACATGTTTTACTGGAAACAAAACAAACGTGAGAGCGACTTCAAACAAAATAATTTGTCAGAATGATTGGTTCCTTTATCGGCTTCACATCAACTAAGTTTTTTGGGTGAAAATTGTAATCTGGTAATAAAGAATGTATTTTTTTAATTTTTTTTTAAATTTATTTATTTCTTATTTCAATGTTGTTGGCGTCCTTTTTAAAGCCAATGTCGTCATCAATGAGAAAGAAGCAAGAAAAGACAAACTGAAACAATTCATCAGAACCTTCCTATTCAATTAGTACAGTATTTTAAAATATCCTCAATTTACCCTAAATGACGCACCTAAGGTTATATAATCAACTGGACAGTAACTTACAAATGAAATTAGCAATTTGGTATTTCAGTTTGTTTCAGTAAAGGATTCTCTTGTAAAATGCTGAATTTCAATGCATGATCATATGCGTGGACGTCTTGAGCGCCGTTTTTTGAGACGCACAGAATTGTGGTCATCAAAAAATTGATGTTGGTATAATGACTCACCCCCAAACTGTTAAAGTTGATGGGGCACAGAAAATGTACCCAAGAAGAAAAACAGTTGAATCATGTTTCACCTTATTCCAGATGGTTGTAAAATTGTTTTTAATCTTGAAAATAAAAATATTGTTTTAGATTTTTTAAATAAAATGGTATAATTTGGAGAAGCTCTCAAAACTTTTAATCAATATTCTTGAAAGACCAATAAAATGGAAGGTGGTAAAAATTTTTGCAAAAAGTACTTTAAAACTTTGAAATGTGTAAAAATTATGTTAACATTTTGCCAAATAAAAGATTTCTTTTCATAACCATGAGGTTTCATTTTCTCACTATGATAATTTTCCACTGCCGACGAAATAAACACCAACAATTTAAGTAGTCTCTGTTCACTTCTCCTATAAGGAATGTGTCCATTTTGAGGATCAGTATTCCTTTAAAAAATCATTGCAAATGCAAAGCATTCATATCTTTTGGTTTCCACAGACAATAACTCGTTGATGGCACAGAAAAATAAAATCACAGAAGTTCGTGAAAAATATTGAGGTCATGTAAATCCCTTACTATTTGTATCAAGTAAAATCAGCGGTTAAACAACTTTTTCCCAATTTCACAAGCACTAACTTTCCAGTAAATCATACAATTTCACTATGATTTTTATTTTTGTAACAAGTATGATTTAGATAAGTTTACGCAACCATTAATACGCCATAGTTTTGTAAGTTTTCCGAGAAATGCTAAGCCAAAGGTAAGTGCGTCATTTCACAAGTACGGCGAATGACGTACATGGCAGCGGCGTAGCCACAGGGGGGGGGGGCACGTGCACCCGCTTCACAAATGTCCAGTGCCCCCCCAGGTGCCCCCCACGAAAAATCCTCATAGTGCCCCCAAAAAACAGAACAGAAAAAGAAAAGGGAAAAACCCATACCCCCTGGGCCACCCCCCACTGAAAAGCAATGCCCCCCCCCCCTCCCCCCACTGAAAAAGTCCTGGCTACGCCGCTGGTACATGGACGATACACATTATTCAATAAAATACTTTACACACCTCACCTGAAAAATGAAATAAACATTTATTTTTATTCCAGAAAAGTGCATTATTCGATTAATGTCATTTCTCTTTTTGAGCAGTCTGTGGACGGGCAGGATGTTCCCCGTCTATTTATACAATTATCTATTTTTATGTCATGCTTTCTTAATAAATACGGATATATATTTGTTTCGAATGATGAAGGCATGACGTCCCAATGTCTTTAAATAAAAGTTGGAAAGGGAAACATTTTACTTATTATGTAGTTTTTGGTTTCAACTGCGGCTTTTGTTTTGTTTACTTCACTTGCTACGAAGTCGGACGTGTTTCCATTTCTCTGATAATACAAAACTTCCTCGTTGAATTTAAATAATTTAATAAGTTTATTAATATATTACTCAATATGCTGTAACCATTACTGCCGATTAAAAATATATCATGCATATTAAAATAATTTAAGGTAAACATTAAATGTTTATACATATAGCTGCTCATTAAAATGGGAAATCACCCCTCCCACATCTGCAAAATTCCTCTTCCGCAATAAAGCCCCAGAAATCTGGAACCCAAGGCCCACCTAAAATAAATTAAACATAGAAAAGGAATTTCGCCCGATACATTTTTCCAAAACATTCTCAAAAACTGTGAGAAAATCAGAACTCGTTCACTGCAGCACGTACAGCGTGATCAATGCACCAGACAAGTTCAAAAAACTGAATCAAAATGTCACGGTATGAAATCATATCAAAAGTGAGAACCAATGATCTTAGTTTCCTAATAACCAATTTGTTGAGGTTATGAAATAATTTGTCATGTCACGAGGTCGCACCGTATCAGTTTTCTTCCAATTCTAGAAATGAAACCAACCCAATGCACCAAGGCCCAGGAACACGTCGACACATAACCACAACAACACCCAGATGACAAAGTTGCAGAAATAACCGATTAGGGAAAACAGCAGCAACCACACATACAATTTTTAAGGAATGACCAGTTTGTCAAAAAGTCCATAGACATGTAGCCAGACAAACCGATAAAAAATAAAAAATAAATAAATAAACAAAACATCTCAAAGATGTTTTGAATTGGTTATGGATATTATCAAGGATAATAATATAGGTTTTCCCGTTCAATTTCGGCAAATAAGCAGCCAATTTCACTTTAATACCTATTCATATTAAAGCAATTTTGCTTCTCCAGTTGCTACTGTGTTTCGAATTAAGAATTCAAACATTCAATGTCATTTTCAGGCATGTGAATTCATTTACTATTATATTCAATTTAGCATATACGTCGTTCTTTTTAGTAATTAACGGACATTCGTCATCCAATTTAGCAGAGTTGGTTCGACTGGAGATTTTTACTAAAATGTTATTGTCATTTTCGTATTTTGTTTTCTTTATTCATGTGCGTTTCTCGTGCACTGTGTATAGAGCCTATCGGTCTTTGTTATCATACTTTGTTTTGTTTCTTGTCTGATTAGAATTGTTATTGGTTTTCTGACCTGGGCCTAATTCTGTCATGTGTTTTTGAAACATTTATGTTATATTTTTGGACTTTTTCATTAACCTGTTTTATTGTTTGAGTACGGGAAAGTTACTGTCGTACCAATTGGTGATCTGTTTTTATACATTTAAAAATCTATAGGAAACTAAAGTTAAACGAAGTTTAACAAAGCGTCAATTAAGTTGCACAAATTTCACAAATGCCTGCCCAATAATGAATTTGAATGACCAAATACGCGCCGCGAAAAGCTCCTGCAAATTGAATGCTGTTCGAGTGGATTGTTAAATTGGATGGTTATTTTGTTTAAATCGCATGAGGCAAGAGTGCACTATTGCCTACTCATAAATAAAATTGAATGATGATTTTGAGTTCGCGCGAAACAGAATGACGCGCGTTTAAATTGGCTGCTTATTTGCTGAAATTGACCGCGAAATCCTAAAAGTTGCTGGCTGGGTGACTTCATAAAAATGCAATATTTTAACAGGTGTTTTATTTAACTTTACCGATTCAATGCAGCGAGTCAATTGACAGTTTGACGACCAATTGCAGGCGCGGATCCAGGGGGGGGCCGCGGGGGCACGTGCCCCCCGGGTAAATTGAGTTAAAAAAAAAAAAAAGGCGGAAAAAAGGGGGGAAAAAGGAGAAAAAAAAGAAAAAAAAGAGGGGGAGGTCAGAGAAAAGGAGGAGTAGCCTAAAAAAAAATACCGGCGACAATATTAAACATCTGCTGTGTCTACTTTTGGCATAAAATAAATACTGAAAAATGCAACAAGAAAAAAAGGTTATCAATCATGCCATGGAACTGAAACCCTCTTTGGAGAGAAAACCGAAGTATTTCCCGGAGCTCGGGGATTTCAACTCTCTCCATCTCAACATCTAATCCTCTTGGGGGAGTTTATTACCGGTTAAATGGCCACAGCCAGCAGGAAACAATTGACTGAATGATTTGCTAGTTTTGCCAAAATCCTTTTAGAGTGGCCTAAACGCACACATTCTTTTCAATTAATAAAATATCCAGTGCCATCATGTCCAGTAATGAAACCATTATTTTTTTGATCGTTGAAATTGGTGCCACAAACAAAATAATAGACCTTGGCTTTTAAAAGAGAAAATCGTCTCATCATGATAAAGTTGTATTTGTTCCCAAAAACCACGAACGTTCTTTGACCAAAGTACAATGTACATCACGTAGTATACTTCGTTTGAGCAGCTTAATTATCTGGGCTCCTTGCCAAAATTCCTTTGCAGTGAATATATCCTTGAATGCAAGGCTGTGATGCATCTCAACAAAATTATGGTCGTATCTAATCTCTCCGTTAGTTACTAGTTAGTAAGTTTTGTTTATAGGCCTGCTTCAAACGTCGAACTTTTGCCGTATCTAATTCAAATAATGACCCAAAAATTTACATTACATGTAATAAGGAGAAACTGCTGGAACAGTTCAACAATGAGTCTTTTTCAGCAGGTCGGAAACGCATGAGAAAGGTGGCTTTTCCCGATGTTGAAGAGGCTGCTTTGACCTGGTTCAAAGCTGTACGAGCCGAAAACATTCCGATTTCGGGTCCAATTCTTCAAGAAAAGGCCAGGCCTTTGGCAAAGAAGTTAGGACATCCAGACTTCAGATGCAGTGATGGGTGGCTTGACCGTTTCAAAACACGCCAAGGCTAACGTCAACGCGGTGCTGGAAATGCGCTCAATCCTTTTTTTAGCTCTGTTGCGTAGCCAAATCTCACACCAATGAGTTGTATAAGGTAGGTCATCATTGATTTCGAAAGCGTTAACAATAATTTTATATTTTTGGAAAAGTTTAAAAACAAAAATCATGCCATTTGAAACAAATTAATAAATATGTAAGACGTTTATAACAAATTTTAAAATGTTGCATCTTGTGTGCTTAATTCCCCGTGCTACTAAAGGTTACTTTGCGGGCGTACGATAATTTATGCACACAATGGGGGTGGGGGTTAAAATGGCGACCTCGGCTAACTCGAACCTCCGCATAAGTCGAAGTTTGAGTTCATTCCCCTGAGATTTGACTTATCGAGATTTCACTGTATTTGAATTAGACACGGCAGAAAGTCGACGTTTAAAGCAACTGACTTCTGCCGTAAGTTCGACAGGCAGGTCTTGCCGCTCTGAACGCCAGCTCGTCTCTGGACTCTTTCAAGCGAAGAGATGTTTTCAGTGGTGATATGGGGTTTCCAATAATAATAATAATAATAATAATGTGTGGACTTATATAGCGCACGTATCCACCAACTAAGCGGTGCTCAAGGCGCATTCTTTTACGTGCATTACACAACACACGGGACCTACGGCTTTACGTCCCATCCGAAGGACGAAGCAATTATGGTTAAGTACCTTGCTCAAGGACACAAGTGTCATGACCGGGGCTCGAACCCACGAGCAGTGCTCCCATATCAAAGATGTGGTCTAACCAGTGTGAAGTATAATTTCTCTTCGATGGACTTTCAGGCCAGTCTCGGTTAGCCCTTAGCAATCTTCTGAGGAACTGATTGATTTATTTTAGTCAACCCATTCTTAAAGACAATTTTCCTCCACGAATTTAGTTAATGGAGATGACTTCATGAAGTTTAACACAGCCTCATTATGGCAATTAATTGATTGCAGTTTCTTTTATATTATATTTGATTTTCCACAGAAGCTTCGGTGATAAAAATATCCAAGGATGTGTCTCATAAAAGGTTGATAAAAAAGGATTAAAAAATAAGGGTGCAGAGTAAAAAATAAAGCCACCATCCAAAGTGAACAGCGCCTTCAGTTTGGTGTACTGTCATTATTGAGAAAAGTGGATTTTTTGTATCAATTTCCAATGATGATTATAGTAACTTTTTTCAAATACTTCCCAAAATTAGTTAGTCTACATTTCGTTTGCAATCGGTAGTCTGTGATCGGGTGCAAAGCAAGCTAGTCTGGTTTCTTGACCCAATTCCTCCACGTCTACAAATTGTTCCGTTTCATCTGAAGAAGGGTCGGGCTACCGTGTGGAAATTACAATCGCCGATGTCAATTTACTGTCGGATTCTACGCCAGTACGCATAGGCCTGCGAAGTACGATGAGTCTTGCAGCTGATCTGCCGATGGTTTTAACACAGGGCAAGAAACAGTATGAAATCAAGCCCTTTTCTTGAAAATTTCAAATGGACTGAATTCCGGATAAATTAAAACTGAAGTCAAAAACTGCTAATTAAATGCCAAAAATCGGGGAGGGAGAAACTGATATTGTTGTAGTCATGACATTGCGGTCCGCTTATGCCAATTATCTATTGCTCTATGGGGCCAGGTCAGAGGCCAAACCATATCTGCCGAGTAGCCAGAGATCAAGCCTCGGTCAGATGCAAACAACCCGGGTAACGGCAGTAGCGGGGATCACACAAACGGGACACAAGCCTTTTATGTGGTTGTACACAAAGTAGATTTATATGGAGAAACTGACCTGAAATATTATATAAACGTTCGCGAGCGAAGAAAAATTGGCTGATGCCGGACTCGAACCCGCGACCTCTCGAATACCAGACGAGCACTCTACCAACTGAGCTAACCAGCTCCTATGTTGGTGGGCGGTCCACTTATGCCAATTATCTATTGCTCTATGGGGCCAGGTCAGAGGCCAAACCATATATATATATATTCTCCATATAATCTTGAAAACGTTTGCAAAAAAAGTCAGGTGAAACTGGCCAGGAATCGCCTCAGATTGCACCACAGAGCATCCAGAATCCAAAATTTCCCGGGGCCCTTAAGCGGGCCCCGGACCCAACGCCGTAAGGGCTTCGCACTCGCATTTAATAATAATAACAACAATAATAATAATAAAGATTTGTAGCGCGCACATATCCACCCTGCTGGGCGCTTAAGGCGCGAAAACAAAGAAAAAAAACATGATTACAAACAATATACAATGTTAGCATAGGAAAAAAATGTTCGTGTTGGGTGTGCCCCCCGTCTAAAAAATTCCTGGATCCGCGCCTGAATTGGCTTAATAAACAGGACATGAATTGCAAATTCCACGAAGCTATATGAAAATAAACATGCTTAATAAATACTTGGAATACAATCTATACTCATATCCTTAGTTAATCCGCACATATTTTACACATTCATTAATCATTTCAGTTTTAGAAAGTTTTATAACATAAATAACTCAATATCAATAATGCTTATAATGCAGAAATTATTTATATACATGCGATTTAAAAAAAAAAAAACTTTGAATATCACGGCCGAGGTAGATTAATGACGTCATGTGTGTAGAAATGACGTCAAGAGTATGTAAAAAATAATTTCACCAGGTGTCTTTATAATCAGGTATAGTAGTTATGCGATTGTTGTGGCATTTTAAGCTTAAGGCAGCGGAGCTCTGCGTTTTCGACAATTTTTCATGTCTAGCTGTTTTTGGATCCATTTTCGGTATTTATCTACCCTTGTGTACACACCAGGCACCGCATCGGTTGGCGATGGGTTGCAAAAGGTGTTCTTTCCCCAGGAAGTCACTCCAACCAACTTCCACCGTGTGTCCACCTGCTGGCAAACTAACGGCCCGCCGCTGTCGCCTTTGCAGGTGTCCGCTCGCCGTGCTCCATCCAGGTAACCCGCACAAACCATTCTTTTGGAGATGAAACTGCCGTAGGTTTGTTGGCACGCGTCGTGGCTGAGAATAGGAAGCCTTGCTTGGTTGATGATAGTTGGTCTCTGGCCAATAGTGTAATCCAGAAAGTCTACGGTTAACCACAAATTGAAAACAGAAGTTAAATACAAAAAGACATTCAGAGAGAAGGTAATGATATAATGCGCCTTGAGCACCACTTAGTTGGTGGATACGTGCGCTATATAAGTTATTGACCATTATTGTGCACAGTTGTTTTAATTGTTTATGATCACTATTATTATGATTGTTCATTATTGTTACAACTGTGTATATATGTATTAATGCTCATACAGATTTTCGACTGGCCAAACTTAGAAAAACATGTACGTACATCTGCTCGTATTTGAATATTTCGTTTATTTCTAATTTTTAACTTATAATAACCTTAAGTCTTTTTGTTTTTACGCCCATCTATATTGTATTATCTATGTTTTAATTACCTGTAACACATGTACTGAATATTACGTTAATGTAGAACGCACCGTCGATTGACGAGTGCCACTGATTTAAAAGTGTATGTTCTAATAAATATTATTATTATTATTAAGTCCACACATTATTATTATTATTAAACAAAGAGACGGTCAGACAAAACAAGCAAACAGAATCATAGAAAAACTTGTAGCTTTGCATGGTGAAGAGGATAAGTAAAGACGAATTGCGGTGACACCATGTGGAATCTCAATTGAGTAGTAATTAGTTCTGAAAAGAACTGGAGGTTTTCCAATCATGGAAAACAAACCATCAAAGGGGATGAAAGAGCTCGGATAACAATTGTAAGCAAAGAAATCACAATCTTGAGACCTTTTATTTTCTTAATCTCTGCTCTTACTTGTATAACCCCATCCCGTGACGAAGCAAAGGTCTCCTGCTTTGAACTCATTTTTATCCGCAAGACAAGCAGGCATCACGTAGTCATTTATGACGACATCGTTACCGGGGGATGTCCTGAGTTTGACGATAGCGATATCATTGATGTACGGTATGCCTTTGACGTATCGTCGATGGATGTGGATACAGTCGATGGAAAACTCCTGCTCCGTACCCTCGAGTATCGTACGGTCATGTTCACCAAGAAGTATGAGAATGTTGTTCTCATTCCTTCTATAAGGAGAAAAATTAATATGTTTAGGATGAGTAGAATAATGATGATGAGGATGATTTTAAGGACGATGATGATGGTGGTGATAGTGATGATTATGATGGTGATAATGATGATGGTGATTATGTTGATTATGGTGATGATGGTGCCTGGTGGTCATTTTCAAGAAAACATAAATAAAAATTATAATCTAAAATGGATCTATTTCCACATTTAATCAAATGAAAACCAAACAGGCCTATGAATGCATTTTCACTATATTTTCGCTAACGACACAAAATAACTTGAAATGTTTACAGAATGGTTTCTAAACATCCTTCTTGGTTCTTGGATGAATTTATATTTACAGACATTTTACTACAAGGACACTCAGCAGTTAAACTTACTCCTCATTGTCAAAGCAGTGTGCTGCGGTAATAATATGATCCCTGCCGATCAGAGTTCCCCCACAAAACGGTTCCTTGGATGTACTATTGAGCAGAGCGACTTGCCATGGCCATCTTCTAGTAGACTCGATTCCAGCCACTACCCGCTGGAGGCCCCGTTTTATCCAGTCATGTGGAGGTAGGTTAAAGGGGCGCCTGCCACATGTTTCTGAAACTCCTGTAGTGAATAATAATTAGATATGGATACACAATTATAATTTACCTAATTAAAGGGACAATATCGTCATGATCAACAGGGCATGGAATCAGAGTGCTAGTTTTAGATGAACTTAGTGACTAAAAATAATACCCCACATGATAAGGTCATATTACCGTTGCTGCTGCATAAATGAGCCAATAATTTTCAGTCACTGTGTTCATCTTAAACTAGTCACCGATTCCACGACCTGCTCTATAATCGTGTCGATATTGTCCCTTTAATGGTAGCCTAAGTATCTTGATGTCTGGCGCAAGATGGAAGTTTAAACAATGGAGCTGTTTTCATGTGGATAGCAACTGTTACCAAGGCAACTTTTCAAACTATTTACCTGTCAGCTCTAGACTAGCCAAAAATGCGGCTTCGTCACTGATGACGTCAAAATCCGCATCCATTCTTCCAGGAAAATTCTTTTCATTGAGCGTCTATAGTTGTAGAAAAAAGAAAAGAAAAAATACACAAAAACAAATAACACATTTGAATTTCTGGACTTGCTTGAGAATACCATGGGCAGTGATAATTCAAAGAATTTTGAACTCACAAGACAAGAAATTACAAAGAAACTTCACAACAAAACAAACTAGACTTAAGTGTTTGTCATATGACAAACACATAGGTGTTCGGATTTTGTCAGGGTAGTGATGATGACGTCAGAATGTTTTTGTAAATATTTTTGACAATTAACAATCTGTACAATGGTGCAAAAACTGTGAATTTACCTGTTGTGGTTGTTGAGATATGATTTTTTTTAATATTAAAATTTGACTTCCGGTTTGGACAGGAAGTAAGGTCAAATTGGGGTCATCTTTGTGTAAACATGTTTCGATAATTAACAATGGCGCAAAAAATGTCAATTTACCTCTTGTGGTTGTTGAGATAGGATTTTTTTAAATATTAAACTTTGACTTCCGGTTTGGACAGGAAGTAAGGTCAAATTGGGGTTATCCTTTTGTAAATATTTTTTGACAATTAACGATCTGTACAATGGTACAAAAATTGTGAATTTACCTCTTGTGGTTGTTGAGATATGAATTTTTTGAATATTAAACTTTGACTTCCGGTTTGGACAGGAAGTAAGGTCAAATTGGGGTCATCTTTCTGTAAATATTTTTTGACAATTAACGATCTGTACAATGGTACAAAAATTGTGAATTTACCTCTTGTGGTTGTTGAGATATGATTTTTTTAAATATTAAATTTGACTTCCGGTTTGGACAGGAAGTAAGGTCAAATTAGGGTCACCGTTGTGTAAATATTTTTCGACAATTAACAATCTGTACAATGGTGCAAAAAATTTCAATTTACCTCTTGTGGTTGTTGAGATATGAGTTTTTTTTAAATATAAAATTTTGACTTCCGGTTTGGACAGGAAGTAAGGTCAAAATGGGGTCACCTTTTTGTAAATATTTTTTGACAATTAACGATCTGTACAATGGTACAAAAACTGTGAATTTCCCTCTTGTGGTTGTTGAGATATGATTTTTAAATATTAAACTTTCACTTCCGGTTTGGACAGGAAGTAAGGTCAAATTGGGGTCACCTTTTGTAAATATTTTTGACAATTAACGATATGTACAATGGTACAACAATTTTGAATTGACCTCTTGTGGTTGTTGAGATATGATTTTTTAAAATATTAAACTTTGATTTATCGCAGAGCTGATTTAGATTCACCAACAGAGGGCGCACTTTTTTAGCGTTGAAACAGCCGTGTAGATCTTTGATTTGCAATTCGATATCTGATGACCTAATCATGACGTCACAAATTTTGTTTCACCTACGTGTTAAGTTCTAAGTATATGCCAAGTTTCAAGTTCATGTGAAGTTTGCAAGTATGTGTTTTTTTGTAGACAATCGATGGGGAGAAGAAGAAGAAGAAGAAAAAAAAAAAATAAAAAAAAAAACGAACAAAAACAATAGGTGTTTCGGGTACATACCCGAACACCTAATAAACGTCAAACGTTAATGAAAAAAAAACTTACATAGAATCAGTTGTTTGGAATTGGTTTGATAGAAATTCGTACTTTGAACCATAAAACATTCCAGGTGCCGGTTCGGTACCCCGGCAACAAAATGTAAATAAATAAATCCTCAATAAATGTTTTCATCACTTATCGTTTAAATCTAAACAAAGCTTTAGAAGAAGAAGGTTCAAGCTTGAAATACTGCAGGTAATCTTTAAACAAAAACATAAATGATAACAGTTTTACGGTTTATTTGGTGTCAAGTTGATAATGGTATCAAATACCCTTTAAAATATGTCTGTCTCAGGTGTTTTCATTTTACTATGAAAAAGAAATTAAAACAAAATCTGTCGCCCGAAGACAGAAATTCCACGTTGGAATGAGTAAGAATACTCTGAATGCATTTTCACTATTTTCACAATGAAATAACCTTCACAGGTTACTTTTCATACATATCTCTTAATTCTCTTAGGTATGGCTGCATTCACAGAAATGTTTACCGGAAATGAAGCCCTGTTATATCAACTATTTATCATGAGTAAAACATCTTAATCGTGGAGAACATTAAAGATAACATCTTATCTTACCTCATCTGCTCTTGTGTTGTTCTTTATTTCATCTGCAGGAGGAGACATGTAAGCTTTCTTGATTTTAACTGCCCGTCCGTCCGCTCCCATGACAATACACCCGACGAGAGTTATAAAGATGAAAGACCCAAAGTAAACACGTGAAGAAGTCATTGCGATTGGGACAGGCGTCCTTGTCTTCACGATGATTATGAAGAAAATTATCGGCTACAGAGTCGGTAAAACTTGTAGCTTTGCATGGTGAGAATGATAAGTAAGACTAATTGCGGTGACACCATGTAAGAATCTCAATTGAGTAGTAATTAGTTCTGAAAAGAACTGGGGGTACAACTCGACGTTTCGAGTCACTGATTCCTGTTGGATTTTTCCCTTACCAACGCGCTAAGGCCAACTGGTAAAATATCTCTGGATCCAACGATATAAAAGTCAGACTGTTCCAAATCCGCACAAACACTTGATTGTATCTATCTGTTGTAGATGTGAGTTTCCTTGTCAATTCATTATGGAGATTAGTCGCTTTTATTATTAGAACCGTGTTTTACTTTTAGACAAGAGGGTAGTATTTTACAGGTATGTCGCGAGTGTCGTTATTGGTGTAATATTAAACTGGTATTACCGGAGTCACTCTGCTGCATCTCCACTCGGCATGAATGACAGAACCAGTCTCTGGATAACAATGTGGTTAACAAAGCATTTTATACTTTGGCCAGACTCTGTCTGCATTCGCTGACAATGTGAAATACAGTCTCCTCCGCCGCATTGCACATTCTGCACATAGAAGAGACATCTGACTTCTCGATCCTTGCCTTCATCACATTCGTCGGCAGAGACTGGTCTTCCGCTGCAGTAATCAGACCCTCAGTTTCTTTCTTTAGTTCTCCTCTGCTCAACCATTCCCAAGTCTTGCTACTTGCCACTTCTTCAGTACATCTCAGGAATCGGCCGTGAAGTGGTTTTTCCTGCCAATCTCGTGTTCTTTCTTCTCTTATTTGATTCTTATACTCCTTTGGACCTAATTCGTCTGCCTTCATGTATTTCTGCGCAACCTTCAACAACATTATTATTATTATTATTATTATTATTATTATTATTATTATTATTATTATTATTATTATTATTATTATTATTATTATTATTATTATTATTATTATTATTATTATTATTATTATTATTATTATTATTATTATTATTATTATTATTATTATTATTATTATTATTATTATTATTATTATTATTATTATTATTATTATTATTATTATTATTATTATTATTTTATAAGTTTTGAGGCTTCGCATGGTGGAATATCGATATCGTTTCGGTTTGCGGTAACACCATGTGTTTATCTCAACTAACGTGAAGCTGAGATACAGGTTCTGAAAAGAACCGTATAACTCGTATCTCAACCTTCGTTAAGTGAGAAAGGTTCAAGGGAGAACCAATTTAATATGGTTCAGGGAGAACCATAGGGACTTCACGGGTTATTCTCTACGTTTCGATTAGCCTGCTCTAATCTTCTTCAGGAGAATGAAGAGGTTTGCCGATGCAACTCCTTAAGTAGTATTTGCTGGGATTATGTGTAGAATGGGAAGTGTTCCGATTGGTGCTACTGTTGTGTGATGTGTTGTGATTGGTTGCCACCGTGGCATTGTTCTTGTTGTGTGTTTCCGCCTGCTGTGTGTGAGTTGCCTGCTCGCTGAGGCGTATCAGTTGACAGTGGGGTGTGGGTGTTGGTGGATGGTAGGATTGAATGCCAAATGTTGCTGATGAAATAGCCGATGTCCTGGGGGACAGTGTCATGTTTATGAATCTCAATAGCCTCTCTGATACGACGGGTGTACCAGTGCTTTTCCGGGGCTATGATCTTTGCATTCTGCCAGTCAATGATATGGTCCAAATCGGTGGAGTGTTTGATGATCGCAGATTTGTCACATTCCCCTCTGTCTCGCCAATGTACACTTTCCCACAAGTACAAGGAATTCGGTAGACCCCAGCTTGACGGTTTCTCCAACGCCTTCGGGATTGTACCCAGTGCTCTCACTACCACGGGAATTACCTTCACCTTGACTTGCCACAGCTTGCGGAGTTCTCTCGCTAAATCCTGATATTTCTGTACCTTCTCTTTCTCCTTCGAAGCTACTCTACTATCACCCGGCACAGCTATATCAATAAGATGACACATCTTTGCATGCTTATTCAAGACAACAACATCCGGCCGTCTATGTTCTATAACATGATCTGTCTGGATGTTGAAGTCCCAGATATTATTATTATTATTATTATTATTATTATTATTATTATTATTATTATTATTATTATTATTATTATTATTATTATTATTATTATTATTATTATTATTATTATTATTATTATTATTATTATTATTATTATTATTATTATTATTATTATTATTATTATTATTATTATTATTATTATTATTATTATTATTATTATTATTATTATTATTATTATTATTATTATTATTATTATTATTATTATTATTATTATTATTATTATTATTATTATTATTATTATTATTATTATTATTATTATTATTATTATTATTATTATTATTATTTATTATTATTATTCACTGTAGTCATTGCTTTGAATGGTTTCGTTCTGGTTGAACCGCATAACTTGTACCTAAAACAAAGACCAAGTAACAAGATTATAAGGATGTTGCAGAAATATTTGGTTAATATCCTTTAAAAAAATAAAACAACAGATCATGTGAGATATTTCACAATATATGTATATTGTTTTCTTGCACCACAAGGGTTTTAACATATATCAAACTGACCAGGAATAATTGCATTTTTTTGGTTGACATTTGGTCATAAGAAAGACCCCTTACGTAACCTGACAAATTGACAAAACAATACAGTGACTGGTGTTTACTGAATCAATTTGCCTTAATAAAATTTTCTCTATTTATGTGCTAGGATGGCGTTATTGTTTTTCTTACAATTTATAATTCGATTTTTATGAAGAAAGGACAATAATTGTAAACTAATGTAAACTGAAAGTAAGCAGTAGACTAACCCACTCTCCGTCATATATGTCTTCAAATCTTCCAGTCCATCTTGTTTGACGATGTGAGCAACTATCTCAGTCGGGTTCTCTTGTCTCTGATGAACAGCGAAGAACACCTGGTCCCCCTTAGGTTGAGGCATGGTGAAGCCAGGAGTCTAGACTAGAGTGGATATGGTTGTTTTGTCAAATCAGACATCTTTAAGCGAAAATACGTTTTACATTCCATTTTTTCCACTGGAAAAATAGTTTTCGATTTGCTGAACCCTAACGACCCAAGTACACTTCTGATATATCGAAAACAGACGTTAACATGTTATTTTCCCGCCAAACTCAGTGCATTATAATAATTACTCTATTCAGCAAACATAGCCTCTGATTTTGAGTTTTCCACGGCAATGGTATACTTTTCACAAATGTTGTTGTCTGTTTCTTTCTTGGTTTGTTTTTATTATAAGAAGTCTGCAACATTATTTCATTAGACCGAGATTTGCAACCGAATGAAACTAAGCGTCTGTTGCTAGGGCGTTGCCAGGGATGTTTCCTTTAGTCATGCCGGCCGTGACCGGCTTTGTGTTTACGAAGTAAAACTACAACCAAATATTCGAATTTAGATATCATTCCCAATTACATGATATCAGAGAAATACATTATCATACAAATCAAATGAAGTATTTCATCATATGTTATAAAAGTTAACTAGCTTTTAAGGGAAATAGTGCATGCAATAATTGCGTACCGGAACCACTAAGACTGTCAACCAGTGTGTTTCAGTATCATAAGACACGTTACCTATAACATATAACACATATCTTCTCTTACCACTTATAAGAAACGGAATTTTAGGGTCTTCGAAAGCAGCAGTCTGGTATCTCAGTCCGTGTCAGATCTTCAAAGGTCAAGTGTTTTTCTTGTTTCTTGAGGAAGAGTCGATGTTTCCATGATACTTTTGGTCTCCTTCTGACCCCAGGGTCATGTTTACTTATTCATACTGGAACACAAACAGACATAACTAGAAATTCAGAGTTTGTGCACAAACTCAAGGTGTTCGGAAGTGACGGTAATTGATGTCCTCATCAATTGTGATCATTGTTAAAATGTGACTTAAGATTCGTCAAATGAGTACTTGCACGCAATAAGTAAGTTAAAAGATATCGCTAGAAGGCGCTGTAACGTGTGATGACGTCATTAACAAATATTTTGAAAAGGTCATAATGTCAATAAAGATTTCATGCACAGAATTATAACGGTTATTCAGGTACCTTGCTGAATGTAACAAGATCCCACAAAATCCAAACTACAAACCTGGTGGACATAAGAGAATGCACCTGACCTTGAAATGTACAGGTACACTTTGAAGTTTGCTCAAACCAGCAATATGCAACATCTAGTTGGTACCGATGCCATGTGTAGCAATATTTAACTGCTAATATGTATCTGAATCCAAAACAGCTTATCCCCAAGCGTGAAAACTGCACATTAATTTTTTTGAGAGTTATTAATAAAACTGTACTTATGAATAATGTAATAGGCTGCATATGCAATGCACTAAGCACTGTACCATGTTGATATGCTTCAAAAGTTCAAGCATAATGAAATGTGGTGTTTGCCCATGCAGCCTTGGGGTAGGGTGGTGGTGGACAGTTTTATCTTGTGTAGTGGTCTTGCTGGGGGAGGGGGGTGGGGGATAGGGGATGGGGTTGGGGGGTGTCCCCCCCCCCACCCTGCTTTGTTTGTGTAAACTTATAGCTATGTAAAGACATATCCATCTACCAACTGTTCTTTCTCATGTATAAATGTTCCCCTCCCCTGTACTGAAATACTGAAATGCAGGGTCTGGGACAGAGATAAGGAGTGCAAAGAAAGGGACTGGGAGGAGTAACAATAGGTGATATGTAAAGACGACTCACACAAGAGGAAAAGCTCTGAGGATTACCGAACCTTTCAATTCAATTGTCCTCCTCCTGAAAGTAATGGTAGACTTAACCATGTCGGTTGATCGTTAAAACCCTTGCCTGCTTCACTTTAACGTTTTTTTATCCTGTCGCCAGACAAAGTCTTGGCTAAACACACATGAATGCCTGGACCGATAAGCAGTATTATTTATTTTACTTACATTTTGCGCTGACTATTGGTTAAAATGCCATGGGTCTGGTTCACATAATCCCGCCTCCCACTATAAATATAATAATAATAATAATAACAATGTAGACCTATATAGCGCACGTATCCACCAAACTCGTGCTCAAGGCACATGGCAATATCACCCCTGCTCATCAGGCTCATAAATCATTCCTGAATTGAAACCATCTCACAGAAGCAGTTATGGTAAAGTGTCTTGCTCAAGGACACAAGCACCCCGGTCGCGGCTGGGATTCGAACCCACATTCCGATGCACTAAACCGCTCGACCATGGCACTCCATGGTCGAGCTGGAACACAATTCCCAAATCAAATTGTTTTTAATATCTGCTACTTATTTGTATATAACAAAAATCTCAAAAATCGAAGCTTATTGTGGATACAATGTTTCTATTGAAGCATATAGGCAGGCCCGTTGCCAGGAATTGGACAATGGAGGGGGAGGGGGAGGGGGGGGCTATGAGGGGAATAATATCCCCGGTCAGCGCTAGTAGCGAAGGCCCATTTTATATTTATTGCGACCCGCATTTATTTGTGTGTGTGTGTGGGGGGGGTTGTCTTGGCGCAGGGGTTTGGGGGAACGCCGGTCTGTAAGAGGAGGGGGAGAGAGACCATCCCGGCTACTGTCCTTCATATTAGGCCAAACAAAAAATGTTGAGTTGCCCTCCAGTGAAAATATTTGAAGGGGTCGGTCGGTCGGGATTTTTTTAATTTTTTTAAAAATTGTTCTTCTCCTTGACTGTCATTTTAAGATTGAAATGCATTGGAACTGAAAACACATACCATGTTTTTCAAAGACAATGATCTTGCAGTATGCACAAGTACCTAAAGAATAAAACCCTGGTACTGGTCTGGTAAATGTTGTTCAAACAAACATTGGAGAGATCCATATAGACTTATTCTTGATATTTTGCTGAATAGTGTGATCATAGTGATAGATCTACTTTTCGCTGTGATTGACACAGCAAATTCATCCATATTGCGTGAAATGCTCAACATGCAACATGTGAGTGGCCATTCGATTTGAAAACGTGTAGATCGAGTCGCAATCGTTGACACACGTACATGTACATGTACATGTACAGTGCGGGGAGCCAGTGCACAACGTGTGAGGGCCATTTGATTTGAAAACGTGTAGATTCGAGTCGCAATCGTTGACATACAAAACAGTGCGCGAAGCCAGTGGAAAACATGTGAGGGGCCATTCGATTGGAAAACGTGTAGATTCGAGTCGCAATCGTTGGCACACAGTGTGCGCGAAGGCAGTGCACCATGTGAGGGCCGGGGCCATTCGATTGTAGATTGAGTCTTGGGTACCGGTAAATTTGAATTACACAGAAAATTGGTAAGTTTCATTAATAAATAGGCCTATGAATGACGGGAAAAAAAAAGAAAAAAAAACCCGACCCGAGATTTCAGCACTTTTGGGTCGGTCGGTGGAGGGCAACTCAACATATTTTTTTTTTGGCCTTATAGGCCTATTTTATTTGCTTTTGCTTTGAGAAAGAAGCAATAAACATTGGCTAGTCTAACATTCATTCCGGCGGCGTAGACAGGACTTTTTCAGTGGGGGGAGGGGGGGGGGGGGACACACAGGGGTTATGAGTTTTTTTCCTCTTCCTTTTCTTTTCTTTTTTTGAGGGCACTGGAAATTTGTGGGGGTTCACGTGCACCCCCTTCCCCAGGCCCGCCCCCCCCCGTGGCTACGCCGCTGATTAATTCATAACAATTGGGCGACTGGAGTGTGATGGATGAAATCGAAAGTGGAAATAGCCCCCTCTTTGTCACAATAAATTATTTCATTTAAAGGTACAATATTGGTAATGTCTGCAAGGCCGATTGTAGGCGTATATGCTATCTCTCCTTGAATCAAGATATGTATTTAACAACCAAGCTGTTGACGTTTCAGCTCCTTTTGGAATGACAGTCATGAGAAAAGTGTGAAAAAAACATTCACATATTTTACTGAAAACAAAACAAACGTGAGAGCGACTTCAGACAAAATAATTTGTCAGAATGATTGGTTCCTTTATCGGCTTCACATCAACTAAGTTTTTTGGGTGAAAATTGTAATCTGGTAATAAAGAATGTATTTTATTTATTTATTTATTTATTTATTTCTTATTTCAATGTTGTTGGCGTCCTTTTTAAAGCCAACGTCGTCATCAATGAGAAAGAAGCAAGAAAGACAAACTGAAACAATTCATCAGAACCTTCCTATTCAATTAGTACAGTATTTTAAAAAATCCTCAATTTACCCTAAATGACGCACCTAAGGTTATATAATCAACTGGACAGTAACTTACAAATGAAATTAGCAATTTGGTATTTCAATTTGTTTGAGTGAAGGATTCTCTTGTAAAATGCTGAATTTCAATGCGTTTTTTGAGACGCACAGAATTGTGGTCATCAAAAAATTGATGTTGGTATAATGACTCACCCCAAACTGTTAAAGTTGATGGGGCACAGAAAATGTACCCAAGAAGAAAAACAGTTGAATCATGTTTCACCTTATTCCAGATGGTTGTAAAATTGTTTTTAATCTTGAAAATAAAAATATTGTTTTAGATTTTTAAAATAAAATGGTATAATTTGGAGAAGCTCTCAAAACTTTTAATCAATATTCTTGAAAGACCAATAACATGGAAGGTGATTAAAATTTTTGCAAAAAGTACTTTCTGTTAACATTTTGTCAAATAAAAGATTTCTTTTCATAACCATGAGGTTTCATTTTCTCAATAATTTTCCACTGCCGACGAAATAAACACCAACAAATTAAGTAGTCTCTGTTCACTTAGTGTAAGGAATGTGTCCATTTTGAGGATCAGTATTCCTTTAAAAAATCATTGCAAATGCAAAGCATTCATATCTTTTGGTTTCCACAGACAATAGCTCGTTGATGGCACAGAAAAATAAAATCACACAAGTTCGTGAAAAATATTGAGGTCATGTAAATCCCTTACTATTTGTATCTAGTAAAATCAGTGGTTAAACAACTTTTTCCCAATTTCACAAGCACTAACTTTCCAGTAAATCATACAATTTCACTATGATTTTTATTTTTGTAACAAGTATGATTTAGATAAGTTTATGCAACCATTAATACGTCATAGTTTTGTAAGTTTTCCGAGAAATGCTAAGCCAAAGGTAAGGGCGTCATTTCATGAGTACGGCGAATGACGTACATGGCAGCGGCGTAGCCACAGGGGGGGGGGGGCACGTGCCCCCGCTTCACTAAATTTCCAGTGCCCCCCCAGGTGCCCCCCACGAAAAATCCTCATAGTGCCCCCAAAAAACAGAACAGAAAAAGAAAAGGGAAAAACCCATACCCCCTGGGCCACCCCCCACTGAAAAGCAATGCCCCCCCCCCCCATCCCCCACTGAAAAAGTCCTGGCTACGCCGCTGGTACATGGACGATACACATTATTCAATAAAATACTTTACACACCTCACCTGAAAAATGAAATAAACATTTATTTTTATTCCAGAAAAGTGCATTATTCGATTAATGTCATTTCTCTTTTTGAGCAGTCTGTGGACGGGCAGGATGTTCCCCGTCTATTTATACAATTATCTATTTTTATGTCATGCTTTCTTAATAAATACGGATATATATTTGTTTCGAATGATGAAGGCATGACGTCCCAATGTCTTTAAATAAAAGTTGGAAAGGGAAACATTTTACTTATTGTGTAGTTTTTGGTTTCAACTGCGGCTTTTGTTTTGTTTACTTCACTTGCTACGAAGTCGGACGTGTTTCCATTTCTCTGATAATACAAAACTTCCTCGTTGAATTTAAATAATTTAATAAGTTTATTTATATATTACTCAGTATGCTGTAACCATTACTGCCGATTAAAAATATATCATGCATATTAAAATAATTTAAGGTAAACATTAAATGTTTATACATATATCTGCTCATTAAAATGGGAAATCACCCCTCCCCCATCACATCTGCAAAATTCCCCGCAATAAAGCCCCAGAAATCTGGAAACCCAAGGCCCACCTAAAATAAATTAAACATAGAAAAGGAATTTCACCCTATACATTTTCCAAAACATTCTCAAGAACTGTGAGAAAATCAGAACTCGTTCACTGCAGCACGTACAGCGTGATCAATGCACCTGACAAGTTCAAAAAACTGAATCAAAATGTCACGGTATGAAATCATATCAAAAGTGAGAACCAAAAATTACCTTAGTTTCCTAATAACCAATTTGTGGAGGTTATGAAATAATTTGTCATGTCACGAGGTTGCACCGTATCAGTTTTCTTCCAATTCTAGAAATGAAACCAACCCAATGCACCAACCCAGGAACACGTAGACACATAACCACAACAACACCCAGATGACAAAGTTGCAGAAATAACCGATTAGGGAAAACAGCGGCAACCACACATACAATTTTTAAGGAATGACCAGTTTGTCAAAAAGTCCATAGACATGTAGCCAGACAAACCGATAAAAAACCTGACAAACAAACAAACAAACAAACACCCCAACAAACAAACAACAAACAAATAAACAAAACATCTCAAAGATGTTTTGAATTGGTTATGGATATTATCAAGGATAATAATATAGGTTTTCCCGGTCAATTTCGGCAAATAAGCAGCCAATTTCACTTTCATCATACACTCATACTAAAGCAATTTTGCTTCTCCAGTTGCTACTGTGTTTCTAATTAAGAATTCAAACATTCAATGTCATTTTCAGGCATGTGAATTCATTTACTATTACATTCAATTTAGCATATACGTCGTTCTTTTTTTAGTAATTAACGGACATTCGTCATCGAATTTAGCAGAGTTGGTTCGACTGGAGATTTTTACTAAAATGTTATTTTCGTATTTTGTTTTCTTTATTCATGTGCGTTTCTCGTGCACTGTATATAGAGCCTATTGGTCTTTGTTATCATACTTTGTTTTGTTTCTTGTCTGATTAGAATTGTTATTGGTTTTCTGACCTGGACCTAATTCTGTAATGTGTTTTTGAAACATTATGTTATATTGGACTTTTTCATTAACCTGTTTTATTGTTTGAGTACGGGAAAGTTACTGTCGTACCAATTAGTGAACTGTTTTTATACATTTAAAAATCTATAGGAAACTAAAGTTAAACGAAGTTTAACAAAGCGTCAATTAAGTTGCACAAATTTCACAAATGCCTGCCCAATAATGAATTTGAATGACCAAATACGCGCCGCGAAAAGCTCCTGCGAATTTGAATGCTGTTCGAGTGGATTGTTAAATTGGATTGTTATTTTGTTTAAATCGCATGAGGCAAGAGTACTATTGCCTACTACTCATAAATAAAATTGAATGATGATTTTGAGCAGCATTCAATTTCGCGCAAAACAGAATGACGCGCGTTTAAATTGGCTGCTTATTTGCTGAAATTGACCGCGAAATCCTAAAAGTTGCTGGCTGGGTGACTTCATAAAAATGCAATATTTTAACAGGTGTTTTATTTAACTTTACCGATTCAATGCAGCGAGTCAATTGACAGTTTGACGACCAATTGACTTAATAAACAGGACATGAATTGCAAATTCCATGAAGCTATATGAAAATAAACATGCTTAATAAATACTTGGAATTCACTCTTACTCATATCCTTAGTTAATCCGCACATATTTTACACATTCATTAATCATTTCAGTTTTAGAAAGTTTTATAACATAAATAACTCAATATCAATAATGCTTATAATGCAGAAATTATTTATATACATGCGATTTTAAAAAAAACTTTGAATATCACGGCCGAGGTAGATTAATGACGTCATGTGTGTAGAAATGACGTCAAGAGTATGTACAAAATAATTTCACCCAGGTGTCTTTATAATCAGGTAGTAGTTATGCGATTGTTGTGGCATTTTAAGCTTAAGGCAGCGGAGCTCTGCGTTTTCGACACTTTTTCATGTCTAGCTGTTTTTGGATCCATTTTCGGTATCTATCTACCCTTGTGTACACACCAGGCGCCGCATCGGTTGGCGATGGGATGCAAAAAAAGTTCTTTCCCCATGAAGTCACTCCAACCAACTTCCACCGTCCGTCCACCTGCTGGCAAACTAACGGCCCGCCGCTGTCGCCTTTGCAGGTGTCCGCTCGCTGTTCTCCATCAAGGTAACCCGCACAAACCATTCTTTTGGAGATGAAACTGCCGTAGGTTTGTTGGCATGCGTCGTGGCTGAGAATAGGAAGCCTTGCTTGGTTGATGATAGTTGGTCTCTGGCCGTTATAGTAATCCGTAAAGTCTACGGTTAACCACAAATTGAAAACAGAAGTTAAATACAAAAAGACATTCAGAGAGAAGACAAACAAAGAGACGGTCAGACAAAACAAGCAAACAGAATCATAGAAAAACTTGTAGCTTTGCATGGTGAAGAGGATAAGTAAAGACGAATTGCGGTGACACCATGTGGAATCTCAATTGAGTAGTAATTAGTTCTGAAAAGAACTGGAGGTTACAACTCCAGTCATGGAAAACAAACCATCAAAGGGGATGAAAGAGCTCGGATAACAATTGTAAGCAAAGAAATCACAATCTTGAGACCTTTTATTTGCTTAATTTCTGCTCTTACTTGTATAACCCCATCCCGTGACGAAGCAAAGGTCTCCTGCTTTGAACTCATTTTTATCCGCAAGACAAGCAGGCATCACGTAGTCATTTATGACGACATCGTTACCAGGGGATGTCCTGAGTTTGACGATAGCGATATCATTGATGTATCGTTGTTTGACGTACCGGTATCGTCGATGAATGTGGATACAGTCGATGGAAAACTCCTGCTCCGTACCCTCGAGTATCGTACGGTCATGTTCACCAAGAAGTATGAGAATGTTGTTCTCATTCCTTAAGGAGAAAAATTAATATGTTTAGGATGAGTAGAATAATGATGATGAGGATGATTTTAAGGACGATGATGATGGTGGTGATAATGATGATTATGATGGTGATAATGATGATGGTGATTATGTTGATTATGGTGATGATGGTGGTCATTTTCAAGAAAACATAAATAAAAATTATAATCTAAAATGGATCTATTTCCACATTTAATCAAATGAAAACCAAACAGACCTATGAATGCATTTTCACTATTTTTTCGCTAACGACGCAAAATAACTTGAAATGTTCACAGAATGGTTTCTAAACATCCTTATTGGTTCTTAAGTATGGATGAATTTATATTTACAGACATTTTACTACAAGGACACTCAGCATTTAAACTTACTCCTCATTGTCAAAGCAGTGTGCTGCGGTAATAATATGATCCCTGCCGATCAGAGTTCCCCCACAAAACGGTTCCTTGGATGTACTATTGAGCAGAGCGACTTGCCATGGCCATCTTCTAGTAGACTCGATTCCAGCCACCACCCGCGTGAGCCTCCGTTTTATCCAGTCATGCGGAGGTGGGTTAACGGGGCGCCTGCCACATGTTTCTGAAACTCCTGTAGTGAATAATAATTAGATATGGATACATAATTATAATTTACCTAATTAAAGGGACAATATCGTCATGATCAACAGGGCATGGAATCAGAGTGCTAGTTTTAGATGAACTTAGTGACTAAAAATAATACCCCACATGATAAGGTCATATTACCGTTGTTGCTGCATAAATGAGCCAATAATTTTCAGTCACTGTGTTCATCTTAAACTAGTCACCGATTCCATGACCTGCTCTATAATCGTGCCGATATTGTCCCTTTAATGGTAGCCTAAGTATCTTGATGTCTGGCGCAAGATGGAAGTTTAAACAATGGAACTGTTTTCATGTGGATAGCAACTGTTACCAAGGCAACTTTTCAAACTATTTACCTGTCTGCTCTAGACTAGCCAAAAATGCGGCTTCGTCACTGATGACGTCAAAATCCGCATCCATTCTTCCAGGAAATTTCTTTTCATTGAGCGTCTATAGTTGTAGAAAAAAGAAAAGAAAAAATACACAAAAACAAATAACACATTTGAATATCTGGACTTGCTTGAGAATACGATTAAACCATGGGCAGTGATAATTCAAAGAATTTTGAACTCACAAGACAAGAAATTACAAAGAAACTTCACAACAAAACAAATAAACGTCAAACGTGAATGATTTTTTTTTTTTTTTACATAGAATCAGTTGTTTGGTTTGATAGAAATTCGTACTTTGAACCATAAAACATTCCAGGTGCCGTTTCGGTACCCCGGCAACAAAATGTAAATAAATAAATCCTCAATAAATGTTTTCATCACTTATCGTTTAAATCTAAACAAAGCTTTAGAAGACGAAGGTTCAATCTTGAAATACTGCAGGTAATCTTTAAACAAAAACATAAATGATAACAGTTTTACGGTTTATTTGGTGTCAAGTTGATAATGGTATCAAATACCCTTTAAAATATGTCTGTCTCAGTTGTTTTCATTTTACTATTAAACAAAATCTGTCGCCCGAAGACAGAAATTCCACGTTGGAATGAGTAAGAATACTCTGAATGCATTTTCACTATTTTCACAATGAAATAACCTTCACAGGTTACTTTTCATACATATCTCTTAATTCTCTTAGGTATGGCTGCATTCACAGAAATGTTTACCGGAAATGAAGCCCTGTTATATCAACTATTTATCATGAGTAAAACATCTTAATCGTGGAGAACATTAAAGATAACATCTTATCTTACCTCATCTGCTCTTGTGTTGTTCTTTATTTCATCTGCAGGAGGAGACATGTAAGCTTTCTTTATTTTAACTGCCCGTCCGTCCGCTCCCATGACAATACACCCGACGAGAGTTATAAAGATGAAAGACCCAAAGTAAACACGTGAAGAAGTCATTGCGATTGGAACAGGCGTCCTTGTCCTCACGATGATTATGAAGAAAATTATCGGCTACAGAGTCACTGTCGAATTCCTGTTGGATTTTTCCCTTACCAACGCGCTAAGGCCAACTGGTAAAATATCTCTGGATCCAACGATATAAAAGTCAGACTGTTCCAAATCCGCACAAACACTTGATTGTATCAATCTGTTGTAGATGTGAGTTTCCTTGTCAATTCATTATGGAGATTAGTCGCTTCTATTATTAGAACCGTGTTTTAGACAAGAGGGTAGTAATAGTATTTTACACAGGAGTATTTTACAGGTATGTCGAGAGTGTCGTTATTGGTGTAATATTAAACTGGTATTACCGGAGTCACTCTGCTGCATATCCACTCGGCATGAATGACAGAACCAGTCTCTGGATAACAATGTGGTTAACAAAGCATTTTATACTTTGGCCAGACACAAAAATTCGTCAGTGGATTAATGGGTCAGTGGCCAATACATATTCATGCACAGTTTCCCTTTTAGTAAGTCGTTACCCGGTATATCATCACTGTATCATGCCTAATGCTTTGAGGAAGTGTTTTGTTGCTCTTCCCCGCTATATATAAGCTACCTTGAGGGTCGAATAATCAGAGGAACATTGACATTGGAATAAACTGAATGCAAAGGGAGGATATACAACACTTCATGGCCAAATTACATTTTGATTATAAACCACAACACAAGACAACAACTAAAGAAACACGCCTTGAGGTATTAAAAGCCCTTAATCTTTGTATTAAAAGAATGAAACATTATTTTTTATTTTTTTATTTTTTTTTAACTTAGGGAAGGTACAACATTGGTAATTGTGTTAAATATTCCTGATAACACAGTGCTTTCATTTTTAGAGAAAACAGGAAATGTTATGTAGAATTTACAAAAAGTTGTTGGATGGTTAGTTTTATGACATATTTCTTGACTCGATAGCAATGAACGTTCATTTACTAATACCAAGTGGTTGTACCTTCCCATTAGTTTCTAGGATCAACTGCTATTTTTTAGAACTATAAAGGCTTATCTCATTGTCAATTTGTGAAATTCAGTTTTGTAGTGTAGTAACATCGATATAGATGTATCCTTTTAGCCCACTCTGATATAGAATTTCACTTTTGAAGGTATAATGTATTAGATTGGTAATTCAAAAAAATTTTTTTTTAAATGGTCGAATTTTAATTTCAGACTTACTTGGTGTAAAGCTGACGATGGTCTACTTCTTTCCTGGAGATTGTTTTGTTTGAGTTACTGTCATGTTTAAGAAAGTGACTCAATTTCCAGTTTGATTTTAGAAAAGAGAATTCTTTCATGTACTCCACAAAATATGATCAATCTCTGTTTTCTTGTGAACGACACAGCAATATAAGATTTAAATTTAACTCAGGTTGGCAGTTATTTAATGTCCTATATAGGGTCTATTGATTCTAAGAGAGTAAGTATAATCGTAGCAACAGTTTGGCCAACATTACCAATCGTGTACCTTCCCTTCAACGTCCGACTTTTATTTTCAGAAAATATTATGTCATATGTTTAGACAGCAATTGAATTTCATTTTCGTTCCAATTGACAACATATTTTAGGATCCATTATGGAATTAATAATAGCAATATGGGCTTGATTGTTACTTTCGATCTCTGCGCAAATCTTTGTCGCGAAGTGTATCGGTGGCGTAAACATGTTGCTTTCATGTTTGCATTGTTCTCAATGTCAAAGAAAACTCGATTATAGCATCACAAAAGACATGAGTGCCTAATCTTTGCTTTAGCATTCCGCTCATTCCGATCTTCAAATCTTTTTACCTTTACCAAAACAAAACTGTTTTTGCAGATTTCGAACAAAGGCCCTACGTTTGGCACACGACGCAATCGTAAAAACTCCACTGTCTGTAAACGTAGGTTCATCAAAAATTCACAGTGTCGAAAACAGCAACAGAACTGTTCTAAACAAGAAAAAAAATGATTGATAGGTTCAAAAATGTTTTGACGATGAAATGAGAAATTTCAGTGACTGAATTACGGTTTGAATATTGTGAAATAAATATTGTAGGCCTATGTCAATTAACTCATATTTACGCAGTCGCATTGCATTCTATAGCTGAAGACATTTCTTGATTGGTCAAACTATTAACATTTCAAGTGATATAACCATAAAAATCAATGCAATAACCATTTTAAGTGAATTTCCAGACGAAAAAGGTCTACACAAATGTAAGTTCCATGGCCACAGTTTTGACACTAATTCAAAGCGATGGAGCGAGAACTAAATGAACCAAGATCCATCCCCTGGGCGCTATAATTGTTGAGTACCTTTTAAAACTTGTGCCAAATTGATGAGAATCCTAGCTGATGGGAAAGTGATCCAAGTCTTTAAACCAATTTCTTTATTTTCTTTGTTAAAGGTGAAAGGAAAGGGAAGATATAAAAATCACAGGCTATCGATTTTGGCCCCAATCAATTCTTGAAATTGATATTCAGTGTTGTTTATGTCAGTCGGACAATCATCATGAAATGGAGATGTGATCAATTAAGCCACCTGTCATAGGCAGTGCTCTAATTTATCATGATATCTTGACAAAACCAAGACCATTAATTGTTGATGCCAAGTCACCATTTCCCAAAATAGGCGTGTTTAGTTCTTTTCTAGGAAATGTTCGCCTGAATTTGGAAAAGGTTATTCAAAATTCCGAATATGTTTTGAAATTCCTGTAGGCCTAGAGATCAAAAGGTCCAACAACAACCAGTCAATTCGCAGACTAAATTCAGATTATAAAAGTGAGCAAAAATAACCCTAGATGGCTGATAAATCCCTCGCAAACATTTACCTAACTCACTTTGGCATGAAATGTCGACATGTAGGCTGTCTGTGTCAACAATGGTTTGCTGGTTGTGGTTTGCTGATGTTCAGTTCATTGTATAATGATTGACAAAGGTCCATTTGCTTTCACCGTGGGAAAAATTACTAACAATCTGGGTTTTTAACTTCGCATAATTCGGTGGTTTGTTGATCTTTCATCGGTTATTGTATGCACTTTTAATTACGGTTTGGGCCAATATCTTTACCTCCCCCAACCTGTTAACAAGGTATTGTGATTGACTGATTGTCACTGAATTCAACTGTACTGTTGTATTTTCTTTGGTGGAAGTATTTGGGCGATATTGGGCACTCGTTGGTTCAAACAACGAGACGCGCCTGGCAAAAACATCGTCACGCGCTTTTTCTATTGTCTGCAAGTCGCGTGACAGTATTTTCTTAACAATCAATGAAAAACGACACATTTTTCAGGGGGTGCTTGTTTACATCTTTAGACTTTCATTCAATAGGTTTAAAAGATATTTTCAACCACTGCCTACATCTCATTGGGAATCGAAGTGTGTTGAACTGTCTCTTTCTATATGACAAAAAATAGTGTCCCTAAAGTGGTTAGTGGGGCTGTTACTGTATGTTTAAATGTATTTTTTACGACACAATAGATTTTGCTTTCAGTTAACCTTAAAATAAGCATATACGTAAGAATTCTTTCTTGAGGTATTCTGAGTAATATATTAAATTTAAACACAAAGGTACAATTTAGCATAAATGTTCTCCTACCCCATACCCAACCCTCCTACTTAAACCAGCCTATCACCACCATGGGTGGATCCAGAACATTTTTTAGGGGGGGGGGCTGAGAATCAAAAACAATTATTTTTCAGTACTACAAAAGGTGCCGCCACTTCCTACGCGCAACGGTTAGTACAGCACTAAGTAGGTCACCTCCTTATGTTTATCCTGCACACTGTGGGAATGGGAGTGCGTTCTCCCCTCCCCCCTCTCTCTCTTTTTCTCTCCCTTTTTTATTTTTTATTTTTGTACGATTTTAGGGGGGGCTACAGCCCCCTTAGCCCCCCCCCCCCTGGATCCGCCAATGACCACCCACCCCATGTCCTGGCCTTTCTGCTTAATGCATACAGCATCAGACCTTTGCGTCACAATTAAGAGACATTAATTTTTACAAAGTACTGTAAACTTTAAGGGAACCGAATGCTCCTTACTCAATCGTGTTCCTTCTCTTCTCGACCATCCTGTTCCATGGTAAACATGATGCCATTGAGTCCACTGACTAAATATCAGACGAGATTACGCTGAACTTTTCTACACAACAAAAATGCAGTTTCAAATCAAAATGACCGTATACTCAATATTCGTAACAAAACACTTGCAGTTTAAGTTTCGTTGTGAGTTTTAACAATGTCTTTTCTGTTACAATTTGTTCTGCGTCATCCTTAAGATATAAGATTACAAATGACAATAGCCGATTGTGTTCCGGTGATGAGAACAATAAAAAGAGTATAGGCTGTAGCTCTTTTGTGAATGACAAAGATGAAAGGAATTGGAAGTGAGCTCTCAGAGAGGTGTGATGGGACGGGGGCAGTAAGCTCAATAAACGTCAACACAACGACGGTGTCATAGCTTTGATAAATAAATAATATCAAGGGGTTGATGTCAACTATACTATACACTATCTGATTGGGAGATATTTTAATCCTGATTGAACCCTATTCTCCCAATGAGGATACCAAAAGGCCCCAATCGGGAAACCATTGGATGACAAAGACACCTTCTGTAATACTATCCTGATTGGGGATACTTTTATCCTGATTGAACCCATATTCTCCCAATGAGGGTACCAATAGGCCCCAATCGGGAAACCCTTGGGTGACAAAGACACCTTCTGTAATACTATCCTGATCGGGGGATACTTTTATCCTGATTGAAACCTTATTCTCCCAATCAGGATACTGGCCCCAATCAGGAAACCCTTGGGTGACAACCTAGACACCTTCTACCTCGGTTTTGGCTGTCCTGATTGGGACTATGGACCAGTCGGGATATCAATAGTCGGGATATCAAGTATGAATAAGGACTGTCTGGTTGACAGCTGGTTTCAGATCTTTGCCATCATAGGCTAGCGTACACCTGGATTTTGTCAGAAGTAATATATTATTTAGATAAATCGGGGCGGAGTCGGGCATCAAATAAGACAGGGGGATTTTGACGGGGGTCTGGAATCCACATATTAATTAGCCAATATACACATTTGATAACATGTCTGTGAAAGCTTCCATTCTAGAATTAATATTATTTCAGATTATTTCACTTTGTCGCCATCGAGAAACTTTAGTGGAAATGCATCCAGGTTGTTCGTATTTATTCCAACATGGAATTTACGTCTTCGGATGTATTTCATTAATTTTATTTAAACGATAGCACAATCATGTGACATATTATATTTCAAGGGATGTTTGATATACCGTCACCAACTTTACACTACGCATGTTTTATCATTTATCATTTTATAAGTCAAGACTGTTTGCAGTGACACCATGTAGAAATTCTCTTGAGTAGTAAATATTTTTGAAACTGAGAACTGGTTGGTTACAACTCGACATTTCGATCAGTATGCTCTGATCGTCTTCAGATCATTTTTATTTCGAGACTACCAATAGTGTTTATAGGATCAAGCTGACTTGAGACAGAAGAATAAGTATTTAATGGGTGTGCTTTTAAGAAGCCAAAGAAGGAAGGGGCCAATAAATAAAAAGAGACAGAACAATTAAATAATTAACAAACAGCACAGAGAAAGGAATCGATAAAAAACATATAAGAAATAAAGGTTACCTGACATAAATTATACGGTGTTGCATTGTCATAATTTTGGATCATTTCCGCTTTTTGGAACAGATGTGATTTCACTTCAGGAAATACCCAACCATGGACTACCCAACCCAAGCTATGAAATACCCAACTATGGACTACCCAACCCAAGCTATGAAATACCCAACTATGGACTACCCAACCCAAGCTATGAAATATACCCAACCCAAAATAATGGGTTCATTGGCCATGAGTCAATTCAAAAGTTTGTCTGACATCACCTACTGTCTGTCTTCTTTTAATTTTTTTTTAAAATTTGTATATTTTTTATTTATGTATTAGACCTATTCATTTATATTTTGTTATAATATAACATTTGTTGGCGGGGGGCACATGAATTGGTTTTTAGTTCTTGATCTTCATTAAGTATAAATCCACATTATAAATGATAATGTAAACTACTCTTCTGTTGTACCCTGTAGAAACTGGGATGTTAGAATTACACCACTGGTGTCATCTTTATTCTGCCATGGTGTTTTGGTCGAGTTGTCCAACCAAAATATATGAATGCTTTGCATTTGCAATGATTTTTTAAAGAAATACTGATCCTCAAAATGGACACATTCCTTATAGAAGAAGCGAACGAAGACTACTTAATTTGTTGGTGTTTATTTCGACGGTAGTGGAAAATTATTGAGAAAATGAAACATTAATATCATGGTTATGAAAAGAAATCTTTTATTTGACAAAATGTTAACAGCATTTTTACACATTTCAAAGTTTTAAAGTACTTTTTGCAAAAATTTTAACCACCTTCCATTTGATTGGTCTTTCGATTGAATACTGAAGTTTTGAGAGCTTTTCCAAATTATACCATTTTATTTTAAAAATCGAAAACAATATTTTTATTTTCAAGATTAAAAACAATTTTACCGTACCATCTGGAATAAGATAAAACATGATTCAACTTCTTGGGTACATTTTCTGTGCCCCCATAAACTTTAACAGTTTGGGGGTGAGTCATTATACCAACATCAATTTTCTGATGACTACAATTCTGTGCGTCTCAAAAAACGGCGCTCAAGACGTCCACGCGTATGATCATGCATTGAAATTCCGCATTTTACAAGAGAATCCTTCACTGAAACAAACTGAAACACCAAACTGCTAATTTCATTTGTAAGTTACCGTCCAGTTGATTATATAACCTTAGGTGCGTCATTTAGGGTAAATTGAGGATAATATACCGGTAATGCGCCTTGAGCACCAGTTTGGTGGATACGTGATAAGTCCACATTATTATTATTATTATTATTATTAAATCAGGATATTCTCTGACGTCACAACCAGGACCTGTTGTCAAGGTTACAATGGATAATGCATCCGCAGTTTGAGATTATCACGAAAAAATGAAAACCTTCAAGTCGATTATGTAGGCCAAGTTCGCTGTTTGGTTACTCATCCATTAGTCTGTATAAGAGCAACGTTTGTTTTGACAGTAAAGTTGAATAACTTTCAACATGTGTACTAAATGCTACGGTGTTTTGTAACCGGCGGAAGACTTTAAAAATCAATTGTCCATTTAAGGATTAAATTGGACAGGAACTAAAGTTTCCTAAAAGAATAAGCCACAGACTTGTTAGTCTGTGATTGCTGACAGGCCAGATGACACACCGGACTTGAAGCGGTCACCATTGATGTTTGAATTGGTGTCTGGGTGTCTGTTGGTCCATCATAGGCCAACAACGAACTATGTCTGATCAACCACACCCTTTTTTCCCAAAATATTCTACCTCCAATTTTCTCCAATAAGGGTGCTTTTAGTTTGTTTGAATTTAATGTATTTCAGTAATTTTCATTTTTGCTTCCCTAAGTGCTAATTCCTGAGTTTTAGCATAACCGTTTGCAGAACTGACTTCTTCTGAATTCTTAAACAAACAATTATATAATAAAGCCCCAATACAATGCAGAAACTGAGGCGTTCGTAAATACACCAGTGGTGTTTATATTGGGCAACTTAAATTAATAGAGTTTACACCACTGGTGTTATTTGAACACCTTAGGTTTTGAAGGGTACACACTAAGAAATAATGGTTCAAATCTGCACCCATAGGGGTGCATATCGTTGATACAATAGCAGTACCCCTGTGGGTGACTTGGCACCCCCTGGATGTGTGCCTCCCCTACGGGTGCAGATTTGCACCCTCAAAGGAGCAAATATGCACCCGTAGGCAGCGGCGTAGCCAGGACTTTTTCAGTGGGGGGGGGGGGGGGGGCACTGCTTTTCAGTGGGAGCCCAGGAGGTATGGGTTTTTCCCTTTTTGGGGGGGGGGGCACTATCGGGATTTTTCGTGGGGGGGGGCACTGGAAATTTGTCGCAGGGGGAGGGACGTGACCCCAGGCCCCCCGTGGCTACGCCGCTGCCCGTAGGGGAGGCATATATCCAGGGGGTGCCAAGTCTGCACCCACAGGGGTGCTGCTATTGTATCAACGATATGGGTGCAGATTTGAACCATTATTTATTAGTGCGTATATGAAGTTATGATTGATTGACAATAGGTTTATATCTCATGATATCCTCATTTATTACTGTAATCGACCAGTAAGCCCGGCAAAATTAGCAAACTTCATGACGACTACGACACGACAGATTATTATACTTAACCACATGATCAAACCAAGATTCCAAAAATAAACCCAATCAGACCTCAAGACTTCGGGCGTCTTTTCTGGAACACCTTCTGTGCGTTGGCGGACTCCTCTCTCCGAGCTCAAATGCTTTTTTGGGTAAAGGGTCACTGAATAGCACGTTTTCAGTGAACTATTGTCCCCCACACGAAACACCTTATGTCACGGTCGCAGTCACGGTGATGTTTTTGGCTTCTGTAAGACAAATAAATCAAGACTTTTAAAAGAGAAATTCTTCTTTGAAATACACATCATTGTCTTGCTTTCACGCAATACCGGACGTAGATCATCTGGGAATACCACCAGAAACAGATCATGGGAATGGTCATGTCGATATTGCAATATTTTGATGTCCTTTTACTTTTTAGAGGTTATTGACCGAGAAGTCATTCACAGTAAGCCGTGAGTGGTACAAGGTGGTGGTGGTGGTGGTTATATGGGGAGGGGGGGGGGGGTCTCGTAGCCCGAAAAGATGTTTCCATAAAGGTGCAACCCAATGCACAGAAGAACCATGGTATAACCCCCAACACTGAGGTGAAGGGGGAAGGGTGTTGACCAAGTATGGTGCCTAACAATGGGTGCTCCATCCCTATCAGGTGCACTCTTAAAACTAAAGTGTTGAATCAACATTTTAAAGAGTTCGGTCAGTAACAACTCTTTATAAAGTTGGATTTAATTTTTAAAAGTACCGGTATTGAATTAACATTAATAAAGTTAACTTGACTCTGTGTTAATTCAACACTTTCTTTGAGATGTTTCCATAAAGGTGCAACCCAATGCACAGAAGAACCATGGTATAACCCCCAACACTGAGGTGAAGGGGGAAGGGTGTTGACCAAGTATGGTGCCTAACAATGGGTGCTCCATCCCTATCAGGTGCACTCTTAAAACTAAAGTGTTGAATCAACATTTTAAAGAGTTCGGTCAGTAACAACTCTTTATAAAGTTGGATTTAATTTTTAAAAGTACCGGTATTGAATTAACATTAATAAAGTTAACTTGACTCTGTGTTAATTCAACACTTTCTTTGAGTTGAATTTAACTTTATAAATTGTTGTCACTCACCGAACTCTTAAGGTTGATTCAACACTATAGTTTTTAGAGTGTGGTACGTACGGGTTTAAAACACAACATTTATCAAAGTACACGCGTGTGCCTGTTCTTCGCCACTGGTGTTCAAATAAAACAAGTGATGTCATCTTTATTCTTCCACGTTGTTGATATTGGGCGTAGTTTAGTGTAGTTTGAAGCAGCAATTTGCAGTGTAAAAACATTAGGCCTTCATCGTTAGGTTTGAATGATGGGCGAAATCTGGGTCAGCATTTCTAGAATCAATCGATGGATGTGGTAATAGTCAGATTTTCTTCCTGGTTTTGAGGTTCCTTTTGTTGATAATATAGATTATTTCCTTCAACACAACAACTCTTTTGAATCGATCATATAATCCATGTGGGCCTACGTGAGCAGAAAGAGCACCGGTAAATCAGGGGATCTTCCCAGGGGGAAGTAAAATAGGCTATCTCAACAAATTTCCCTCAATATTCCATAAAAGGAAATGCACATCATTGGTAATCTCTAGGTTTCAAATAATATATCTTAAAACTAACCTGTACAAATGTCAATAGGAGCTCATGTTAATGAAGGTCTGTTTTTTATGTTTCACAAAAGGTTGCGATCCGGAAACGTTTTTTTTAAAATTCCACATAACTTTTTACCAGAAGAAGAAAACACTTCAAACAATGATAATTGTTTACACAATTTACACTAAGCAAGTTTTATTATAATCTAGTAATGTTGTTCCCTCCCTCAGCGCCCGTTTTGCTATTGGCGCACAACCAATCAGAATCCCACGGCTATCATAAAGATGACACCCAAACAGACAATGCAATACAATACAATACAATACAATACAATACAATACAATACAATGAAGGCATTTATATAGCGCTCTTACACAAACGGTGTCACAGCGCTTTACAGTGAGACGCAAATACAATTTAAAAATACACAGTGTCTGAAATAAATTAGTCTTGAGAGATGTTTTAAATTGACTCAATGAAGAAGCATGACGGATACCAGATGGTAGTTCATTCCAAATGCTGGGTGCAGCAGTATAGAAACCCTTGTTAGCCTTGTTGGCTTTTTGAAGATCCGGGAATCAGAATTTGAACGGAGTCCACTGTGGTTTTAGGTTGGTATGGTATAATAAGCTCACAGAGATAGGATGGCGCAGAGTCAGTAACACATTTATAGGCAATAGTCAATGTTTTGAAATCAATCCGGTCTCGAATGGGAAGCCAGTGAAGCTGTCGTAGGAGAGGGGAGACATAGTCATACTTTTTAGCCATGTAAATTAATTTTGCAGCACGATTTTGAAGCCGTTAAAGACGTTTGATCTCTTTGCTAGAGGATCCTTGGAGAAGTGAATTTGCATAGTCCAAACGTGATGTTACCAGAGCACGGACTGCATGATGACAAGTGATTTCATCAATAAAGATACGAACTTGCGACAGATTTCTTAAATGAAAGTTAATGGTTTTGCATATTGAAGATACATGGTTAGACATACTCATAGAAACAAACAGACAATAAATATTTAAACAAGCAAAATTTCAACTTTACTAAACAAAATTTTCCCCTTTTTTGTGAATTATTCGCTTATTATTATTTTTTCTGCATGAAAAATTATGGGGGATGATCCTATGGATTAACCTGGGGCAAAAAAGTGGGGAATATATCCCTCATCCCCCAGGATTTACATATCCCCCCACCCCCCAGGATTTACATATCCCCCACCCCCCAGGATTTACATATCCCCATCCCCCAGGATTTACATATCCCCCATCCCCCAGGATTTACATATCCCCCATCCCCCAGGATTTACATATCCCCCATCCCCCAGGATTTACATATCCCCCCATCCCCCAGGATTTACACCCGTGCTTGGTGTAAAGTTGATGATAGAAAACATCCCTTGAAATATTTCTGTCTGGGGTGACATCGTTTTGAAAATTAATCAAATGAGTTTTTAAATAAATATTTGTCTTCCGAAGGCATAAATTCCACGTTGGAATGCATACTAATACCTAAATGCATTTACATTCATTTATCGTTATTATAACGACAAATATTCAGAGGTTGGACTCCTATGGATGCATTTTCCAGACATTTTACCAAACGTGTGTACGGGCTTTAAAAAGGGTCTTAAATCTTTACCTGTATGTGACCTCGAACTAAATAGTGCATCCCTTTCAAAACACGGATCATAAGCTGGCTGTGACCAATATTGGATTGTTTTTGTGCAAGAGGTCCCGGTTGTGACGTCCGTATGAATTCGAGAACCAGACACAACCATATTTGGCTTGACAACAAAACAGGACGAAAACTGTTATAATAATCATGATAACGCAACTTTATATCGGTGGAAACAATTGGCCTAATAATGTCAAAAACAGGGGTGTAAAATTAACACCAGTGTATTGGTGTAAAATTTATCCTTTCTTTTGTATTATTCTTTTATAATGTACCCCTTTCTGAACTATCTAATTGGTAGCTTCACTGAACTGCAGGTGGGAAAGATGCATGAGTGGGGTGGAGGAGGTCACGCTGCAACTGTGGTGTTAAAATAACACAGATGTGTTAAACTAACTCAACTTAATTGAGTCGGCCATGGTGTCCACACTGAGCGAGCTGTACAATTTGAACACTATTATTTGTTAAACCCTAGTTGTTGTAGTGTAAAACTTCAAGGAATTGCTGTTTTTTCTGCTAGATCAATTATCTTATCTAATCCAATCTGACTTTATACACCGAAAACGTTCAGTGATGTTCCTTCTTATTACAGAGAATCATGTTCTTTTTATACCTAGATTAGTAAAGGGTACAAAACATACCTTTTCCTGATGTGATAAGTCGCACCAGTAGGGACCTCGTTCCGCAGCTATACAATCTCAGTCTGTAGAAACCTTTACATATTGAAGGGACTGTACACCATTGGTAAAATATCTCTATAAATGCTTCCAAACTTTACATGTAGAGAGATGTGAGAGATAGGTATAGTAACACAACCTATGAAAGCTTCAGCTCATTTCATCATGTCGCCAGTGAGATAATGCAGTGAACATGCAGTTAGATTGGTTTGTATGCATTCTAGTGGCGTAGCCGGGGAGGGGGAGGGGCGCTGCCCCACTTGTTGGAAAAATAGTGTCTGAAGTTTACTATTAACATTGCGATTAGCATCCTTCGGACGCTTTTTCGCGAGCTTTTTCGTCATCCTCTCATAATCCTCCCTACATACATGCCCAATCCAAGTATACTATTGTTTTCTTATAAATTCTTCAATCGACCTACCCCCACATAGCTCAACAATTTTGTCATTTTTCAGTTTGTCCTTCCTTGTATATTTTATTATGTTTTTTTCTCTCTCTGGTGACCTTCTTTGACCATCCTTCTAAGAAAACCCGTGTATGCCAACTCCAGCTGCTTTTGGGTTAAAGCCCAGGCTTGGCATCCATATGTGAGTTTCGATCTGACGAGGGATTCAAGTAATCTGATCCTAGTTTTGAGTTGGATTCTTTGATTGGTGTAGAACGTTATTAATTCGAAGAACTTGTTATTTCCGATTGACGTATTTTGTCGGTTCATTCGAGTTTTGTGTCGGTAAATTTCCCCCCAAAAATGCAAGTTTGCCCCACTCTGGCAACGCCACTGATACATTGTGATGTGGAGACTGGGTCCCGTCTGGGATCCATTTAAAATGAGTAAGCCTAATACATTTTATGCTTTCTCAAAAATGACAACATGTCAGATGAAATAATTTCTCAGGATGTAGTTGGTACCATCACTAACTTCTTATCAAGTAATTGCTTAGATTGTAAATCAATAATGTTGTAACTGGGTTATTACCAAATGTTTACTCTCCTTTTACAGGGAAGATACAATATTGATCATATTGGCAAAATGCTTCTTTTTGAATCAAGATATACATTAAATTACCAAATAGTGAATGATCCATTCAGATTATTTCTAATATTTCGTAATTATTCGATAAACTTTTTGGAAATAATTTCAAGACAGCACCCCAGTCAAAATTGTTTCTATGAAAGATTGATATCGTTATCAGCTTTACAGCAATTTAAAACTTTGTTATTTTTGATTTTTTTTTTACAGCGCAAACAAAGTTAGAATTCGCAACTTTTAAAAAAGACAAACAAAAATGTCAAAAAATATTTATGACTGTAATAAAACCACAACAGACACTTTATCAGTCTTAGATATTGCACCGCATCAGTCATCAAATTGTCACATCTTGAAATCATCCAAGTTGGCTTTGGGATCATTCCTCCAGGCTGATATGATATCTGAAAGCCGGACATCCTCTTTACCTTATCCTTAATTGAAAAAAAATCCTTATTGGATATACCGCAACGCGACCAATCTCAGATGATGACACGGTACAGGTGAGGATGCATCAATAAACAGCCGTTGAGTACTTTAAACCGTTATTTACCGGCACCTTGGGAACACAACACGGACCAAACGGATCGCGTTGGTATAGGCACTTGACATGGGGTCATCGTCTTAATATTTTAACGTGCTATTTATAAGAATGACAGAATCATATCTTATGTAGGTATTGGCAGCGATTACTAATATGATGAAGCAGGCGACATTGCCGCCAAAACTGAAATGAATATTCATATGATCCTGGTCAATGATATATAAATACCACCAGTCCAGGCAGGAAACATCATTCAACGGCAGGAACTCGAAGCGAACACAAGTCAAATATTGGACATCAGAAGTAAAATCAACGTTTTTGTGTCAAGTGAAAAGTCAATAACTACCCTGATTGCAAACCACTAAAATCACTAAGGTCTTGGAGATAATCTACACTCAAACATTTCTCGTTTGTAAGAAGTCGGTCATCATAAATGAAAATGAACAACTCTGCATTTTTGACAACTTTTCACATAACTTTCATACTTCTTTTGAGCTTCTGGTTTGGCGTGGAAGGAAGAGCACTGAACGTAAAACAGACTGAGGGAGCTGTAACTTTGGAGGAGGTAAGATCTTGGAAAAGTTATCATCAAGTCTCATATCATATTAGTTTTCATTTACCGAACTTCTTAAATATCTGGAAGGGCGTGGTCATTATGAAGGAGACAGTGGCTTTATTTTGGGCTTAATACATATTGTTATGTAATTTTTTATTATCAATTGCAACTAAAAATGAGTTATTGTATTCGTTCTTGTGTTACAGAATGTGAACTCCGGACGTGCGAATGATGGCACACCAGACACCGATGTTGATGATATAGTAACGTTGTTAGCTGGTTTCAAACAACCCAGTGAGTAACCTATATACAAATACAGGCGTTTACTACACTACTGAATAAATAATACAACGTTATGAAAGAGTTAATTAAAACAGATACATTTATGACGTTCACGTTAATGCCATATATTTATTTCATGACTGATATTCGCCTGTCATTATGCCGTGCTAGATTTGTCGTTCAATGTCGTTTTAAATCTAAATTCGGTTCCTCAACAACTGAAATAGACAACTCAAAATACAGATACATTTTCAAGGTAATATCACTTGACTTAAATCGTGAACCACACAGCCATTAACCCATCGTAAAACATCAAGGGTGTTTGTTAAATAACGAGTCCCTCTCAACCATCAAGTGGCCTATGTATACCTGTCGGTACCTTCAAAGATTAATCGGTAAAACCAAACAAGGTTGTCACACGGGTGTTTATGAGCAACCGCGTTTATGATGGGAACCGCAGTGGTGTGACTTCACGGCCCACTTGACAATTGCTCATTCTGCCAACGCAATAACTGGTTCCTTTTATATTTATAAACCACGCAGCTATATTGTCATTGCGACATTCTGATCTCTAGCCATTTATAGTCAGAAAAAACGATCAAACATTGCCATTTTTAATAAATAGAGAATTAGCTGCTGCAAACTGCTAACCAACCTAAAGGACTTCTAGTATAAATGAAAAATAATGGTTATGGCCTTACGTTACAAACCTATAGTACTTTTTGTCGTAAGTTCTTTCTCAAAGGCAAAATTGCTAGGTTCGAAACGTAAGGACAATAACCATTACATGTATTTTGCATTGCCATTTTTTATTTAGTAATTTTGACAGAAGTGAGGAAAACGAATGTTGTTCAGAGACTAGTTTTTGTCAGTGAGGAAAGTTAAGGTATAATTTCAGTTGAAAAGGTATAAACTTTTAATCACTTTGTCAAAGACATTGGCCAACTAATCAAGAAACAAGATAGCTTCAACAAGTTTAACTGAAAATCTTAATCTAAGGATAAGGTCATTTTATTTTCAAAAGTGAAATATATCCAGCCATTCTTAAAATATTTTCTTTTGATAGAGTAGAATTACTCTCCATGCGTGAAGGTTGCCTTGTGCGCCCCGGGGCAGACGGGATGAAAATCCGGCCTAGTGTCACGGCCGGTAAAAAGGCCTGATTCATTGAAAATGATTACGCGTCAAAAGAGTGTCTTCTTAACACCAACTACGTAGGGCGATTATGCGATTCACTTGAATGGTGTTGTGGTTCAATTGAAGGTGATCATTATGTTTAGTATAGAAGCGTTCAAAGGGGGTTTAGCCATCGGTAAATAAAGTTATACCGTCTGACGTTGTCATTTTGAGAGATAAAAATAATGGCTATTGGCCTTTCTCAAAGGCAAAATGAGACAAAATATGTATTATTCTGTTTCATTTTGCCTTTGCGAAAGAATCTGCTAGGTTCGAAAATTTGGCATTTATAAGTAACAAGTCATTTAGGTTGGTAAGTAGTTTGCAACAGGTAATTATGTATTTATTTTGAGAGACAATTAAATGTACGGTTATATAGGTTTGTGAAGGTCTATATACATTCACCAGATCATCAGCTGATGGTCAATTGATGATCAGAATGTAATTTTCAATATTTTTCTCGTTAACGACACATCAAAATGAGTTGTAACAGAAGTATATTCCTTTGACTCTTGAGCTAAAATATGAATTAATTTACATACAGCGGTAGCCTGGGCTCATACTAGATTTTAAAAGAAGACAAGTGCTTGTTGAGGAACATTAATTAAGGAATCGCATGGAAAATTGATATCACAAATTTAGTCAAATTTCTTCTTGACCGTTAAAATAATCCTTAAAGGAAATACCGGTACACAACAGTTTAATTCATAGGACTATTGTTTAGTTTTTTTCTTCAGACGGAACACTTTCTCAGATTGATTATCATTTGCAGTAATCTTTTAGATAAATATTCCGTTATTTTGTAATCGGGTACTTTCCATATAGGTGTACCCTACCCATAACCTTTCTTACGATGATAAACACATGACAGGTAGTTAAAATAAGTTGCATTGCAATTGCGACAATACAGATCAAAGTGCAAATCTTTTGTAATGGCCACCATCGACACTTATCTTACACACAAAAATCCTACTTTTGTATACATAGGTCTATATTTCCTTGTTGAATGTTTATTCTGTCCAACTTTTGAATCGTTGTTCGATCAGGAAATAAAGGAAATTGGTAAATCCCACACAAACATCCTTTGGAACTTAAACAAACAAGGAACACGAACTTGAGACTCGAATCATTTGGTAGTATATTATAATTGCATCTATATCTGAACGATTATAATCAAATAGTCAAATATGTGTACTTTTTGATACTACAACAAAGTTCCCACAATCAAAGTTCAACTGTTTGTGGTAGTGCATATATCATCGATAGCATTTTATCCCTATAGAGCAGTAGTATACTGTTTTCTCATTACTGCTGTGAAAGGAAAAAAAGGCAACCCGACAGCCTGTTTTCCTCGTTTTACAATTGGAATTAATACTATGGAAATGGGCCTGTAGCCCACTGATGGGAGAATAACTACCTCAATAAAAAAGCATGGGGTATGCGGGAGGTGCCCAGACCCCCCTCCCCCCCCCCCCCCCCCAAAAGTAAAAGAAGACCAAATGCGTATAATATTGCTGGCAGATAATTTACATTTCACTGTTGAGATAATTTGCCCACAATTGCTCTTGGTATTAATCCATCCATATGAAGTATTGATCCAACCCCTATACAAGATGTGTCACTAGGATCAGATTATCATTAGTAGTTAAATCACATTGTATTAATTTGCTTAGTCACGTCATGTCGATATTAATAATTTCATGAAAGTGAACGGGATTGAGTGAACTACATACAACATGATCATCAAACGAATCATACTTCCGCTCTAGCACCAAAAAACACACAATAACCTAACCAAACATGGCGGTCAAGAGGAAACACCATCTGTAGCTAACGATGCCTTATTATGGTATAATATAAGGAAATGCTTCACAGTCATCAATTTTATAGTAGGCCGTTCTTGTCAAATCTTTATACTTATATGCTGCAAGCAATTATTCGTAAAAATTATTCAACTGTACATAATTACTGTCGTAATAAACTTATGATGATAACTTTGTTCAATTCGGTGCATGCAATGTAAAGTTATGATAAAACCCCACAGAAATATATGGCCTGGCCTCCATACATACATATAATATTCAATAACTGTGTGCAAAGATTTGAAGTAAATCGTCACTCAAAAGGATGAAAAACATTCAGAAGGCAGTTGGCTATTCTAATTAACATTTTTTTGCTCATTACGGAAAGGAATTAAAGGAAAAAGCAACATTTTGTAGAACCTACAAACAAAATAAGGGCCTACTCAGTTTGTCGTCGTTTTTTTTCCAAAAGCGTGAGGACCTTTTATGATGAATTTCTCACAGGCACGTTTTATCATATATTTAACACTAGATGGTTTGACAGAAACGTACGCTATTCCTATCACGAACCAATGTTGTATTTTCCCTAAGGCCAAAAAAGTCCCCGGTTTTTGGTCTTCGCGCACCTCAGATTCTGAAGCCGACCTATGATCAGAAACCGGAGACTTATTTGTTGGCCTTGAGATAAACGCAGACAAGCTTTTTTTTCGGGGGGGGGGGGGGTTAGGATTGATAACCAGTTGAAAACCTTCATGTAAATGATTATGTTGACAATTTTGAATGAACCCTTGCTCATAACCAGAAAGGGGAATTGGGCGCACTAGGAAAATCACCCCGTGACGCCGTCGCCGGATGAGAGCAGAGAATTCTATTGAAATTTCTATGAATATACGAAGAGTATATAACTTTAAGGGCTGTTGTGAAATAATGATTTAAACTGCACCCAACAATTATTGTCGATGATTGATAAATTAAACTGTAAATGTCCATATCCTGTTTTTAATTCAACAGGTGCTTTATCAACATGTGGTATGCGACCCACTTACCAGTTGAAAGAAACATGGACCAAGAAAAGTTTTGTACGAGTGGTGGCTGGAATGGAGTCTACGAACAGATGGCCTTGGCAGGTTGCTCTTGTCGATAAGACGACGAAGGAGCCATTTTGTGGAGGGACGCTGATTGCTAGTGAGCACATCGTGACGGCAGCTCATTGCTTTGATAACAGGTAGATGATGACATGATTCCTTCTTGTCTCCCTTCTCTGTTTCTCCCTTCACCTCTCGTTCTCTCTTTAAAAAAGGGCCCCTCATCGAACAAACCTGAATGCATTTGCTTTTACTATTTGAGACCTACAAAACCAGGGGACAAAGTCGCCAGAAATACTTGATGGTTTTTATAGGTGTTTTCAGGGTGTGTTCAGGGTGTTTTAAGAGTTGTTATCACCTAGTCCAATCTCCAGTGGGTGATACCCAACTGTACCACACACTGGGGATTGGACTAGGTGATTTAAACCCTTCAAACACTCAAAAAACACTCAAAAACACTCAAAATTTCTGGCGACTTTGTCCTGGTTTTGTGAAAGCAGGTCTCATTTATCGTTAACGAAATAAAGTGAACTTTTCACTGATTGATTTTTATACATACATGTATATCTTGATTGTTATATGGATGCATCCACATACATATACCAAAAGTGCAAACCGTGGCTTTAACCGACGTTTTGTTTCTTATTTCTCTTTCTTTCAGGAATCGGAATGACGTCATCGTAGTTCTTGGAGAACAAGACTGGTCAGTAGATGAAGGAACAGAGCAAAAGTTCCCCATCGACTGCGTCCATGTCCACCGTAATTATGTCAGAGGTGTACCGTACATCAATGACATTGCCGTCGTCAAACTCAAGACGTCTCCTGGTAACGATGTCGTCATCAATGACTTTGTGATGCCTGCCTGTATGCCAGAGAAAAATGAGTTCAAAGCGGGAGACGAGTGTTACGTCACAGGATGGGGTTATACAAGTAAGAGCAGAACTAGTTAGATTCTGTAAATTGAAGACTAAGTTATTTTGCTGTATGTGTTCTTTCGAAAACTGTTTGTAACCAAAGTGTTCTCCGTAGTGATCTGTGAAGACAGTAGTTTTCTTGTCCCATCATCTTCTCACATCTTGCGTCCCCCTCTCGTTGCTCTGTATCATTTCTCAACCAGTATGGAGATCATTTTGTTTTCCAACTAAATGGGAAAACTCTCAATTTAAAACAAAATTCCGACTAAACTGTCATTTTGTTGGAGGTCACATAATTATTTTGTACCTATTCATTGTTGCTTCCTGTGTCTCTCTTATTGTGCACCACTTCACCAACACCACCGTGGCCCCTGAAAGTTTATGAAATCCTGGTTTCTTACTGTTCTTTGCTCCATCAAAGATATTGATCTCATTTTAAACCCCATCTTCTTATCAACAGATTTCTTCGACCTCCTCGCCAGAAAGAGGCCCAATAAACTCAATGAGGCCAGGCTTCCGCTCCTAAGCAACTACGAGTGCAAACAAGCCTACGGTACTTATATCTCCAAAAAGATGGTGTGCGCGGGTTATCTGGAAGGAGAACAGCGAGCAGACACCTGTAAAGGTGACAGCGGTGGACCGTTGATTTGCCAGAGGGATGGGGTATGGAAGCTTTTTGGGGTGACGTCATGGGGGGACAATACTTTCTGTAATCCCACCCCCACCGATGCCGTACCGGGTGTATATACAAGAGTAGACAGGTACAGAAGTTGGATACAAAGCAGGATTGAAATGGACTCTTGTCCATCATCTAAAAGATGATTTGTAAATGTAAACAAAATTAATTATTTAATTCAAATTTTGAATTGAAATTATTTATTTTCAAAATCAGATAAACTATTCAAAATGTATATTTGACATGTGTTAAATGACGATTATTTATTTAACTTATAGGCTGTAAACAAACTAGCCTATATTAAGACCTCTAATTTATAACTTTTATTTATTCATGTATATTCTTGTGTAGTTTCTTGTATTTATTTAAATTATTTTATATTAAATGTTATTGCGTGCAATATATTTTAAAATATTCTAATGATATTTAAGTGAGAGAAGTAAAATACCAGGAGAAAGTATTCATCGTCAATAACAACTGAGAAAGATCATTTAAAAAAATCATTTTAATTTGAAAAGCTTCGTCACAAACTTAAAAATTATGTAAAAACGGTTCCAGAGATTCTTGAAAAAGAAATGTAATTTTCATGAGTGACCTGAAAAGAGTGACCTGCAGTATTATCACCATTTTTCTTAGAATAGAGGTGAAATTTGTGGCGCAATGTGCATCTTTAAACATTCCAGGCTGGTTTCCTGGGGTGTATCTTCTTATTTGCTATTTAAAGCTGGGTAAATTTTATTTATTTAACACTGAAAAAAAAATGCTGGGTACATTTTATGTTTTTTTTATATATAATGTTTTGAATGTTTTATAGATGTTATTTTTATGTCATTTGTACCGGTTTGATGTGTTTTTACCTGTAGGCATATGTGTCCTACTTTGACCCATGTGAGATCATTGTTTATCACTGAATGACCAACCCAGGTATAATAAGAAATTATTAATAATAATAGAAAAATAGCACAAATTTTTGTTTGATCGTAACCGTAACGTAAGGGTAATGACATAAATACACACATATATATAATTTGTCCAAAGGACTGTGCAAGATGAAGACCCACGTGTTGTAATTCCAGGATAGTTCAGGTATTTCAGAAGAAATTTATAATGAACCCTTCTGATATTTCTTTTAAAAATGTTTTCAAAGATAATTCTAGTTGATAATTAATGTTCAAATCCAAGTTGGGTTTATTCTAGTAATGTTAGCTGTGCTACAATATTGAAATAAACATTGAAATAGTCAATTCGATATCACAATTTGCCTTTTGGATTATTTTAATAGTATGCAACATTCAAATGAATTGATGTAAAAGACAATGGTAAATGGGCGTGGAAATGGGCGTGGCCGTTTAGTCATCACACATGTACAAAGACTGAACTAAAAGGCACTATCATGTGATACTCCATGTTTTTTGACAGTGCACAACCCACCCAAAGACGGGAGAAAGCGGTGAGGACAGTATTCTGGAACAGACAGACAGACAGTCGATGGACAGACAGACGAAGAACACGGTGAAATGCTGACAGACGGAACATATACATGTACTTTCGAAAAAGCAAAGAAAATATCCGTTTATGACAGTTTATAATTGCTGCCCAAAGCATGATTCAAAATATAATTTTGACAGCAAAGATGATAACGATATTTTTAGCATTTCATTAGCGTGACAATGGTATGATGACAATGCACGCTCCACAATAGAAAAATTCCACGATTTGTCTCAAACGCTATAGTCATTATTCATCAGTCACGGAAAAGACGCAGACAGATTACACGTATAGCCCTAACTATAATCTCAGTAAGCATGTACGGTAAGAATCACTCATATCAATTTTTGTATAGGCCAACATCAGCTCATACATCATCTCATTTCAAATACAAACATTCGTGGTTTCATATCACAAAAGCTTCCTGAGGGTATAGGGGCAAAGTAAACGAATCCACTGTACTTCTGATCGTAATGTGTAGATTGCCTTTCGGACTCATCACCGGAACTATCAAAGAATCGGGTCATTCTTTGAACCACGGAACAAAAGAAGCCGGAAACAACAGAACAATGCCCAGGTTTAAGAGTTCTAATAACGCTGATGTGTCCCCCACAGTAAGCTATTTGTCCTGAGCAAATGACAGATGAGGAATGAGGAATTTGAAACTTAGTTTGCAAGGGCAAATAATGGCGCGCCTTCATAACTGATTGCTTGCGCGAGTTTATTAACGGGTGACATCATCATGTGAACGAACCAACTGCTATAGCTAAACTGATTCATATTAATGCTTCCATTCAGTTGCTTTCACATGACGTGTGGTAGAATCAAGGACGTTTTTAATGTAGACGCTGTGAACCATAAATATAACGACACTTCATGTTTGGCTTATCAGAAGAGAACTAGCCTATTTCAAAGTTTGAAGAGCGCATACACACGTGAATATAATTCAAAACGAATATAATTCAATCCCTCGGAAATAAAATGTTGGGTAAATGTCGTGGATTTTCGTTGCTGTTTCTGTGTTGTGTCTTTGCGGAGATATCAGACGCAGTGCCGTCTAAACGTCGGAAATCGCAACGAAAAAGGAAGGTAAGAATTATATTTTACTGATTTTGTTTTATTCCACCGGACTGGCGGGAATTTGGGGTGTTTTTCAAAGCCGAAGATATTTCTATGTTTTAAGATTTATTCCTGGTAGCAAGGCCTACATTTTATTCAGGAAAATATTCGGTTAACATACCTGTACTTTTACAATTAGAGAAAAACAAACATAAGCTTATCTATCATAACATATCATACATCTTTAAAAAAACAATTTAAAAAAATAAAACCAACATCAGTTCAATTATAAAACATAATTTAGACTAGTGCGATGTATATACCAGTAAGTTAAGGGGAAGGTACAACATTTGTGAATGTTTGGGAATTACGAGTAGGTCATATAGGGACCGTTGAGAACAAACCAACCGGCTCTTCTCACTAATAGAGCCATCAATTCTTCCAAGAAGAGATTATTACATGGTGTACCTGAAAGAACCCAATAATAGGTCCTATAGGCCTATCCTTCTCTTTCAAATTCCCACCTGCGGACGTTTCATCTGATTGCGCTGTGTCGTTTATTCGACAATTGTGAAACTGAATGCAGATTTTGTTTGAATTCATTCATACATGAAAATCGATCATTAGTAGATGATTCACTAATGTGTATGATACGCCTACGCTTTCCTAAATTTGAAGGGGAAATTATTCCAATCACTTCTGTTAAAAGACAGGTACAACATTGGTTTTTGTTTCGGTAAGTTCATTTACAAGTCCGTAGTTTCATGATTTCATCATTTTAATACTAGGGCCTAATACCGTAAAACTTAACTGTGAAAGGTTAGTCACAACTGTTGCTCACGTTTTTGAGAAAACAACAAACAGATGTTACATGTTTGTTTATATGTTTTATGTTTCAGCAAAAAGCTGGCGAAAAACGGCAACTTTTGATAAATTCTGTACAAAACTTACCTTTTAGTCTCTACGATGAATCATTTCAAACAAAATAATTTCTCATGATGCCTGGAAAATGTACCAACATTTCACAAAGTCAGCTTTTAAATAATCATTCGTCAATTTAATGATCACCAATGTTGTACCTTCCCTTTAACAAAATTATTTATTGGGAAGATTCATACCATTATCATTTCGTCCCTAATTTGCCATGGTGACCAATCCCGAATTAAGTTGGCATAGTGACCAATGCGGTATTGGTCACTTTGCCAAATCACAAAAATAGCCAGTTTGAGCATTCGTCATTTGAATGCATGCTCTATCTCCAAAACTATAAGGAATACATGCATGTGGATTAGATACAATGGTAGGTCTCTTCCTGAATGTACTAATGGGCGGGAAAACTTAAAATTGAAAAAAGTCGGATTAGTCACTATGGCAAATTAGGGACGAATTGTACACCAAATAAGTTATTACAATTCGACCATTTCGTAATTTTTTGTCAATTTCCATTTCTTTGCTTTGCCATTATAAGGTAGCGATTTGTGTGGAGGCCTACTGGTAGTGTGTGTAATTTTGTGAATTTTACTGCATATTTTTCTTGTGTATTTCAGATGATTCAATCTTCACGTTTTGATGACATGTTACACGATGATGTTGTCACTACAACATATTTAAAGCAAGAAGGAGAGGTTCTCCCTCCAACAGTCTCGGGCTTAAAAGATGCTAAAGTCATCCCCCAACCTCCAAGACGGCTACCAGTCGGTAAGATTATATGTTAGTTATGATATCATTCTCTATACATTGTAATAATCCCAAATACTAATTTCCCCCTGTAAAATCACAATTTGTAAAATATTATAAAATTTACGAATTATTATCTAAAAGCTTAATTGGTGTAAAGTTGGTATAAATATCAATCATCCTGATCAACTGTTTCGTCTGATTGTGATTCATCTTAGAGAAAAGGGAATTGTTATTTAGAATTTCAAGAAATTGCCGTCCGGTAAATCATAGGCCGACATTACAAAAAACAGGTTACAGTTTTTCTTCTGTTTTGGTGAAACTTTCTCAGCTTGGTTTTATGATATATTTCTTGTATTTTGTTGTAAATTAGAGGGTTCAAATGACCGTACGTTTCTAAATACTAATGTTGTACCTTTAGAATGATGAAAACTCTTGTAAGAGTTTAGCAAATAATGCATTTTCAGCTAAGATAAGTTGGTAAGATTGTGTATAAATACCACCGTTCACAATTCCAACCGATGTAACAAAATATTGAAAGAATTTAGTATTGAGGTATATTTCATCTGAGATTTAATGAAATTGGATGGTTTTTGTAACCCACTGGGAACACAAGCTCTTTTGTAATTTGACTGCGTGCCACTTCCGGCTCGATCTCTGGTGAAAAGTGGAAGAGGGAATACAAAAACTAATACAAATCTCAAGAAAAGGAATAAAACCCTTTGGTGGTGGCTTTGTACAAATTTGTTTGCATTTTACCAAGGGGCAAAAAGGGTCACAACAAAATGGTACACCAACTCATAAGCGTTCGTGGAAAACCGCTCAGCCGTTGCGCACAAATAAAGCATGTCTGTCAAAATATGGTGATATTTCAAATAAATCATCGTTAATCTTGCAAATAAACAATAAATGTGGCGCCGTGATAAAACCATCCACATGGATACTTGGCCTGGTTTCTGTTCAAACCAGTATTCACTTCTGGTAAACTATCTGTAAATGCATCTATATGATAAGAATCGAAATTTAGCCTACATATAAAAACCAACCTGTGAAAGTTTCAGCTTATTTCACTGAGTTATTGATAACGAGAATAATGTGAAAATGCATTAAGATTGTTTATTTTCATTCCAATGAAACGATAAAACGGTAGCACCAAAAGATCACCTGTACTGTGGGCCTACAGTGGTTTAAAAATGAACCTTCATATTAAAAAATACATCTAGTCGGTTTCCCTCTAGTATCAGTCAATTTTGATAACTAAATGATCGAATTTTAGTGTACAGCTAATGATGGTATCGATCTTCCATCTAAATAATTTTGTCAATTAAGGTGCTGTAAGAAATAATTGAATTATGAGCAATATAATGATGAGTTATTTAAAAGAGTAAGGCTTTTCAAAATTCAACAAATATAACGATTGTGAAAAACAATAGGCTAAAACTTTCCGTTTGATCGTTCAAGGCAGTGTATATATCTTGATTCAAAGAGAGTAGGCATAATCATAGAAGCACGTTTTTTCTCACTTTTTTCCCATCAGTACCAATGTATAATTAGGCCTTTAAAAGTTATTTTACAAATTTATTTAAAGGGACGATCAACAGGGCATGGAACCAGAGTGCTAGTTTTAGATTAACGCATTGACTGAAAATAATACCCCACATGATGATAAGGTTATATTACAGTTGCCGCGGCATAAATGAGCCAGTAATTTTCAGTCACTGCATGTCTTCATCTTAAACTAGGACACCGATTCCAAGTTAAAGATTCTGCTCTGATCGTGACGATATTGTCCTTTTTAACGGGCCATAGAGAAAGAGTAATTAAGTGAATACATTTAACAATGCTTCAGTAATTTGATAAACTTGACTTTAACAATGCTTCTAAAGACAAGTATAATGTTTTTGTAAGTTGTTTATTCCAAAGTCATTCAATTAAATCCATACGAACTTGATAGCGCGCTCACAGCCTCGGATTAGTTCAAGAGATTTTTCACGCAAGATTTGGTCTGAACTAAACGACAATAACAAGGCCTTTTGGGCTACTCAAACACTGTTAGGTCCTCTCTGTTTGGTACCTGTCCCCTTGGGACGAGATTGACCCTCAAGGCGGTTTAGGGGTGGGGAGATACTGGGTCCTCTTGGACAATGTCAGTTAATTAACCTGTGTACGACAGGTGCAAATGTACCAGGTTGGAAATGGAAGTTGTGGTATTGGATTGTAGGTTTCAGATTTCTTAGAAAACTTAACCAAAAACAGTTGTTATTTTGATTTTAATTTCCGGGTTTAAGGATTATTGCATGCCAATTAATTTTTTTGACCCTATCCTAGCAAATTAATTCAGTTTAATGTGAAGCATGCGATTCGTAAATAAAGGTTAAAATTACAGAGCAAGGTCTAGGACATGTCTCTCCATTGTCCAAATCCAGACAACACTGTTATCGATGGCTTTAAGGACAAATCAAACATGTTGTTTATTAATTTCCAGCTGGACTTACTAAGTGCGGGCGCCGGCCAACAAACCCCTACCGTCGTGTTCGCCGCGTCGTCGGCGGCTTGACTGCTGGGACACGCTGGCCATGGCAAGCGCAGATAATTCGGAGGGATGCCTTGAAACAAAAGATTCATCATTGTGGAGGGACGCTCATTGATAGGATGCACGTTCTGACAGCTGCGCATTGTTTTGACGGGTGCGTATTACAAGTCTCACAAATGGGCGGGTCCAGGATGGCTGAATGGTGGGGGGGGGGGTTTATGGCAAGAAAGTGGGGGACACCTAGACTGGTCCCCTGTCTTTATCCTATATCAAGGATATACACAGGCTCCAGGTGTACCATTCAAGGGGTTTCATTGGATACGTTGTGCTGAAGATCTGACGTCACGCTTCGAGGCTCGCGCGCTGCGCTAGCTACCAACCAAGGTCAAAGTTGAACATTGGGGAAAATTATGGCGGCCGCACGGCCAGGATCTGGCGTAATTCACACGTGCATAGCTCAAAGCATGACGTCAGATCTTCAGGCTAGGGAACACCTAATTTACAGGACTAGCTAGGATGATTAAAACCGTTCTCCCAACGAGACCAACTGACCTAATCTGGAACACACGGCGTATATCATCCAGAATTAACCTTTTTGAGGTGTGGTGGACACAAGAGGGCGCTTTTCAGAGTGTGTCAATATAAGATTTCAACCAATCTAAACAGCGCCCTCCTACTATGTCTATCTGAAAAAGGCTAATAAGTTCTTTGACATTTTGGGATTCAGGAGGGGGGGGGGGGCGGGGTATACATGAAATTCAAAATGGAAGGGGGTGGTGGTGGTTTATACACCAATATTCCGTGAAGGTCGGGGAATACTCAATCATGGAGATTCCATGCCCAGACAACATTTGTATTCATTTCACAACAGCTTGTATTAATATGATTTTTGTTCTCCATTTACAACCTTGAAGGTACAGTAAAGATGACTTCATCATACGCCTTGGCCAGCACGATCGCTCCACAGCCGAACCCCCCGAGCAGGACTTCGCCATCGGATGTCTTGATATCCATACACATTATCGGTCTCTTCGATCTGGGAGTGGCTATGCAAATGACATTGCGCTTATAACACTACGAGGAAAAATTAATGGTCAGAAGGGGGCGCTATTTAATGATAACGTGTTACCGGCTTGTCTACCAGAGCCAAATGAGTTCAAGAGTGGATCTAACTGCTGGGTCACAGGCTGGGGATACTCAAGTATGTGGATTACATTTATCTACAATTTTTTACAAAATATCTACAAAGTTATGCGACAAGTGTCACTGCAAAGAGCATATATACTACTCTAAACAATTTAGGGAACACCGGATTTTTAACATCAAGTAGGTTTGAAATGTTCCATGAACCAGGATTTTCATTTGCAACCCCTTCTCTCTTTCAGTAGTCATATCATGAAATGTGTAATCACTACATGCATCCTTTATCATCTGTTTCATTGTGCAGTTGTTTCTCATCAATTCTGTGAAACATTGTGTTTATCTGAAATAAATGATCTTGCTTTAACTGAGATTATTCCGTTGTTCCCTAAATTGTTTTGAGTAGTATATTACAAATTGTTTCTACAATCTACAGTGGTGTGATTTGAAATCTTGAAAAATGGGTTGCAGGCCTGGGTCTCCCTTTGGTCTCGAGGACAAGCCCCCTGAACCACCTGGATGTTTAATTTTGGAAGATTTACAGACTCTCCACAGTGAGGTGTCGTGGCCGAGCGGTCTAGCTTACCGGATTCAAGTTCTGGTGTTAGCAACATAATGTGGGTTCGAATCACGGCCGTGACACTTGTGTCCTTGAGCAAGACACTTAATCATAATTGCTTCTCTCCACCCAGGGGTTAAATGGGTACCTGTGAAGGCAGAGTTGGTTTGCTCTATATGCGCTAGAAATGGCAGCAATTGAGCTGTATACTCCCCAGGGAGCTGAGATGGTTTCAGGAATGATTTATGAGCCTTATGAGCCTTATGAGCAGGGATAATAATATAATGCGCCTTGAGCACCACTTAGTTGGTGGATACGTGCGCTATATAAATCCACACATTATTATTATTATTATTATCCCCACAAACAAGAAACGAGAGGATTGGACACAATACAGGCTACTTCTTTCTTTCTTTGGCGGGTACTTCTGTTCTTTCGAAAAAAATCTGAGGCAAAGGGAGATTTGTAAAATCCTGAATAATCGCAGGCCTGAACATAAAGCCTATTCTTAGAATATAATCAGTCTTTTCCACTTTCACCAATAGATTTCACTGATCTCATTCAGAGCTCCTTCCCAACCATCTTAAAGGAAGCGCCCGTTCCTCTTCAGTCACAGAAGACGTGCCGCAATCTCTACGGAGCTCAGATATCAAGCAAGACCCTCTGTGCTGGAGGACAGTACGAGACTCGCACCCGGGCAGACACCTGTAAAGGGGACAGCGGTGGTCCCCTTGTCTGTGAACGATACGGTGTCTGGAAGGTATGGGGGATAACGTCTTGGGGGATGGATGCATGGTGCAACGAGACACCGGGGAATGGAGCTATTCCTGGGGTGTATACAAGGGTTGATCAGTTCTTACACTGGATTGAGAGGAGGGTTGAGAGACGACGACAGAAACCGGTCTGCATAAACTGAACATTAGAACAAGAAACCTTTAAAGTATCACAAAGCTCAGGACTAAATGCCTGTTCATACTTAAAGCAAAGACAATATTGTCAAAATACATGTTAGGTTGTATCTCCATCAATGCCTATCTCTGTACCAATGTAGTTAGTAGAGCAGAAGATACCAAGTTCTTGCTTCAAGCAAAACGTGGTAATACAACACCGCTGTATCTGGTTAATCAACATTATTTTACTGATACAACAAATTCATTTCGCATCCACATTTCAAGTAATCTTAGAATCAATCTTATGCACAATACTATTCCAAAAGGCCTTAGTAGTACACATTAGCCTTTCCGCATGCATACAAAATTAAGGCTAGTCTGAAAATGTATTCAGCAATCAACCTACAGATGTTTACACAGGTGTGTGATTTGACAAAAGCAAACAATCCTTAAAAAAAGGCCTGGGTCTCCCTTTGGTCTGGAGGACAAATCCCCCTGAACCTCCTGGATGTTTAATTTTGGAGGATTTACATCCCCACAAACAAGAAAAAACTAGAGGTTTTGACACAATACTGGCTATTTCTTTCTTTCCTTGGTGGCTTTATCTATTCTATCAAGAACATTTTGAGGCAAAGGGAGATTTGAAAAAATTCCAGAAATCACAGGTCTGATTTACAAACAATTACTTTGGAATAATGTATGCCTTTTATATTTTTGTAAATACAATGTTTATGTGTTGTTATCTATTTATTTAATTTATAAACTGTATTTTTTAAAAAGAACTACCTCACTTGTATAGTCACAATGGCATTACAATTTAAGCTTGGACTATAACACGGTAATATCGAATATCGCAATACCTTTTTTAATTCGATTACAATATCGAGAACCTTTTTAAATCGCAATTTAAAAAATATATTGCGATTTAAAAATAAAACGCCATTGTGAGTCAAGTCAGAAATTTCATGGAAACAAAAACAGAACAGTCTTTTCAGCTTTTGGAAGTGAGAAACAAAAACGAACTAGACATGTTATGTGTTTGTCACGTGGACAAACACAGGGCTGTTTCGGTTTTTTTTGGTGGTAGTTTGGATGTTAACTGTTAATACAATAATGAAACCGATTTGTTAGGTAGCAAAGACGGAAGGGATTGGGATGTTGTTTTTATTTTGATGTTGTGAATATGTGGTGACGATGTTTTGATAGAATTGTAAAGAAGTAACAGAGTACAAAAAGAATTATTGAACAAAAAAATTACTATAAAATCATATGACGACGTCATCATGATGCCACATCAATTTTCATCATTCCGGCCTACTAGCATTCCACGATTGAACCCAATCGGACCTACGGTTCTCTAAATATAGGACTTTAGAATATGCCCCTTTAAGATGACGTCACATGACCCATGATGTTGTCTTCATGACATCATCATGACGTCACACCAATTTTCATCTATAACAACACATGCTGGCCTACCTACATACCACAGCTCAACTTAATCAGACTTGTACTTCTGTAGATATATGGCTTCAAAAAATGCACCTTTAAGATGACGTCACATGACACGTGATGACGTAAAAGTTCGGCACACATTTGGAGCAGTTGGTCTAAGTGTTTGCCAGTGTACAAATGATGGGATTGACGATTATTCACTTTTTCCGATGTCCCATCTGGGCCACCATACATGATTGGTACATGCTGTAGCTAGCACCACGCTGCAGCACCGTATAACGTATAGCAGCGCGCCACACAAAATTGTACGTTCGAGTGTGGAATAAATTCACAACGCGCCACATCACCTCCACGGTTATACTGCCTTCCCAGAATTCTTATGTTTTTATATTGTTTTTCTGTAAATATTGATATGGTTGTCATTTTACACCCGAGTGAGCTACGATCGTGAAAATTTGGAATTAGGTAGACGAAAATTCAATGATTACATGTTCCTAAGCTTTTTGCCATTGGAGATTGCTAAGAAAGCTTGAATTTAATCACCTCCAGATGACATCATGACGACGTCAGAAAAATTTCACTCAAGCAGAAGCATTTTTGCCATGTGACAAATACTTTGCAATTCAAATCATCTATGCAACTGCATTGATTTTTCAGATATGGGCTTCACAAAGTGACTAATTAAATATTCATTAGGGTCCTAGTTTGAAAACTAATGACGTCATCATGACGTAAAAGTTCGGCACACATCTTCAGTGGACGGTCAATGCATGTGCCAATTTTGAAATTTATCAAAGTTGAAAAAGTGCCCAAAGTGCCGGTAAGAAAGAAAAGGCTGTTTTGGAAAACTTCCGAAACAGCCAACTACTTCAGAAGTACATACATGTTCTGCAAACGAATTTACGATTTATTGTGACCTGTGGTTATCGGCTCTAAAGCAATCATGCATGAATGAAAAAATAATCGCGATATTATCTGAAATCGTGATATGTTTGCCGATATATCATGGATGAAAAAAAAATCGATATCGCCCAAGTTGATTGCAATTTGTCAATGCTGGATTTGTTTTACACATGCTCCATAAACGGATTCTGAAATTTGACTGATGTGTCTCCATACATTCATTATAATTTACGCCTGTAAAATATGACTGCATTTTCCCAAATGAGACAAGTACAACAAGTCAAAGATTCAATAGAGTATGTTTTGTTTATGTATTTATTTCCTGTTTGTTTATGAATATTTTCTTGTTTGTATCGACTATATATTTATTGCAGCAAGTTTCTAGTAAATTAAGAAATCTCTTTTCAACTACAAGGGTCAAAATCAGTCAAAATTTTGAAATACTTCCGAAGGTATATCTAGTGCACTTAAAAGTCAAACACTGTCAAACCTTACGTGTAGTAAGTACATTTACAGGTTAAAATGAGTTGACTGTTTTTGACTGGTAAAAGCATCGTCTTGTATTGTTCAGGGTGGTCAAAATGACAGTCAAAACCAGTCAAAAATGCCCCTGCATGCACATTTGGGTCAACAGTCAATTGACTGGTTTTGACCTCTATAGCAACTTTCCACTAAAGTGCATCAATAGTAGGAGGGTTAAGAAATCTCTTTTCAAGATATTTATAAAATTGTGTTTCTCCTACTTTTAAGTTTTTGTTATCCATGTCATGATTGAGATATAATCCAAATAAATGTTACTCCTTAAAGGCAAAGTACAACAATGGTAATTACCGGATTATTAAATTACTAGATTATTAACTTAAAAATTAATTTCTTTAAGTGCTTTTATCTTGGAGAAAACAGGAACTTATGTCAAATTTACAAAATGTTGCCAGTTTGCAGTTTTTTTTTAAACATAAGAACATGTTAAACAGTTTTGTCGTTTTCTCAATGTATTCTAATAAAACATTTACAGTTAAGTTTTGTTGATACATTTCTTGAAACTAGAGCGTTGAAACGAAAGTATGTTACCAAATACCAATGTTGTATCTTCCCTTTAACCAGGGGATTTGAAAAGAAAATCCTTAGGAATGGGTTGTCGGCCTGCGTCTCCCTTTGCTCTAGAGAACAAAGCCCCCTGAACCTCCTGGATGCTTAATTTTAGAGGATTTACAGACTCTCCATCTCCCCACAAAAAAAGAAACTTCTTACTTTCCTTGGTGGCTACTTCTCTTCTTTCAAGAAAGTTTTCAGTCAAAGGGAAATTTGTAAAAAAAAATCCTGATATCAGGAAAAATTCTGAGAAATCACAATCCTGCTTTAACTAAGTAAAGCAAATGTGATGCGATCTGCGAAAACCCGGCATATGTCGCCAAATACAATTTTGAGTTACAAACCAAAAATAGTTCCAAGTCAGTTTGTGGTGTAAAATCGTTTTTAAGAATAAATTTAATCATTAATATTTTCATAATAAGCTCCCGAAATAATGAGTTTTAATTTTAATTTTTTAACCTCCAAAATAACAAATTTTGATGAGAAGAATTATCAGCAATTTGTATGTTTTTCGTACTTTACGAACTGAAATGCGGAGGTATACGAAAATAACGGTTACACGGTTCACGTCGAAGTACAGAGTCCGTTGACCCATCATTTTGAAGCTTGGAAACGAACGAATCACGTTATATCCATGCGCATGCAGAATTGCATAGGGGAAGGTTACTGCGCATTTCATTTTCATGATAGTCCGTACGTGTCTTCGAACCGATAGCGAGCTCCGGTTTTCAACATCAATATTACCGAAATTAGCATTGCTACGTCATTTTGATGATCACATTTTAATTACGTATTATATTAAGCGTTTTCGGAAGTAATTTTAGAGTTGGTGAACGTCTGATTGAGTCAAACTTTGTTGATCAAATCCACCAACCTAGTCTGTGACGGTCATTTTGTTCACAAAATCCATCATGGCGGCGCCCATGACATCTCGAGAGAAGGAAGTTGCTTCGTGTGTTAACGAAGCTAGACGGCTACATTTGCTCTGTGCCGGTGACCGTGATGCAATTATTGATGTTATAATGGATTATTACACTTCAAGAAATGCTGATGACTCCGATAATGATGATTCTGAATCTGATGTAGAAGAGGACGGAACCGAGCCTACCATTGCCATTCTAGCAAGTATTAACATGTAAATTTAAGACAAAAGTGTCAATTTATTGGTACACAAACTTTATAAAGTCCGATTTATGATAATGTGATCGCGTAAACTTCCGAAGTTCATCTGATCATAAATTTTGATGTGGGAAAGATAAAAAAGAAATGTAAAAAAGTTTTAGAAAGAGCTCAGTCTAAGCTTTAACCCAATATAAAGAACTCCTATTTTACAATTTTCACCATGTGGAGGCTTTTCCATTCTAACAAGTATTAACATCTATATTTAAGACCAAAGTGTCAATTTATTGGTATACAAACTTTAAAGCCTGTTTTCTCATAATGTGATCGCGTAAACCTCCGAAGTTCATTTGATCATAACTTTTGATGTGGGAAAGATAAAAAAGAAATGTAAACAGTTTTAAAAAGAGCTCAGTCCAAACTTTAACCAGATATAAAAAACTCAATTTTTTCAATTTTCACCATGTGGAGGGTTTTCGCAGATCGCATCACAAATGAACATATTTTTGGAGAAAAGGGCGACCTGACTGATAACCACATCAAGACATAAGGCATTGAATAAGACAACACAGACAATCTCATATAGTTCTATGCACAGTTTATTGACCCATTTCACAGAACATAACACTTGCTTTGTACAGTACTTTTGCTGCCACTGACAACAGTGCCCTCTACAGACGACGACCTCTGCGACCTCCCTTTCTCCGTGTGCTGTCTGATGGGATTGGTGTTACATCCTCTGTAATGGAAAAAGATTGCAGAGGAAAAAAGTTAGAAATCTGGAAAGTTCTGTTAAAATGTCAAACTACTCTAATTTAGTAGTTTGGAAATGTTCAACAAAGGTTCAGAAGGCTGTGATGTTTTTTAAAATAAATGAGTTATAAAAAAGTAGGTTTGCAGTAGGACCAAATAATGGAACCGGGTAATGATAGTTTCAGTCACATATCCAGGTACCCAGCACAGCCCTAGTTATAATAGAGTAGGTTTGCAGTAGGACCATGTAATGATCCCTATTGTAGGCCTGCTCTCTTGAGTTGTGTAGTCTTATTGAGCTTTTACACACATAAGTTCCTCACAGGGAAAAATTTGACTCACAAATAGACAACAATTTTCTTTCTCCATCTACAATCCCGGCCAAAATAGTTGGGACACGTGACAATAAACATACCCTACGCTGTCCCCGCTCTCCGCTCCCCTGCTCCCCCCACCAATGTTGTTATCTCCAGCCGGAGCACAGACCGCCCAATAAGAGCCAACATTGTCAGGGGGCCAGGGGGCCCAGCGAGATTTGGCCGGGATTGTAGCCTGTCAGTCATTTAGGACCAATTCCTGCTTACTGTAAGCAAATTCGGTGCTAACTCGAGCAGAGAATTATGTGCTTAACATAAGCATATTTCAAGGATTATAGGGCTGTGCGTTTTCGGTTATTTCGGGAACCGGATACCCAAAATTAGAAATCTTCAGATACCCGGGTACCCGAAAACAATTTTGTGAAAACACATAAATACTCCCAAATGTATAAAATAACCAATACGAACACAAGTCGTTTACGAAAAATGGAACCGAGTAAATGACATTTTCGGTCGGGTATTCCAGCTGAACATTTTAAGTCACACAAAATTATGGTTCTGATTGTTTGCTGACAAAATGAAGAAAAAACTTGATGAAGGCTAGGAACCTCCAAAATCTTAGCCATGAAATGTCACTGCTTTTTATGGAATTACGTGCTGACAGCAATTGTTTTATGAATACAGAGTTAGCGCAGAAATTGAGTCCAGGTCTTGTTAACTCATTAACCCTAACCACCCCAAAAGGGGCACTTTTATGGAAACATTCAGCACTGTTGGAAACTTGTACTTTCACCTCTTCAAAAGGGGCAAAATTGCTACCTGGCAAGAAGTACAGGCCATAAGTGCTGAATATGATAGATCAACGAAAATGCATGGTGCATTTTGAAGATGAGGGCACGTTTCCAGAAGTGCACTGATGGATTTTGGAGGATTCAGGAAGGTTCCTAGCCAGAATGCCTAGGGGGTTAGGGTATCGCCCTTTTTGTTTTAGCAAATTAACATGAATGTACAACAATGTTTAAAATGCCACCCAATGCACAAGTGCCCTCACAGGGTCACTGTTTGACACGGGGTTGCATTCGACTTGGGGTCAAAATCAGTCAAAATGTTGATATACTTGCCAAGGTATATCCAGTGCACTTAAAAGTCACTGTCAAACCTTATGTGTAATAAGTACATTTACAGGTCCAAATGAGCATTGTCTTGTATTATTCAGCATTGTCAAAATGACAGTAAAAACCAGTCAAAAATGCCCCTGTGTGCACATTTGGGTCAACAGTCAAAATAGGTAGTTGACTGGTTTTGACCTCCACAGCAACTTTCCAGTAAAGTGCATCAATAGTAGGAGGGTTAATGCAAGTAAAGGAGTCGTCTATGAACTCACCGATGCGGCCAATCTTCATACCAGAGCGAGCAAGAGCTCTCAGTGCAGACTGGGCACCTGGTCCTGGTGTCTTGGTCCTTGGAAAGAAAAAAATATGTAAATTTTAGTACATATTTACTATAAACCATATTTCTCACAATTTTTTTGAGAAATGTGTAATTTTACAGCATTTGTATCAGTGTTGGAACGAAGGCCGGGAACCTCAAGGCTAAGATTATTATTATTATTATAAAACAAGTCACATCTTTACAAATCGCTGGTACACATTAACAACAAAGAAACTAAAAGAAACTAAAAATTATACTTTGTCAAATTTGGTTTTATAATAATAATAATCGTGGCCTTGGTCTTGAGGGTCCCGGCCTTCGCTCCAACACCGATTTGTATTCACTCCTTCAAGTAAAATAGCAATGTTCAGATAAAACATTAAATTTCTGTTAAAATAGCAAAAGTTGCTGTTAAAAATAACCAAAAACGTGGGTGATACATATTTAACCATAAATTAGTTTATTCCAAGTCAGGGTTCGTACACTTTTTTACTTGGATAATTCCATGACTTTCCATGACCTTTATAACAAGTATTCCATGACTTTTCCATGACTTTTCGATTCGCGCCCAACATTAACAACGCGAATCTAAGTAGATTCGTGATAACACCAGTGTTCTAGCCAGGCGTGCCCGGATACGCTTATAAAAAATACCGATATGTTATAAATCGCCGATAGCTATCGACACGCTTATAATTTATTCCATGGTGAAAAAAACACCCCAAAATTTTTTGTTCAGTTCGAGAACTAATTGTGAACAACAATAATTTGTTGCCACTGAGGATTTATTTCATCTTGTAGGAAGCTTTATTGATACATTTTAATTGGCCGGCAACTTTGTTTCTTTTCAAGATAATGTGTTTGATGCGCCGCGATTTGTAATTATGCTGCCCGTCGCGATCTATTTATAAGCATTCAACGTTAAAGACGCTGGTTCCGCTTACCACACTGCTTAGGCAAAAACCAGATGAGCGGGGTACCCAAGCCAGGCAGAGTGGGACCCACGCGTGTTTAGTTTATAATAGTTTGTAAACCATGCCAAGAACCGGGTCCCAGAGGTTATTGTCTCTTGGTCAGGGAGTGTAAAACCACAACCTGTCAGTCATTGTCAAGTGAACAATAGCCACAACTCTTGTCTTGGTTCTAATCCCAAATTGATACATTCAACATTCCAAAGTCGGCAGACATTTCTTTGATGTGAACTTGTGGTTGCCGGTTGTCTTGTTTCTTTTTCATTTTAAAACCAGTTTGCGTCGGGAATAAAAAAGTTTTTCTGGGCCCCGGTGCGGGTTTCTTTTTCACACACAAACACGTTTTTTTTTTGGCGTGAATTTTTTTGGTTACGTCAATGAAACTAAGACGAGACACCCCCATTTAGCTTATTAGCAGATAAATTGGCGAAGTTTCCGTGGGAATTATAGCCAGGAGGGCGACGGTGTTGGGCGCCTTTAGAAGTCCAACGAGCACTCGAAAGAATTATTCGTCAGATTTACATGTCAACCGAGCATGGAGGAAGGATTCTTCCCCATTATCCGAGTGGCATGGTACCGAGTAACAATCAGGGAACAATTCTGCTCAAAACTTTGCATAGTAAAACTGTGATGCAAAAACTGAATTTGCATTGCAAAATAATTTTTGTATAGCAATCTGTGAATTTTGTGTAGCAAATTTCAAATGCTTAAAATTACAGTATGTAGTGCATAGGTAAAGGTTTTTTTTTTCAGGCTTTACTGTCGCTTGGTTCATAATATGAATGTCCAAATTTTACCAGAAATAATAATTTTTAGTGTCCGATAGCCACAGGTGGTAAAAACTCACGGTAAATCAAGTTATTTCGCCAAATTGCAATCATTCATGAAAGTTAGTCCTCCGTCCATTTTCTTTTTGTTGTTTACATTATTATCGATCGCTAAAACAGAGGCAATATCACGAAAACAAATTACCGACCGATCATGACATGTTCGGTGCTTTTCAAAGTGAATTTCGCCGAGTGTAACGTTACTTTGTGGTATGATCAAGCTTGATTTTGATTATTAAAAATTCGTCAGGAAAATGAGTGGTTGAAAGCGCGATCATATTGTGTGTCAAATGATTCTAAATCTCACCACTACATAATTATATAAATGAATGCTCATTTTGTTAATTTTCAAAAACGCTTATTATAAACGGGTTAGTAACGCTTTAGAGTTTGTTGAACACGCCATAGTGATCAGATGAAATTTAAAGCGCACGTGAACTGAACACGGCATACTATTGTGTACAGGGGGGTGGCTCAATTGCTCAATGTTCCAACCCCAAACTCAGGAGAAGAAAAAATAAACACGCAAGGGTTAAAAAAATGGGCGGTTGTTGCGTGTTTTCCATTTCGAATTTCGCCGTAGTTAATTAATCAGCAGAAAAATAATGCATGCACATAGAAATTTAGGCATTATGGAAAAACCTTTTCGGATTGCTGGAAAATAAAGTTGTGTTTACTGTTGCATTAACACCGCTGTCACGGCGTGAATATCGTTGGAACACGCACGTCCGCCGGACGCACTTCGGACACACGGAAACAAACCCAGTCGGGACGGATAACTCGATATTTTTGGTCGGAAATATACATGTAAACGTTATTTCGTGAAAGGTTTGTGAACATGATTTCAAAATGTTTATAAATCTGTCGAATTTGTATCGCAAAATCATGCGATGCATTGTTTGAAATTCCATCGCAGATTGCCCAAATTACATCGCATTTTATGCGATGCGACACAGGGGAAATTGTTCACTGCATACTGACAATGGGACAATGGTGCACGGTAATTGGTCTATAGAAATCTTAGTATACTGCAGCTTTACAGATTTCAATGGAGACAAAGACAAAGGTGTGGAACAGGTTTACGAAGTTCCTCCAATAACAACCATTCATGTGAAGCGAAAGCGCCATACATCGCCCCCGCCCTTGTGCCGAACATGTGTTGCACAATAACATCATCAACGGGCACCCAGCACTGCCAAAATGGCGTGTTTCACATCGCCTGAAAGGACAATTGAAGCTTCCACGGCGGTGGTCACGCCTTCTGTGCACGCCACTTCACGCACATGGCTCGTTATCACGCCAACCGGCATGCATACAAATATTCCCGAGTTTCCTATGGCGTGTTTAGACGCTCCGATCCGGTGCAGTAAAAACAATTATGTGTGTACACGGCCTCCGACGCGAACTGGTTTTAATAAGTCTTAAAATTCCATGACTTTCCATGACTTTTAAATAAGTTTACCCTTTTCCATGACTTTCAAGGCCTGGAAAATGCAAAAGCAAAATTCCCTGACTTTCCAGGTTTTCCATGACCCGTACGAACCCTGCAAGTGGGGAACCCAATGGGACAGATTTTTTTTTTGATTGGCAGATGAGCACCCAACAGACATATAAATGCTTCCCAGAGAATTAAGACAGGACCAAGAATAATTTGGCAAGCATGGAGAATGAAATAGATTATTTATATTAACCCTCCTACAATCAGTGCAATTTTTGAAACAACCCATTCAGGCCACTACAAGCCATTGCTATGGTAGGCAGTGGCTCCTCATAGCTATACTGCATAGTAACATAATGCCTCATATGTCTGTTGGTTTTAGTGGTTTGTGATTGACATATTGCAGGGCATATTACTTTGTTCCAGACTCAGTGGCTGGTGATAGGTTACTATGGAGAGTCTGTGTTTACAAAATAACTGCTGAAAATCCCAATGGATGATGGAGGCTTGGTATGGTTTATTGGTCTCAGTGGCTGATGGTGATTTATTATTGGGAGTTTGTTTACAGTATAACCTGCTGAAAATAAGGTCAACTGTGGTATACATGTGTCTTTGTATGCATGTATGTACATTGGAGATTACTTCAAAGGGGTCAGCTGGCTTATATGCACAAACAATGTGTGTACAACACATTGGACATTTAGTGGTTTACAGTGGCCTCTATGTGTAAGAGGGTTTTAAACATCCTATTCTCAAAACCCTTGGTCTGTCAAAGGGTTTTGAGGATCAAACTATACAAGGGCCAAACCTAAGGCCAAATAACATGTATCTGGTATCTGATCTCCGTACGCATCGGCTCAGACCTGCGCATCGGCTCAGACCTGCGCATCGCCTCAGACCTGCACATCGGCTTTTTTTTACTTTTCTTTATTTTGCTATGAAAATTGCAACCAAAATTGCTGGATCGATTGGAATTCTGCCATGCTGTGTTTTATAGGACTTTTTCACATATGGGTATGAACATTTGCCCGATTTGTGAGGCCTCTCTTAGCCACCATACTTTGTATATGGGAAATTTGGTCCCCGCGTATACATGTATCACGTATTTCCCTAAAAAACAATTTAAAAAATAAAAAACAGACTTTTTTGGCCTCATGGGAAAATATACCATTCTACCATGTCTATCATGAATTTTGATTAGCAAATCGTGAATTTTGATTAGCAAATCATGAATTTGAGTAGCATTTTGCATTTTGATTCAAGCAAAATCAATCACTGCCTTTAAGAGATCCCCCACCACCGATCACTTACTTGTTTCCACCAGTTGCCCTTAGCTTGATGTGCAGAGCAGTGATGCCCAGTTCCTTGCAGCGGGTTGCGACATCTTGAGCAGCCAACATGGCGGCGTACGGAGAAGCCTCATCACGATCTGCCTTGACTTTCATTCCACCAGTCACACGAGAGATGGTCTCCCTGAAGATAATTAACGACAATGACAGTTAAGACAATTAAGATCTTGAACGCCGAAAATAAAAATCATCACTAAGTTAATTTATTTCTCTCCAAAAACACACTAAAAATACAGAAAATACATCAAAAACAAATCATTAAAAATGTGGAGATGGCAAAACTGAAGAAAATGACCAAAAGGTTTAGTCTGCCAATAAAACACGTACAGTGAATAAATATACAAATTAGAATTAAAATCTAAATGTTAAAATGAATGACCAGCATTCAAGGGGAAAAAAACATTAAAAGGCTACATGGACAAAACAAGACAACAAGGAAAGAATGTCGTATCCAACCGCCACTTTTTAAGGGTTTTTTTGGAATTTTTTTGGAACCACTAACCAGTTAACCCTCCTACTAGGCAGGTCACACTATTTTTGAAACATATAGCTACAGCACTAAATTATATATCATATGAAGCAGCTTGCTGAGAGAAGTACAGAGCACCAAATTTTTTTGAAAAGCGACACTCAGTTCTCGAGTTATCGTCGAAAAACCATATCCAATTTACATAGCGTTTTTAGCCACTTTTGGGGAAAAAGGCAAAAACACACTTTTTCCAGTTTTACACTGAATAATTCGGCATGAACTACTATGTTAAAGCTATTTGTATTTGATATTTCATGGAGTCCTAATTACATAGAGTAATAAGTTTTAAAAATGGGTTGCTATGGTTTTCCGTTTTTCCGCAGCGATATGCCGAAAATGGAGATTTCTTCCAATTTCTTCAATGGTAAAAGAAAAGAAGTTGAAAAAATGACTAAGTACAGCTAATTAATATGCGTAATTAATATAAAATCTTAATGCAATGACATAGAAGTATGAAACTTTGCACACATTATGTTTGAGTGTAGACCTTTATTCCTGATAAATATTTATATGATTTGAGACAGCATTATGTAATTAACCTCATTAATATGCAATTTTGACCCAACACACCTAATTAAATATGCGTAATTACTGTAACGCCTTAATGGAAAGACAGAGGATTCCGAAACTTTGCAGGAATTATGTTTGAGTATAGACATTTGTTCCCAAATAAGATTTACATTATTTTAGACAACATTATGTAAATTAGCCTCATAAATAACCATTTTTGCAACAAAATACCTCATTATATATGCGTAACGGCTACAGCTCTACATATAATGCTGTCTGAAATAAAAGTATTGCAATAACTAGTATAAGTACACATTTTTATCACTTCTTCCAAGTTGTTTACAGTTATCCAAATAAAGCATATAACAAAATGTGTATAGTGTAATTTTCTTGTTTTACATATAATTTAACAAGCAAAATAATATTAATAAGGGAATACACAGTTATCATACTTGCGTCAACAGATGATGTACATGTACACTGGGTGCACCAGATTTATAATGATGATTACAAAAAGACTATTTGTTGAGCGCCTTTCCAATTTAACAAATTCAAAGCACTTTAAAATACACAGTAATAAAATATTTAAGGAATCAAAGCCGTTGGTTAAAGAGCACTGATTGTACTAAGCACAAAGAAGACAACAAATCCAAGTCTCCAGCATTTTGTTTTGCATTTTCAAAAGATCGAAATGAACCTTACTTTCAAAAACAACTTCTGAGTATTGTTTTTGAAAAATTTCAATGCAATTACATAAGTTCTAATGTACCTTCACACCATTCTTTTTCCAATGGATAGCAAAGTTGCTCCTGAAAAGGTGGATCATACAAAATAGTATAGAATGCATATTCCTGGATTAACTTCTTATCTCCTCTTTCTACAAGATCGTCAAGATCTTGTTGGGTAGCTTTCCGGAGTACAGTTCCTTTACATTCAAGCAACTTTCCATCTTCTGAATCTACAAATGAATGCCGGATTCTCTTCAGTACAATTCTATCACCAGGAAATGGACCTCTGCGTTTCTTCTTGCTGGGAGACACTTTTGCCAGAAGTTTCTGTTTGAGGGTCTGTCTTTGGCGCTCCTTTTCCTCAGAAGACTGTACGGAAGAACCTGGTGTTGGTTCTGTATCAGCGGTGGGATCTGTCATCACTTGTGTGATGATTGCTTTCAGGTTTTCTTCAAGCTCCTTGATTGATAGCTTTTTTGTTTTTTTTGTTAGGTTGAAAAGTGTGTGGTTTACGCCCCCTTTACATGCGGTTTTCCAATGCTTCACTTGCGAGATCAATGCATTTTCTAGTTCTGCAGTACTCCTATTTTGTTTGAGTGACTCGACATCCTCTGTTGTTGTGCATACTATCCCACATAATTTGAGTGCATGTGTTGTGTTTTCTGTTGCCTGTTTTGTATGAGCTAGTTGCTTTGCTATTTTTTTATCTTTGTTGATTTGAAGTTTCTGTGCTATTCTGTCTTTGATGGACTTGCTCTTTCTCTGGTAAAGTTGGAGGAAAGATTTTCTCTGCTGCCTGGCATCCTTTAAATACTTCTCCCGACGATCATCATCCATTTCATCTAAATACGCTCTCGTCTTGTTGAGGCTCCATAGGAGTATTCCCTCGAAAGCAACGGTATTTGCGTTGGGCATTTTGCGACGAAGATAATCCAGCCCTGCGAAAATCCTTTCTGCTGATATATTATCTTTAGGGCAGGATGTTGTTTGCCGTCGAATTTCGTCAGACGCGTTATGGAATCGACCACCGGGAAGATGATCTGCAACTTGACGAGTGATGCAGACCATGAAGTTGTGAAATATGATGGACAGGGCTTGCTTTGTTAAGTTTTCAATGGACTCTGTTGTTGCTGCATAGAGGGACTTGTGGACATCATTCTTAGCTGGTGGAAATTCTGGGAATAGTAAAGCGCTATCATTCAATATTGGACTTGGATCGATCATCCACTCTTCAACCTTGTCATGCAAACGTGTATAAAATTGATCTGTATCCATGATGTGTATGTTGCTCTCAATCATTTTCATCAGCGGGATTGATATATGTTGACAAATCATGCCCATGGCCCTCATACCTGTTAAGATAATGTCGTCATCGAGGTCAGCTTTCAAGGACTTGACAAACATGTTGGCTTCTCTCTTTGGGTCTAATGATGAGCAAAGTTGATGAAAGTGGTCTCGGTGGTGAAATACTGCAGCTGAATTCGAAAAAGGAATGTTAAATCTATTGCCTCTGTAGGCTTCTAGATGGGACTTCTCAACTACAGCTTTAAACTCCTCAACCATTCCAGATTGCTCACAGCAGTCTGGCCCTAGAAAATTGCAAAAAGTGCGTACTGTTAAAAGTGATGCAGATTCCGTCTTCGCTCTCTTCCATAAAAGTGACTTCTCTCTTCCGATCTTACCATCTCCGGCCTCTATCTGTTCCCACTCGCAAAGTGCAGCTGCTGCATATTCCTGCATATTCAAAACCAGGTGTTTGCCACAGTAGAGATCATTTATCGTGGCCATCTCTTGCTTGACGTCGTCGCTGAGACTGTCCCAATTCTCCGTTACATCAGGTAAAAGACGTGCCCTGTAATTCTCTAATTTAGTAATATATGCTTTATTAACAATACAACGGTCCGTCATGGTGTTCTTAATTTTGACAAGAAGTTCTTTTAGTTCATTTGGAGATGAATAACAAACATTCAATTGGACCAATTCATCCAGGCATTCAATTGTATCCTGGAGAAGAGCATCTGCACTCTCCGTCTCAATATCATGTAGACTCATGCCTACCGTACCCTCATCTGTTGACGCAAGTAGGGTTATGTAACCCTTTCTCTTTTTGGTTGTTCCATCTGTGTGCATGGTCACTTCAGTTTCTGAAGCTTGGATTTTGCCACGTGCACATTCTTTATTCAACTTGGCTTGCTCTACTGCCAAGTACCGTATGAGCGTAGGTTTAGGGAGCCTACCAACATTCATCTTTCCTACATCTCTTAACACAATTCTTATTATATCCGATACATTCCTACTACCTACCCCTCGTGCAATCAATTCAAAACACACAAGTCTTATATCATTTGTATATTTCCCATTTTCGAAAGAACACACCTCTTTGTCTTGCATGATGACATCTAACTGACATTTGAGGTCTTCTTTTTCTGCCTCCAGTTCTCTTACTTGTTTTGACAAGATTTTTGTGTCAGTCTTATTTGCCTTGCCACTATTCTTAAAATGTCTTCTCGAATCACCTTTCCCTTTTTTGTCTTTCTGTAAAGTCTTAATGTTTTTTTCCAGTTTCTGAATTTGTTTGTTCAGTTTCTGCTTTTCTTTGACCCCCTCAGCCAGTTCCTTTTCCTTTTCCTCCAGGTCTGCATCTCGTCGTTCCAACCTTCGCACTACATTTTGCTTTGATAGACTACTTACTTCTTTCTTGAAATCTGAACTAATCTGTTCAGCCTCTTTCAAAGCTCGTTCTAATTTTCTAAGAGTCTTACTTTTCTTTGTGCATTCCTCTTTCGTTAATTGATGGCTCAGCACTTCATCCTGCCAAAGGTCAGTCAAATACTCCATGCAGTCGCCTAAATGATCCAGCGTTTCGCCCGAAATGAAGTCTGGATAGAACTCCAAATTACTCTCATCATCTGAATCAAGATCTTCATCGTCGTCGCTCTCTTCTTGACGGGCAGGTTTGGGGACCGGCATGGAATACACGGAGCTGAGAAAGTCATTCAACTGAGTTTGCCGTAAACTCTGTCGCGTCTGGTTTAAATTGCTCCAGTTGCTTTGTACAGTGCCAAGTGGAGGACTATCTGTGTGAAAGAGGCTTGGCCACCAAACATCGATGATTGTCTGCCATGTTGTGTTGCTCTTTCCACGGTAGCGGAACAACTCGATGATCATTACATTAGTGATTGGCGATTAGACTGCAGATGAAGCCCCTGTGTCAAAAAGAGAAGTATATTTAGGCCTAACATTCAATTTGTAAAAAAGCAAAGTTCAACACATGAAAATAATTTCGATATCCAAACAAGATGTAAAAAATTTACATCTTGTTTGGATATTGATTTTTTTATTATTTTTATATTGTGCTTTTTAGTTTTTTGTTTTCTTTTAACTGATGACACATTTTCAAGCAATTTTAAATTTAAAATTTATTAATAAAGTCATGCAACTTTACCTTGAAGAAGAGACTCTGGTGAGATGCCATTTTCTTTACAATGAGGTCCTATCTGTGGAGCTGACATTGAGAGGCCGGGAAATTCTTCAGAAAGGCTGAGGATGTTGCTACTCTTCTTGGCATTAACAACATGACGCTTAATCTTTTTCAGAAGACCAGCCAGTGCAGGGAGCTTGAGGGCCTTGAAGATTGGTGGAAATTGAGTTCTGTAGGACTTATCAGAAAGGTCAATTCGATGGCGAATTGTTTCAATCAGGGCGATACATGGGGTTCCTTTCCAGTGACCTATGAAAGAAAATGAGAAAATAAATTAATATAATCATCAAGTAATTAATTATCCAGTTAATAACATTAAAATAATCAAATGTTAACAACAATCACAAATGTAAAGGGGAAATATTAACATTATAAATAATTCAAAATAGTTTTTAAATCAATCATACATAGGCCTAGGCCTATCTAGCTCATTTTTGAAATGCATTAATTTAAATTAGCACCAAAACGCATAGCAACAATATTTTTCACAAGGTTAACAAATACAGCTCAAGTTGACAACAAATCTATAATATTGATCTAGGGCCTATTTATTTATTTATTTCAATCTTTACACGCATGAGAAAAAGGAATGTGTAATTTTCTGGAAAAATCACTTCCAAATACAGACGGAGTCCATACAACAAATAGAACAGCCACAATTGTCCCATCAGCGACCCCGATTGGTCAATTTAGTCTTAAACGTGTCATGTGACCTGTTGTGTTGATTTCACTCCCTCCCCATACAACGTATTTTTACAGGCCACTTTAACTTTTTGTCTTTATTTTATATTTAAAATATGAACAAACTGATATTTCTTTAACAAATTATTACAAAATATCATCATGGAATTTACACAGGTACGTTAATTTTTACCTGGAACACGATAATCTGCTAGCAATTGGTCCAATTCCACCGCGTTCCAACCAGAAAGTTGTTCAACCTCGGAAGCGAAGTGCGGATCGTGTATCTCCACTGGCGCCGTAGTTTCTGAAATGACATGTAATTTTCCGCAGTTTCAGCGCAAAGTTTCGAACGGTTACATTTACACAAATGGAACGTTTTATACATCAAAATGAAGCTTATAATGTCTATTTTTATATGCAAGTATCGAAATGTTTATAATTATCGTATTTCTAGTAAAATATTAGCTAGCTTACCTATCCGTCGTTTACCGCTTCTGGAAGCCATTTTGGAAAAATTCGTTCGCACGCTGTATAGTAGCGGGTTTTCCCGAGTCTAAAAATAGCTCTGTAGCCATGCAAGTGACCTGTAACCCCCCGGAATCAACCATTCTTCACGATGAATAGGGGTGTTTTGGGTTTTTGACTCTGCTCTACAGCGCGCCGCTCTGGAAATGTTGCCACGCGGCCGACGTACGGGGTATTTTAAAATCGCGATAAATACCTTAATATTAGCTCTAATTTCACACAGGAAAAAATGATAACATAGGAAACACTTTAAATACTTTATCTGTCAACTTTATTTTTATATTTGAATAATACTTTTTGCTTAGCACTGCATAAACGCAACCCTTTTTTCATACGGAAACATCAAGTGACCCAGTGTGTGTGTGCACAGGTCCCGGTCGGCTGAATATTTTGTGTGCACGAGTGACCTGCCTACTCCTACTGTTTGACCATTTGAAACCATTCAAAATTTCCACTTACCAAAATGCCCATTGGTTTTGTACACACCTGGTGATACCATTTGAACAGTGTTGGTAGCAAGCTTAACTACCATTCATATCCATTCAAATGGTTTTGAATGGTTGTTACAATACACCTTGGTGTGTTTCCATAGCCGAATGGATTCAAATGGTGAATGTACTTCACAGTGGCTTATCATTCAAATGGTTTTAAATGGTGGATACATTACACCTTGGTGTGGTTTCACATAGCCGAAAAACAAAGCCTGCATTATGTAGATAAAGTGGACTATCCATCATCTCAGTACCCTATGGAGTTTTAACACATGGTGGCCAGTGTACAAGTAATTGATCTACCACTTAAAAATGGCACTAGGGTCTTTAGGGTATAGCAGACCTGTCATTTAAAACCATTTACTCATGTCACTGGCATAGAGGGTCCATTAATTCACCACTTAGAAGTATCCAAACAAGGTTTTGTATTAGCTGACCTACCATTCCAATCCATTTGGGAATCAATACTGTACACAGTTATTTCACCATTCAAAACCACAAAAGGGAATGGTTTCAAATGGTGGGCCAACTTGTATGAAAAAGGCACCAGAAGTAGGAAGGTTAAAAAAAATGATTATATCGATTTTGGGGGTACAGAAAGCGAAAACTATCTTTAAAATCCATTTTATGATGGTTTTTGGACTTTATTTCCCTTCTAAAAAAATCCTCCCTTCAGAAAATAGAAGAATCCTATTGTAGTTGCCACTGTGCATGTACAATGACGGGAGATCAGACCGACACTGACTGAGGAAGTCATCGTATACCAAAAATGCCTGATATTTCAGGAAATAAATATCCTGGAATAATTTGAAGTATATGTCCATCATCATCCATATGTTCTCCACCTTACTGGGTAGGTAAGATTACATTATTGGTTATATTGAATGAGAAAAAGTGGCGGTCGGATACGACATTCTACCTGACAACATTTCCGCACTGCATGACATCTCCATTTACCCTAACTCCCTAGGGCCATTTGCTCACACATAACCTGAATCCTCCAAAATCCTTCAGTAGTGTAAAGCAATACATGACATGTATGCACACACGTGTTTCTAATCTGTGATACATGGCCAGGGACCCTCCCTGTATGCATGGAACAATAAACAGTGTCCACTGACCCAAGCACTGAATTTGCAAGCACTACAACAAACATGGATGTACATGTACCATGGAAAGTCAAATATGCCTAATAACCTCAATCCTCCAAAATCATTCACTTTAGCAAAGAGCATGTAGCATGTAACCTCAATCCTTCACTTTATCAAAGAGGATTTTGGAGGATTTGGGAAGGTTAGGGTTAAGTTGCAAATGTGCACCGGCTCCAAGAAGAACCGGTGGCTGCCAACCCGACACCTACGTGCATTAATTATTTATGTGAATCAAGAAATATGTATAAAACTTGCAGCTTTGCATGGTGAATAGGATAAGAAAAGAATATTTACGATGACACCATGTGAAATTCTCAATTGAGTTGTAATTAGGTCTGAAAAGAACTAGAGTTGTAACCTCCAGTTCTTTTCAGAACTAATTATTACTCAATTGAGAACTTCACACGGTGTCACGAATCGTCTTTACTTAGGAAATATGTATCTTAAGTCTTAAGTCACTGTGTGCTACCATTATTGCCGAGGTACAAATATGCTCCTGATATGAATGAAATTTGATGAAACACATGCAGGTAGTTATGACGGCAATGGAAGCAGCATACAAGGGTCTGAGGATTACTCTGTGGAAACTAACCTTTGAAAGTTACAAATAAATAAAATAAAGTTTAATTCTGCGAAGTCTTTGAATATATACCAGCTACAATATATGACAACTATGTATCATAACTGGTTGAGAATTGGCACTATGAAGTAATTAAAGTACGGTTTTCAGGTGAAAAATTATTCCTAAACCAATATGCTCAATATTTATATCAAATTAAAGGTCTTGATGAAAGAAATCTAATGGTTTTTAAATCAAGAAAATCGGACGAGTAGTTTTGAGGAATCCTGTTTTATTTAATCAAGTATACAGCATTCGATGAAGCCCGACTGTCCATACACTGTGTACATCCCTTATGGCAACAAAACCGTTGAATCAGCCTACACACACCGTGATACACACGCACAGCATTCGTGCTCGTTTCCCTCATAAGAGCTTTTGAAAGGGTGTAAAAAATACACTCTCCGCTCAAAACTCAACACATTTACGGCTCAAAACTTTCACATTTGATAGAAAAGAGGTGTAAAATTCATTCAGACATCGCTCTTACCTTTCAACTTAAAAATTTCACCTCGAAAAACGGTGTTTAATTTTTTATCTCTTCATAACTTCGGTTGTAGAGTAGCTGTGGAGATCGAGCAAGCATGGGTATGTAAAGGAGCCCTTTGACTCTATAGGGAAACCCGTTTTCATGTCAATCACAATGTACTCGGGCGCGGAGACAGCTCCGAAGTTGATGCCCTCAGCAGAGCGCCAAATTTACGGGCGAATCGCGCCGATCTCGAACACTGCCAGAAAGGCTGGGCGGGACGAGAGTGGTTCATTCATAAAACCTAGCCTTCGCACGCATTCGATTGCTATTTTATGTACATTGTTGGATAGCTGAGACTATAAGCTTTCCAATGAGCTATTACATGTAAGATTTCGACAGGTAAAAGTAACAGAATTTTTTTATTTAAAATTTTGATGTTTTTTTGTTGCGGGCGATGCGCTGTGCGTGTGGAGGGCTTCGGTCAAGCACGTACGAACTGAAAACCCTAATTAAAGTTATCTATTTAAAACATCTAAAACTAAAAATCACATGGTCAATGGGGACAGTATTCATATATGCAATGAATAAATGTGTGTACAGATGAAGTGACCTGTGACATCACACCTTAACCAAAACAGCACATTTGTGCCCAGTGGTATGCGTGCGCAACCAGGCATCCTGTTTTGGTTTAGGCGTTACGTCAGATTACATTGTCTATTCTACACCCTGTTGAGTGTGACAATCTGCTGTCTCTTCAAACAAGCCATACTGACCTTCCAGAGAGATCTGTGACATGCACAAAGGTGTCATTGAAGGAGGCAAAGATGTGAGCGACACCGAAGACGTTCTCTCCTTCGGGGACTTGAGGTCCAAGCTGCACTTGAACCTCTTCTTTCTGTGTCTTTCCTTTACGAGGAGCCATGCCTGAAACAAAAGGAAGTACATCAACTCTACTGTCCATAATGCAGAGGGAAATTTACTTATCTCAAATTCAGAAAAGCCCAAGGTCAAATGGGAGAAAAAAAAGGAGTCCCTATAGAATGCAGGGCCAAATTTTCAACACATTTTTTCCCTTATTCTGAATTTGGCCTAGGAATCGCAGTTGTGTATTTTAAAGTCAGATTACGTAAATTTATAAGAAGTAACCTTCGGTGTGGCGCTGCATTCTATAGTTTTACCCAAAAAATGGTCATATTACGTTTAAAAATTTCCTTCCTGATAAAGCTGATGACACCTTGCAATATCACCCCTTCAGATGACAACATCAAACAGTTTTCCCAAAACTGTAAATAACACCGCAAAAATCTGTACTATTAATGTTTGAGGGGAAATTTGTTTTCCCCCAGCGGACCTTAGGCTTTTCTGAATATGAAACAAAGCCAAAAGGGGTTCAGAAAAAATGAACCTTTTATAATAAAAATATTGTATGCACCCTCTCATGTTAATTGGCTAAATACCACCAACGATTGGGCAAACCCTTACTTAGAAAATAGAAATCCTAGCTATACTAGGCCTATGCCTTACTGAAGTTACTCTCTCTCTCTCTGTATATTCCCCTCCCTTTGTTGGCAATATCCTGTATCAACCACTAGCACTGCCAGAGCCTAGCCTTAGGGCCTACCACAAGAAGCAAAAACTAACGTAATCAGTAGGCAGTGGATATTTTACCGGCGACGGTAAATTGATCCGAAACGCTATTTTACCGGTGGTCTTCTCTGATTGGTCAGTACTGTTGACGTCATCCGCTACTGAGCTTTGCGTACTTTGCGTACTATTGTTCAATAATGATAACACCACTTGCTATAGGGCGACGGCGACAGTTTGTTAAACCAAAATAACAACCACAAAGAATTACATATTATGAAGTAAGCATTCCAAGCAGCTGCCTCCATGCATGGGATTCCTCTATGCCAGCAAATGCAGCGTTGCGATGCCGTACGAAGATAAAACAGCGTACACACGTACAGTTAGCCGAGGTAGGACTCCTCCGCTGTACAATGTACAAGCATGGAGCTATGGTACAAGCACGGAGGAGTCCAAAATGGGCTACATTTACATGGCAATATTTTCATGATTGTGTAGCATGGAATATACAAACATTCAATGTGATGATTGGTGGAGCATCCAGATATGCAGAGATTTTCCCATGGGTAAAAAAAAAAACCACAAAAAAAACCCAAAAAAAAACCAGGGTCCCAGCAAGAACGTGCTGTGGTGGGCCGATTAACCGGCTGAAAAGATCTCGTGTGGACGAATTACCGGCACACCCGGGCGGCACATATTACGTGAATATTACACACTCAGCCGCATGAGTCGCCATTTTTTCCGAGTAGCGATCGTCGTACATCGTATAACAAACATGCACGCGATCGAATGCGAAGCATGCAAAGCTCAGTAGTGGATGACGTCAACAGTACTGACCAATCAGAGAAAACCACCGGTAAAATAGCGTTTCGGTTCAATTTACCATCGCCGGTAAAATATCCACTGCCTAACATTTAACATTACATACACATCAGCATCCAAAGAAATTGGACATCAAACTCAAATCACCACATTCAACTCATGCCACTTCAACCCACCAGATTTACTATATATTTGTTATTTTTTTAAGCATCCCAGATGGATTTCTATATCACTTTTGAACATTTTGGGCAGAATATAAACTATTTTTTTTAAAAGCACGGTACCCAGACGTCGACATGAATCACAGGATTCATATTTTCCCCAGTACGAACAGGAAAACTACAAAGTTATTTCGCTGCAGAATTTAACCAATAAATAATCATAAAACGCAACCAAAACTATTTAAAAATACTCTTTATATTTCATTTTTATTGAAATGGGAAAAATTATTTAAATATACCGTCGAGAAAAGACGGATGGAAGTGGATTTCTCTGACAATATTATACCTTCGTCAACAGGACCACCTTCTAATATTAAAGAGGTCAAATAAGGTCATCCGTTCAGCCTCGTCCAAAACATTATTTTTTTTAATATTTAGTATTGGGCCTTTTCGTTCTTTTCATTGTTAATTATGTACATTGTATTGTGGCATATTTTTCTTCAATTTCAGTTAATAAAAAGGCTCAAGATTATTTTGATCTGAAAAACTCGGGTAAATAATGAATTAATTATATCGCGAATGATGTATGTTGCAGGGTACCAGTTTAAAGAAAGAAGGTCAAATAAAGTTCAATGACCTTGATTTGCCGGAAACATTCGCGGTCTTCCGACCGCTCCCGAATGTACAGAGCCATGTTGTTATTGTTTAGGATATATGCCTAGTACTATACTATGCAGACAGCTGGAATCGGAGAGTGAGCGATTGAACAAAAAGACTCCCAGAAATGGTTGCTGAAATGGACGGATGAACACAGTTTCTGTCACGATTGTAAGTATCACGGATGAGGATATAGTGTTTAAATATCAGATTTGTGTTGAAAATGGAAATATCTCTTAATCAAAGTGCTTTTTAAAGCCGGTATTTTTTGGTCAGTTCATGATAATTGATTAGGAAACGAATGGACACGATTGAATAGGAATATAACGTGTAGCGATTAAAATTGGTGAATGATAACGGGTTCATTTGAAAAACCACAAATGACGGACAGTGTAAATACAGTTATGGTGTGCCAATATGTAAGTCAACCCAGACCAAGATGATGTTATTTCATTATTAATTTTGATAATTAGGTTATATTAGCTAACACAGTTATGTAACTGATTAACTTTCAAATTCCAATGTCTGTGTCTGTGATTAAGTTAAGATAAAAATGCCACATACTTTAATGTTTTTTTTTCAAGATTTACAGGTATTTTTCACTTGTATATTATTTTGATATTGTGGTTATTTTCAAAAGATTCAACTTCTTAAAAACACATGAATAGAATTTGGCATTTTCTTTTTAAAAATAAATTATTTTCCTGTTGTTTCATCCTTGCAGATCATCACTTTATTAACCCCTCAGTTATTGAGATATGGAGTACATATATGACTGGGAGGAACAGGACAGGTTCTCTTTTGAAGACAGTGATCGATTTGAAGAAGACTCTCTTTGCTCCTGGGTGAGCGAGGCGGAGAGCGTTAGCAACAACAACTGGAGGGGATGGAGGAAAGGTGGAACGACGGGAGGTGGTGGATCCACGCAGGTCAACCATTCCAGTGAAGGTTTGTTAATCGATTGTTTTGTACTATTTTCTATCTCCCCATCTGATTAAAAACAACAATAGATCCCGACCCATTATGGTATCACTCTCAATTAGAAACTGAAGGAGTTCACGATTTGCTAATCAAAATCGGTAAAACTTTCACACTCAAATATTTCTGCCTAAATTGTTTTCCTATGCATTGCTATGCAAAATTGTTAAAACAAAATCGTTTTGCGGTGTAGACTAGACTGTTTTCATTGTTTTCCCTTTAACATGACATCAACGATTAAGGTTTTTGGACACTCAGAAAGACTCAATTTGATCATGTTACATATTGAATTCAATTCCATGATAAGACAAAAGAATAAATAATAATAGAATAAATAAATAGATAAGTATTTAAACAAAATGAACAATTAAATGTGCAGTGGTAAATCTACAATAACTTAACCCTCCTACTTCTGGTACCTTTTGCATACAAGTTGATCCACCATTTGAAACCATTCGCTTTTGTGGTTTTGAATGGTGAAAAAACTACAGTATTGATTCCCCCAAATGGTTTTGAATGGTAGGTCAGCTAATACAAAACCTTGTTTGGATCTTTCCAAATGGTAGTACAGCTAATACAAAACCTTGTTTGGATACTTCTAAGTGGTGAATCAATGGACCCTCTATGCATTTGAATGGATTTGAATGGTAGTAAAGCTTGCTACCAACACTTCAAATGGTATCACCATGTGTGTACAAAACCAATGGGCATTTTGGTAAGTGGAAATTTTGACTGGTTTCAAATGGTCAAACAGTAGGAGGGTTAAAAAAAACCCATGGATATGGGGGGGGGGGGCAGCAATAAAAAGCAAAACTTATCGAGTACAGGCCCCCATATTGACTCTGCCTTTGAACTATATCGTTGACTCAGTAAACTCCTAGTTGTAATAATTGTTTAAATTTTTTATATGACTATGACAACTTTATGGAATAAAATTACAGGATACTTTGAGTTGCTCTTGCCTGGAACAGAGAATAACAAAAAATTGTTTTGTCAATTTTAGTGGAGAATAGTCCTTGAATTCCAGGGAGACCACTGCATCATGTTGCCCTTGGTGTCCCCTTTGAAATGTTCCCGTAAACGTTTTGTTCATCTAAGAGAACTTAGAGGTGCTCTTCATCAAGGAAAAATTCCCTTGTCCCTTCCAGAACAAAAGTCCAGGCTTGATAAGGCTTCTTTTTACTTAATTAAATTTATGGATTATAAGAAGGGGTCAAAATTGTACATGAGCTGGCATGAAATGGCTAGTAAAAATCACTGCGGGTTTGTACAAATGTTTGTTTAGTTGCCTGACAAGTGACATGAACAACTTCCTCCCTGGCAGGCCTTAAGCATTCATTCTTCACAAGCCAGGTTGGCTAGTTACAAAAGTTTAAGCTTGTCTTTCAGAAACATAAACACACCCACACCTCTCATCTGCTCAAACAATTACACTGGCTTCCAGTCGCCCAACGTATTCAATTCCGCACATTGGTTCACACTTACAAATCACTGAAACACTCTGCACCAGGTTATCTCTCTTCTCTGCTCATAACCAAGAAGTATTTATACTCCCTTCGTTCTTCTGATGGTGAAACAAATCACGTAAACATGCTGGTGACAGGGCCTTTTCGGGGTGACATGGATTTACGCGTCAGGGGAATAATACCTCATGAATGTTGTGTGCCACTTGTGTAATAACCTTCAGTGCAGAGCTTTTCATCATCTCCAATTGAGGCTTAAAGGAACAATATCATCACGCTCAACAGGGCATGGAATCAGAGTGCTAGTTTTAGATTAACTCGGTGCCTGAAAATAATACCCACATGATAAGGTCATGTTACAGTTGCTGCTGCATAAATGAGCCAGTAGTTTTCAGTCACTGTGTCCATCTTAAACTAGGACACTGATTCCATGCCCTGTTTAATTAGTATTGTAGTCAGAGTACCTCATACATGTATCTACTATCACTAAGTGGATTAGCTTAAGTCAAACTTGTGGTCACTTGCTGGTCACTTAAGGGTCATTAACAATGGGCAGATAAACTATAAACTAAGAAAGAGGGTTGTTGATCATAATGTACATGTAACGCATTTAAGTGTACAGTACAAACAATGTACATGTGTCCCCCCCCCCCCCCCACCGCCCAACACCAGTGCTCCCCTCCTCCCGGCATGCACATCCCCCTGAAATCCTGGTGCCCACCCCCCCCCCAAGAACTCCCTACATAATCAACCCCAGTTACACAACCTAACATGCTATGAGATAGTATACAAAAAAGTGGATAAGATTCTTGAGGCAATAGAAAGCCTTCAGCTTAAGAAATATCCCAAGACAATGGGAACATCATGCCCTCCTATACTTGCCGAGCATAGTTGAATTAGTTTGGATGCAATGTAGAAGGGTGCTTTTCAACATCTACAATGTATGTAAATTGCTGTGAAACAATAGGCAACTTAAATCTTTGAATTGTGCCTAAACTAGGCTTTGGAACCTTTGATATTTTTTGACCACTCATCTTAATTTAATTCAAAGTGAAAATTTCATTCCTCGTAATTTCATTGCAATAAAGCAAAGAAATATGGTTCTATACAAAGTCCACTACATGTACTATGTACATGTAGATAAAAATCTAATTATGCTTGCTAGGCATATAGTTCTCATTTCCTACAATTATTTATAAATCTACTCTGTACATGTACATGTATGTGTAGAGATCTGCTGTACACAGTTTTAACAAAAGCAGAACAAAGCTTTTCAGTAACCAAGGTTTCATACACGTTCTTTGTTCTTTTGTTCGTTACAGATTCATACACGTGGTAGAATGTCACCACTTTTTAGTTCTTTTTGATTGAAAAACAATTATATAATCAAATCAAACACAAGGAAAACAGACTACGTACAATCCAATTCCACACTTTGTTCATTTTCTTTGTCTGTGAAATTCTGTTTGATATTGGGTCGTAAATTATTTTTCATAACCAAGGTATATCAAACAATTTAAACTTTGTATGTGTCCACACAGCCTTATGCATGCAGCCTTGATCCTTTGTTGTGCTGACCACGGGTAAAATAATGTGTGGTAAGTGAACAAACATGCAGATTATTAAAGGATGACTCATAGACTTGTTAAGTCCACTATTCATTTCACTTTTCAGAATTCAGTGAATATCAAATAATAACCAAAATAAAGTAAATCGAGAGGTTTTTTAAAAAATATTGTTTAACTTAACTGTTAAAATTGTTACCATGGCATGTAAATATATTTTTTCTTTATATTTTTGTTAATATTAAAAGAGATCAAAATTAATCAAAAAAATTGAAATACCTAGAGACTTGGCTAGTCTAGATGACTCACTCAAATGAAGGTAAACCACAAATGAATGTACACAGTATGTAGTTTCACAAAAAGGACTTAAAATGTGGCTTTGGAGCGAACTAAAGACATGGCATGGTGGTATTGATTGTAATGTGGGTGATTCAGAGAACAGAGCTTTGTCATAAGAAGACAGTATGACTGCATTGCTGGTCACCAAACCAACAATGCTGTATAATTTGCCTGAACCAGCTTCAGGTATTTTGGGCATCAATTGAGGCTTAAAGGGACAGTATTGTCACTATCAACAGGGCATGGAATCAGAGTGCTAGTTTTAGATTAACTCAGTGACTGAAAAGAATACCCGCTTGAAGAGGTCATATTACCGTTGCTGCTGCATAAATGAGCCAGTAATTTTCAGTCACTGTATTCATCTTAAACTAGAACACAGATTCAATGCTCTGTTGAAAGTCTGCTCTGATCATGGCGATGTTGCCCCTTTAATTCCCATTTCTCATCCACAGTGACATTTGTGGGTTACCAAGCAAAAACCAAGCAAAAATTAATTATATGCAGAGCTGCTGCATATAATTCATTTTATTTCATGGCGATAACTTCAACATTACACACATTTACAAAAGAAAACCCATTTGCAAAATTCAAACAGAAGAAATGGGGGCAAAACATATGACGATGTTAACCCTCCTACTATTGCTGCTATAGAGGTCAAAATCAGTCAACTGCCTGTTTTGACTGTTGACCCAAATGTGCACACAGGGGCATTTTTGACTGGTTTTTACTGTCATTTTGACCACCCTGAACAATACCAGACAATGCTTTTACCAGTCAAAAAACGGTTGACTCATTTTGACCTGTAAATGTACAGTTTACTACACATGAAGTTTGACAGTGTTTGACTTTTAAGTGCATTAGATATACCTTGGCAAGTATATCAACATTTTGACTGATTTTGATCCTTGTAGTAGTAGGAGGGTTAATAGAGAATTAGCTATTGTGAACTGCTTACCAACCTAAAGGACCTATACTGTACATACAATATAGTAGATATTGGCTGTATGTTTCGAACCTAGCAGGTTCCTTTCTCTGCAAAGATGATGATGATTAAAGTGACACAATTTAGCTGGTTTCTCCCGACCCATGTAAAAAAAAAAATGTAAAAAGAATTTAAATAACATCAACTGGTACCCACTCAAAGTGGATCCATTGTGAAGTTTGTTTTGTACGTGTGGTGTACACGTTGCCAGTTATCATTTGGCTGATGACCTTGGCAGTCTAATCTGCATGCATGAAGGGTAATGAAATTCAGAGAAAAGGGACTGCAGTTATTCTAAGGTTACTGAATAGATTAACCCTAACTCCCTAGGCCCACTTGCTTACTCATGACCTGAATCCTCCAAAATCCTTCAGTAGTAAGCAAGCACAATGACCACTACCATTGTATGCAGATGACATGTGTTTCTAATCTGTGATACATGTACATGGCCAGGGACCTTCCTGCATGCGTGGAGCAATAAACAGTGTCCACTGACCCAAGCACAGACCTTGCAAGCACTACAACAAACATGGATGTACAGGTATCATGGAGGAAGGAAGGCAAGTATGCCTAATGACCTCAATCTGCCATTTTCATCCAGTGTCAAATATAGCCTGATAACCTCATTCCTCCATAATCCACCAAGCAAATAATCACATCTGCCCTCAATCCTTCAAAATTCTTCACCACTGCAATTTCCGAATAACCTCAATCCTTCAAAATCCTTCACTTTGGCAAAGAGGATTTTGGAGGATTTGGGAGGGTTAGGGTTAATGTTCATGAATATAAATGAGTAAATCTTAAAGAATTAATTGTATTATAGATTGTACTAAAACTCTACGCAGTATAATAAACATGTGTTAACACATATTGTTTATTTGAAGGTCTACGTTTATTTATTGTATACACACTATACATGTTTATAATCTCCAGGGAGGGAGGAAGGGTCTCACGTGATCCGTGGCTTGACGCGCATTGTAGGCCATACCATTAACGTGACAGGGCAAAAAAAAGCGAAATGGTTTAATATTTAAATTGTCATTCCTTTTATCATAATTTAATTAACCATTATCAATCACAATGAAAAACACAACTCTCACATTTTTCTAAATATTTTGTAAAACTGAAAATTTTACAGAATTTTTTTTTTTTTACAGAAACTCATAATGAAATGACAACAAAAACAGTGTCAACGAACAGAAGATTCTGTAAAATTTTACCGTTGACCCTCTGACTTTTTTCCCTTAATCTGAATAAATAATGTTAATTTACCTTTCAAGAGAGTTTTAGGGAAATCTGTCCGTTGACCCTTGCCGATATTTTGAGATTTCTAATGTAAATGATTCAGAAAATGTTGTCGCTAAGCCGTTTTAATACACGTACGTGCACGTATACGTTTGCAGCGCGCGAGAGAATGTTATTGATGCACATTAGCTATTTGACCAGTGCATACGTGCTTACACACAGTCAATGTACCCGACGTCTATACGCGCACCACGATGTTCACCACACGCATCGGCATTTGCGAATGAGACATGTAGCTGCGTTGGTGGTGCACTTTTGTCCCTACCCTTCCTTCCCCCTGATTATCTCCAAATCAAAAAGTGAAAATATTCTTGCCTCATTGGTAGAAATTTTTGAAAAATGTTGTATACATACATACTATGTACATGTACATAAATCCATACACAATTTACATGTTTCAGTATACATCACAATAAATTGTTTAATAATAGCACAGCTGTAGTACTAAGTGTGTCTAGATCCGCTTCTCTCTCAATACCTTACTTTCATTAAAATTATTGTTTTACATACATATGTAAATTGAAACCACACTGTACATTAACACATACTTCCCAGGATCAACTGAAAACAGAAGTGAATTCCTCGGTGTAGGAATTTGTAGAATGTACATGTATTATCGTCCTTAAAAGGAATGGATTTTGACACATCTTATGGGTCAGTAATTCAGTGTCCTACCTTTGGGTAATATGTTGGTGAGTTTCATTAGGGAGACCCCACGGTGGGTCCATAAACGAAATGGGAGGGAGACTGGAATTGTACAAAATTGCTTACAATAATTTGTCGAGCATCTCTTTTTCCTAAAATTGAACAGATCAAAATTCAGTTTGGGGTGGGGGGGTGAGAGTGTTGGTAGACCTGTGCGAATTTAATTTTTTTTAACAACTGTTAGTGCATCTTCATGCGTGTAAGCAGAGGACTTGTATAATGAAATCTGAGAACAATGGGTCCTCGGTTGGCAGTTACTGTTTACAAGTGTCCTCGGTTGAAAAAACATGTACAAATCAAATGGGAGCTGCCTAAAAATGTCCTTGACAAGAAAGGGAACAAAAGAGAGGAACAATAGGAGGTCCTCGGTTTACAGTTACACCATAAACAAAGGTGAATGTTGATGTGTTTTTACACAATGCATTGTGTATAAATGCCCCATGTAATGTGTGTTTTTAAGTTTTCTAAGGGACAGTGGCTAAGTCGCAAATTTATGTCAAAGTTCAGTTGCCGAATCACATTAAAAACACCTACAGGCGTTTTACTGGCATCCTGCTGAATGCAACACAATGCAACAACAGAAAAGTGTGTGCAGTTTGCTCAATGCAACAAGATCTACCAGCTAGAACAATGGTTCTTTTGTTCTCTGCTGAGGGCAACAATTAAGATGCAACAACTTTTTACGTTTGTTGCATCTTGTTGCATTGAGCCATGGTTAGAGTTAAAGGGACAATATCGTCACAATCAACAGGGCATGGAATCGGAGTGCTAGTTTTAGATAAACCTCACTCACTGAAAATAATAACCCACATGATAAGGTTTTATTACTGTTGCTTCTGCATAAATGAGCCAGTAATTTTCAGTCACTGTGTCCATCTTAAACTAGAACACCGATTCCATGCCATGTTGAAATTATGCTCTGATTGTGACGATACTGTCCCTTTAAGCTACATGTACATGTGTAAGAACACAGAAAGTCACACTGAAAGTTCAAAGGTCACGACAGAATTACTAGGTTAAGTTACTTGAAAACTAAATTCTTCCCAATTTTACAACAAGTACAGTTGTACATGAGCACTGTACACAACTACACATGATTGGTATGACACTGTATGTGCTTAGTACAGGACGGTTTTATGCACAGAGAGGTCTAGTGATGTAATCAATTTAATTCAATAACTTGTCTGGCACGACAGAAGTTAACAAGTGTCTATAAGGCTTTTTCATTTGCCGACAAAACTTTTTTTTTGGTTGTTCAATGCTGATAGAATCGGGTTGACCTGGACATGACATGAACCCACTGAACTGATCCCAGGGTTCCAGGGTAGCTGTTTGTGACTTTGAAACCATGTCCCAAAGCGCTTCTGAAGCAAAGTGCACCAGCATTGTACATTGAGTTTACAAATAAAGAAATATTTATCAGTGAGTCAGATAAAATTGTTAAAAATAATATAAGTGTCAATGTTTTACGAGTGTGCATTCCACAAATGTACATTTTGTTACTAAATGCATTATTTACACTTTGAGATCTTCAAAAATCTGATCATTTTGGTTTGGAAATGTTGCAATTGAGTTTGCATGATCATTTTATGTTAAAGGTGACCAAAGTATACACATTAACAAATTAAAGGTTTAACCCTCCTATGGTTTGACCTTTCAAAACCTTTCAAAATCTGCTTACTGGCAAAATGGTTATCAATAATGTATGAACCCTTTAAAACCCTCCAGAATTTGTTGCTACTGAACAACCACACCTTTCAAAACCCTTTGAAAGGTATTGAAACATTTCAACACAAGTTTGTTAAGAGAGTTGTTTCACCTTTCAAAACCTTTCATAGGTCCCTTTTGTCAGACAGTTTTCTCACCTTTCAAAACCCTTCAGTACAGCAAACTTGAAAGGTTTTGAAAGGTCTGACAATTCTATGGCAACTGCACTGTACATAGGAGGGTTAAAAGACATGTATTAAAGGGACAATATCATCACGATCAGAGCAGACTTTCAACAGGGCATGGAATCGGTGTCCTAGTTTAAGATGAACACAGTGACTGAAAATTAATGGCTCATTTATGCAGCGGCAACGGTAATATGACCTTATCATGTAGGTATTATTTTCAGTCACTGAGTTAATCTAAAACTACATACGTGTAGCACTCCAATTCCATGCCCTTTTTATCATGATGACATTGGCCCTTTAATACATATGTTCATTTGAATAATATCATAAACCTAACATGTGAAAATTTAATCACAATCAGATTGTCTACACTGTCCAAGTGCCGTGTGGGCATTTATTTATAATTGATGATAATGTGCGTGACTGAACACATCTAATCAATAACAAGGCTGTAGATGACATCACATGTTTACAAAAGAGCCCGAAATGTCAAACGGCGCTGGGAACAAAATGTACACTGGTCTATGACAAGAAACCATAAAATCAGCAGAAAAAATCTTAATTTGATTTATTTTTAATCTTAAAGGCACTTACATTACATCTCAAATCTTATTCATCTGAAAACTAAAAAAAAATTCTTGATGTTATGTGGAGAAGTACAAAATGTACAAACTCTACAAACAAAAAAACATACACTTTTGCCCGGTGGGAAATCACCCTGGTACTCTAAAGGTCACGCAAAGAGTAAACAAGTCACATGGTCCATAGATGTAATTTGTATTCATCCATTATTTAAAGGCCTGTCTCTGATGTACCATTGCACTCATTATTAGTTTGAAAATAAGACTCAAGTTATTCTTGCATAAATATTCTAAAATACCATCTGGGGAAAGTCCATTTATGTTGCTAATATAAGCTGTAGCTAGTGTTGCCTTTATTGTTTTGTTTATATTATAAAAAATAAAATACAACAATTTTACAATTATTGTCTTCACAGCTCACTTATTGGCCATTAATACAGTAAAAAATAAGTAACGTTACAAATCCTTGGTGAAAACGACAGCATGCATTGTAAACAATTTAATATCTCACTGGGATTCACCAGTGAAATACATACACAGATGCCTGGCAAATTCTTTATGATGTTCGTGTACTTGGCACAAAGACATTGTTCTTATACCGGCAAGCATAATTACTGCTACATGTAGCTACACCATTGGTCCTTGTATACAATCAAGACATACTGTAGACATGGAATTAATCGTGCATAAATTATACCCCGTGTACCAATGTATGAGATTGTGTTTGCTGTCAAAGTTCAATTTACATTGCTGTTTGCAATTTGTTCTCTTACACCATGGACCTATGCTTTTGGAGCTGATCCCAAACTGACAATGTGGTATTGTAATTAGTGTGTGTCCAGGCACACATGTATAACCATGGAGGAAGGAACACTCCTCCATGGTATAACCTTGTAACAGGTTGATAGGGAAGGCTCATACATGTACACAACAAAAATTATCAGCTGTTAAAGGATGTTAGTTCAACCTTGGCCTCAGCCCAGAGATACATGTATTACATGTACTTCATTACTAGTACATGTATATTATAGAAATGTCATCTTTTAAAAGGGGGGGGGGGGCATGAGCCGATCAGTGTGACCTTTGACCCCCCTGGTATCCATTCTCTTTGTGTTTTGTGCATAGATTTGTTTTGTCTGCGGTCTATAGGTATAGTCGGTGAAATGTCATGTAGGGCTGTAATTGGTGTTGACGTCATACATGTCTGCAGTACTCTCACAGTCTTAGTAACTTTTTGATAACATTAAAGTTGCTTGCTTGGAACATCTTGTCCGCTTGAGGTCTTGAGTTCTTGAGGTCCTCCCCGAATTCAGAATAATACAAATATTCTTGATGTTGTCTCTTCTTAAAACCTCCTTCCCCAAAAAGTTGTGTATCCCACCCCTACCAAATTTGTAACCTTATGGCTAAATTTAGATTTGGCTGAATTTAGATTTGGGGGTTAAAAACATGGGCGGATCCAGGTTGGCTAAAAAGGGAGGAACATGACCAATGAAAGGCAGCACAAGTGAAAACGTATGGTAAATTTACAAGCATATTGATAAAAAAAGAGAACTTGCCATCCCCCCCCCCTTCCAAATCTGCCAATGGTTAAAACATACATGCACACATGTATAGGGTTTGGCCATGACCCTCATATTGCGTTAACTCTGGAACATGGTTGTCAGTATCAAGGGAAGGAAATGATGTATCGTTTGATCAAGTTGCAGACGGTCTGGTTTTAAATTCAGTCTATTTTACTCAGTCCTTTTTAATGTATCATCTGTCTGGAGCTTAAAATAAACAGCTGAACATTAAGTGGGATCTGACACAGTCTTGGTTTCACAGCATTAGCCCTAACCTTCCCAAATCCTCCAAAATCCTTTTTGCAAAAGTGAAGGATTTTGAAGGATTGAGGTTACATGCTACATGCTCTTTGCTGAAGTGAAGGATTTTGGAGGATTGAGGTTATTAGGCATACTTGCCTTTCCATGGTACATGTACATCCATAATTGTTGTAGTGATTGCAAGGTCAGTGCTTGGGTCAGTGGACACAGTTTATTGCTCCATGCATGCAGGGAGGGTCCCTGGCCATGTACATGTATCACAGATTAGTAACACGTGTGCATACATGTCATGTGCTTGCTTTACTACTGAAGGATTTTGGAGGATTTGGGTTATGTGTAAGCAAATGGGCCTAGGGAGTTAGGAAGGATTCAGGTTATGTGTAAGCAAATGGGCCTTGGGAGTTAGGAAGGATTCAGGTTATGTGTAAGCAAATGGGCCTAGGGAGTTCTTACATTCAAAGCTAGTGGAAGGAAAAATACAAACATCAAATAAATTTTTAACAAAATATTATAACAACAATTAAAGAAATACACAGCTGCCATCATCTATAAAAAATAAAAAACAAAAATAAACAAAATAAGCAAGCATTTGATTTTTTCGTTGAATTTCGTTTTTCATTCATGCCACAAGCTTCTATTTTGGTTCAAAGGGTGAGTTGTTGATGTTCTTTAGTCAGCTGTTTTGGCTTATTGTTTAGCCAGCTATCTAGGTCACCTGTCAGCTTAGCCCAAACTTCACCCTTGACCTGCCTAATATGCTATGAGGGACTGTTACAATGGGATTATTGATAGATCCAGTGTACTCAAACCCCCCCCCTCCCCCACCACCTGGTTGGAACATTTGTAGATCGATTACTTGAAGGGAGTCTGCACCTTTTTGTTATTACCCAATAACAAAATTGTTATATAATCTAAAAATTTATTTGATGTGAAGTTGTTGGTATCAAATAAATAATTGTGTCTAACATGCTGTCAATTTGAAGAGAAAAAATCTAATGTCATTGCAAATTTGAAATATATCACGGCTACAGTCAATTTGTTTAGCATACAAACAAATGTAATTTGTTTCATTTTTTTCATTTACGACACAATGGAATAAGCTTAATCTTTAACAGGTTTGTTTCTATACATATCTTTTTATTCTGATATATACTACTCAAAACAATTTAGGGAACACCGGAATAATCTCAGTTAAAGCAAGATCATTTATTTCAGATAAACACAATGTTTCACAGAATTGATGAGAAACAACTGCACAATGAAACATATGATAAAGGATGCATGTAGTGATTACACATTTCATGACATGACTACTGAAAGAGAGAGGGGGTTGCAAATGAAAATCCCGGTTCATGGAACATTTCAAACCTATTTGATGTTAAAAATCCGGTGTTCCCTAAATTGTTTTTAGTAGTATATATTAAAAAAAAGTATGGATGCATTTAAAGGGACAGTGCTTACACCTGTTGTAGTTTTCTAGCAACTTAACATGTATTGAACATGTAATTCTGTCATGACCTTTGAACTTTCAGTGTCATTTTCTGTGTTCTTATATATGTAGCTTAACCCTAACCTTCCCAAATCCTCCAAAATCCTCTTTGCTAAAGTGAAGTGATTTTGAAGGATTGAGGTTACATGCTACATGCTCTTTGCTAAAGTGAAGGATTTTGGAGGATTGAGGTTATTAGGCATACTTGCCTTTCCATGGTACATGTACATCCATGTTTGTTGTAGTGATTGCAAGGTCAGTGCTTGGGTCAGTGGACACTGTTTATTGCTCCATGCATGCAGGGAGGCTCCCTAGCCATGTACATGTATCACAGATTAGAAACACGTGTGCATACATGTCATGTGCTTGCTTTACAACTGAAGGATTTTGGAGGATTCAGGTTATGTGTAAGCAAATGGGCCTAGGGAGTTAGGAAGGATTCAGGTTATGTGTAAGCAAATGGGTCTTGGGAGTTAGGAAGGATTCAGGTTATGTGTAAGCAAATGGGCCTAGGGAGTTAGGGTTAAAGGGACAGTATCATCATGATCAGAGCAGACTTTCAACAGGGCATGGAATAGGTGTCCCAAGGTGACTGAAAATTACTGGTTCATTTATGCAGCAGCAATGGTAATTATGACCTAATCATGTTGGGTATTATCTTCAGTCACTGAGGTAATCTAAAACAAGCACTCCGATTCCATGCCCCTTTAAAGACATCTTACCAATAGTGTACAGGCCCTTTAAGAGTGAATTCACTGAATGTCAGTGAGAGCTTGGGGGATTGTTGAGGGTTCAGAAGTGCAACCTCGGAGCTGATGGTCTCATAATCTTTGGGGTATCCTTGAAAGTTTGGTTGTCTTCAAAGCTAAGCCTGGCAGGTCAAACAAACTACTTATTCTGCATCTAATATCCTTGGAGTTGATTTTGGAAAAGTACATGTACAACACCAGAAAATTTGAACCTCAAATGGCCCTGACTTGTGTTTACGTGCCCCTAAAGAGAAGGTTAGTAAATGTTGGCAAAACTGCTTATTTGAGTAGGATTAGAAGTCTCTTTGAATCAAAATATATATTAAGCAACCAAACCTGTGAAACTGTCAGCTTAATACATTATGTGTCATTAACCCTCCTACTGATAGACCATTTGAAACCATTCAAAATTTCCACTTTCAAAAATGCCCATTGGTTTTGTACACACATGGTGATACCATTTGAACAGCTAGTGTTGGTAGCAAGCTTTACTACCATTCAAATCCATTCAAATGCATAGAGGGTCCATTGATTCACCACTTAGAAGTATCCAAACAAGGTTTTGTATTAGCTATACTACCATTTGGAAAGATCCAAACAAGGTTTTGTATTAGCTGACCTACCATTCAAAACCATTTGGGGGAATCAATACTGTACACAGTTATTTCACCATTCAAAACCACAAAAGCGAATGGTTTCAAATGGTGCATCAACTTGTATGAAAAAGGCACCAGAAGTAGGAGGGTTAACAAGAAAAATAGTAAAATTGCATCCAGATGATTTGTTTTCATACTAATGTGGAATTTAGAAAAGAGTAATATCTCTCCAATAGATACACTTTTTGGCAGTTATTTCACTCTTCTTAAAAATGACAGCACCTCAGAGAAAATTATTTCTTGGGAAATATTTTCTTGGTGTTTTCTCTGAAGTGAGGGCACTTCAGATAGACTAATTGTTGAGGATGATTGGTACTTGACCAACTTCACATCAAATTAGCTTTTGGATAATTGTTTTAATCAATGTAAAACAATAGTAACCATTTTTTATGGTAAATTTCCATGGAACTTTAGGCAACCCAAGATGGTTGTAATGATGCAACATACCAAACCATATATTATACATGTATATATAGTTGATTCATATCTAAGTTCAATGAAAGCCAAAGTCCAATTAAGTCCCATATGTAGCAGTGGTTACGGCAATTTACATGAATTTATGGAATTTTTTTGTATCAGGATAAGGCCCCAAAAAAAGTCTCTGGTGTTTGGTCTCTGCGTGCGTCGTCTCAGACCTGCGCATTAGTATTTTTAGTTTATTTTTATTTGCTATGAAACGATGTCCAATTGCAGCCAATTGCTGGTTCAATTGGAATTCTGCGGTGCTGTGTTTTAAATGACTTTTTCACATAGGGATATGAATGTTTGTCCGATTTGTGAGGCCTCTCTTAGCCACCATACTTTGTGTATGGGAAATTTGTCTGGTTGCACTAACCGCGTATACATGTATCACGTATTTCACTGGTTGCCCAAAAAACTCAAAAATGCACATTTTAAGTTCTTGAGAAAATATTGTTAAGTGTCCATTCAATTTTTTTAATTTATTAATTTTTTTCTCTATACTATCATTGTATATTGTTTGTATTCATGTTTTTTCTTTGTTTCTGCGACTTGAGTACCCAGCAGGGTGGATATGTGTGCGCTACAAATCTTTATTATTATTATTATTAACTTTGTTGGAAAAACTGTGCCTGTATCCTGTTGTGATGATAGGAGATTGTGATATCCGGGTTCTGTGGATGGAAGTATGATATTAAGTTTCCTGATCCCTCGATTGATTCCCGGAGAAACCACAACTAAAAACTAAAAATGCTATCGTATTCAATCATACCTGGTCAAACCAAGTCATACCTGGGCTGCGTTCCGCTTGCGTGAATGTATCTCAAACATGCGCACGAACGTTTGGGGACGGAGTGGAACTGATTGTGAGCGCAACGTTCGAACAACGTTTGCACAACGTTCGCACAACGTTCGCACAACGTTCGCACAACGTTTGCACAAAGTTCGCACAATGTTCGCACAACTTTCGCTGGCGCTCGCACAACGTTTGCACGCTGGCGTTTGCTGGCGTTTGCACAACGTTCGCACAACGTTCGCACAACGTTCGCACAACCTCGAACACATTGGCCAACGTTCGCCAACGTAGGCAGCGCACAATTGGTTTCACTCAAAATTGTTTGCAAACGTTGGCGAACGTTTGCAACGTTGGCGAACGTTTGCAACGTTCACGCTAGCAGAACTCACCCCTGGTTGGCTTAATACAAGATTTCAGTAACATGACCTATTATCTGACCTATGATCCACTCAGTACTGAAAGGTTAAGTGACATTTTATCACCTTGCCAACCAGGTCACATTGAACCTTTAGCTACAACCTCCAGAACATGACCCATGAGCTGTAATAGTTTGTTTTGATGGATGACTTATATTCATGACTATGGAATCATTTGTATGTGGGCTTGAGATGAAAGATCAGTCTCCTAGACTACTCACAACCTTTCTTCCTAAAAAAAGAAAGAGAAGGACTTTCACTCAAACCCTACCAAGGACAGTACTTCCTTTTGTTTATTTTTCGCCCCCGTGCTCCCATTTTAAATGTATGGCATACACAATAGAAGGGCGGTATTTGACTTGGGTAAAACACAATAGATTCTTCCCAAGTCAAAAAAATGACCTTCTATACTCCCCATCATACTTAAAAAAGAATCATAATAGCCAAGCCTGCCACACTACCCTCGAGACAGAAACACGAGTGATGATTAATGAACATTTTGATTTCTGTTTACTTTTCAGTAATCCAACTGGTTGAGTTAGCTGCTAAGACCGTAGCCCTTCATTTTCCCTTTGAGGTGGTGGAGCGCATGTATCCACCTGTTCCAGAGAATCTTCAGCTACGCATCGCATTCTGGAGCTTCCCTGAGAATGAAGAAGATATTAGGTACATGGTGGCTTAATTTGCATCTTGATAACGGAAACAGACTTGCGATTTACAGTGTTTCTCTTCGTATGTTGTCTGTCATCGTTTTGGATAACTAAGCTGGGCTCATTGCATTATGCATGAGGTCAAACTTGGGTAGAATATGCATTATTCATGAGGTCAAACTGGGGCAGAATATGTGAATTATTCATGCAGTATTCAAATCTGGATAGAATATGCATTATTCATGAGGTCAAACCTGGGAAGAGCATGCTCATTACAGGATCCCTCATCTTAACTAAAACAATTATAATGGAAATGGACCTGCAGTGTACAGAATTTGTCGTCAAAAGTATTATAAGACCTAGGTCGTCAGTCATACGTATGTAGTTTTGGAGATCTAAGCATGTGTCCTTGTTGGTTAATGTTCAAACAGAAGTATTAAACCGGGCAGAATACATGTGGGTTGTGGGAGGTAACGTAAGGTCCAAGGCATGAATATTCATATGATTGTATTCATTTATGCAGATTGTATTCGTGTTTGGCCAATGGCAGTCCTGATGAATATCAGAAGGGAGAACACATGGTGAAGAACAAGGCTGTCAAGGATGCACTACAGATAGGTAAAGAGAAGACTGCATAGCTCAGTCACAGAATATCCTCATTTCCTGCCAGTATTTGTTGGTTTCCTATAATATTAAATTCCGTTCATGAATATGCATTATGTGAGGTCAAGCCTCAGGTTAACTTGCTCCTTAGAAAACTATGCCAAGTTCAACCACAGAATATCCTCATTTCCTGCCAGTATTTGTAGGTTTCCTGTAATGTTTAAAAGACTGTTCTATTCATGAATATGCATTATGCATGAGGTCAAGCCTCAGGTAAACTTTCTCCTTAGAAAACTCTGCCAAGTTCAACCACAGAATATCCTCTTTTCCTGCCAGAATTTTAAGGTTTTCTTGCATGTTCAAAAGACCATGTACTCACTATTGTCATATTTTCAAGTGTATTTTTACTGAGACGAAGCATTGATGTACATGTATATATTCAGCCTTATTCTCGTTTGGTCTATGAATCGACAGGGTTCCATTTGAGTGGAACAGTAGTCCCCTCCCAAGGCATGACACAGCAGGGTACCTTCAACGTCGCCATCACCTTCGACCGTCGTCGCATCTCGTCATGCTCGTGTACCTGCTCGTCGATCAGCAAGTGGTGCAGTCACGTTGTGTCGTTATGTCTGTATCGTATCATACATCCATCACAGGTTTGCCTGAGGGCACCAGTCTCTGAGTCGCTGTCTAGACTTCATCGGGATCAACTGCAGAAGTTCTCACAGTATTTGATTAGTGAGTTGCCTCGTCAGGTAAGATTAAAATTATAAGAATGTATAAAATAAATGTTATCTGTTGGAATAACATTTTTCAAGAATTTGGTTAGCTAGTTCTGTATTGAATATCATGTCGTGAAAATATTTATTTAAACCATATAATATTTGTTAATTAACAGTATCGTCACGATCAACGGGGCATGGATTCAGAGTGCTAGTTTTAGATTAACTCGGTGACTGAAAATAAATGAACCAGTAATTTTCAGTGTTTATCTTAAACTAGGACACCAATTCCATGCCCTGGTGAAAGTCTGCTATGATCGTGACGATCATCTTGGAAGATAATTTGATAACAACGTCACTGCCATGACTATCTTCAGCATTTTGACCTCCTTTGACCCCACAGATCTTACCGACAGCACAGAGACTCTTAGACGAGCTGTTGTCTTCCCAAGCAAACACCATCAACATGGTGTGTGGAGCCCCTGATCCCACGGCCGGACCCTCGGCCTCTGAGCAGACTCGATGGTTCCTGGATGATGCTGTCATGCATGAAAACATCAAGAAGACGTTAATACGATTTACGGGACCGACTCCCACCGTGTTTAGGTAGGGGAACTCTTGTCAAATCACTCTCCCAAGGAACATGAGATAGAATGTTACTTCAGAAGTCATTTTTACAAAGCTTATTTATTTAGCAAATTAATGGTGGCAACCAGCCTTAGTAATTTTACTATTTACAATAGCTGGTAAGCTATAAATGCCCAAAATGTCTACTGTAACCCACAATCTGCCGACTCAAGCAACCAGAACACAACTCTGATCAATCAGTCTTGGCACTCTTTAGTTTAAAGTGGCACTTCAACCTAGCAGCTGTTTGAAATAACACTCGGTGCTGAATTCATGTAATTCCTATCAACCTATTGTTCTGGAGAATTTGCCCATGACCCAGATCTCTGGTCTTCATCTTGACTATTTCTCGTACTTCTCCTCCTTCTAGTGATGTGACGTCCTTGTACATCTCATCAAGCGCTCCTCAGGCATCAGCAGAGTGGACCAACCTACTCAGACCTCTGAGAGGACGAGAGCCTGAGGGTATCTGGAATCTACTCTCCATCGTCCGAGAGATGTGTCGCAGGAGAGACAGTAATGCGGTCAATCTCCTTAAGATATTGACCGAGGAATGTATCGTGTGTGATCAGGTAGATATTACTTTGGGTTCATAGTAAAAACTGGAATTCTGCAGACATTGCAGTATGCCCTTAGGCCTCTTGTGAATAATGACTGCTGACATTCTGCAGTCTCTGTAGAATATCTGTATGCCTCCTGTCAGAGGAGTGTATCTTCTGTGACTGGGTAGATGTTACTTGGGGTCCATATTGCAGTTCTGCAGACTCTGCAGAATGACCGAATGACTCAAGCCAATAGTGAATGAGCTTGAATTCAGTAAATTGCAGAACTTTTAAACCTCTTTACCAAACTCTGCAGAATGACTGTAGGCCATTTATCAATAATGACCCTACAGAATGACAGTACAGAATGTTGCTTAGTAATTTGTCTATAATGACAGTTGGAATTCTGACGTTTCTGTAGAATGTTCATAAGCCTCCGAGAGTTTCTGTATTATAACTATGAAAAATTCCAAAATAATATTCTCAGTTTTTTAAATTCTTTCAGATTGTCATCTGGTGGTTCAGCACAAGAACCTCTGCCCTCCACTCTCACCATGGTAACCACGGTCACCGTGCCAACAGTAACAGCACCACCGCCGTGGCGCAGCACGCCTGTGCCAGCATGTGTGATGAGATTGTGTCGCTGTGGCGTCTTGTAGCGCTCAATCCGGCCATCACGCCAACAGAAAGAGGAGAACTGCAAGAGGAATTAAGGAAGTGGCATCTGCAGGTTATTGACAAGGTGCGAAAGGGCCGTGGACCAAATTTCGCCAATACAGTTGGCAATGTGACAAATGTTCGCCGTGTCGACATTGAGGTTTTCACTGGTTTTAAGCCAGCGATTGAAGCGTGTCTCACGGACTGGAAAGATTACCAAATTGAAGGTGTGACTCACACAGACCCCAAGGCAAAGAGAGATGAAGCTATGAAATCAACCTCCTATAGTACCAGTAAAAGGACTCCCCATCTCACCCAACAGAGTAAACCACCCCAACCCAATCCACTAATCAGGACTGAGGAATCAGCCTGTACCACTTCAACAGAGGTAGATCCCAAACCGAGGGACATTCCGAAGGGATCCATCAATGAATTACACAGATTAAGTTCCTCCGAGTCGAGCATGAGTAGCATCAGCTCAGGAGTGGACGACCAGCGTGTGCTAAGCTCCAGCCGATCAGATGACACAGATTCTGATTTCCAGGGTATCGACTGCACGTGTGCGAAAGAAACGGGTGCAGAGGGAGGGGCCACCCCTTCAACCACTAGCCAACTCTGTGCCGTCCATCCATCTGTTGGAGGTACCGACGCCCACAGAGACTCCAAAGCTTGTGGCAAACGTAAAGCCAAAATAAAACACTTACAGCGTAACGAGTCTGTTGACTCGGCTGACGTCAGTCTAGAGCCCCAGCCTAAAAGCCAGCAGCCTGACTCGGACTCATCTCTGGACGTTGGTTCCCATAGTAACCAGGAGGTCAAAATTGATAACATTGATCCTCAACATTCGGGCGATGAGTACCAGGTGTATTTCTATGACACCAAGGCCAAACTGGCGGAACAAACACCTAAGAAGAAGAGTGACGCACCAAATCCTTTCGCTGGAATTAAAAAGATGGAGGATAAGATTGAGGTGAGATTAAGGCCACCTTTTGGGATGCAATTTAGTTCCAGTTACCCTACATGTATATGTATGAACCTTTTTTTCCATCAGTACATTAGTCTGTGATCGGTTTTCCCCACATTCTTACTGTAAATGCTCAAACAATTCATACAAACCGTGAGTGTCATTTTTAGAGACCATAAATTAAAATTTCCTTTGTTCAGCGTGTCACTTGATAGACTAATTCCAATCTTCCTGTTTATATCAGACAATCTGTTTCTGTTAATGCCTTCAAGAAGGCTCTTAATACTCACTTGTTTCCTCATTAATTTTGCATCAATTTATGTCTTATTCTATCCTGATTTATTATGTCATATTAACTTTTGTAAGCGCCATGAGCCTCTCGGGAATGGCGCATGATAAATACTTGTTGTAATGTAATGTAATGTAATGTAATGTAATTTGATGAAGGAGGGGGTAAGAGTCCTCTTCCTTGAAAAAAAAAAATTAATTAAAAATTAAAAAATATTAATCACATCAATCATTAGTTTGTGTTGCAAACTTCCGAACTTCCTACCTTTGAAACACAGTTTTACTATTCCTGATAGTTTTTCTTCCCTTTCCTCTCTGCAGTCTCACAACATGTCCCTGATTCCATATTCCCATCTTTGGTCACGTCTCGAGTCGCAGGAGAGCACGGCTCGAGTAGCGTAAACTAGTAGTACTTCTCATCTCATTTTCTAACAACCATCTTATTTCTTCCTTACCGTAGATCATGTTTTCCCGTGCGGAGGCCCTCCATGCTCATGGTTACACCAGGAATGCATGTAAGCTTGCGATTGAGTTGGCCGAGGAGATGTTAGCTAATCCACCAGAACTCAACAACCCTCCACCCACTAACCTCTCAAACAGGGTAGGCAGACTCTTGGACATCTTATTTATCTTCCAAAAAGTTGACAGCATTTCTTTGTATAATTTAAAGCAAGTGTACACATTTGGTAAATAACCGATTACAAAACCAGTGAATTATAATCTTAAAACTTGATGTGATGGTACCAAACTTCCATCTTAAGACTTGTAGCTTTGCACGGTGAAGAGGATAAGTCAAGACTGTTTGCGGTGACACCATGTAGTAAGATTTGTAGATTTACGTGGTGAAAAGGATAAGTAAAGACTGTTTGCGGTGACACCATGTAGTAAGATTTGTAGATTTACGTGGTGAAAAGGATAAGTAAAGACTGTTTGCGGTGACACCATGTAGTAAGATTTGTAGATTTACGTGGTGAAAAGGATAAGTAAAGACTGTTTGCAGTGACACCATGTAGTAAGATTTGTAGCTTTGCATGGTGAAGAGGATAAGTAAAGACTGTTTGCGGTGACACCATGTAGTAAGATTTGTAGCTTTGCATGGTAAAAAGGATAAGTAAAGACTATTTGCGGTGACACCATGTAGTAAGATTTGTAGCTTTGCATGGTGAAGAGGATAAGTAAAGACTGTTTGCGGTGACACCATGTAGTAAGATTTGTAGCTTTGCATGGTAAAAAGGATAAGTAAAGACTATTTGCGGTGACACCGTGTAGTAAGATTTGTAGCTTTGCATGGTGAAAAGGATAAGTAAAGACTGTTTGCGGTGACACCATGTAGTAAGATTTGTAGATTTACGTGGTGAAAAGGATAAGTAAAGACTGTTTGCGGTGACACCATGTAGTAAGATTTGTAGCTTTGCATGGTGAAGAGGATAAGTAAAGACTGTTTGCGGTGACACCATGTAGTAAGATTTGTAGCTTTGCATGGTGAAGAGGATAAGTAAAGACTGTTTGCGGTGACACCGTGTAGTAAGATTTGTAGCTTTGCATGGTGAACAGGATAAGTAAAGGCTGTTTGCGGTGACACCGTGTAGTAAGATTTGTAGCTTTGCATGGTGAAGAGGATAAGTAAAGACTGTTTGCGGTGACACCATGTAGTAAGATTTGTAGCTTTGCATGGTGAAGAGGATAAGTAAAGACCGTTTGCGGTGACACCATGTAGTAAGATTTGTATCTTTGCATGGTGAACAGGATAAGTAAAGACTGTTTGCGGTGACACCATGTAGTAAGATTTATAGCTTTGCATGGTGAGAAGGATAACTAAAGACTGTTTGTGGTGACACCATGTAGTAAGATTTGTAGCTTTGCATGGTGAACAGGATAAGTAAAGACTGTTTGCGGTGACACCATGTAGTAAGATTTGTAGCTTTCATGGTGAAGAGGATAAGTAAAGACTGTTTGCGGTGACACCATGTAGTAAGATTTGTAGCTTTGCATGGTGAAGAGGATAAGTAAAGACAGTTTGCGGTGACACCATGTAGTAAGATTTGTAGCTTTGCATGGTGAACAGGATAAGTAAAGGCTGTTTGCGGTGACACCGTGTAGTAAGATTTGTAGCTTTGCATGGTGAAGAGGATAAGTAAAGACTGTTTGCGGTGACACCATGTAGTAAGATTTGTAGCTTTGCATGGTGAAGAGGATAAGTAAAGACTGTTTTGGTGACACCATGTAGTAAGATTTGTATCTTTGCATGGTGAACAGGATAAGTAAAGACTGTTTGCGGTGACACCATGTAGTAAGATTTATAGCTTTGCATGGTGAGAAGGATAACTAAAGACTGTTTGTGGTGACACAATGTAGTAAGATTTGTAGCTTTGCATGGTGAACAGGATAAGTAAAGACTGTTTGCGGTGACACCATGTAGTAAGATTTGTAGCTTTCATGGTGAAGAGGATAAGTAAAGACAGTTTGCGGTGACACCATGTAGTAAGATTTGTAGCTTTGCATGGTGAAGGGAATAAGTAAAGACTGTTTGCGGTGACACCGTGTAGTAAGATTTGTAGATTTACGTGGTGAAAAGGATAAGTAAAGACTGTTTGCAGTGACACCATGTAAAAAGTCTTTTTTGTGTAGTAAATAGTTTTGAAAAGAACTGGTTGGTTACAACTCATACATGTATGTAATGATTGTCATCAGATGGTACTTCTCCTGAAGGTAAACAGAGCATATTGAGGAAAATCTCTCTTCAGTCAAAGAACAAAAATTACCCAATGTTCATTTACAAATGTTATCCTTTGCTTATTTTTCCTTAGTATTTTTCCTGATTAAATATGAAAATTCAATTGCAATCTGTAATTATGTGAATGAAAAATTAATACATTCATTCTAGACTTTAATAATGTTACTTAATCCCTGTGATTGTAGGCTCGTAAGAAGCACATTCATCAACAGAGCACACTAGCTACCATGACGCTAGCTAAGGCAGCATTTCTATGCAGTGTGTTGTCAGAGCAACCAGACTGTCACCACCTAGCGTTCAAGATCGGTATGTTTGGATTGGAGTTACCTAGGCAACCAGTATCAACCAAGGCTCTGGAGGTATGTCTGTTTGTCTATTTAGGTATTTGTCTGTCTGCTGTTTTAAAGTTTTAAAGGAAGGTACAACATTGGTAATTACTAAATTTTTTTCTTTTTATGGGAATTGGAAAACAATTTTCACTGAACCAAATTTTTGTTTTTGGACGATCACCTTTTTTCCCTGGCTGAATCAACTCTGTTTACATTTGGCTGTAAAATTATAAAAATCAAAATAAACTCAATTTTTATAGCTCTGAAATTTCAATGAAAATCATGCTCTTAGGTTCTTTACAGAATCAAACCAGTGCTCATAAAGAAGCAAGATTTTGAAATGTACCAATGAAGTTATCTAACGATCTCATTGCAGGTAAAACTAGCCAATCAGGAATCAGATTTAGTGGGCCTCTTGAAGCGTCTACCCCTACTGCTGACAGAGTTAACAACAATACGTCAGTTGGGTCTGCATCTGCACGAGGGCACTCTTGTACTGAGGAGTGCCGCTTTACTGGCTAGCTTCATCTTTGACGCACTGTCCATGCCTGGTAAGGGTTGTATATCTAACTCCATGATTCATTATTGACCATTATCATGATGTGGTCAGATTCCCCGTTCATAATGACAGTCATTAGCCTGATTCTCAAAAGGGGCCAGCCTATTTTCCTGTCAGCCTTGGTTTGGTCACTTGAATTGCTACGGGAAAAGTGCAAAATGTCTACAAGTGTCAAAGGTCTATTGGGAGGTAATTAATATGTCCAAGACGTTTTGGCAGTCATTGCTAGCAACATGTTTCCAAGTCAACAAGTGCACTTAGCTTAAGGAATATCAGGTTTGTGTTTTGGCAGTCTTAGCCATACATATGTTTCCACATATTTTCCGCATTTTTGCGACTTCAGTTGTGCTAAAATCAGGTGAAATCAAATATTTTGACCACACATTTGTCAGACTGAGATTGGAGATCAATCAACCTTTATTTTTGTTTGTTTACAACTTTGGCCTTGGCTGCCTCCAAATTTCAAGGCTAACCAAAGGGGCATTACGGCCATCTCAGAGGGGCACCACAGCAATGGCTGTGGTGGCCGCGGTTAAGATCGAGGCCTGTTGTGTGAAATAAGGACTTTGATTTTAAGTTAAATTCTCCCACAGACCTGTTCTTTTTTCTCACAATATCTTATAAATTCATATCCTGTTCTAGGTCAGACATCATCTTTGAGTCGCTCCCACAATCGTTCAGTGTCATCACGAGACCGTCTGCCTACGGATGAGATGGTTGGCTTTGATGCGGCCGTGGCTGCCCTGGCCGTCAAGATAAACGTCTCAGAATCAGAGCATCCGTTGTTATGCGAGGGAATTAGGAGACAGAAAGGAGAACTGAGTACCACGCTGCTGGTGCATTACAAGGATGATCAGAGCAAACTCAGGAAGGTTAGTCCAGAGAAAGTATAGACCTTTATCACACTGCGGCCATCTTTGTCATATTCCCTGTATACACAATGACAATGACAGTTATAAAAAGGTGCCAGACTATTTATCCTTTCAGCCTCAGTTTGGTTACATTGATTTGAATGGAAGAAAAACTAGATAGCTGCACCATGATAAAGATCTATATAACGCCGTCTGATATTGATTTGTCATCCAATTCAAATCTATTTCAAAACTTGTACGAATTAAAAGTAGTATAACAGGAACAAAATAATCAATATATGAATAATGTATAAAATATGACAGTATTCACTTTTGGTAAGATGTAAGGGCCACTTTCCTACCGTCACGTTAGCAGTTTTTCTAATGGTTGTAATTTTTTTTTTAATATCTGAAACCACCAAAAAAGAATTTCAACATTTGAATAGACATGCATGCTTATCCTAAAGATAATTTGAGTTGATTATTACTATTATTTTTTTAATTACCCTAAAATTTCTATCGACAAATGGACGGAAAAGTGAGGTAACTTTTTCCGTCCAATTTTTATGGAAATTTGAGGGTAAAAATTTTTTTTTTTTTAAATAAATAAAATAAATCAACTCAAATTAGTTCTAGTATAAGCCTGCATGTCCATTCACATGTTGAAACACTTTTTGGTCGGTTTCAGGTACTTAAAAATAAATAACAACCATTGGAAAAACTGCTAACGTGACGGATGCAAAGTGGCCCCCTTTATTGTGTTTTATGTCATATGTACTTGATAAGAATATATATATGTATAACCTGTGAAAGTTTCAGATTATTCCATTGTGTTGAAAATAGTGAAAATGTATTCAGATTGTTTGTATTTATTCTTATGTAAAATTTACATCTTCAGATGACAGAAATTAATTAGCAAAATAATTTGATTAATTTCACTAAAAGCTTTTGTTTTTGTTCAAGAAAATATAAAAGTAATTCTGATGATAAATTACTTATTTGTTTTCCGTTTGGTTTCTTCAGATTCTTGATGCCCTATTAGACAAGCAAGGTCCCAGGACACAGCGCTCCTCCCAACCCATCCCAACATCCTCCAATCGCTCCTCACAACATGATGGTAGCCATAGCAACACATCAGTCGTGGTAAGGGGACGGGAGGACAGCCCTGATCCCCGATCTCATCCGAGTAGACTCCCAAGGGATGACGGAGCAGGAAATAGGAAACACTACACGGACCCGTTACCATTGTTGCATCATGGCGACGATGCAGCATCTTGTAACGTCCGACTTGATATCAACGCCCCTCCACCTCAACATTCCACTTCGCAGGACACTCCTAGCATCGCTAGCTGCATTCAACACTTGAACTCTCAAAAATCGCTCTCACCTGATCACACCAATGTCCCGTCGTCATCGTCATCACAAGGTCGGTTAATGTCCTCACCAGCTCAACCCATGCGGGGGCCCTCCGATGTCGTCGCTACCGGTTGGAATGAGGATCCAGCGGCATGCTCTGGAATAATCTCAGTGGGTCCTGATATCGATCAATGGAGGCAGGCACAGGTTAGGAGTAGCGGAGTGAGTGGGCGGAGTAGCAGCTATATGTACTGGGGGAGAATATTCGGCAAAAACCAGAAGAAAAGCAAAGGTAAGAAAAGGTTGGACATCTAGATCTGGGCCCAATTCCATACAGCTGCTAAGCAGAGAATTTGGCTAAGCAAATATTTTCACTAAACAGACTACCAGCCAAAATGCATACGTTTTGTGTGGAAATTTGGCTAGTAACCAACAAAATCCGCTAAGCAAATACTTCTTATATAAGTTTTGAGGCTTCTCAAAATACTTCTTGTAAGCATTTTTTTCCCTGTTAAGCAGCTCTGTAAAATTGGCCCCAGCTTCTTAAGCACAAACATTGACAGAATATCCTGCAATAGAATCATTAAGGTCAAAAGGTCAATGGTCAAAGGTCAAGGGTCAAAATCAATCACAATGTTGATATACTTGCCAAGGTATATCTCGTGCACTTCATAGTCAAACACTGTCAAACCTTATGCGTAATAAGTGCATTAACCCTCCTACTACAAGGGTCAAAATCAGTTAAAATGTTGATATACTTGCCAAGGTATATCTAGTGCACTTAAAAGTCAAACACTGTCAAACCTTACGTGTAGTAAGTACATTTACAGGTAAAAATGAGTCAACCGTTTTTGACTGGTAAAAACATTGTCTGGTATTGTCAGGGTGGTCAAAATGACAGTAAAAACCAGTCAAAAATGCCCCCTGTGGGTCAACAGTCAAAACAGACAGTTGACTGATTTTGACCTCTATAGCAACTTCCTACTAAAGTGCAGCTAGAGTAGGAGGGTTAAAATCCATGATTCAAACCATTTCCACATTCCTCACTGTTTTCCAGGTATGGCAGCCATTGATAGTAGCGCACCAGAGACCACATCCAGTGATAATTCCCCCACTATGGGGCGCCGGGTACCCCTGGGGGGTTGGGGAAGATACCATGGCCCCGGTAGTGATAGTGGAAGTAGTGGTAACTCCAGTGATTCCATAAGCTCCAGCAGCTCTGCGGAGAGAGGGTCAGGGGCCAGACCAAAAATCCGAGATGTTGAAGGGTGAGTCATTTAAATTTAAAAACTTAATTATTATTTTTTTTTAATTAAATGTCTTTTTTTTTAAAGGTGTTTTTTTATGTGAATCATTTTTTTTATGAACTACAAAATTAAATCCATAATATACAAAATAAAAAAAATGATTCAATTTGTAAATAATATAACTTGATAGAAAGTAAATTTAATATAAATTGTATTTTTTACTGAATTGAAATTTGAAGGCAGATCAGTATTCCACAAACAATGTAAATTAACTTTTCCACTTCTGACAATTAGAAATATTGTATTTAGCAATTTAATGTTCATTGGTTCATTTCTCAGCCCGATGCCTGCGTCGCCATGGGTACAACCAGTCCCATCATCAGCATCGGATACACAAGGAGCAGACTCAAGAAGCTCAACACCAAACTCTAAAGGAGTCAGGTAGGAAGAGAAAAGGGCAACCTCTCCCTTCCTCCACACCCCAAATAATCGCAGCATCAGTTAATTATGTCCAGAAGTGTTTTCTAAAAAGGAATCGGGTCTAGAAAGTGAACAACAACACATGATCTTTTACCATTTTCAACACCACACTCTAAAGGAGTCAGGTAGGAAGAGAAATGGGCAACCTCTCCCAACCCCCACACCCCCAATAAACACCAGCAGCATAATTTAGTTATGTCCAGGTAAAGGAGTCAGGTAGGAAGAGAAATGGGCAACCTCTCCCAACCCCCACACCCCCAGTAATCGTCAGCAGCATCAGTTAGTTATGTCCAGGTAAAGGAGTCAGGTAGGAAGAGAAATGGGCAACCTCTCCCAACCCCCACACCCCCAGTAATCGTCAGCAGCATCAGTTAGTTATGTCCAGGTAAAGGAGTCAGGTAGGAAGAGAAATGGGCAACCTCTCCCAACCCCCACACCCCCAGTAATCGTCAGCAGCATCAGTTAGTTATGTCCAGGTAAAGGAGTCAGGTAGGAAGAGAAATGGGCAACCTCTCCCAACCCCCACACCCCCAGTAATCGTCAGCAGCATCAGTTAGTTATGTCCAGGTAAAGGAGTCAGGTAGGAAGAGAAATGAGCAACTTCTCCCAACCCCCACACCCTCAGTAAGTGAACAACGAGACATGACTTTTACTGTTTTCAAAAAAGAAAATACAAATAGTACCTTTTTTTTTAATACCAACTTTTGTATCCCATTCATGTGTCAGATCGATATTCTTGTTCATTTCTTATATTTCTCCTGAAGACAATCAGAACATACTGATTGAAACGTCGAGTTGTGACCACCATTTCTTTTCAGAACTAATTTCTACTCAAAAGAGAATTTTTTCACATGGTGTCACTGCAAACAGTCTTTACTTATTTCTTATTTCTTATATTGTTGTTTATATTGTTTTCTTTAGCCCTCTTTTAGAGATGACTTTAGTTCATTTTAAAAATGAACTAGACTTAAAATGAACTAGACTGACCTCTTTAAAGATGAAATAAATAAATTAAAATAATAAACAAAAAAATAATACACATACAAAACAGAATAATGTAAAATTAAAATGTCATGCTCAATAAATCGTTAAATGTTTTTATGAAAATTTTCTGCAAATTATGATAACATAGATAAATAAATAAATAAATAAATAAATAAATATAAAAATAATACAAAACTGATAAATGTAAAATCTAAATTTCATGCTTATTCTTAAAATGATTGTTTTACCCTTTTCCCCACAATTTTTTACAGGAAGGGAGGCAAGAAAGGCGGTCGTAGTGACATCTCACCCTCCATCCCTAACCAGCCCAGTGAAGCCTCGGCACATTTCTTCTTTGAGCTCGCTCGTACCGTCCTCACCAAGGCCGGCGGCTCCAGCAGTACGTCGTTGTTCACCCAGCCTGCTGCTAACGCTAGCCACACGGGTCCACACCGTGGGCTGCACCTGTGTGCATTTGAGATTGGCCTGTATTCATTGTGGTTACATAATGCTGTGACACCTAACTGGCTGTCGAGGACTTACTCATCACATGTGTCTTGGATAACAGGTGCGATATCATTTCAATTTCTCAGATTGAAATTTGTTGAAATTTGTTCATAGATTACGTTCCGGCCATTACTTAGTTCGCTAGCACTAACATTTATGATGCTAAACGGTTATAAAGAACTGTGCTGTCCTCTTTATTCCTGTGTTCATTTTAAAATGTTTTTCTACAAAAGTTCTGTCCACAGATATCTTCAGTGTCATTATCACATTATTTTCCTCAACAATTTTGGTATGGCGGGTTCCAGCAAGAATCCTTTTGATGGTTTATGAACACGGCATAAATTAACAGTAGAGCTGTCAATCATTCTCGTTGGAATGAATGTATTTATTCTCCAGGCATATCGAAGGTTTTAAGGCCAATGGAAATGATAGTTTCTAACAATCAAATATTTAACAAATATTTACAACATATTTTACTGAATAAAAAACAAATTGTTGGTTTAATAAACTAAATATGAAAACTTAAGCACATTATGTGAATGTATTAAATAAAATGAGTGAGGTTGTTAATCGATCAGCAATGACACCGATGGTGCAGGGGTTCCATCATGCAGGTAATAACACTGCAGAAATAGTGTAGAGCATTTATGATTGTTTCGCTGGTGGCCAAAAAAAGTCTCCCATTTGGCTATATTTGGACATCGTTTCATAGCAAAAAATTAAAATTAAAAATGCCGACTCGCGAGTTTTAGGCGACGCGCGCGGAGACCAGAAGCCGGAGACTTTTTTGGGCATAAAAATTGTAAGTAAAATATAAAAACACAAATGTTTGGGGTGATGTTTAATTATTTTGATTCTAACTTTTAAGTTGCAATCACTTGTTAAGGATGTGGCGTTATCCAGCCTTGTCATTCCGGGGTCAATAGTTTTAAAAGATTGTATTTATTTAATTTAAACGGGAACAGTTATGTCTCCTTAGATTTATCGTCAACTATAAAACAGTGCAGAAATGATTACACATTTCTTTTCTGCCGGGAACGATTCCCAGTCACACGTTTAAATCTGATGAGTGTTTCTGTTTTTACCAACACAGTCTTTATTGCAAACGCCCACTTCATAGAGTTCATTGATGTTTAGCTCTCTGTGCGGCGATTTCCGGAACCTCAAAGGGTTGCGTCGACAAACCAACATTCTGGAACAACAATGGAACTGTCAATCATTTCTTCTGTCGGGCAATTTATTTTAAATTTAAGAAACTTTTATTTCTCTGCCGGCAAGAATTTATTGTCGGGAGGAATATACACCGGGTATATTTAAAAGAATACAAAAAATATTTCTTTTGGATTTTAGACAAATCTGAAGAAGCACTACGCCAATAAAAGCTCATATTTGTCTGTTCTTTGCAGTTTTTTTTCAGGCAACGGGGATAGGGAATTTATCTGGTGCAGGGTAAAAGCCCCAGTCTGGAAGTATAAAAGTGAACGTATCGTATTACAACTACATTTCCAGCAGCTTGGAGGAGGAATTCGTTTGAAGATAAATATTTAACTACAAAGAAATCGTCAATCATTCCGTCTGTCTGAGATAAGGAGTATTCCTAAAGTGTGTCAAAAATTATTTGGGTGGAATTATGTGTCTGAACATAAAATGCTTCAAAATCCTTCCTTTTAATTTGTTATAGGTCTGAACACTTCTGCTTGTACATACACACAAATTGAGGACACATATGTACATGTATTTATTATTTTCGGGGTGACCAGTACCCAGGGTTTCCATTTCCATATAAAATGTGTACAGCAGTAAATAGTCAATGAGTTTCAGTAGTGTGAACTCTTCTTGGCAGTGTTCCAAAGACCTGGATGTTCTGATTTCTGGAAATGTCGGCACCGCACCTGGGACAAAACAACTGGGAAAATTTGGACACCTGAAAAAAGTGGGCGTATTATGAGGACTGTGACTCATGGAACAACCAATCATATTTACAGATACTCGCCCATCTACTAGTTAATTGATTGGACATTTTTCTCATTCGGTGATGTATGCGCCCGATAAATATATTTAAATTCTTTAAATACTCGGTTGGCATCGCTAACTTATCTAACAAGGCACTTATTGTTTTGGTGCAACCCTGGTAACAGTGCCGTCATGGCAATATCATGGATTTCAACCATAGGGGAAAATAACAATTGCCTGATCATCTAGTCGTTGTTGAGGGAGCTGAAAATTATCGTTCCTTATTTCATTGAGCTAAACAATGATTGAAGTTATTATCTTGGCGATCCTTCGAAAGTGATTAACTAAAATTACCATGTTTAGAAAAACTTCTTTGAAATGCCAACAAATAACTCATAATGAACGAGATAAAACCGACCTGGACATCAATTCTTCATTAAAAACACGATAGCGGTATCTCTCCGTGAATGATTAAAAACTGATGTGATAAATCCGTTGTATGTGTTTTAGCTGGCCGCCAATTTATAAAAAAAAGGAGTCCACTGAACCAAATCTATAGTTCAGAAACTTGGCTGTGAAAGAGCCATTGCGGGGGGTTCACTGACTCAGCGGAGTCTGCAGACTCAGCAGACAGGTTGCGATTAGCATATGAAAGAAGCTATTGATATTCATGCAAGTGACGTAAAACTCGTGCGGTTAGGCCTCCCGGCCAGTCGGTAACTAAGGCAGTCTTTTGTTCAACAAAATCCGCTGACTCTGCGTCCAGTCCGCTGACAGTCAATTTTGAATACGTCCCTTAATCGGTTAGGAAGCTCTTCAGACATTATTTTGAATGACTTTCCTCTTCAGGTCAAGCCATGGAGATCGGCAGTGCGGCCATCGGTATGCTAGTGGACACCTGGCAGGGTCACCTGACACCCACCGAGGCTGCCTCATTGGCTGACAAAGCGTCCAGAGGTTTGGATCCAAATATGGTGGGCTCGGCAGCGGAGTTAGCCCTGTCGTGTCTGAGACATGCTCATGCTTTGAACCCGACGGAGGTCAATAGAGCTCTGACTCAGGTATGCCTATCATTCTTTCTTGTCATCTACACTTAGAGTTATCAAATATTTGCTAAGCAGATTTTCTTGGTTACCAACAAAACTTGCGCATAAAATAAGTTTACTTTGGCTGGTAGTCTGTTTAATAATCATGGGTGTGATTTGTCCGGATTTTTCTGGATTTACGGATTTTTGCAAATCGTAATGTTGTGATCCTCCGGATTTTAAAGATTTAAGCAATAAAGGAAAGCAAACTATAGATTTCACCCCAGCGCTGTTCACAACAGCGGCCCCAATACCCCTAGCAAAATTTACGTGGATTTTTCAAAACTGCCTGATCACACTCCTGAATAATGCAAGGCAAATTTTTCTTTATAGCAAAATTCCCTGCTTATGAGCCCTTTGAAATTATCCCAATTGTTTCTGTGAAACATCTATTTCTTCATTAATAAACATGCAGGTTTTGTTGAAGAGGTCTATAGCAAAAAAGGCAGTGACCTTGAGTAGTTAGAGACACCCAACAAAAACAATTTCAGCTATATCTATGAAAACAGAATGAATGACTTTTTTGTCTTTCTTGTTTGCAGTGCAAAGAGCAAGATTACCAGATGTTGGCCAATGCTTGTCTAGCAGTAGAGAGTGCAGCGAAAGGAGGGGATGTTTATCCCGATGTTCTGTTCAACGTCGCCCGGCAGTGGGAGTGGCTTCATGATAACATGTGGGGTGCAACTAACAATCGCAGGACACGGCCGGGCGAGGGTGCCGATGCCCATCAGCCGACGGGGCGGAATGGCTCTCCGACGACCGAGAGCAGTCAGATTGTCCCGTATTCAGTTGCAGTAACTGTTGCTCCGAATGCAGCGATGGTCAGCCCGCTGCTGTTACCGTATGGTGTAGCGAGGCTCCCACAGACTGTACCCTTAGTGTATCATCCTGGTTGCCCAGAGTATGTCCAAGTGGATCCTTCATATCTCCCCAGAGGTGTCCCTGGAACATTCCCAGCATTCCCTGCTCTACCACACAATAGTAACGGACTTCAAGGCCGACATCCCCCACCCAGTCATCGGCAATTACCACCGACGTCACACAACATACATTGGAATACAGTCCATCAATGCCCACCATACTACTCCACATGCCCCTACTCAACTCCTAACCCCCCACCCCAGGGGGTCCCCCTCCCCATTTCTAATAAGTTCCCTACCCAGGCACCCCAAGCAGGGCAGCCAGTAGTACCCATCCGTGGGCCCCATGGTTTGTACCCCATACCCGCAAGACAACCACCAGCTCAGCCGACCCCTCCACAACAAAACCCCCCTCTTCAGCAAGTGGCTGGACCCATGGGTCCACATCCTCACACAGGACTGTTCTATTTAGATGCAGCATACAGGGTAGGAATGCTTGCTATTGATACGTTAGCAAGGAGGGTACATGACGAGAGGACTCAGTCAAGATTTTCTCCAAATCCACCGTATGGAGAGGACATCAAATGGTTGCTGGAGATATCCAAAAGGCTCGGTAGGTGCAACAAAATTCCATTTTATACATCAATCGTTTCAAAATATACCAAAAAAAGACATAAACATGGACCCTGAGAAATGAATTTGAGTCACTGTCAGGTCAATGTTGATAAACAAAAGAAAATTCCATTGCCTCTCGTAACTCTGTTAGTGTGTGGTGCCCTGACTACCCATCAAAAAAACACAATGTGAAAGGCACCAGTCTATTTTGGACATTAGTTTCATTTTGATTCAGATAAACAATGTGATTTAGAATAGTGAATTTTTAGGTGTTCGGGTATGTACCCGAAACACATTGTTTTTGTCCGTTTTTTTTTTTTTAGGTGTTCGGGTATGTGCCCGAAACACCTATTGTTTTTGTACGTTTTTTTTTAAAGTTTTTTTTTTACTTCTTCTCCCCAATAACTGTCCGGTAACAAACACATACTTGCAAACTTCACATGAACTTGAAACTTGGTATGTACTTAGAACTTAACAAGTAGATGAAACTCGAGTTGTGAGTGACCCCGATTTGACCTTACTTCCTGTCCAAACCGGAAGTCAAAGTTTAATATTAAAAAAAATCATATCTCAACAACCACAACAGGTAAATTCACAATTTTTGTACCATTGTACAGATCGTTAATTGTCAAAAAATATTTACAAAAAGGTGACTAATTTGACCTTACTTCCTGTCCAAACCGGAAGTCAAAGTTTAATATATAAAAAGAATAATATCTCAACAACCACAAGAGGTAAATTCACAATTTTTGTACCATTGTACAGATCGTTAATTGTCGAAAAATATTTACAAAAAGGTGACCCCAATTTGACCTTACTTCCTGTCCAAACCGGAAGTCAAAGTTTAATATTTAAAAAGAATAATATCTCAACAACCACAAGAGGTAAATTCACAATTTTTGTACCATTGTACAGATCGTTAATTGTCGAAAAATATTTACAAAAAGGTGACCCCAATTTTACCTTACTTCCTGTCCAAACCGGAAGTCAAAGTGTAATATTTAAAAAAATCATATCTCAACAACCACAACAGGTAAATTCACAATTTTTGTACCATTGTACAGATCGTTAATTGTCAAAGAATATTTACAAAAAGATGACCCCAATTTGACCTTACTTCCTGTCCAAACCGGAAGTCAAAGTTTAATATTTAAAAAAATCATATCTCAACAACCACAAGAGGTAAATTCACATTTTTTGTACACTTGTACAGATCGTTAATTGTCAAAACAATTTTACACAAAGGTGACCCCAATTTGACCTTTACTTCCTGTCTAAACCGGAAGTCAAAGTTTAATATTTAAAACAAAATCTTCCACAAGAGGTAAATTCACAATCTTTGCACCATTGTACAGATCGTTATTTGTCAAAACAATTTTACAAAAAGGTGACCCCAATTTGACCTTACTTCCTGTCCAAACCGGAAGTCAAAGTTTAATATTTAAAAAAAATCATATCTCAACAACCACAACAGGTAAATTGACATTTTTTGCACCATTGTACAGATCGTTAATTGTCAAAAAATATTTACAAAAAGGTGACCCCAATTTGACCTTACTTCCTGTCCAAACCGGAAGTCAAAGTTTAATATTTTTAAAAATCATATCTCAACAACCACAAGAGGTAAATTGAAATTTTTTGCACCAATGTCTAGATTGTTAATTGTCAAAAAATATTTACACAAAGGTGACCCCAATGTGACCTTACTTCCTGTCTAAACCGGAAGTCAAAGTTTAATATTTAATTTTTTTTATCTCAACAACCACAAGAGGTAAATTCACAATGTTTGTACCATTGTACAGACCGTTAATTGTCAAAATATTTACAAAAAGATGACTCCAATTTGACCTTACTTACTGTCCAAACCGGAAGTCAAAGTTTAATATTTTAAAAAATCATATCTCAACAGCCACGAGAGGTAAATTCACAATTTTTTTACCATTGTACAGATCGTTAATTGTCAAAAAATATTTATAAAAAGGTGACCCCAATTTGACCTTACTTCCTGTCCAAACCGGAAGCCAAAGTTTAATATAACAAATCATACCTCAACAACCACAAGAGGTAAATTGACATTTTGTGCACCATTGTATAGATTGTTAATTGTCGAAAAATATTTACACAAATGTGCCCCCAATTTGACCTTACTTCCTGTCCAAACCGGAAGTCAAAGTTTAATATTTAAAAAATCATATCTCAACAACCACAAGAGGTAAATTCACAATTTTTGTACCATTGTACAGATTGTTAATGGTCAAAACAATTTTACACAAAGGTGACCCCAATTTGACCTTTACTTCCTGTCTAAACCGGAAGTCAAAGTTTAATATTTAAAACAAAATCTTCCACAAGATGTAAATTCACAATCTTTGCACCATTGTACAGATCGTTATTTGTCAAACCAATTTTACAAAAAGGTGACCCCACTTTGACTTTTACTCGCTCCCGAACACCTAGAGTTTGTGTAAACAAACTCGAATCTCTAGTTTTACTTCTTCTTCTTCTTCTTCTCCCCAATAACTGTCCGGTAATAAACACATACTTGCAAACTTCACATGAACTTGAAACTTGGCATGTACTTAGAACTTACCAAGTAGATGAAACACGAGTTGTGAGTGACCCCAATTTGACCTTACTTCCTGTCCAAACCGGAAGTCAAAGTTTAATATTGAAAAAAATCATATCTCAATAACCACAAGAGGTAAATTCACAATTTTTGTACCATTGTATAGATCGTTAATTGTCAAAAAATATTTACAAAAAGGTGACCCCAATTTGACCTTACTTCCTGTCCAAACCGGAAGTCAAAGTTTAATATTTAAAAAAAAATCTTCCACAAGAGGTAAATTCACAATATTTGCACCATTGTACAGATCGTTATTTGTCAAAACAATTTTACACAAAGGTGACCCCAATTTGACCTTTACTTCCTCCCGAACACCTAGAGTTTGTGTAAACAAACTCGAATCTCTAGTTTATTTCTATTTTTATTTCTGATACAGGCTCCAGCTATCTACAGCAGTTCTGTGCTTGCGTCCTCAACGTTGTGGTCAGTCCGTTTGTCCTACATACCATAGCCTGGGAGGCGGCTCACTACTTAGCGTCCAACAATCACACACCGATCCAGGCTAACCTACGATCCCCGGTACTCAGCCCAATCGTCCAGAAATGTGTTCAGATGTACATACAGTGTATCCACCAGCGCATGTACCATGTGACCCAGCCGGAGTACGATGATTTCATCAACGTCGTTCAGAGTGCCCAGAAGGCATTTGTGATGGCACCTGGCGGTATGGCCCAGTTTAATGACTTCTTGCAATCGCTACGACGACTGAGGCCGTGTAAACGGGAATTGTGGACGCGGCTAGCGAGTACTCTGTCACCAGGGAATGTGTTTGAGCACTCATCAAGTAGTCATTGACAACCTTTACCATGACAACAACTTGGTTATTATAACAAGCAGACATCATATTCAGTACGATGAACTTGGCAGATATTTTGAAGAAAAGAAAAAAAATGAATGACAAATTCTTGACACAAATGTCAAAATATAAATTTAATATCTTATATTTACAAAAAACAAAAATGATTCATTCCAGTAATATTTAAATCCTGTATCAATTTATTTGGAAGAAATGTTGCTCTGATGCATTTCATGAACCAATTTGCCCCCTCAACATATTTCTGTCACGTTATTTGAAACCTACACTTATGTGTAGTCGTTTTTGTTCCATACATGTCAAGTCACCGTTCAGTGTATAGAGGCTATATATAATAATGTAATACATAACAATGTATTGTACAGTACCAGTGTGTGCAAAAATGTCCTTTTATCATTGTGTAATGTAGAGTTCTTATATTAACGTAGCATTTAATCAAGTTAACAGGGATCATTTTGACTTCAGTTTTACAAGACTTTGAAACACTGCAAAAGGAAGAGGCATTGGCAATGATATTATGAATATTTAGGGAGGAGGGCTAAAGTCATGGTACAGCCAAGCCTTTGAGAAGCCCAGCCAGGCCCAGGTTTTGCCCAGGCCTAGGGGCCTATATAATCCCCTAGCTGAGCACAAAAGACCCTTTACTAATGAATAGATCTCAAATAGCTCTTACTGTTAACGCAAACTTGACTGACACCTCAGCTGTCTTTTGTTCACAACTGCAGCCATTATAATGAGCTCTACTTGGCTGGGCTAGGCCCTCCAGAAGCCCAGGTTATGTTGATTGGCAGGTACTGTATTGTTACAGGATTATGACTTACCAAAGACAGATTAGGAGGCCAGGTAGCCCAAGCCTGGCCAGGCTTCTCAAAGGCTTGGCTGTACCATGACTTTGGCCCTCCTCCCTGATAAGATGGCAAAGTATGAAATGGAAATTGAAGGATTGCACTGCTTCACCTCTGTACACCCTCACACTCCCTCTGTCCCACTCTCTAATTCCCATGTCCTCTTACATTGTATTGCTATTTCTTTCCCTCATTGATACTTCACTATAAACTCACACCCCTCTGTTTTCCCACCCCCTGTTATCCTCCATGCTCATCTATCCTGTTGATAAGTTGATACATAATACGCACGCGCAGTAGTGCGCACATTCTTTTCGCTACTTCAGTTCTAAAGCTGGCAAACTGTTAATTTAACCTTAATTCCTTGATTTTAATGTTCAGATGCGATTCTTGAGGCAGAAATTGATGTTGGTAATAAGATTTGAGTCTTTACAACACATAAGTTAAATGCAAGTCCCAAGCTTTCTAATTTCTTGCATAAATCCTTTAAAAAAATGGTGGTCAATGCATTTCCAATGATCGTTGGAGCCAGCACATGCAAAGTGGGCGTGGTTTATGTTGGAATTACGTCACACTTACGGACAGGATAGTGTATCAATCTCTTCTTGCTTATAACTACTTCCTATACCCGACAACCCTTTGCTCCCAACTCCCATTATGATCTCTGTAAGTTCCCCTTTTAGGTCACGTCCCTTCTCCTTCTGCTCCACAAACTCCTTTATCTCACCACCACAGTATGTTTTTGTTCCTCCCTCCACTCCACTCCTTCCCTCCACTCCTTCCCTATACCTTGCATTCCCTCGATTGATCTATGTATCAGAAGTGTGATTTGTCCTGATTTTTCCTGATTTTCGGATTTTTACAGATCATAATGTTGGATCCTCCGGATTTTAAAGATTTAAGCAATAAAGGAAAGCAAACCAAATGCTCAGAACTATAGATTTCACCCCAGCGCTGTTCACAACAGCGGCCCCAATAACCCTAGCAAAATTTACGTGGATTTTTCAAAACTGCCCAATCACACCCTTGGTGTATAGTTATCTACATCCTACAAACTGTTTACCGTTTGTGTCGTGATCATTTTGAGTGTTTCAAACATGTAAGTGTCTGTGGTATTTCATAGGAGCGGATCTTGTACACTGTTTAGATTTCTTGTGGGTACGTTGTGGTATGAGTTGAATCACTCACAGCACCATTGGGATTTGGCTCAACTCTGCATGGTAGACATGTCCTATCCCTTAAAAAAACAACCCAAACCCAAGACCACATTATATTGCATCTTTATACAAAATCGAGCATTGTAAAACCAGCATTTATCATAGCCTTGATCAAGGTGCGTCGGAATGGTTTGGTCGCATAATTTTGCCCCATTTAGCTATCCGAAATCCAGCACACATTCACACATTGTACGGACTCATATACATACTGTATACATGTACATCTACATGTACATAATGTATGTACATGAAATACAGGGGTCATGCCTATGTTCCCTCAGCCCTATGTTCCTTCAGCCCTATGTTCCCTCAATGCCTAACATTTTTTTAAAATCCAAATTAGGCCCTATGTTCCCTCAACCCTATGTTCCCTCAACCCTATGTTCCCTCATGGAGTGTTAAGACTGGATGAGGGAACATAGGGCTGAGGGAACATAGGGTCTATTTAGGGCTGAGGGAACATAGGGCTGAGGGAACATAAGGCTGAGGGAACTTGAGTACGGTCCCGAAATACACTGTACATTACTGTACATGTACTGTACATACGGTGACCATTTGTCGTTTGAGTTCGAATGCATACATGTGTGTGTTCTGAATTTCTCGGGCTAGCAATCGGTACGGGCCGGGGTGGGAATACCGTGGTAAGTGCGCACTATGATATCAGCCTCGAGTCAAGGCTACATTTATCACTGAAAGCTGTACCAGGAGAAAGTTCTTGCTGAAAGACCCATTTGTTCTGTCAATCCCTAACCATACTGAATGCAACAGAATAAAACAAATGTCGGATCTTGTTGAAGTGAGCACAGAACAAGATCTTTTGTTCTTGCTGATGGATCTTGTTGCTGTCTGTATGCTTCACACTTGGACAACTGATAGATCTTGTTGCATGGATGCTGTTGCATTAGCTCATGTATTCAAAGATGTGTTCAAATAAAAGGAGTTATAATGGATGGAACCAATGCACCTTATACAATGAAAATACTAATCATAAACTAAAATTCATTGTTAGTTTTTAGTAAAGTCTTGTTTCCTACCAGTTGGGATTGTGTTAAACCACTTAGGGTATATATCTAGCGAGATTGTGCTTCTGAAAAGAACCACTTGTCTTCTCCATGTTTCGACCCCGTGTGATCTAGTCATCATCTCTTTATAAGTTCCAACAATTGTAATTTTAGTCTTTGTGCAACTCGTACAATGGGTTTGTAATCTTTCTATTTGCTTAACAAAATCAGGGAAATTATAGCGATATTAAACAGTTTTAAGTGCATAACAAAGTGTGTGAGTAGAACTATTGGGAATAGGAAACTAAACGGTGTTTAAGACAAAGAATGTCTTCTTTCTAAACTTACATGTTTATCTGATGTGTGTGTCCTAATGTATTTTATATTCAACACCCATTCATGTGAATGATAAAGAGAGTCTATTTATCAGGTTTTTTTGATAACTCAGATTTAACTAACCGGAAAAATACTAAACAACTCTAAATGACAAGATCTGAAACTGAATCCAGAAGTGCTGTCGCTGTGATGTTATTTGCCGAGTGGCAAATGAAATTATGATATGATTTTGAATGCCACGCTAGTGTCGGGCCGTTTCATAATTTCTGTGAATACTAAAGCAAAAGAAAAGAAATAATTAATTGTAATATTTGTGCCAACGATTCACAAGATTTTCAGCACTTTGCCACAGTTGAGAAATGTGCGCAAATCATTCAGCACAAATTTACACTACACCTATCCAGACTTCGCAATAGTCCCTACCCACCCATAGCATTGCTGGAAAACTCGGTCACGCACCTGTGTAAAAGCAAAGTGGTATGACTGACATACTTTCAATTGTCATGGAAAGCCGTGACCCTATTAGTCATTTATACAGTTTGATTGACAGAACAAATACGTGTATTGATGACAAATGTTTTCATTGTGTTTACATGAGTTATGAAACTGACTTTATAAGCTAGCATGAATTGTTTGATTGTTAAACACCTTCCCCACCCCTTAAAGATAAAATAAGGAAAGAAAATAATATACAAAAATAATATTATTAAAAAAAGAAAGAAAGACAAAATGGTGGGAAAAACACACAAAAAGTAAATAACATTAATAAAAATGATAAAGTAAAAAAAATTTACAAAACTTATAAAATATAACAGAAAAAATATAAATTGAGTACAGATTGATTTTACAGTTAAGTCAAACTTATATGATGGTATTTCCTGACTTAAACACAGGCTTTTTACTCATGTTGATGTTTTAGAGTGTTTTTATGTGCAATGATCTTTGAGTATTTTGTCTTAAATGGATATTTACTGCTTATATGGTCATCCATATTGAATTGTTTAGTAAATTCTTATTGTGTTGTTAAAGATTTTATCTATCTTCCTTAAATTCTATTGGCATTCGCTATGTTGTGGGTGGAGCTTCCATATGTCAGTTGTATCTCATGAATAATAATTTATGCATTTCATATGATGAGTCAACACGTGTGTACTAGTTATAAATGCAAATTACATGTATGCAACATTTGTGTATTATTGATGGCAAATCTAGCAAATTATCTCTGCAAACATGAATATGCATTAGTGGGAGTTGCTTCCTTACTATCTGTAGATCACTTATTAGAAAGCAATTAGTGATTCTTTAGTAACTAGGTATGGATTATGGACCATATATATCTTTTAAGTATAAATCAGGTATTTATGTTAATTTCAATGATGAATATGCAGTAGATGTAAATTATTATAATGTTTTTAATTGGTAATCTTGCAAGTCCCTTGTATTATTTTTTATTTTAATACCTATTGTATTTTTTATTGTTATTATCATGGTTGTATTATATTTTTAAACCCCAGTATGTTCTTTAAAACCCTAACAACCCCAAACCCATCAAATTCCAACAGCTGGTTGTGTTGCATTTTGATGGACTCAGTACTGTATAGCCCAGACTGGGATACTTTACATGGGGGCCGGGTGTCCCAATTCCAGCTAAGTCCAACAGTTGGGTGGTAGTGTTACTGCATGGTGTTGTATTTTGATGGACTCGGTACTGTATAGCCCAGACAGGGATACTTTACATGGGGCCGGGTGTCCCAATTCCAGCTAAGTCCAACAGTTGGGTGGTAGTGTTACTGCATGGTGTTGTATTTTGGCAGATTCAGGAAGGTTCTTAGTCAAAACAGCTAGGGGGTTGGGGGTTAGGGTTTCAGCCAGTATGCACTTATGGTAAAATGTATGTTCAATGACAATACTTTGTAAGAATCAAGAGATATGTATAAACCAACCAGTGAAAGTTTCAGCTTATTTCATTGTGACGTGAACAAGAAACCAGAGAAACACATTCAGATTTTGTTGTATTCATTCCAACCTGATATTACATGTATGTCTCTGGAAGACAACAATTCGTTTGCATAATAATTTGATTAATTTTACAATAAATGATAGTAAAGCTGTGCCGGGTACCCGGATACCCGACCGAAACTGTCATTACCCGGTTTCATTTTTCGGTTCCAATTACCCGTAAATGACTTTTGAAACTTTAAGCCACACAAATGGAAGTGTCTGATTTTTTTCAATATAGAGGCGGGAAATTATTACAGTAAGTCCACATTTATTATGACTCGAATAAAACAAGAGAAACTTGTGTTGTTATTGGTTATTTTATACATTCGGGAGTATTTATTTATTTTTACAAAATTGTTTACGGGTATCCGAATATTTCCAATTTCGGGTATCCGGTTCCCGAAATAACCAAAAAATGCGCAGCTTTAGATGATAACACCTCAGACAGAAATATTTCAAGGAATGTCTGATACCATCATCAACTTTACACCAACTAAATTTTAGGTAAAACTAGGATCAAGTTGGTTTTTCCAGATTACCAATAGTGTATAATGGCTTTGAGGGAAATTATCTATAAATATATTTTGTTGTCCAACACTAAGACAATGTAAATTGTTTCTTAATTTTTGCAACTTGTAGAGTTTGTTGGAATAGAGAGTTTGCATATGTTTCGAGTTGAACTTGGCCATGCCGGCCAATGTCACCTCTCTATTCTCAGAATGACAAAGATGGTTAAAAAGTAAAAGTTACTGGAAGCATTTTATGTCGTTCAAAAAAATTAAACAAATTATCAACAAGGTATAAATTATTAAGCCTAGCAAAATGAGTAACTTCTTGAGTTAAGTCTGTATTGAAATTCTGTTCACAACATGTGGGCAAATTGTGTTAAAAAAAACTGAGCAAAATGAAGCCCACTGAGGTAAAATGAATTAAACATTTTACAAGAATTTTCAACAACCGCTCATATCAGTTGAAAAAAGGGGGAAAAATTATCTGATTGGTCACACCAAATACATACATTGTGCAACGTAGTTTTGTATCGACTTCTTGCTCATTCAGCTGAATTGACATGAGAGTGATTGAAGTGGCAATGTCATTGATGCTAACTTTGTTTATTTTATTTGGTTTAAAACTCACTCAGGTTCGTTTTCTTCATGTTAATGTATATAGTTGTTTTCAGATAAAATAACTCGTTTTCTTTTAATGTTCCCTTTGTTTTATCATCAGTAAAAGCCTCACACAAAGAAAGTCAGCAAATTGCAATCATCATCTAATTTTGTTTTGTCTCCAATCAAAGGAGAAAAAACTTGGTAGGTACCTCCTGAAAGTCATGATCTTTGACCTATGAACCTTTTACCTTTGAGATACACGTGTCTTGAAAAGTCATGCAGATGTATTTCTCTCATTCCTGCGTTACTCATTTCATTTGATATTTTAAATATTTTTAACATCTTTTTAAAAACATTCTATAATCATTTTTCTCTTGTGTTATTATTTATATATGTAAATTAGTTATGTGATGTTAGACACAAATGCACTACGTTTAAAAAAAGTGAAGACCTCCAAGACTGTTTGGAATCCTGACTCTTTATTTAATAAATAGACATACAAAAGGGCCCGACTATAGACATATGGTACAACCTTGAACCCAGGGTCTACCTCATTCCCACTGTTACTACCAAGACCCTGGTGGTCAAAAATTGATTTATGCAATACTGATGGGTTATATCAATAGGTCTAGTCCCCTGACTACCACTCCAGGCATCACACTATCGGACTATAATGCACACAACACATCCTGCACTGATTCTTGGATATTTAAATTATCCACTGCAGGGTGCAAGAACAATGGAGTCCATCACCGTGGAAACGAGGCCTTTATTAAACAATCATAGGAACCTTTGGGGTTGAAGTTGAGGCCATAGGATTGGTAAATAAAAAAAAATGTAATTTTAATGTAAATCTTTCTTGGTGTAAAGTTGATAATGGTATCAATAATAATAAAATTAATAATGTAAATTTATATAGCGCCGGTATCCGTCAACCGAATAACGCTTAGAAATATTTTTGTCTGAAGTGCTGTCATTTATAAGAAAAGTGAAAATAATTTTCAGTTAGAATTTAGAAAAGAGTACTCTTTCCTAAATTCACTTTTAGGTTTGTTGGTTTTGTTGTTCAATGTATATCTTGATTCAAAGAGAGTAAGCATACTCATAGAAGCAGTTTTGCCAACATTACCAATGTGGTATCTCACCTTAAAATACTTTTGAAATCGGACCCTGGATTTAAGTAGCAATAGTCAAAATCTACGTGAATGCAAACCACATTACCTGTTACCTGTTGGTACCGTCTGCTCGTAGCAGGTTGGTGACCATGGATCTCCATCTAACACGATTTTCCGCAAATCTCACACATGCCTGGTAACACTTTTTACACCAATCCTTGATGTTTCTGAACCATGACGTTCCTCTTTACTTGTAACTTTCCTTCTAGTAGTAACCGTTGTAGCTTGTTACAACTCAGGGAAATTTGAATATCTCCTTAAATACAAATATTAGGTTGGGGGTTGGGGGTGTCAACCGTAAAACAAAGTAATTTATGGCCAAAAGTCAGATCTTCAGTTTCCAATCATTTATTTCATGGTGAACTGAAAAAAATACAGAACACAAAAAAACAATACTAAATATCTTGTAATAATCAACAAGGGTAAACTACTGATTAAGAAAGGGTAAACATATCAAAGAAGATTATAAGAATAACTTGTTAAAGCACTTTATGATTATAAGAAAGGTGTAATACATGCAACACTAAATCAAGGGATCGCTCTGACATGTTTAAGTATAGAAAGTTTTCTGAAGGCAGTCTGTACATGAAAAATACAGAGATCGCTCATTTTACATAAATCTTCCAAACTATAGTCAAAATATGGAAATTACTTAGTTTACTGTGGTTCAGGGATGGGTCACATTAACAGGATGATCTAGTCATTACATCAATAACAATGTGGTACTCTAGAGATAATTATCTCAGAGATAATTGTGACCCAATCTGGCAAAACCCAAAACTTCTCGGCATTTACCATAATGCATAACAGCCATAAATGGTTAAAAACTGACCCCAGGGACCAGTTTTCATGTCACCATATAGAGCATTTTCTCTAGATTTTGATGGAAAAAGAAAAATCCTGAAACATTGTTAATTTTCACGAAAAATTTTGTGAGGTCACTTTTGAAAACTGGGTCTAACTTCAGGGTTTTGCCAGAGCAAGTCACAATTGAGAGTTTTAACTTCAAAACAAAGTAAAACGAGTGCTCAGTCCATGTGTCATAATGCAGTGTGTGAAATAAAGAGCGCCACCAATTGATACAAAGTAGCAAGGGAAAGTGAACCACAGAGGCCATCACATACCAAAAATGCATTCAAGATTTTTTGAAATCATTCTTACGTAGAAATGGAGCAACAGCTGATAAACCATTACATAGTTGACTTTTTATTAATGTTTTTCATTTATTTCAATCCATGGTCGGACACTGCTGGCACACGATAATACATCAGTCAAACATCAGGCGTAGATTTTTTTAAATGTTGATTTTGTATTTGACTAATGTATATTAAGTTGCTTTCAATTTGAACAATTTCCTTGGATTCTATGAATAAAAAAACTAAAAACTAAAAGAATGTGAACAAGATGATAAAAGCCCGACGTGACAATTTGAAGGGCACAAATTAGCTTAAAATTTTAAACAAGGTTACCTTATTTAGGGTTAACCAGTTAAACAGGTTTAACTCATGGACATTCCCTAGTTTGTCTCTTGTCATTTATCCAGTCCAAAAACTGATTGACCCTTGTGTACACCCCTGGGGAATTGGGCTCGGCACACCCTGCCCCCCATGAGGTCACCCAGACAAGCTGCCACACCCCGTTACTCTCGCATACCAGGGGGCCTCCGCTGTCCCCATCGCAGGAATCAATGCCTCCGTTGAGGTACCCAGCACATATCATCTCATTGGTTATCTTTGAGCCGTAGACTCGACGGCCTGTGCAGGTTGCACGTGATAGAAGAGGTACACGAGCTTCTTGGAGGAGATTAGGATAATTATCACCGCCTAAGAGGAAAAAGACACCGAATATATTTTATTGGTATTTTCAGCAAGCATAGAAACCGGGAGCTTATACTGGAATATCTGTTTTTAAATAACCATTAAAGAAATCACAGTTTGAAAAGCACCAGTCTTGTTCAGATATAATTAGCCTCATTTTGATTCCAATAGACTTGTGTATTATAAAACCAAGATGGCCCGCCATGTAGGCAGTGTTAGTGGGTTAATGATCTGTCTAAATCCTGAGATAGTGCAGTTATTGGATACTTTAGAGGGCAGCAGACTGACCAGTCCTATTCCATTATTCTCAATATCTTGCACATGCTCAGAATGATGTTGTTGTTTTAGGCAATTTCGCTCCACTACTGATGGAAGGCCTCTTCAAAATTACGTAAACAATGGCAAAAGAACCGGTAAATCTTCTACCACCAGCGTCTCAAACATTTAACTGCATTTGATAGATTTTGATGAACTTGAACTTCATACCTGTATTTCCCCAGCCCGAGATCCAACAAGATGTCATGTCTGGTAGATCCTCCCTTCCGGTCAAGCATGCAGGTGAGACATAATTATTAAACTGTACCCCGCGGCCATTCTTGGGTTTCACTTTGATCAACGCTATATCATTATTGGTGGAGCCGGAATCGTAGCGTTCATGATTGTGGAGACACTCGATATCAAAGTCTTGCTCGGATCCTTCTGTGCGGCCCTGGTCGTGCTCTCCGAGACGTACGGTGAAACGGTCCTTCCCATATCTAAAGATAACAAAGAAATCGAAAACCGGACATTGGTTAAAACCATCACACACTTTTGGTAATATTGGCAAAACTGTATTTGAAAAGTATCCTTAATTTCTTTGAATTAAGAAATACATTTATAACAACCAAACTGTAAATGTTCCAGCATATTACATTGTGTTGTTATCTGTTTTTTCTTTACCCATGTATGTAAATCATTTAGGTGAATAGGTGATTTTTTTTTTCTAAACCCACATTTAAAATAATTTGTTGAATTTCTTTCTCGTCTCGACAGAGGATATGTATACAGAAAAATGTCTTTTACTTTTGGAAGCAATGAGCAGCCGTGATGACATTGAACTCATCAATGAGCGTGGCTCCACAGTAATGACCATCACCCTTCAGTACGAGCTGAACCTGCCATGGCCAGCTTCCTCTCTTAGCTGCTGAGCCACCAATGATGCGATTGTTGATGCCATTAACGACGTGCTTCATGCCACAGCTACCTGGAGCTGTTTGGATGGATAGAAGAATCTTGAGATTATCAAAGGCTGTATTTGATAAGCATTTCCAGGGTCTGAACAGCAACATTTTCTTAGCAGAACAAATTACTCAGCAGTCTGTGCTGGTTACCAACTAATCTTTAAACACAAAATGTGTATTTTGGCTGGCAGTCGGTTTTACTTAGAATATTTGCTGAAAAAATATTCTTTGCTAAGCAGGTCAATGAAATTGACAAAACGTATTGTGTCAGAGTTTGCTTTTATTTCTTACGACAGTGAGCGAAAAAAATCCTTTTTGAAACTGTTGTTTGAGTGACTTTGTGTTACTTCTGTTGTTTCATATAAACATTACTACAATGAGAAAATTTATTTTTATTTATTTATTTATTATTTCAGGCAATTAAAAAAATTAATCACAGTCATAATTAGAAAACCCAACAATTGAAAAACAGAGCATTACCTAAAGGCGATTACCTAAAGGCAAATCAAATTACTATCTAAGAGTGCCATGGTCGAGTGGTTTACTGCATCGGATTTGTATTCTGATGTCGTCAGAATGTGGGTTCGAATCCCAACCGCGACCATGGTGCTTGTGTCCTTGAGCAAGACACTTTACCATAATTGCTTCTCTCCACCCAGGGGTAAATGGGTACCTGTGAGGGGAGAATTGGTTGTTGTGTTTGATTAGCCCTCTATGCGCTGTAATGGCAGCAATTGAGCTGTATACTCCCCAGGGAGCTGAGATGGTTTCAGGAATGATTTATGAGCAGGGGGTAATAATGTAATGCGCCTTGAGCACCAGTTTGGTGGATACGTGCGCTATATAAGTCTACATTATTATTATTATTATTCCCTACAGCTGACAGGTTGAATGCTCAGAAAACAAGAGTGAAATTACCGACAGTGACGTCTGGCCGGGGGACGATGCCACACTCCACCCCTACATCTTCAGCATGGGTGCAATCATGAGTTCCGTACTCAGCATGAGGACATTCTCCCAGGTGGCTTTCCTCCCCTCTGCACTTGACATCATCCAGCCATATCTTACCCCGACCAGAACCGTAATGTGATTCACCAAAGACACGCACATCTCCACTGTGAAGTAATCATAAACAAAAACAAAAACAAAAACAAATCTTGAACTGATTTGACGGGAAGTTTGCCAACTGTATTTAAATTTGGCCTTTTTTATTGGCAATTTTTGTATTGTAATTAACAATTTCATGTCAACTTTTATGACTAAATGTATCAGACTTCTGATAAGAATCATATCGGTCTTCTCTCTGTTTGGACTAGCCTGCTCTAGTCATCGTAATTTGTTAATTTTTGTCAACAGTGTGGTAAAGTCTACATCGGGGAAACAGGACGGAATCTCCCTACGAGACTGAAAGAACACCGAGCACACGGCCGCAGAGGAGATTTGGATAAGTCAGCCATTGTCACGCACTCCCACACCAAGGACCACCAACTCGACTGGCAGGCAGCTCAACTCATCACACCTATCAACACATGGCACCCCAGACGCATCAGAGGGGCCATCGAGATCTTCAAACCAAAAACTGTTCCCCAGGACATCGGTTTCTACATCGGTTTCTTACCCATGGTTGTAATGTTAGCCTGGCACTAGGGAAGAATGGGTGTGCAAAGAGCAGAGGCACTCTGTACAGAAATGACTGCATTTAAGAATCATTTTAATTCTGTTCTTACCCGATTCCAAGCTGTTTGCAAACAACACGTGCAGCGTTTTCATTGAAGCGGTCATCACATACCGTCCCCCACTGCTCGCCATACATGACCTCCACTCGACCCGAGTTACCATTAGTTCCATCAACGAGACGTACCGGCAGATCCTCTGTTATTAAATTATTTCAAAATGTGTCAAGAAAACATATGGACGTCAACAGAAAGTGGTTTTAGAAATCTATCATTTAAAGCCAGTGTACACTTTTAGTAAAATGTCTGTAAATGCATCCATATCCACCAACCTGTGACTGTTTCAGCTTATATCATTGCGTCGTTAATGAACAAATGCATTCAAATTTTTCCTGATCATTCATGATCTGTCTTCGGATCATGTAATTTCATGTAATTTCGGTCTTCGGATGAAAGAAATTCAATTTGAAAATTATTTTACTAATTTTACAAACACGCAGACAGAAATATAGGGATGTTTGACACCATCATCAACCTTGTAAGGGAGGATGGCCAAAGTCTTGGAACAGCCAGGTCTTTGAGAAGCCCAGCCAGGCCCATAGGCCTATATAATCCTCTAGCAGAGCACAAAAGACCCTTTACAAAAGGAATAGAACTCAAATAGCTCTTATTATAGTTTTTTTTTAAATAGGTTTTAGTTTTAAGCAAAATATAGGCTTTGATAGGTTATTTCCCGTGATTATGCAGTGTTAAGTAACAAGTTTTGGTAAATTGCCTACCTTCTGAGTACTTTTTGCAACAAAGTACATTACCCCATACCCTGTCTGGCAGAAAATCTAAGAGCGGTACACATGTTATTACAGTTTGGCCACTGTTTTAGCTTCATCTCTTTATACTTAGGAAGTAATTTTTCTTCAAAGCCATGAGGATTTTATGAGGAAGTTGAAAATGTGTTGCAGGAGATTAAAAATATAGGTTTTTGGGTGAAATAAAGGTTCCCATTTTGAAATATAGGTTTTAAAGGTTTTGCTGGGAGGCCTACAGATTAGAAAGTCAGGTAGCCAGGCTACTCAAAGACTTGGCTGTACCATGACTTTGGCTCTCCCCCCTTATCAAGTAATGCTTGTGTATTAAAAACTGTGATCATTTATCTTTTTCTAGACAAGGCGTTTGATATTCACAAATCAGACTGAAGAATAGTATTATGAAATTGCATGATTGGTGATCATTTATCTTTTTCTAGACAAGGCGTTTGATATTCACAAATCAGACTGAAGAATAGTATTATGAAATTGCATGATTGGTTACTGTGATCATTTATCTTTTTCTAGACAAGGCGTTTGATATTCACAAATCAGACTGAAGAATAGTATTATGAAATTGCATGATTGGTTACTGTGATCATTTATCTTTTTCTAGACAAGGCGTTTGATATTCACAAATCAGACTGAAGAATAGTATTATGAAATTGCATGATTGGTTACTGTGATCATTTATCTTTTTCTAGACAAGGCGTTTGATATTCACAAATCAGACTGAAGAATAGTATTATGAAATTGCATGATTGGTTACTGTGATCATTTATCTTTTTCTAGACAAGGCGTTTGATATTCACAAATCAGACTGAAGAATAGTATTTTGAAATTGCATGATTGGTTATTGATTATGGGTTTACTACGAATTGATTATCGGTGAATGATTTGTACATTACGTTATGCAATGATCTGCTTGATGACTATGTACCTGTTTGTGCTCGATGTTTAGTTGTACCAGCGCCCTCTGTCGGTGAAGTGTGCGCGTTAATGTTTTGCACACGCAAGCGCTAGAATTCCATTCATAATTATTATCAATAGAATTGTTTAATAGAATAACCAGGATGCAGGATAAAGGCAATGTTGTGTTTGAATATCATCTTCCTCCGATGACAGTTATTAGAGAGTCAAACCCATGACAATATAAACAATGTATATTAAAATATTGAAATCTTACTGTCTGGGCATTGTTGTTCGTCACTGTTGTCACCACAATCATCAGTACCGTCACACTTCCTGTTGAGTTGGATACAGTTACCGTTACCACACTCAAACTGAGTATCTCTGCAACCTACATCACAAATAAAAATAATCCTTAAGATGGTTTTCACTTGACAAAAATCGGCCATCTTTATGGGCAATGGGTCATATAGAGTGTACTGTGCAATATATCTCTCTTAATTTTATTTATTTCTTAGCCTAAATTGATATTTCTTTTATATTTATAATTATATTTATATGTATTTTAATCCTCCTACTTTTGGTGCCTTTTTCAGACAAGGTGATGCATCATTTGAAACCATTCGTTTTGTGAAACACACCAAGCTTAGTGTAGTGTATCCACCATTCAAAAACCATTTGAATGATTTATAAGCCACTGTGTAGTACATTCACCATTTGAAACCATTCGGCTATGGAAACACACCAAGGTGTAGTGTATCCACCATTCAAAAACCATTTGAATGGATTTGAATGGTAGTAAAGCTTGCTACCATCACTGTTCAAATGGTATCACCACGTGTGTACAAAACCAATGGCCATTTTGGTAAGTGGAAATTTTGAATGGTTTCAAATGGTCAAACAGTAGGAGGGTTAATGATTGTAATGTCTTCCTTGGGCACCTTTGAAAAACAGTGTTCCACTAAAAGGTCTCCCCAGGTTAAATAAGAACTAAATAAATAAACTAACAATTCTTGAACACATATCCATGCATGTATCATTGGTCAATGAAGCACTTTACTGCGTAGAAAAATCAGAATGCTTGATGCAGCTAAAAGCCCCGAGCTACCGTAGCACATCGGAAGCTTTTTCAACCACAATATCAACCTCTACCCTCACAGTTACCCATCTATACTCCTGGGCGAAGAGGAGCACTGTACAGCGAAGTGTCTTGCTCAAGGATACAATTAAGTACCACGGTCGCGGCCAGGATTCAAACCCACATTTAGAATACAAAACATGGAAGTAATGAGTAAGATGTATAAGTCCAGGGACTTTGAATAACCTACCTCTTATAACTCTAGACTTGCAGTGGACTACATTTTCATGAGTGCGAGTATAAGTACAGAATAATGTACGCTATAGTAGGACAGGGATGATATTGTGACAAAGTGAAAAGGTAGGAAAAATGTTTGCCATGTATAGCAAGGAAACTGTTTTTATATCTTGGTATTTACAATAAAATGATACACAAGGAAAGTTTCCATGGTCTGAAGTTAGTCAGAACCCGGTTTCATGGTAGGATTTTCAAAATGAAAAGGTAAAATTTCCTACAAAAGTAGAAGAATATCATGCCTGGTAGGAATACAATTAATACTCCTCTGCTAAACTCACTCTTCTTACCTGTATTTGGTACACAGATAACACCGGCTGCCTCTTTTGGGACACAGTCATTCTCCCCCCAGCCTGCAAACCGACAGAGAGCAAGAGACTCTTCTGTTCCTTCACACTCCACGTCGTCCATGATGATGTTGCCATTGCCTTTACCAAACTCCCTTATAACGACTGCAGTGACAGCACCACTGCAAAAAAAGGAGAAAAAAATCAATTTCAATCACAACTTGTCATATAACTCTTATGTTAAAAATGTAGTATTCATGTTTTTAACAGGCCCGGGTCTCCCTTTGGTCTGGAGGACAAAGCCCCCTGAACCTCCAGGATGTTTGATTTTGGAGGATTTACAGACTCTCCATATCCCCACAAACAAGAAACCCAAGGTTTGGACACAATACAGGCTACTTCTTTCTTTCCTTCAAGGCAAAGGAAGATTTGTAAAAAATCCTGAGAAATCACAGACCTGTCTTTATCTTCAGAACATTGTTTTATACAAATCACGTCATTCTTAAAAATGGTTAAGAAGTTCTCAATTTCAGAAGTAGATGTTACAAGTTAACTAGGGGTGTGGCTAAGTCGCAAACTGCAATGGTTCAATAGTTGGATATTTTCTATATGATATATGGACAAGTTTGCAACTCACCGAGTGAAGCCAAGTTGCTTGCATACTACATTGGCGTCTTTTAAATCCCACATATCGTCACAGACGGTTCCCCAGACACCCATGTATCGAACTTCCACACGTCCCTGGTATAATTCACCAGTACCCTGAGTTCGTTCGTTCACTAAACGGATAGCGAATGCTGAATCTGGGTTTGTGGGGTGAAAGACAGAAATAAGAGAAAAATCAGATTGTGATAAACAAAGAATTTTACATGATTTTTGTTAAATTTTGTGTGTGCAAAATGTTATATTCAAGGGACAACGAGAGCAGACTTTTAACAGAGCATGGAATCAGTGTCGTAGTTTAAGATGACCACAGTGACTAAAAATTGCTCATTTATGCAGTGGCAATAATATGAACTTATCATGTATGTGGGGTATTATATTCAGTCACTGAGTTAATCTAAAACTATATAGCACTCCGATTCCATGCCCTGTTGATCATAACAATGTTGTCCCTTTAACCTTTGTAATATTATGACATAGAGGTATGTTGTTTCTAGGCTGTGGGATTGTTGTAAAACGTACGGCCTATTCAAAGCAAATGCAAAGCAAGTGTTCTATGCCATCAATGACTTGCACAAGTTGAAATGTCTATTGTGAATCTGATATTTTAATAGGTAAAACTTGTAGCTTTGCATGGTGAGGATGATAAGTAAGACTAATTGCGGTGACACCATGTGGAAACTCAATTGAGTAGTAATTAGTTCTGAAAAGAACTGGAGGTTACAACTCGACGTTTCGATCAGTATGCTCTGATCGTCCTCAGGAGAATGGACCTGAGGATGATCAGAGCATACTGATCGAAACGTCGAGTTGTACCTCCAGCTCTTTTCAGAACTAATTACTACTCAATTGAGTTTCTACATGGTGTCACCGCAATTAGTCTTATTGATCTTTCAGTGAAGAATGAACTTTCATCCTTGATAGGAGACTATAGCCCTTTTCACACGACCCCCAAAAAACATAGATTCCTTGAGACGAATTTTACGTGCGAGGATTGTTTATCTTATCATCCCACGAGTGACTGCTTTCACAAGCTTTCACATGACACCAAGTAAAAAACCAACATTCTATGAGAGTACACACAATAATATCGTTGGTCATGCACTATCTGATATGTTCATTTAAATTTGCCACACACAAATCTGTGACGACAAAAGATGTTAACGTATTAAAACAAATTATATCATAACTCTAATTCTGTAAAAGAACTGACCTTAACATTTCAGAGTTATGAGTAACGATATCTAGGGTACTAGCATCGAAAGTTAAAATGCACGGCAACTGTTTGAACTGTGAGTAGAAAAATGTAGAGCGATCATGTTGGACCTCACAAATTAATCTGTGCCGACAAAAAAGTTGTTCAAGTGGAAAGAAATGAAACCGTAACTCTAATTCTGTAAAAGAACTGACCTTAACATTTCAGCATTATGTGTGCTGATATATATCTAGGCTACAAATAACGAAAACATAAGTGAAAGCATATGAGAATTGTTTGAGATACATCGAAAAATGTAGAGCGATCGTGAAGGACTGATGTTGTGCATATTGATACATGTGCGTTATCATCTCGGTCACCCACCGCTAGTTGTACAGTACATATAGTGCAGTGCATGCAGTCAATCGCACACGATGGGTCTTCATGCATGCGCAGTACGACCGCTTTTGCACAGGACGTTGGTCAATAAACAACGGATCATTTCACACAAGGAGTGTTCTAGGTTCCTTGAGTAAAATTCCGCTAGCGTAAGATTTTGTCAGAGGTTGGACATCTCAAACATTGGTGTCATTTCACACGAAGTTCATTTTGTAATATTTCTCAAATATTGAGAAAATTTCTCAAGGAATGTTTTTTTTTTTTTGTCGTGTGAAAAGGGCTTAATAGTTACCTTTTTTGGTGTCAGTACAACTTTGCTCATCGGTAAAATCACCACAGTCATTATCACCATCACACAGCCATCGGAGTGGGATGCACCGTCTACTAGGGCATGGGTGATATAGCTCTCCTTCCACACTGCTGCAGTCAGCTGTCAATTATTAAAAACGTTTGCTAATTAATCACATTACATTATCACCATCACACAGCTATCGGAGTGGGATGCACCGTCCACTAGGCATGGGTGATACAGCTCTCCTTCCACATTCCTACAGTCAGCTGTCAATTATTAAAAACGTTTGCTAATTAATCGCATTAACATTATCACCATCACACAGCCATCTGAGTGGGATGCACTGTCCACTGGGCGATACAGCTCTCCTTCCACATTCCCACAGTCAGCTATCAATTATTAAAAACGTTTACTAATTAATCGCTATAGTTCTCACAGAAGAGATCAAAAGACATCATACCCTACATGATAAGGTCATATTACCGTTGCTCCTCCATTAATGAGCCAGTAATCCTCAGTCCCTGTGTTCATCTTAAACTAGGACACCAATTCCATGCCCTGTTGAAAGTCTACTCTGATTGTGATGATACTGACCCTTTAATCACTAATGATCTGTTTTAGGAGTGGACGATATCACAATAATATCGTAACGATACAATACTCAAAAAAATATCGGCTAAATCGGTTATGGCTTTGAAGATATCGAAATAATCGCCATATTGACGATATTCCAAAAATATCACTGATATTCCAAAAATATAGCCAAAATCAAATTTACATAGTTCTTTTTAGTTAAAATATCGCCAGAGTGTTAAAATTGTTTACAAATTTCATGTCATTATACGGTCATATCAACAAAATTACAGTACAGTGAAGAGCTAAAAAATAGTTCGAAATCACAACACGGCGCTGCTCAGGTTCCCAGGACCTTACCATTATGAACATGCCATCACTACTTGCATGCTTGGTCTTTTTGTGTGTTGTGCTCCTAAAGGCTAGTCCCAGGATCACGTGGTACACTCTCCTGGAATACATTGTGAGGTTGTTCATATTCAGCAGATGTCGTATACCAGGCGCGGATCCAGGAATTTTTTAGACGGGGGGCACACCCAACACGAACATTTTTTTTCCTATGCTAACATTGTATATTGTTTGTAATCATGTTTTTTTTCTTCTTTGTTTTCGCACCTTAAGCGCCCAGCAGGGTGGATATGTGCGCGCTTCAAATCTTTATTATTATTATTATTATTATTATTATTATTATTAAATGCGAGCGCGAAGCGCGAAGCCCTTACGGCGTTGGGTCCGGGGCCCCGGAAAATTTTGGATTCTGGATGCTCTGTGGTGCAATCTGAGGCGATTCCTGGCCAGTTTCACCTGACTTTTTTTGCAAAAGTTTTCAAGATCATATGACATAAAACACAATAAAGGGGGCCACTTTCCTACCGTCACGTTACCAGTTTTTCTAATGGTTGTAATTTTTTTTAAATATCTGAAACCACCCAAAAAGAATTTCAACATTTGAATAGACATACATGCTTATCCTAAAGATAATTTGAGTTGATTATTACTATTATTTTTTTAATTACCCTAAAATTTCCATCAACAAATGGACGGAAAAGTGAGGTAACTTTTTCCGTCCAATTTTTATGGAAATTTGAGGGTAAAAAAATTAATAAAAAAATATAAAAATAAAATAAATCAACTCAAATTAGTTCTAGTACAAGCCTGCATGTCCATTCACATGTTGAAACACTTTTTGGTTGGTTTCAGATACTTAAAAATAAATAACAACCATTGGAAAAACTGCTAACGTGACGGATGCAAAGTGGCCCCCTTTATTGTGTTTTATGTCATATGGAGAATATATATATATATATATATATATATATATATATATATATATATATATCATTATTTTAGCCATTATTTTTAGCCATTATTTTAGCGATGTCATGACTACAACAATATAAGTTTCTTCCTCCCCGATTTTTGACATTTAATTTGCAGTTTTTGACTTCAGTTTTAATTTATCCGGAATTTTTCTTGGTTTTAATTCAGCCCAGTTGAAATTTTCAAGAAAAGGGCTTGATTTCATACTGTTCCTTGCCCTGTGTTAAAACCATCGGCAGATCAGCTGCAAGACTCATCGTACTTCGCAGGCCTATGCGTACTGGCGACATCGGCGATTGTAATTTCCACACGGTACCCCGACCCTTCTTCAGATGAAACGGAACAATTTATAGACGTGGAGGAATCGGGTCAAGAAACCAGACTAGCTTGCTTTGCACCCGATCACAGACTACTGATTGCAAACGAAATGTAGACTAACTAATTATTTTTTTCCCCCCCTTTTTAAATTTTTTTTACTCAATTTACCCGGGGGGCACATGCCCCCGTGGACCCCCCCTGAATCCGCACCTGGATAGCAGGATAAAAGCGTGGATGATGAATGACAGCTGAATTGTGTGTGCGCAATCGATGGCCCATTTATTTTCAAGTCTGGGGGGACCATAGGCATTTATAAACCACAGGTTTGTTTATGCATGGACATCGCAGTGAGTTCTTTTTTATGAAATATTTGTCGCACCGCGTGGCAAAAATCTAAGAACTCAGCTCGTTTTGGAGTGTTTCAATTGAATTTTTGATAATTTTTAAAACTGTTTATTACCTACGCAACTTACCTGTAAACTTGCATGTAAAAGTAGTTCATATTTCGGTGTCCAATGTCATTAATGTACGATACATACATTTTTTTCATGTATTAAAGAAAATCCACATATTGAGATGATCATATCGTATATTGCCAATATCACGGCTGTTGATAATTGACTATGAAAAAAATTCAATATCGTCACCCCTAGTCTATTGGTCTGTCGGTCCAATTATCTCTTCTATATCCATCTTTCCTCTTCATTTATCTTGATCTTATCAACTTGTGCATAGTTTCTCCCAGTTGGGACGGAAGGGTGCAGGCACAAGGCAGAACTGTATATACAGAGTTGTAATATGAGAGCAGCAAAATCTGGACTCAAAATGGTCAGTTAACGCTCAAGTTCACATGGAAAATGGACACACAATGGACACACAAATATATACCAGTGTAAACAGAATAAGCAATCATTATTTTCTAAGTTATCTCAACTTTCCAAGTAAAGTTAACCTTCTAACGTGTCTCATTTTATCGTAGCTGTCTCATTTTTTTTCTATCGTGACCCCCCCTCCTTTTCAGCCACCCAGAATACACCCCTAACACCTACTTGTCTGTGACAATCTCTCGTAGTGAACAGTCCCCGGCATGGTCTCCAGTCCGCCCGTCGCAGCTCGATTTACTTCATACAGAGCGCAATTCCTTGTCTCTGGGGTGAAGTCAAACGAGCGGCAGACAAAATCCATCTGGGTGACGCAGAACTGGGCACACTTTTACATAGACTTTTGCAAGTACATCGCATCCGGAGTGACCCTGTCTGGAATGGCAGAGTCAGCAATGGCGTTGAAGTCATCCAAGGGATTGTCTGGTGTTAAACAGGAACAAGAAGACTTGATCAGAATGATATTCATAGATTGAAAGGAAGATACATCATTGGTAATGATGTGATTACAAAATTACTGAATAATTATCCAAAAGCTTACTTGATGTAAAGTAAGTAAAAGTACCAATAATTCTGAACGATTTTTTTCCATTTGAAGTTCTCTCTAACACAAACAAAATGTAAATAAATAGAGAATTAGCTGTTGCAAACTGCTTACCAACGTAAAGGACCTGTAGTATAAATGCAAAATAAATGTTAATGGCCTCACGTTTCGAACCTAGCAGGTTCTTTCTCATTTGAGTAAGAAGTTAGTCAGGTATGAAATGAACACAAAACAAAATGTTTACAACCAAATTGCCAAACAACTAAAACAAAACAAAAATGAGGGAAAGTTTATTTTCAATATGACAGAGTGACAAGCTAATTTGATAATCAAATGGCTGGGTTTTTTATCGTGGTTATTACCAGCATGTATAACCACATCATATATATATATTTTTTTTAATGGGAGAGGAACTTACTGCAGCCTGCTTCATCGCTACCATCTTCACAGTCATTTTCCTGATCACAGATCCAAGACCTAGGAATACAATTAACACTGGAAAAAGACACAGATTAATCATGAAAGTAATTCATCTAAACTATAGAATAAATAACAACTATTTGAAAAACAGCCTAATTTTTTCAATACTTTTTTCATTTTACATTTTCTGTTCAGAAAATCATTAATGCTAGGGTTGTACATTTTCGAATAATTTGGTAACCTATATTCAGATGTTGATTTCGATCGAATATTCGATATTCGAAGGCTGCCGATTGGTAATTGCACCACAAAATGAACTGAAAATAATGTCACTTGCACTTCGGCAACATCATATAATTGGTCCACGCATAACAAAAAAATTATTTTTTTAAATATCACATACAAAAGCAACAACAATCTGGGATTTGGAGATTGATCTCCATGTTGAAAATATTAGACATTTTGCATCTAAACAAAGCGAACTTTGTGTTTGAATGAAGTTCCGAAGTCAGTTACTGCGTCGCAGCATTTTGTGTAGTAAGGGCCAACTGAACAGTAATTCATAATGAAGGTGGTTCATGATGCTCGATTAGCATTTTATTTAACCCTCCTACTACTACTACAAGGGTCAAAATCAGTCAAAATTTTGGTATACTTGCCAAGGTATATCCAGTGCACTTAAAAAGTCAAACACTGTCAAACCTTACATGTAGTAAGTACATTTACAGGTCAAAATGAGTCAACAGTTTTTGACTGGTAAAAGCATATAATTACAGGGATGTTCAACAATATGAGCTAGAGATCAGTGGTTTATATTTTAACTTCTGCCTTTTTAAAGCGTGCGGCCAACAAGGTATTAGCCAGGATTTAGAAATAGGAGGTCTAATTTTACTGGAAATTTCAAAACAGGGTGTCCAAATTGTTGACTTACAATACATTGACATGTAAATAAAATAGGGTGTCTAAACTTGAAACAGGGTGTCCAAAAGACACCCAGACACCCCTCCGACTAATACTATGGTGGCCAATGGTTTCCTTTCCTAAAACATACATTTCTATTTGTTAAAACCATAAAATCCATTTATCATGTGGTTTCAAGTCCATTTTAAGCTTTCAACTTAACAACTAAGATTATCCCCATAAATATGAATGGTTCAATCCATGTTGGCTTTTGACCAATGAAAAAAATTCAGAAGTATCCAGGTCGAATCCGAATTTTTTGATGGTCTAAAACTTTGGCGAAAAATTCAATTGCTCATGTTCCGACAGACTTTGGACTAGAATATTGGGGGGCTCATTAATCGTTCACAATCTGAATCACATCACTCGTAGACGTTTGTACAACATTTTTACAATCACGGATAGGGTGTGCAGCAGCGCAGTTGATGTTTTTGGCAGAACCGGGCCGAGATATTGTGAAATTTATATCAAGCGATAAATATGGTGGTATCCATTATTTAGGCGCAGTTGAGAAAATATAACTGAGTCCTTTTGGAAACTCCCAATTGTATACAGTCATTCTCTTCTAAAAAATTTACCAAGTTTTCTCCAAGCACCATGAATAAATATTTACCCTTGAATTTTTCCATTAAATAAATATTATTCGTTAATTTTCTGTTTAATAAATTTTCTCTTTCAATGATAAATAGTATATCGGGAATAAATTCTTGCCCCCCCCCAAAAAAATATTCCTTTTTTTATTCCCTTGGAATAAATATTCTTATCCACTGGTAAGGGCTTTTTAGACGGTGATTGACAGCATCATTGTTAGGACTGAAACCACAGTCTGGCCAAAACATGAAAGGAAGCTGCTAGACTTGGATTGAAACTTGAAACACATTGGTAAAATAAGGAATGGCATAGCCAATACACCACACAAATAACATTGCGAACCGGATGGGCTGGCAAATGTAGCCAATAGGATGAAGGGGGAATAATGATGGAAATTCCAATTCCAATGTAAACTTTATTTTCTGCAGAAGCTGCATTTTATTTCTTGAATATTCGAACCGGAAAAAACAACTGGATATTCGAACCAGCGATCGAATATTCATTTATTCGGCACAGTATTTGAATGAACATTTTACAGTTAAGTTTTCTAATCATAAAATCATAAATGCTGTTTCGTTTTTAATATTTTTGGCAACCTAAGATTTAGTTCAAGATTAACCCAGGGCAACTAGCTAATTTTTTTTTAAGTACAACCTTGACAGACTGAAGGAAATACTTACTTTCCACTGACACAAGTGAACTTGCCACTCCTACAGGTTTTTATAGGTGCACGTGACTCTGTGAAAGGAAAACAAACATCCAGAATTTTTCAGTAATTTATTGATGAAATTCTTGTATCAGGGATATAAACAATTGATTATTATGTTTATGTTTTTGCCTAGCATCAACATCGCATGTGGAGGGCACTTTATACTCAGTACTCAGTGTTTTCTGAGTGTCTGGAGAAAAAAATTAAAAAAAATTAAAATAAAAATCCACCTGGGACTTGGGTGGGAATCAAACCAAATACATCTGCACTGGAAAGCAGGAAGTTGTGGGTTAGATTCTCATCCGAATTTCCTGTGGAGGGTACTGAAGGTTATAAAGTGCTTCCCACCCCATCCTCCAATATCATCCAAGGGCACTTTTTTTGGAAAAATTCAGTACTGTTGGAAACTGGTACTTCCACCTTTCCAATAACACAAAATTACTACCTGGCAAGAAGTACATGCCATAATTACTGAATATGAAAGATCAATGAAAATGCACGGTGAATTTTGAAGATAAGGGCATGTTTCCAAAAGTGCACTGGAGGATTTTGGAGGATTCAGATAGGTTCCTAGCCAGAATACCTAGGAGGTTAGGGTTAATAAATGCAATTTATTGACGACGGCAAATGCTACAAGACGAAAATCAGCACTGAACGACTACTTGAAATATGCAAAGTAAAAAACATCTCAGACTTTATTAAGAAGCAGCAGACCAAATGTGTGGTGCACATAGTCAGGCAGCATAACTCGAGTGAGGTTAAGCAACTTCTTTTCAATGATAATAACAACAAGAAAAGGGGGCACCTAGTTCCGAACCTTATTGATCAAGCCAGGAAGAATGTGGGGGCGTCAGATTTAGACCATTTTTTCAGAGAAGCAAAGCGTAGAAAATTGTAGCTGTACATGAGTTTCAGTCATCAATCGGAGATGACCGACGGAAATCAATCTTAACGAATGATATGTTGAAAAAATCCATGTATGTAATTGGTTATACCAAACATGACCCTTGACTTCCATTTCATGTACTTTCATTACAGCCATAAACCACTATATAAAGAAGAATTGAAAGGGACACCATTATCATAAAGTGATGGGTTTTTATACAGCGCCAACTCCATCACAATGTAATTTTTTAAATTTTTTTTTAAAATTAATTATTATTTTTTTTTAACGCAAATCGCACCACACAAGGCCAAAATGCTCAAGGTGCATTATTATCCACGTCAGCTACTTTTAAACTAATTCCTGAATCATTCTCGTGTACAGCCCTGGCAGCCTGTTAGGCGCTTAACAACTAATCAAACACAATTACCATCTCTGCACTCACAGGTCCATATTTATACTCCTGGATGAAGAGAAGCAATTCATGGTTAAGTGTCTTGCTGAAGGACACAAGTGCCGCAACCAGCATGGCTAGGATTCGAACCCACATTCTGACAACTCAACCACCAGAACTTGAGTCCGGTGCACTAGACCACTCGGCCACGTCACTCCACAATGATGTTCACTATAGTGGCATTACACAGCACTGTTGGTTATGGATATCTGCATATAAAACATGGTTCAAAGAAGCTCATTTCTCACCGGTCACTTTGACGTCCCAGCCATAAACTTTGACCTCACATAAGGTCAAGTACAATGATGTATTTCGTGTCTGCTCAATGTACACATATCTCCCGACGGTGTCAGCTGGACACTGGATAGCAATACGTCTGTCTTCAGTCAACGATGCGTCTTTGATCAAACTACCAGACACTTCACCGCACACTTTGAAAGTGTTGGGGTCAGAGATCAATTTACTGACAAAAATGATAGCCCCCTCCAACCGGTTCTCTGCAGAAGACAGGAAATAGAAAGTAAGGGCCGTGTACCAATTAATAAGAGTGCAAACCTAGACTCGCTCTCAAGTGCGAGCATTTTTTCAGTCAAATGTGCATAATTCCTGTGAAAAAAGGAAATGTGCTAAAACAATCTTGTCACACAGGGGTATTGTCAAATAATTATTTGATGAAATCTTACCGTAGTCATAACGATTGACGATGACAATATGATCAATTTTGTATTCTTTACCGAGATCAACATACCACCATGGGTGCTTCTCCTCATCTACAAACAAACAGCAAAAAATATACAGTTTGAAGACACAGGACAAATTTTTTTTGAATTTATGAAATTAATTTGTTAATTTTTTCTAAATAGCAAAATATCAAACATTCCACACAGCTTTTGTAAAAACATATCACAGCAAATTAGCTATGCATTTATAAATATACCCAGTCTCTATACGTGTCTGGCTTCCAGACTGCCAATAAAAAACATCACTATTAAAAGGCACCAGTTAACTATTACAAGGCACCAGTCAACTATTACAAGGCACCAGTCAACTATTAAAAGGCACCAGTCAACTATTAAAAGGCACCAGTCAACTATTAAAAGGCACCAGTCAACTATTACAAGGCACCAGTCAACCATTACAAGGCACCAGTCAACCATTACAAGGCACCAGTCAACCATTACAAGGCACCAGTCAACCATTACAAGGCACCAGTCAACCATTACAAGGCACCAGTCAACCATTACAAGGCACCAGTCAACCATTACAAGGCACCAGTCAACCATTACAAGGCACCAGTCAACCATTACAAGGCACCAGTCAACCATTACAAGGCACCAGTCAACCATTACAAGGCACCAGTCAACCATTACAAGGCACCAGTCAACTATTACAAGGCACCAGTCAACTATTAAAAGGCACCACTCAACTATTAAAAGGCACCACTCAACTATTACAAGGCACCAGTCAACTATTACAAGGCACCAGTCAACTATTAAAAGGCACCAGTCAACTATTAAAAGGCACCGGCCAGTCAACTATTAAAAGGCACCACAGTCAACTATTAAAAGGCACCAGTCAACTATTACAAGGCACCAGTCAACTATTACAATGCACCAGTCAACTATTACAAGGCACCAGTCAACTATTACAAGGCACCAGTCAACTATTAAAAGGCACCAGTCAACTATTAAAAGGCACCAGTCAACTATTAAAAGGCACCAGTCAACTATTACAAGGCACCAGTCAACTATTACAAGGCACCAGTCAACTATTACAAGGCACCAGCCAACTATTACAAGGCACCAGTCAACTATTAAAAGGCACCAGTCAACTATTAAAAGGCACCAGTCAACTATTAAAAGGCACCAGTCAACTATTACAAGGCACCAGTCAACTATTACAAGGCACCAGTCAACTATTAAAAGGCACCAGTCAACTATTAAAAGGCACCAGTCAACTATTAAAAGGCACCAGTCAACTATTACAAGGCACCAGTCAACTATTAAAAGGCACCAGTCAACTATTAAAAGGCACCAGTCAACTATTAAAAGGCACCAGTCAACTATTACAAGGCACCAGTCAACTATTAAAAGGCACCAGTCAACTATTAAAAGGCACCAGTCAACTATTAAAAGGCTAGGCACCATCAGTTAACTATTACAAGGCACCAGTCTGCCAATAAAATATAACTATTACCATTTTGATTCCTATTGACTTGTGTATTAGAAATCCAAGATGGCCGTCATATACCGATCCTTGTGAATAGCCACTGTACATAGTTTTCTGTTTACAGTTATAAAGCTGCTTCCAAATAACGTACAACAAAAACTTCAAAATACCTGTACTACTGCAACTGTTATCGTCAAACTGAGGTGAATCATTTCCATCTACAGCTAGACCAGCCACCCTAGCGACACCAGTCCATGTTAGAGTTGAATTTTGGACTGCGGGTTTTCCCTGAGAGAGAAACTCTGCAAACAAAGAATTCAATTAGCCATCTGACAATGCATCGGAGGAAAGCACAACACACACACTTTAAGTTTCTCTATTCAGAAGAAACACATCTTCTCTTCCATGATTCTGCTTTCCAAACATTACATATTCAAATACTTACGAAGTCCTCCTGGCGCCACGGTGGGTGGGGGTGCGGGTGTGGTCATTGGAGCATCTGGACAGACGTCCACACCACAATATGTCCATCCCTCCAGAACGCCATTGGCATCGGCATAGTAACACCACGGTTTCTCATCACCCTCAGGGTTACGGCAAAAGTTGTGGTTACCAAGTCCTCAGAAAAGGTAAATTCAAGTTGTTTTTTTACTAAAATCATTAATTTCGTCAATTCAAAATTTGTTCATAATTTATTTTTGTGAGATTTTACTATGTAATTATCAACGGAGTCTCATATGGCTTAATGTTAAATCAAAGAAACAATTGGTAATTCAATTTCTTGAAGCCAGGCTTGAACGATAAGTTTAGTGAACACAGCAGTCCATTGTTGTTTATGTGCGTGTGCACTAAAAATGTGGGCCGCGCTTGCATTTGAAATTGACGCATGCATGAACCTTTTATTTTTTCAACACTCAACGAAAGGGGAAAAAAATGCTTAAAAATGACATATTTTTCAAAATAACCATAAGAAGCATGATTTTATATGCACAAGTAAATATGTACCAATAGTATTTTATGGTGGTTTATTGGCCTTAAATTCATGTTGGCACTGTTTCACTGTAAACCAAACTTCTGAGTAATATTTTGTGAAATATCTCATTTCAAAGAAATTTGTTTCCTTTATCAAAGTAAGTGTTCCAATGAAAACAAACATTTGTGGAAATTGTCCGTAAAACATGAGTGAAACATCTTTAATGCGAGTATAAAATATATTTCAACAAAGCCACAATAAGAGGCTTTTGACATGTGTCCACTTTTATCATCGTTGTGTGAAAATATTATTCAAAACTGTTGTTCAAAAAGTAAAAAAAAAGGTTTTCTAGTCATAATGGTACCTGTGTTAGGGTATACATCTGCAGTGACATCGGTTCCACTGGCTGCAGCAAAGGTCCAACTGATGCAGCGATCGCCATCTTCAGTCGTACTATATGAGCCTCGGTAACTATGGCCATTACCATGGTAACAATCAGTCAAGGCTACAGAGAAAAACCGGATTGTTAATATTTATTTTTGAGCTAGCCATAAAATCTCAACCAGGGGCTACCTCAAAAGTCCTGGGGATGAGGTTGATAATTTTTTGGCTCAATACATTATATTGAAATATTTAGCTAGACAAAGATCAGTGCACAGCATACAGTAATGTGTAATGGGTGGGGGAAAGATGTGATGGGGGAAAGATGTGACGGGGAAAAATGTGACGGGGAAAGATGTGACGGGGAAAGATGTGACGGGGAAAGATGTGACGGGGAAAGATGTGACGGGGGAAAGATGTGACGGGGGAAAGATGTGACGGGGAAAGATGTGATGGGGGAAAGATGTGATGGGGAAAGATGTGATGGGGAAAGATGTGACAGGGGAAAGATGTGACAGGGGAAAAGATGTGACGGGGAAAGATGTGATGGGGAAAGATGTGATGGGGAAAGATGTGATGGGGGAAAGATGTGATGGGGGAAAGATGTGATGGGGTAAAGATGTGATGGGAGAAAGATGTGATGGGAGAAAGATGTGACGGGGTAAAGATGTGATGGGGAAAGATGTGACAGGGGAAAGATGTGATGGGGAAAGATGTGATGGTAAAGATGTGATGGGAAAGATGTGATGGGAAAGATGTGATGGGGAAAGATGTGATGCGAAAATGAGATGCTTACAACAAATGAAGGAAATGAAAAATATTAGTATTTCATTTTCTCAAGAAAACATTTTGCAATAAAAGGTAAAGTATAAATTTATAATAGTCTTGCCTCCTAGAAATGTTATGTCCAGAAGTGCTGTCACTTTTAAGAAACGTGAAATAATTTCCAGTTTGAAAATATATATGCAAAAAATCAATGCTGAGATATTGGTAAATGGAGTAGAACTTTCCACACCTTTCTCCTGAGGACGATCAGAGCATACTGATCGAAACGTCGAGTTGTACCACCAGTTCTTTTCAGAACTAATTACTACTCAATTGAGATTCCACATGATGTCACCGCAATTAGTCTTACTTTCCACACCTTCCACCTCTGTGGACCCAGGTTTCAATCCCACCCGGACCCATACCCCATTGGGTTTTCATGCCTTCTGTGCAGTGTTCTAGCCAGGCATACAATAGCGTATCGGGCCGATACGCTATAAAAAATGCCGATACGCTATAAATCGGCCGATACGCTATCGATACGCTATAAATAATTTATTCCATGGAGAAAAAAAAAACACCCAAAATTTCCTTTGTTCGGTTCGAGAACTAATTGTGAACAACAATAATTTGTTGCCACTGAGGGATTTATTTCATCTTGTAGGAAGCTTTATTGATACATTTTAATTGGCCGGCAACTTTGTTTCTTTTCCAGAGAATGTGTTTGATGCGCCGCATTTGCAACTATGCGGCCGCCCGCAATCTATATGGCATTCAACCCTAAACACATTGACACTGGTTCCGCTACCACACTGCTTAGGCAAAAACCAGATGAGCGGGGTACTCACGTGCCAGGCAAACGCCGCAAAAGTGAAGTCTATAAAAAATGTCTGTCGTGAGTTACTATGAATGATCATGCTACATGTATGACATGTTTTCTCAAATAATTATTTCTGAAACAAAATCTACTGTCAGAAATTTGTTTTGAGCGAAAGTTTAAAAAAAAAATTTTTTTAAACAACAACCACCGGCAAACGGTAGTTGTTGAACATCTTATGTCCGCCGGGCGCCAGCAGAAGTCTGGAAACAGTTTTGTCTTCACGGCATCAAAACATTTGTAAATCTCATTCCAGTATCATTTCCCTGCCACCATTTTGTCACCAAGCTGATATATTTTTGTTTTGTAAATTAAGAATTAATAAATTAAGAAGAAAAATTAAAAAAACGAAAATCGAAATGCAAGACTTAAATCGGCTATTCCCGGTCCCCAGGATACGTTCAGTAGGCGGGATGATAGCACAATTGCACCCTGCAAACAGGCCTCCATTTACTTTTAAATCAGGAGTAATGGTAAACACTTTCTAAAACTGTTTTTCTTCTTAATTTACATACCGACCACTATTTATTTAATGCCGAAGCATTATTTCTGAGCTGAGATTCTCCGCCACAGGTATAATCCACAGAATTTAATTCCACAAAACATGTCAGAGATTTCTGAAACTTTTCCGAGGTAAAAAATCACCAATAGTTTGCTCTCAGTCGAATAAATAGATGTCACCATTCTGCTCCAACCAGTCATAATTTTTTAAGTAGGTCTAGATTTATTGTTTTAAATTTTAGGCTTTGAAACAACTGATTAAAAGATGCATTTCTGCCGACAGTCGGATCACTCACTCGCTACTTTAGCCTTGGGAGAATGTATACTGGTATCCTGTATCCTGGGATGTTGTTTCATACATGTATAGTTATATAGCTTGAAACCAGCCAAGAACCAGGTCCCAGAGGTTGATGTCACCTGGTCTGGGGTGTAAAACCACAACCTATCAGTCATTGTCAAGTGAACAATAGCCCCAACTCTTGTCTTGGCTCTAATCCCAAATTGATACATTCAACATTCCAAAGTCAGACAGTTCTTTGATGTGAACTTGTGACCCAGAAATTGTGTCTTTTTGTTGTCTTGTTTCTGTTTCTGTTTCTTTTTAAAATACTTTGAAAAGACTGGAGCCAGGATAATTCTAAGGCGTCTTTACAGCTGGCCTATGTTTTTTAAAAAGCTTTTTTTTTTATTTACTCAATAACTGTGGACTTAGAATATAGAGCTCTTACCTGCTGTCCAATAAAATACTTTATGAAACTATTTGGGTGAAGCTTGCACAGCAGGGTTTTGTTTGTAAGAACCATTTTATTTATAGTTTTGTCAAGTTTAATTTAAAGTAGGCATAAGTCAAGGCATACATTGTAATGTATTGTATGGAATTTTTTTGATCATATCTGGCTTTGAATTATTGATAAAAACGATTAACTTTAGTCACACGTTTAAAGCTACAATTACTAACAACAATCCAATGTAAAGTGAATAAAACAATAATTAAAACAATAATTAAAACAATAATTAAAACAATAATTAAAACAATAACAACATGAGTCCTGTAGGTTCTACTCCATTTTAAATTTAAAAATGGGTTTGATATTACTTGAGAAAAATGTGACAGAAAATGTAAACATGTTAAAACCTACCAATTGAAAAGCAAGAAATATTTTTATGTCTAAAAATATATGGTTTTGTGTGGCAAATTATATTATGCAATATGCCCCAAAATAGCCTCAGATTGCACCAGAGAGCATCTACAACCTAAAAGTTTCCCAAGAATCCCAGGGCCCTTAAGCGGGCCCCAGACCCCACGTCGTTGTGGCTTCGCGCTACGCGCTCGCAGATTCGTGTCGTACAAATGCCCCTACGCTATAATTTCATCCTGGCTAGAACACTGCTTCTGTGGACCCGGGTTCCAGTCCCACCCGGACCCATACCCCATTGGGTTTTCATGCCTTCTGTGGACCCGGGTTCCAATCCCACCCGGACCCATACCCCATTGGGTTTTCATGCCTTCTGTGGACCCGGGTTCCAATCCCACCCGGACCCATACCCCATTGGGGTTTCAGTCCCTACAGAAAAGTCCAAAGGGCAGCTTCAAGCCATGTGGAGGGAGGGTGTGGCACGCACTCAAAGGCTTTTGCTGGTGTTGCATTACGCAGTGCGTTGGTACTGGATATGCATGAGCAAATCTAGCGTCCTTGTAAAGATTGCATATTCATAGCGGACAATTGAGGGTACAGTACATGCCATGTAAAACAAACCCTGGGAATTAGAAAACTAGAAATTTCATCATAAGCAAAATATTTAACAGTGAAAAGAGAGGGCGCTAATATTATCAAAAGCAAAGGGTAAGTTTCGTAACAGAACTATGTTTTTTTTGTTCGATAAGTCTGATCAAGAAGAAGGAGATAAAAATTTCAAAGAGGTGTTCGCGTTGTTGCACAAATCGCATTGTTGCACAAACAAAATATTTAACAGTGAAAAGAGAGGGCGCTAATATTATCAAAAGCAAAGGGTAAGTTTCGTAACAGAACTGTTTTTTTTGTTCGATAAGTCTGATCAAGAAGGAGATAAAAATTTCAAAGAGGTGTTCGTGTTGTTGCACAAATCGCATTGTTGCACAAACAAAATATTTAACAGTGAAAAGAGAGGGCGCTAATATTATCAAAAGCAAAGGGTAAGTTTCGTAACAGAACTATGTTTTTTTTGTTCGATAAGTCTGATCAAGAAGGAGATAAAAATTTCAAAGAGGTGTTCGCGTTGTTGCACAAATGCCTAAAATTATAGGAGATAATGCATACCTGGTCCTCTTCGCTCGAAATAGTCGTACGGATTCCCTTCAAAGTCATTCTTTAGGTGCTGTAGATCTGGTAGCTTTACTCAACCGACACTGAAATTTAAGTTTTGAGAAGTCAAAGGATGCACATCCAAATGGGGCAATGAGGCACAGCTCAGCACAACGCTCTAAAGAAACCTGTTGGTACTCGACCTCATTGTAACCAGCAGGGAGGGCAGAGTTCGGAATCATCTGGAACTGTGCAATGGGACCTGAAAAACAGAATATGTATATAATAAAAAACACTGTCAAGATTTGATCGAGTCGTAACTGATATATTGGAAGTAATATTCAGTTGAGGATGATCAAATTTTTGATTGCAAACTTGAAGAAATGACTCTATATGCACCAATTTCTACTTCTGCACTAACGTGATTGTGCAAAAAAGGTTGTATCCCCCAACAGCTTTTAGGTGTACACATTTGGTAAGCTAAGGAACACATGTTGTTGCTCTTATATTTAAAAAAAAAATTAAAAATTAAGAAAAGTGAAATAAATTCTATTTGAATCCAATTCTTATACAAAAAAACCCATTCTTACCAACATTAATTCTCTTAGTAATCGAAGGTGTTATTGTTGAAATCAAGCTTAGGAGTCATGGTGTGGGAGTTCTCGTCAGACAACCAACATCTACTGTCCGCTTGGTAATAATTGAAGGATCGGCACTCGAAGGTGTCCTCTAGGAGACAGAGACGTGCGCACTCCTTGACTGAGATACCATCAAGATCTTTCAGGTCGGCTCCTGGAATGGCGGCGTTTTGGAACATAGCTAAGTAATCTAGAGGCATACTCTGCTGTTGAGAGTTTGGTGCTGTCACAGTAAACACAGAACATTTACGAGTAAAAACATTTATGGAAACAACAGCCTCAAATTCATTAATAAGAGTAGGTCTGCAATAACACCATGTAATAATCATAATGTAATAATCTCTCTAGAGTTGTGCGGTTCTGAGAAGAATTTGTGGATTAACTCAACATTTCGGTCAGTGTGCTGTGACTGTCTTCAGGAGAAATCCTGTGCTTGTTTTATGATTTATTTTCCCAGTAAATTCATTCCCCTAAAGGACACAATTTCTAAACAACCACTGAAGTTTTGTTACCACGGACCTAACCAGCAATCAACCCTACCTGCATTTCTGGTACAGCTAGTCTGTGGTAGTCCAACGTCGCAATCTTCCGTCCTTGTCGATGACTGGGTATAGCACCACGGTCTCTCAGCACTGACTTTGGACACTGTACGACAGTAATTATGATCACCGAGTCCGTCTTGTGGAAATCGCTCTGGAGTGTGGAGGTGAGTATGAGGTTCCTGCATGGTCCACTTTTGGCAGATTTTACCCGAGATCATGGTCGATACAAACCCGCGGTAGTCATGTCCTTGCGAGTTAGTGAAGCATTCTGACGACTCTGATATCAATAAAATAAATCAACAATAAGAAACAAAAAATAACAACAATTCGGAACAAAAATCACAAATATTGAGTTGGTGATGTACTAGTATGGTATGTCAATGGTTACGGGTTCAAATTCTATATCCCTGTAAATTCTCTGCTTATAAAAAGTCAAATCTTTTATTTGATTTTTGTAAGAATTTCATCACTACAAGCCCTATGCGTCAAAATGATCTCCCACTTAAAATATTCTTGTTGTTTTGGTTTAACATAAACAAAATATTGAAACACGACAGAAAAAACTTAAATAAATTCACTTTGTTTTTCCAAATACTATGTACAATGAGATAGTACATGTATTACATTTTCAAATAAGTTCATGTGCCTTTACATCAGAATACCAAAAAGTCAATAGAAACAAAATAAGAAAGAAAAGAAATATAGAAATACATATATTAATAACAAAACCTTGACTGAATATTTATTATCAAATCGTGCATATTATACAGATACACAGTTATGTTAAATTAATCACATGATAACATCCATAAAAATCAATGACATGCAAAAACAGAAATTAAAGGAAAAGTAATGTAATTACATAAGTTTAACATTTTGCCTATCACAAAAATAAATATTAAATAAATATGAAATTTAAAAGAAAAATAACGGATAATAAGTTTATATAATGCTTTACTTGTCTTTGTAATGTTTTAAAATTAACCCTCCTATGGTTTGACCTTTCAAAACCTTTCAAAATCTGCTTACGGGCCAAAATGGCTATCAATTATTATGAACCCTTTAAAACCCTCCAGAATTTGTTGCTACTGAACAACCACACCTTTCAATACCCTTTGAAAGGTATTGAAACATTTCAACACCAGTTTGTTCAGAGAGTTGTTACACCTTTCGAAACCTTTCATAGGTCCATTTTGTCAGACAGTTTTCTCACCTTTCAAAACCCTTCAGTACAGCAAACTTGAAAGGTTTTGAAAGGTCTGACAATTCTATGGCAACTGCACTGTACATAGGAGGGTTAATAAGTGTTTTGAGGTTAAAATTTTCAAAGATGGATTACTGTTCTCATGCTTGTTTAAGTTATTAATTTCAGACTTATTTCTCAAAGCATTCCACCTGGGTCGACCGTTCTCCGACGTTACAATCCTCCCAGCGTTTCTCGCTGTCGGTGGTGAAACACCAGGGTTGCGTATCGTTGTCAGGGTTACGGCAGTAATTATGCTGACCAATGCCTCGATCAGAGTGTTCGTCGGGGGACACGGTGTGAGTATGAGGGAACTGTGCAACCCAGGACAGACACGGGGGACCTGAGATGGTTCGGGAGACAGAACCCAGGTAATCTTGACCTTTCGGAAAATGACACCCCCAAATAATATTTCTCAGTCGGTATTTAGTGCCTCAGTCAGCAAATGAAGCATCAAATATACTAGAACAAGGGTTTGTCCAGAATAAATTTTCAGTCAGCAAACCTTGAGCTATGGGTTTGCCGACTGCAAATGTATCATGTTTCTAAGCACTGAAGATTTGCAGAGTTGTTTGTTTGTTATAAGTCATTTATAAGCTGCGGTTTCGACTCCGTAAGCCTCCAATTTGATTTCCATTGACAAATGGTACACCATCGCTTTCATTAATCCTACCTGGCTTTGCACGTTGGTCTATGCTAGGTGGAGTGCAGACCACGCCAGCTGATTCCATCTCTGGGTTGCAGTTATTCAACCCCCACCCGGCAAATTGACACATGTGCAGTCCATGTTCTGTGCCTTCACACTCGACATCGTCCATCATCATCTCCATCTTCCTGACTTTGCCGCCAAAATATTCCAGAGCGTTGGTTATTGCCTCTATGGCATCACTGTATTAATTCAAACAGCATCATACACGTGTCGTTAAGAAGTGAATCGAAAAATGAGAAAAAAAGACCACAATATTGCTGTGTGTTGTGGATTCAGGGGAGGGAATGCATACATCACATGCCTCCAGGTAAATCTATTAAGTGTCCTTGTAGGGGCAAGGACACTTGTCCTGAGTAAAGGGCGCCATTTGAATATCATGTCATAATGTGCCAGGTATCCGGATACCCAGATACCCGACCGAAAATGTCATTACCCGGTTCCATTTTTCGGTTCCAATTACCCGTAAACGACTTTTTAATATTCCAACTGAACATTTAAAGCCACACAAAATAATGGAAGTCTCTGATTTTTTGCTAACAAAATGAAGAAAACTTTAGAAGTATCATTTGCCGACAACCATTCACATACTTGCCGGCTTTTGTTTGAAACTTGTGTTCGTATTGTTTTTATAGGCCTACATTCAGGAGTATTTATGTGTTTTTACAAAATTGTTTATGGCTTCCCAGGTATCCGAAGATTTCAAATTTCGGGTATCCGGTTCCCAAAATAACCGAAATCGCACAGCCCTACACCAAGGCCAAGACCAGGACCACAGAGGTCATGGCATCCGTGGCCCTTGTGAAATTTCAGCCCTGCACTCCACACCTTTCTATGACAGTTGCTGTAAGGCCCAAGTCCTAACATAATAATAATAATAATAATAATAATAATAATAAAGATTTGTAGCCTGTCTGCTGGTGCTTCTCTGTTTTGGGGCTCCCATAGCTTTCTGACAGGTAGCTCAGGGTGATTATAACAGTGTCCGGGAAACTTGCTATAGGTTAATGAATGGACACTTACCCATATCCAAGTTGTCTGCAGACGACTCTAGCATCTTCAATACCCCAGTAATCATCACAGACCAAGCCCCATTGGCTGCTGGTGTCACTCTTGACTTCGACCCTTCCTTCATACTCATTAAGTCCGCCAACAAGCCTGCATAGGTTTATAAGAAGATGAAAAGTTTGTCTGGTTCCCTGATCAGTGTTAACAATCAGAGTGATAAGATAAGTTTGAAAGGCACCAGTCTCATCCTGATCCCAATAGAAAATGCATTACAAAAACAAAATGGCCACTGTTTGTGAAAATGATTTTTCCTCATATCAGCATGGATTTAAGAAATGAATCACTTTAACAAAATATTTTTAAGTAAAGAATTAGCTGTTGCTAAATGGGTCATTCCATGAACGTGGGACACTTGTGTTTTTCATGTATTTCAGATATTGGGGCCTGTGCTATTCCTTACATCGTACGAGCTGATGATTATAACTTTCACCTATTGTTGCAACTCATACAGACCTACTATGACAACAAACAAAAATTTCTTGGGTCTCCCCTATTTTGATCCATTAACTTTAGTCAGTATATTACACAACGTAACAAGACACAGTGTCCCCTTGTAATTTTGTTACATCGTTAACCTCATATCAGGTGAAGCAGGAAGTAAATACATGACACCAGTTTGAATGTTTGTATCTATTATTTTAAAAGATGACAACCTACAAAACTATGATAAATAAGGTAACAAAACTAATATTTGTTTTCTTTATTTAATGAACTTGAAATTTTGACCTCCATGTCACACTTTGGGTCCCACGTTCATGGAATGACCCAAATGCTTACCAACCAAAATGACCTGTAATATACATGCAATATTGCATAAATTAAGTAATCTTATGTTTTGAACCTAACAGGATAATGACAATGACTTTTAAATGTAGCTATATAAAAAAAATACCTTATACTGTATTCTATGTCCACTTGAGGTGAGTCTGCAAAGAAATTTCACAGAATATTTCTTTCAATAATACAAATAAATCATTGAATAGTTAGAAATCTTCTCATTTCTGGCCTCTCAAGAAAAAAGTCATTCAAATGTTCAAAAATATGTTTGAAAGGCCAGAAAAATTAACAAGCTTTAATTCAGGTAAAACTTGTATCTTTGCATGGTGAAGAGGATAAGTAAGACTAATTGCGGTGACACAATGTGAAATGCTCTGTTGAGTAAATTAGTTCTGAAAAGAACTGGAGGTTACAGTTCAGGTTACAGTTAACAGAACCTCCAGTTCTTTTCAGAACTAATTACTACTCAATAGAGAATTTCATATGGTGTCATCGCAATTAGTCTTACTTAAGCTTTAATTCACTCAAACTAACGAGCTTTAACTCAAATTCTTCATTGCCAGGCCCATTACACGTTTATATTTTGTTACATGGCCCCTCTTACCTCCATGATTATTTTTATAACTGTTTGGTGTTCTTGGCTTCCCATTATGATGGTTTCTGTCTTGTTCAACCTCCTCATTGTCTGCACTACTATTATTATTTTCTTCATCCGCCGTGCTGCTACTACTACTACTGCCGCCCTCATCTACAGCATTTCTTCTCAGTCTCTTCTGACTGTACACAATCGTGTTTACTGAAAAAAATAGGTTCAAATTAAAAAACATTTATTATTATTTTTTTTTTGGGGGGGGGTAGATGTGCCAATTAAGGTAGCCCCATTCTAGGGCCAATACACTGGACTAGGCTTGGGCGATGACACGATAATATCGAATATCGCAATATTTTTTTTAATTCAATTACGATATTGAGAACTTTTCAAATTATCGACATATCGGCAAATCGCAATGAAAAAAAATATCGCAATGAAAAAAAATATATCGCGAAAAAAATAATATATCGCGATTAAAAAAAATTCCTCGATTGTCAGTCGGGTCAGAAATTCTATGGAAAAAACTTCAGCTTTCGGAAGTGAGAAACAAAATTGAACTACTTCTGTGATAAGCCGACCGTCATATCACAAAGGTGCCGCCTGGTATGACAGGGCGTTGTTTAAAATCCACCGCCACTCCAAAAAATATATTAAGACAGATTAAGTGTTTGTGATTGATTGGGGTATTTGATACAACAATGTGTACACAATGTTTACGTCTCACTGTCTATCCATCCATGGTGGTCTGTGACTCTGGCTGGCGCACCACATGCGAGTACATTATATCATGCATATTTAAATATATGCAGAATATGGGCGTTACCTTAAAAATCGACAACAAAATAACATTTGCAGTAATTGCAGGTGCTGTGCTCACATTAGTCATGAAATAAATCAAAGCATGGATCGACAGCGGCTTGATCAAAGTTGGGGGATTAGTACACTATTCTATTATACCACACTGGGACTCTTGTCCTGTTATTATCGGCTCTAAAGTACTCATGCGTGAAAAAAATAATAATCGCGATATTATCGAAAATTGCGATATATGTTTGACGATATATCGTGGATGAAAAAAATCATTATCGCCCAAGCCTACACTGGACTCCCCTGTATCCTAGGCCCTATCCCCACAAAAATTGGGCGATTTTTGATCTGGTAATTATTACAATCTAAAATTTTTTGATTAGATAAGCTTGTCCAAACACTATTGTGAGATTGGTAATTTTTGTGAAATTTTAATTTTATTATGATTATTATTTTAAGTAAGACTAATTGCGGTGACACCATGTAAGAATCTCAATTGAGTAGTAATTAGTTCTGAAAAGAACTGGGGGTACAACTCGACGTTTCGATCAGTATGCTCTGATCAGTATGCTCTGATCGTCAAAAATGTTTCAAAAATTTCAGGAAATTGAGCTATCCCAGAATAATGGATTTTATGCCAAAACCTGCTTGAGCAAGGTCACCTAATCACAAAGTTTTAGGTTGTAATAATTAGCAGGAAAAAAAAACAAAAAAAAACCACTCCTTTTTTTGTACATGGGGCTAGGGCCAAGGATAAGTTACAGATGGAATCCAGTGTATTGGCCCAAGAATGGGGATACAATAAAGGCAATTATATTTGTGAGCTAAATTCTAGCACGCATGCCTGGGTGTGGGTATTCCCCACCCCAAGCACCACTTAAAACAACACTCTATGTAACCCTCCCTCCCTCCCTCCCTCCCTTCCCCCCCCCCCCCCCTCCCGGGAAACATTAAGCAAATAGTTTGTGCACATCAATCCTATAAGGCTTATCGCAAATAGCAGCTGCAAGGAATCGTGGGATGTCTGTGGGCACAACAGCACCACTACGTGCTGCGCGGACAAACAAAATATTATTGACATCACACAAGCTGCACCAAACAGATGCCCCAAATTGTACCCCAGTACGTATGCTTTGCGGCAGTTGCTTCAGTGCTATTTGCGATAAACCTTATGACAAGTCTTCCACGTTTTTCATGCAATACAATAGACCTTATGCATATGTCAGAAACTGAATATCGCCCTCATTCACTACAGAGGCTAGAGAAGGTCACTCATTCATTGGTTCATGTATGCGCGCTGTGCGTGCGTATACGCACAGTGCGCATACATGAACCAATGAGTGACCTTCAGTTTCCTCTGATAGGGGGCGATCTTCAGTTTGCGACATCATATGCATAAGGTCTATATATTATACAATGCATGATTGATAACAATTTTGTGCACAAGGCAGTGGCAGTAATTTTCACAATTTATCGATAACGTTTAGTACTGTAGGCCTACTATACTACTTTCCCTTGGCATTCCTTTAAATGCTTTATAATTCTAACCACCTTTATCAAACACATCAAGTTCAACAAACACGAAAAACAAACACGTGGCTTACACTACAGTTGCCAACTTCGATCAGAACGAGAGACACAGGAAAAGATCATCAGCAGACGATATTTTCATGGAGGCTGCCATGTTAGTATAACAAAATACCACCACGAGAGGGCGTTTTGTGATGAACACCTTTGAAAAGTTGCCTACCTCTTTTTGGCGCGTGAAGTTTCTTTTCTTTGATCTTGTTCCTTGATTTAAGTCCGATCTCCTTGCTGCTGACATCGCTGACCTGTTAAAAACAAAATTATTTATTAAAGGTCAACTGTTGGAATTGCAAAATGTAAAACAATACGAGATAGCTTGTTCGGCCTTGTTCTGTTTGTTTACAATATTCTTTAATCCTTGTTTATTTTTAATGGATCGATTTACAGCAATTTATCAGACCTCACTAGCTAGATGAACCCAATGGTAAATCGAAGCACTGCACCATTTGGATCAACGAACGAGGCACTGGACCGTTGTATTCGCAGTTAGGTATACAAGACCGACGGACTAAACTACGTTTGACGAATAGGCCTAAAGAAACTCATGGCATTACACCAACTAACATCGGCGCTTACCTACAATCTTCAAGTAAAGTCACCACCAGGCAATCCGGTATTTATAAATATAATGTTATCACCACAAATAAAGATTGCTATAGCCATTCGCTCTACCCAAATTCGATCCCAGAATGGAACAACCTTGAATTAGACATCCGTACCGCACAAAACATCATGATTTTTAAGGAGTTACTTGACAACATTGACCTTAAAGAATTAACGACCAGAGCTCAGTATATTTAATTTTGCTGCACACCCGACCTGACCCACGTATGTGACAACCAGCTCTGGTGATTGTACGTGACGGATACAGATACAGATACTACACTGCCATGGCCGAGTCGCACTGCTTAACCCTAACTCCCTAGGCCCATTTGCTTACACAGGCTCAATCCTCCAAAATCCTTCAATAGTAAAGCAAGCACATGACATGTATGCACACATGTGTTTCTAATCTGCATGTACCTGGCCAGGGACCATCCCTGCATGAATGGAGCAATAAACAGTGTAAATTGACCCAAGCATTGACCTTGTAATCACTACAACAAACATGGATGTACATGTACCATGGAAAGGCAAGTATACCTAATAACCTCAATCCTCCAAAATCCGTCACTTTAGCAAAGAGCATGTAACATGTAACCTCAATCCTTCAAAATCCTTCACTTTAGCAAAGAGGATTTTGGAGGATTTGGGAAGATTAGGGTTAATGTCAGATCAGAAGCCACGCTACTATATAATTAGAATCTTATATTATAAGAGCGTAATTCTCTGGCCGCATCTTTTAATAATAATAATAATAAAGATTTGTAGCGCGCACATATCCACCCTGCTGGGCGCTCAAGGCTTTTGTGTTTGTCGTAAGTGTTTGCTGGTGCCTGGGGGTTCCCCGGCTCCGGATTTATCCCTGGCGACTTGGAACATTCCCGAGAGTTTCTTGGCCGCCCTTAAAAATCCCCGGACGGCGTCGTTTCTGCCATGCCGCGGCCGTCGCCCGCGCCGTTACATTACCGAACCTGCGCCCGCTGCCTGTGCGTGTTTCCTCACGTGGTACCGTCTGGCACATGTTTCATTCGCGTAATGGCAACACTTTGTCGATCGACCGGCCGTATCCCCGACATCCAACGTCAGGTCCCTGGATGTGTTTCTAATTACAATACAACACAATATGTTTCATCGTCGTCAGGTAATGGCGTACGTGACGTCATCGAACTCCGTATCTCCGACATCGAACAGCCAACTGAGGAAATAATATAGAGAACCCGCCAGCAATCGGACGAGCATGGGCCAGGACAAAACACTGCAATGGACCACTACAGAAATTAAATACAAAGCATTCAAAAATCATCACAAAATACTTGGAAACTCCTAACAGACAAAATACTGATTGATTTTTTAGTAAATAAATACAAAATTTATGACATATACATTATGATACAACTCGCCACATGAATTTGTCACTATTTAGTATTTAGTGGGGTGCACCCATACAAACCAATGAAAAATACAAAATGATCAAAAGTCATTACAAATAATTTACACAAAAAACAGACCAAATATTTGAGTGATGCCTAACTATTTTATTTTAAATTTAATGTGCATACTCCAGAGGCCCGTCCAGGTATTCCAATCCTAAAGGAAACCATCCTCTACACTACATACATAGAGGCAAGCATCCATTTTGGGAAAAGGATCCTCCGCCTAGGACAATTAGGACCAGGGCATCAAAAATACTCACACTTGAAATTCAAGGACCCCAGGTCATGATATTGGACAATTTTGACAAAGTCCCTCAAATGTATAGAATTATGGACCTCAAATCTTACTTTTTCAAACAAATTGAGGGCATACACATTAAGAATAAATATGGAGCTCGGCAAATAAATATTTAATTTAGTAAGGTGCACCCATCCACCAACTGAGTGGTGCTCAAGGCGCATTATATTATTACCCCTACTCATAAGGCTCATAAATCATTCCTGAAACCATCTCAGCTCCCTGGGGAGTATGCAGCTCAATTGCTGCCATTACAGCGCATATAGGGCTAATAAACCAATTCTGCCCTCACAGGTACCCATTTAACCCCTGGGTGGAGAGAAGCAATTATGGTTAAGTGTCTTGCTCAAGGACACAAGTGTCACGGCCGGGATTCGAACCCACATTCTGCTGCTAACACCAGAACTTGAGTCCGGTAAGCTAGACCGCTCGGCCACGACACTCCACTATACAAACAACTACTTACAATATTTACATTAATATATATTAGACTTGAGCAAGACACTTTACCATAATTGCTGCGAGGGCCGAATTGAACCCAGCCACTGGGGATGTACAAGCCAGTGCATGCTTAGTGCCGGTCCCAAGCCCGGATAAATGGGAGGGTTGCGTCAGAAAGGGCATCCGGCGTAAAACCTATGCCAAATCAAATAATTATGCGGATCATGATCCGCTGTGGCGACCCCTAACGGGAGCAGCCGAAAGAGGACAACAACATTAATATATATTAGATCATTAAAGTAATTCATTCTAATTTCTATTATCATAAGTTCCGATGAGTCCAATTAACACTTCTTTATATAGTCCAAATTCAATACTCATTTACGCAGGATTCTGTTCTAGTGATAATTCATGACTGATTTCTACATCATCCATTGTTTCGTTGGGCTGAAGTGATGGTAGCATGAGTATATCTTCATTGTCAAACTTGGCATCTTCTACCAAGTTGTTCATCTTTATCATACGGCTGTTTGCATTAAGTGCAACGCTAGCACATTCGAATAATATTCATATTATGTGTTCTGATTTTAGTTCGGATGAAGACTATGATAGGCGACGTTATTTCTGGGCGCGGGATGTACCATACTTTTAGTGAGCAAGTTCGTATGAAACACCTTGGATTTTCAGAACAGATCGATACGATAATCTGCCTGACCTATTTTTTCAAGGATGGTGAACGGCCCTTTCCACTGGAGTAGTAACTTATTACGATCGGTGGCTAGAAGAAGTAGAACTTTATCGCCTGGATTAAAACTTTTCATACGTGCTTTTCCATTGTATCGTTTGTTACGCTCGGATGATTGTTGAAACACTTCTTGTGCAATTTAACATGTTTCTTCAATACGCTCGCATAAGTCTAAATAGGTGGTTCTTATTTCTTCGTCATCGATCATATTTCCTGTCCAAAAGTGCTTATAAGAATCATGGATCGTCCATTGAGTAATTCGAATGGAGCGAAGCAACTACTGGATTGAGGCGTGTTGTGATACACGAAAAGTATGGGGCCAATTAATGTATCTGTCCAAATCTTGGGGTTTTTCTGAACAAAGGCGGTTCAGCATTTTGTTTGATTACATCATTAAATCGTTCCACGAGTCCGTTTCATGCGGGGTGATAAATGGAGTAGCAGTGAGTTGAAAGTAAACGACTTATCTCCCGCATAAGGCCACAGGTGAATTGCGAGCCTTGATCTGTCAAGATTTCTCTAGGTGATACTAACACGAGTGGATATCTCTGGCATATTGCTTCGGCAACTGTGATTGTTTCTGTATTTCTTAAGGGTACTGCTTCAGGATAGCGTGTTGCGTAGTCTACTAAAGTACATATCAGTATCAGTTGCCTTTCTCTGAAATATGGGATTAATTGGGCCTATTATTCGATACGCGTTGAAACGGTGTGTCTATTGTGGGCATTTGACCTAAGGTGACTTTGCAAAATCCCTTCTGAATAGTACGATGGCAAATGTCACATGATCTCGTTATATCCGCTTGTACACCTGGCCAATAAAAATTACTACTAAGAATTATCTGCTGTTTTTTTACCCTTGGTGTCCACCAAGAATGTGCGATTTTCATTATGTAGTTAGGCCTAGTATATGGTATTCGGAGGGCACTACTAATTAACTGATTGCAGGAGTGAGGTTGGCCAAATTCATAGCTAGGTGGTATGAACTTATGATAGAGTAGGCCATCCCACAAAAAAAACTAGGTGGTTGTTGCACCATTTCTAGTTTTCTTTTCATTTTTGCTCTCTATAATTAGGTTGAGAGATGGGTAATTTTTCTATATGCAAGTTTGATTTCTTCATGGTCTATCTCAGCTAATTCTTTTGGCAAATTCAGTTTTCTTATTAGTTTTCACATTTTAATTTCTGTGCTCTATATAGTTTCACAAAAGTTTTGACAAAGGTGGTTCTGATGTTTGTGTCATTTCTGGAATAACTCTCACATCTTGCTGAATCTGTGATGTTGGTGTTACTTCTGGACTAACACTAACATCTTGTTAAACTTTTAATTGTGGGTTAAGCCAATTTGGATCTAGATCTCCCGGTTCTTTCATGCATACTAATACTATATTACCAACAAGGTAAGTTACCCAGGGTAGCCGTCGGTCGACGTGTGTTCTCTGCATCGTGCATGGGACAATAAACCCTTTCACGGTAATATGCGCCATGTTTTTGACGGGGCAAAATTGTTTATTTCGAACGCTCGTTGCCGTCTGCGACCCAGCGCTCGAACTTCACGTACATTCCAGACGCGTGCGTGAAGTTCGAGCGCTGGGTCGCAGACGGCAACGAATGTTCGAAATAAACAATTTTGCCCCGTCAAAAACATGGCGCATATTACCGTGAAAGGGTTTATTGTTCATGTCGTGTAAGATAGTCCGACCGTTGGTACTGACTATCACACAATTTACATCGGTAGATCTTTCCTTCATGGGTTACCTTCTCATGTCGTCTCCTCGTACTATAGGATGACCCATACTTGCGGCCACAGACCCTACAATCATAGGTAGCTTTTAAGTTGTCATCCATGTCGGGAGAGTTGCAATAACGTGCGTGTTCGTTCAAATGGCGAAAATCTGAGGTAGTGCTACATGCAAGCCCGCCCTCTGCTGGCCATCTATCATGCGGTCCGTTGTCACTAGCACTAGAAGCAAAAACTTGTTGCAAATACCGCTGTGGCTTTCTCACAGCCCTGCCACGACGTGTGCACGGTATACCGACGGATGGGTCCGCTGCATTCGCGGATAAGGGGCGGTCGATACCGACGGTAGTGCTGCTTGTCTCAGCCAGGCGGCTGCCCACTGCCGCGTCGGGATCTCCTACACCAGCAGTGACCATCCATACCTGCGGTTTGGGCCCCGGTTGAGTTGGACTATCTGTACCGAAGGTGAGGTTGCCCATACCGGCGGTAGGGCTGCCTGTACCGTTGGTGGGGCTGCCCAAACCGGCGGTGGGGCTACCTATACCGGAGGTAGGGCTGCCAATACCGATGTTGGGGCTCTGTGCTGTGCTGGTTGCGTCTTTCTGTGTATTTACAGTTGCCTGCTGAAGCCCACGAAACCCACAATCTTCGCTGGATCTTCCATAACAAAGTTTCAGTCTGACGGCATGTGTAACTTGGGGAGTAGATCGGGGGGTCTTCTGAATTTTGTACAAAACATCCGACAGTTTTTCGACCACCACGAAAGGTCCACACCAGCCCCTGGTTAGTTTGGGGCATTTCCCTTTCTTTCTTATCTTGTACTGGAGCCAAACCACTGATCCCTTGTTGTACAGCCGTCTCTCAACGTTTCTGTCATAGTGCCTTTTCTGTGCCCTCATCATCGTGCTGGTGTTTTCCCTGGCAATCTCATGAGCAGTCGCCAGTTTATCTTGAATGTTCTGTGCGTATGCAGTGGTGGCTGTAGGCACATTTACCGGGATCGGCTCGACGGGCAGATCCACTGGCATGCGAACTTCCCGGCCCAACATCATGGCGTTTGGCGTCTCCTTTGTGGTTTCGTGTTCCGACGATCTATATGCCATTGCCAACAGGGCCAAATGTTCATCCCAATCGGTTTGAGACTTGTCCACCCATACCCGTAGCATGGCTTCAATGGTTCTGTTGAAACGTTCAATCATCCCGTCGGATCTAGGGTGGTAGGGCGAAGTCCGTGTTTTCTTTATTCCAAGGAGGGAACACATCTCCCCAAAGACGGCTGATTTGAATTCCCTCCCTTGATCGGAATGAAGTTCAAAGGGGACGCCAAATCTTGCCACGAATTCTTCTACGAGTTTAGTGGCCACAGTAGGGGCTTTATGATCAGGAATCGCATAGCACTCTGTGCTGTCCACCGGGTGAAGTAATCACCAACCACCATCACAAATTTGTTTCCACGGTTCGTGACTGGAAGAGGCCCCATTATATCAACAGCGATCCTTTCCATTGCTGCTCCAACCTGGTAATGAACCATCTTTGCCCTCTTGGCTCTCGCTGGGGGCTTGCATCTCTGGCACTCCTGGCAGTTCTGCACCCACCGGCGTGCCGACGTGCGCATTGATGGCCAGTAAAAGTTGCTTCGGCACAACTTTGAGAACGTCTTGGCTACACCCAGATGGCCGGCAGTTTTCTGATCATGGAAGTGCTTCATAACAGTTGACCGTAGGTCACGAGGCGTTAACACTCTCAGTCGGGCCTGATCAGTCGGTCTAGTCGGTTCCCAGCGGATATACAAGATCCCATGTTCCATCACCAACTGTCCATAACGGGCCCACCAGAACTTCACCTCCGAACTTCTACTTGACACTTCTTCCCACAGTGGTCTTTGCTGTTGTTCTGCCCATTTTAACACCTCTCTTAAATCGTTGTCCTCCCGTTGGAAGCGTGCAATATTGTCACAGGTCAGGGTCCAGGTTGGGAGTCGATGCCCGTACCGGACGCACAAGCAACTCCAATGCTGGCACTTCAACCGGCAATGCAGCCTGTACCGGCGGTGAGTCTGCCTGCACCGGCGGTGAGTCTGCCTGTACTGACGGTGAGGCTGCCTGCACCGGCGGTGAGTCTGCCTGTACCGTCGGCATGCCACCACGAAGGCGTTCAATTTCGAGCTCGGTACCCTTAGGTATCTCTTCAGGGGAACCTTGTATCTACCAACCGTAAGGCAATCGTCGTGCCACTCTAGTTGGCACTTGTGTTCTCGCATAAAGTCTAATCCGAGTATAGTGTCATCGCTAATATCAGCAACCCACATCATGTGATCTATTTCTCCACCACCAATTTTTACTCTCATTTTTGCTCGACCAACGACATGAAGTTCACTGCCATCTGCCTGACGAAACTTGCGAACCGCAGATGAGAGCACTGGTCTCAGCTGTGGCGTCACCTTCTCAAACAGACGAGATGAAACGAAACTCACCGTCGCACCAGTATCTATCAAGAAACTTACATCCATATTCATCAGTCGTCCTCGGGCATACAATCCTGTCCCCACTGAAGACGCTGACCGTATGCCTGTACCACGTTTCCCATATTCCACACTAGGTGAACTTTCGTGCAATTCCTGGGTAGTGTGTGGCAGCGGATAGGATGCCTGTACTGGTGGCGAGGCTACCCATACCGGCGGTTGGACAGCCTGCACCGACAGTGAGGCTACACATACCGGCGGTTGGACTGCCTGCACCGACGGTGAGGCTACCCATACTGTCGGATGGACCGTCGCCACCGGCGGTGATGTAGGTTTGACTTTGAGCCTCTCGTTATCACCAGCTGACCTTTGGCTCACAAGCCCAGCTGTTCCTTGTTTAACGACGTTGGTTTGACTGCTGGGGCTGGGCACTCCGCTCGAAAATGCTGCAGACTCCCACAATTCCAGCATCCTGGTTTCCAGTCCTTGGATTTCTTTTCAGATCTCAGTTGACGCTGTTGGGCGTCCATCAATTTATGCAGCATCTCAACGAGATCAGAGTTCGTAGTGGGGCACCCACTGTCCTTCTTGGTAGCTTCAGGTATCAATACGCGTGATTGGCCCGCTTTCTCTGCCTTGTACCATGCCTCTGCTTCTGCCACGATTTCCACCGCCTCATCCAAGGATGTGGGCTTCCCTTGAAACAAAGCTCGTTTCAGTTCGTAGTCGTCAAGTGCGTTTTTGAACTGTTCAATTGCAAAATCCCCCTTAAAGGTCAAACCACAGTCTGGGTAAGCTCGGCGAACCAACTTCCTTATTGCCAGTCCGAGCTCGGCCACAGTCTCTCCTATGCGTCTCTTCCGTGAAGTCAGCTCTGCACGATGGCGTGTACGTTGTCTTTCTGTCCCGAAACGACGATCTAGTGCTTTCACCAACTCCTTGTAGTTGGACTGTGACTCCTTGGGCAAAGAACAAGCCACTTCAAGCGCCTGCCCTTTTAGTGCCACCAGTAAGTAGTCAGCCATCTGTTGGTCGCTCCATTCATTAATTTGTCCCACTCTCTCAAAGTGGACAATATAGTCCTCGATGCAGAAGGAACCATCAAACTCTCGAGCCTTCACCCGCGGGGTCAGCTTGGTGTTTGCCACACTCACAGGACGGCGGGCCACACGGACAACAGGGCTACCGCCTTCGGCGGTTTCCGCGTGTTCCACGGGGAGAAGGGACGGGGATTTGTGGTACTTCATACCTTCACGTGTACAGCTTTGCTCATCGTTGCTGTCTGACGACTCGCTGCACACCACCCTCCACTGTGCTCTTAAGTCGTCTTCAACCCGCCGACGCCTCGAATGTTTACCACTGGCACCCAGCACCGATCCTCTTGTCTCCTGGGACATATTCCTAGGAGGGGTCGGTGTCACCAAATCATCCCATATGGTTTTGTTTCCTCTGCGTCGGGACACACTCGTTCTGTCCCCCAGCGACCGCTGCATCCGTTCAATGCTCATAGAGATGTCATTGATTTCGTCCTCGAGACTCTTCCTCGATGCTCTGTAACTTGCCATTTCCTTGTTTTTTTAATACCAGTCCAGAAATCCCACCGCTGCCACCATTTGTAGCGAACGGCCTATGGGTACTTCTCTCCTATTCGTTGCAACCGCCAACAAAAGGAAACATGAGACTGGATTTACAGAAGGAAACCTGCTTTATTTACAACTTCGGTCCTTACTGTCTGAAACTTCAACACAACTGTTCAAAACAACAAAGAAATCGCTTGGGTCGCAGCCAGCATTTTCCCGCTGGCGCGAAGTGAACAAAGAACAGTCTATGGTCGTTTCCGGTCCAATCTCCGGAGCAAATAGTTCTCACACCGGCGGTTGCAACCGGCGGTTTCCAAAGTGTCCATTACAGTATGTAGGGTTGATATTATGAGGTTTGTGGGAATGATATGAGCACTTTTGGGTATTCTCTTTGTAGAAAAATGTATAGAGAGTTTGGGATGTGACTATTGAGTACACAACGGTCCATGGGAGGCGTCGGGTTTGAAAAGATGAAGTCCTGCAACTTCAAGGGTAACGGTTTGTCATTGCTGGGCCTTGTTGATGGACATTGCGAAGACATTTGTGTGTACAACATCGAATTAATTCACAACGCTGTCAACGTTCACACAACACAATGAAATGGGTTGACGACACCACGAAATGATCCGATTAGGTCATAAAACTGATTCATTAGACTGTATAATGAGTTAACGACATCGTCAAATAAGTTTACAACGACACGAAATGCATTCACAACATCCTGAAATATAAAGAAAGTTTAGAACGACACGAAATGAGTTCACCACATCATCAAATATGTTGAGAACGACACGAAATGAGTTCACCACATCACCATCAAAAATGTTCAGAACAACGCGAAATGAGTTCACGACATCATAAAATAGGCCTATATGTTGAGAACGACAAGAAATGAGTTCATAACATCAACAAAAATGGTTAGAACAACGCGAGATGCATTCCGAGTCACGACACCATCAAATAAGTTTAGAACAACACAAAATGAGTTCACCAATCATCAAATAAGTTTACAACAACGCGAAATGCATTCACGACATGTAATTAAATGTACAGGCTACACAGGCAAAAGTTGACATGTTTGGCGTTCCATATACAAGAGAGGTTCAATCAAATTGTCTCATCGCAGAGAAAGGGGTGTGTCCTCTATGGTCGCACAATCGTCCGATAGTCACGTGTTTTTATAGCATGCAGCTGTGTGGGGCTGGCCGTGACCCACTGATCTCTAGGCTGACCTTGGGGTATGGGCTTTATATGGGGTTATATACCAGTTCATGGGTCATTGTTCTCTATCCTTTCTCTATGCTCTATGGTTCATGTATACATGTATACTGTATAGAGTTGTGCATGAAACCACGAAACCGCAGGGACGGAGTGGTCTCACGTGCACAACTGTATTGTGATGAAACATTTTCCGAAAAGGACTGTTGAAACATTAAGAATTTATTGAGGTTTGTTGCTTAGTGCCCAAAGGTATATAGTGTACAGAAAGGTTGTTAAAAACAGCACAGAAAAAATAATACAAAACCAAAAGCCTTTATTTCAAATTAAGACGTCTGCACTAGTAAGCAGGAGGTTGTGGGTTCGAATCCCGCCCAAGTCGCCTGTGAAGTTTTTTTTCCACAGACACTCGGAAAGCACTGAGTATGCAGTGCTATACACACGTCGGTGTAGGGCAAAATTAAAAATCAGTTGTTTATCACCCAACGCAAGAATTTCATCAAACTATAAAAAAATATATATATATATATATATATAATAATAATAATAATAATAATGTATAGATTTATATAGCGCACGTATCCACCAACTAAGTGGCGCTCAAGGCGCATTATATTATTATCCCTGCTCATAAGGCTCATAAGGCTCATAAATCATTCCTGAAACCATCTCAGCTCCCTGGGGAGTATACAGCTCAATTGCTGCCATTTCTAGCGCATATAGAGCAAACCATCTCTGCCTTCACAGGTACCCATTTAACCCCTGGGTGGAGAGAAGCAATTATGGTTAAGTGTCTTGCTCAAGGACACAGGTGTCACGGCCGGGGCTCGAACCCACACTCTGCTGCTGGCAACACCAGAACTTGAGTTCAGTGCACTAGACCGCACGACAATCCACTTTACGTGCATTATACAACACACGGGACCTACGGCTTTACGTCCCATCCGAAGGACGAAGCAATTATGGTTAAGTACCTTGCTCAAGGACACAAGTGTCACGACCGGGGCTCGAACCCACACCCTGCTGCTGGCAACACCAGAACTTGTGTTTTCGGGTTTTAAAGCTCATTTAAAGCTCGAAGCAACATGGTGGGAAATATATAATGGATCCATGCATGTATGTATCCATTCGAAAAGAAAGCAAATGTGTGAGCGTTTCTGCTAAATACAACAATTTTATTGAATGACAAATTGAAAACTTTATTTTATCAATATACTACACTCCAGACAACCTTTCCATTATTATATAATACGTGTAGGCCCTAAATATAAACTGGTTCAGGAGAGTTTAAACAAAATTTTAAGTAAAAGTAGGCCCTATGCAAACACAGCTGGAGAAACCCCGGACAAGCAGCGGCGAAGCCACGGGGACTGGGGGCACGTGCCCCCCCCCCCCCACAAATTTCCAGTGCCCCAGGTGCCCCCACGAAAAATCCCGATAGTGCCCCAAAAACAGAAAAGAAAAAGGAAAAAACCCATACCCCCTGGGCCCCCCCCCCCACTGAAAAGCAATGCCCCCTGTGCCCCCACTGAAAAAGTCCTGGCTACGCCGCTGGGAAGAATGCAGCGGCGTGGCCAGGACTTTTTCAGGGGGGGGGGGGGGGGGCCCAGGGGGCATTGCTTTTCAGTGGGGGTGGGCCTAGGGGTATGGGTTTTTTCCTTTCTTTATCTTTTCTGTTTTTGGGGCACTATGAGGATTTTTCGTGGGGGCACTGAAATTTGGGGGGCACGTGCCCCCCCAGGCCCCCCCGTGGCTACGCCGCTGGAAGAATGTCGTATCCAACTGCCACTTTTTCTCGTTCATTATAATTAATAAGGTAATCTTTCCTGCTCACTAAGGTGGAGAACATATAGATGATGGACATATACTTCAAATTATTCCAGAATTTTGTTTAAATGAAAAAGCAGGCATTTTTGGTATACGATGACTTCCACAGTCATGTCAGTCTGATCTTGGCAACTCCCCCGTTAGTGACCAACACGGTCATTGTACATGCACAATGGCAACTATAATAGGATTCGTCTATTTTCTGAAGGGGATGATTTTTTTAGAAGGAAAATAAAGTCCGAAAACCATAATAAAAGTGGATGTTAAAGATAGTTTTCGCTTTCAGTACACTCAAAAATCAATGAAATTACTTTTTAACTGGTTATAGTGGTTGCAAAAAATTCCAAAAATCCTCTTAAAAAGTGACGGTTGGATGCAGCATTCTTTCCGTTTATTTTATTTGGTTTAAAACTCACTCAGGTTCGTTTTCTTCATGTTAATGTATATAGTTGTTTCCAGATAAAATAACTCATTTTCTTTTAATGTTCCCTTTGTTTTATCATCAGTAAAAGCCTCACACAAAGAAAGTCAGCAAATTGCAATCATTATCTAATTTTGTTTTGTCTCCAATCAAAGGAGAAAAAAAAACTTGGTAGTTACCTCCTGAAAGTCATGAACGTTTACCTTTGAGATATATGTGTCTTGAAAAGTCATGCAGATGTATTTCTCTCATTCTTGCGTTACTCATTTCATTTGATATTTTAAATATTTTTAACATCTTTTTAAAAACATTCTATAGTCATTTTTCTCTTGTGTTATTATTATTTATACATGTAAATTAGTCATGTGATGTTAGACACAAATACACTCCATTTAAAAACAATAAATGAAGATCTACAAGACTCTGTTTGGAATCCTGACTCTTTCTTTATTTAATAAATGCAAAAGGGGTCCAGCTATTTAGGTGTTCGGGTGAAGCCCGAAAACCTATTACTATACCATGCTCGATACGTGGCAGAGTGCCACCCCCAAATGTCCCTATAAACTAGCACACTGTTCTATTGTTAACGGACCTCTCCCCGCCCCCCCCCCCCCACCCGAAATCCTCTAAAGAATTCCTAAGATTCCTGGAACACAATGAAGACACAATGGGAGGGGTGGGGTGCACTGTGCCGCATATGGAGCATTATATATACTGAACAAAATTATAAACGCCCCATGTGGCACTTTGAAACTTTTATTAGCCTTAGAGTTTGCAAAATCATACAAAATTCATTTTGTTGTTCAATATGCTACAGATTACTGTCCGTTAGAACACGATAGTGGCGTCTGGCAATCATGGACATGCATGTGGACATGGTGGGGGTCAGGTTGAAACATGGGGCGTTTATATTTTTGCTCAGTGTATATGCCTGTTAGAGATCGTGGTACAACCTTGAACCCAGGGTCTACCTCATTCCCACTGTTACTACCAAGACCCTGGTGGACAAAAATTGATTTCTGCAATACTGATGGGTTATATCAATAGGTCTAGTCCCCTGACTAGCACTCCAGGCATCACACTCTATCCTGCTACACATCCTGCACTGATTCTTAGATATTTAAATTATCCACTGCAGGGTGCAAGAACACCGTGGAAACGAGGCCTTTATTAAATAGTCACGCTACATAATAATACAGTTAGGGACAAGGGCCAAAGTCATGGTACAGCCAAGCCTTTGAGAAGCCCGGCCAGGCCCAGGCTTTTCCTCCTGCCTACTGGCCTATATAATGAGCAGTGGCGTAGCTACGGGGGGCCTGGGGGGGCACGTGCCCCCCACAAATTTCCAGTGCCCCCCCAGGTGCCCCCCCACGAAAAATCCTCATAGTGCCCCAAAAAACAGACAAGAAAAAGAAAAGGGAAAAAACCCATTACCCCTGGGCCCCCCCACTGAAAAGCAATGCCCCCCCCCTGTGCCCCCCCACTGAAAAAGTCCTGGCTACGCCGCTGATAATGAGCTCTGCTTTCCTGGGCTAGGCCCTCCAGAAGCCCAGGTTATGTTGATTGGCAGGTACTGTATTGTTACAGGATTAGGACTCACAAAAGACAATTAGGAGGCCAGGTAGCCTAGGCCTGGCTAGGCTTCTCAAAGACTTGGCTGTACCATGACTTTGGCCCTCCTCCCTTGGAGAGTCACAGGCAAAGCCTGGGCCTGTGATGGCCAGGCTTCTCAAAGGCTTGGATGTACCATGACTTTGGCCCTCCTCCCTTGGAGAGTCACAGGCAAAGCCTGGGCCTGTGATGGCCAGGCTTCTCAAAGGCTTGGATGTACCATGACTTTGGCCCTCCTCCCTTGGAGAGTCACAGGCAAAGCCTGGGCCTGGCCAGACTTCTCAAAGGCTTGGCTGTAACATGACTTTGGCCCTCCTCCCTTGGAGAGTCACAGGCAAAGCCTGGGCCTGGCCAGGCTTCTCAAAGGCTTGGCTGTACTATGACTTTGGCTCTCCTCCCTTGGAGAGTCACAGGCAAAGCCTGGGCCTGGCCAGGCTTCTCAAAGGCTTGGCTGTACCATGACTTTGGCCCTCCTCCCTTGGAGAGTCACAGGCAAAGCCTGGGCCTGATGGCCAGGCTTCTCAAAGGCTTTGCTGTACCATGACTTTGGCCCTCCTCCCTTGGAGAGTCACAGGCAAAGCCTGGGCCTGATGGCCAGGCTTCTCAAAGGCTTGGCTGTACCATGACTTTGGCCCTCCTCCCTTGGAGAGTCACAGGCAAAGCCTGGGCCTGACCAGGCTTCTCAAAGGCTTGGCTGTACTATGACTTTGGCTCTCCTCCCTTGGAGAGTCACAGGCAAAGCCTGGGCCTGGCCAGGCTTCTCAAAGGCTTGGCTGTACCATGACTTTGGCCCTCCTCCCTTGGAGAGTCACAGGCAAAGCCTGGGCCTGATGGCCAGGCTTCTCAAAGGCTTTGCTGTAACCATGACTTTGGCCCTCCTCCCTTGGAGAGTCACAGGCAAAGCCTGGGCCTGATGGCCAGGCTTCTCAAAGGCTTGGCTGTACCATGACTTTGGCCCTCCTCCCTTGGAGAGTCACAGGCAAAGCCTGGGCCTGGCCAGACTTCTCAAAGGCTTGGCTGTAACATGACTTTGGCCCTCCTCCCTTGGAGAGTCACAGGCAAAGCCTGGGCCTGGCCAGGCTTCTCAAAGGCTTGGCTGTACTATGACTTTGGCTCTCCTCCCTTGGAGTCACAGGCAAAGCCTGGGCCTGGCCAGGCTTCTCAAAGGCTTGGCTGTACCATGACTTTGGCCCTCCTCCCTTGGAGAGTCACAGGCAAAGCCTGGGCCTGATGGCCAGGCTTCTCAAAGGCTTGGATGTACCATGACTTTGGCCCTCCTCCCTTAATAGAAACCTTTGGGATTCAAAATGATGTTTGAAATTGTTTAAAATTGTAAGGTGTAGGATTGGTAAATGAAATATAACCAGATGGTGAAATTAATGTCAATCTTACTTGGTGTAAAGCTGATGATGGTATTAATCTTAAGTAAAATTCTCTTTGTAAAATTCTCTTTGAGTAGTAAGTGGTTCTGAAAAGAACCGGTTGGTTACAACTCGACGTTTTTACAAAAACGATAGTGCCTGAGACAGAAATATTTCAGGGGATTTTAATACCATCATCCAGTGTACACTAAGTTGGTTTGATGAAAACTGATTACATAATGTATAGTGACTTTTTATTATAAATGACTGAAAACGCATTCAAGATTATTTGAAATCATTCTTATGTAGAAATGGATCAACAACTGATAAACCATTACAGAGTTGACTTTTTATTTATGTTTTTCATTTATTTCAATCCATGGTCGGACACTGCTGGCACATGATAATATTTGGCCATCCCAACCTGACAGTTAAATATCAGTAAAACTTGTAGCTTTGCATGGTGAGGAGGATAAATATCGGGCATAGATTTTTAAAATTCTGATTATTGTTTATTAAGTTGCTTTTAATTTGAATAATTTCCTTGGATTCTGTGAATAAAAAAACCCTAAAAACTTGTTGATATGCACATATAAAAGAATGTGAACCATATGTTCATAAAAACCTGATGTGACAATTTGAAGGGCACAAATTAGCTTCAAATTTTAAAAAAGGTTACCCTAAACCAGTTTAAACGGTTAAACAGGTTTAACTCATGGACACTGCCTAGTTTGTCTCTTGTCATTTATCCAGTCCAAAAACTGATTGACCCTTGTGTACACCCCTGGGGAATTGGGCTTGGCACACCCTGACCCCCATGAGGTCACCCCAACAAGCTGCCACACCCCGTTACTCTCGCATACCAGGGGGCCTCCGCTGTCCCCATCGCAGGAATCAATGCCTCCGTTGAGGTACCCAGCACAAAACATCTTATTGGTTAGCTTTGAGCCGTAGACTCGACGGCCTGTGCAGGTTCTACGAGACAGAAGAGGTACACGAGCTTCTTGGAGGAGATCAGGATAATTACCGCCTAGGAGGAAAAAACATAATATGACATTGCATTAGTGAACAAAGGTCGTATCATAGTTACGACCTTGTTGCAGACATGGATTTCGCTCTGTGCAACAAGATCTTAGTTTTTTACAAAGTTCCAGGATGAACACGCAAAGCCTATGGAAGAAGATACGACGTTGCACTCAATTGTTTTAATGTATGCAAATTTATGCACTATTGCACATATGACCTTGTTGCATTTTTAGATACAACCTTGTTGTTCTGACAGGACAATATTTTATTGATATTTTCAGCAAGCATATCTAGAACCAGGAGCTCCTAAATGACTTCTGTACTGGAATATCTGTTGTCCTGACCAGCGATTTTAAATAACCATTAACCCTCATACTTTTGGTACCTTTTTCATACAAGTTGATGCACCATTTGAAACCATTCGCTTTTGTGGTTTTGAATGGTGAAATAACTGTGTACAGTATTGATTCCCCCAAATGGTTTTGAATGGTAGGTCAGCTAATACAAAACCTTGTTTGGATCTTTCCAAATGGTAGTACAGCTAATACAAAACCTTGTTTGGATACTTCTAAGTGGTGAATCAATGGACCCTCTATGCATTTGAATGGATTTGAATGGTAGTAAAGCTTGCTGCCAACACTGTTCAAATGGTATCACCATGTGTGTACAAAACCAATGGGCATTTTTGAAAGTGGAAATTTTGAATGGTTTCAAATGGTCTATCAGTAGGAGGGTTAAAGAAAACACAGTTTGAAAAGCACCAGTATAAAACCAAGATGTTCAGCCATGGAAGCAGCGTTAGGCCAAAAAACGTCTCCAGTTTGTGGTCATAGGTCGGCAAAAAAAGAAGAAAACTACAAATACAGACGCGCGGGTCTGAGGCAACGTGCAGGTCTGAGGCAACGTGCATGGAGACCAGAAACAAGAGACTTTTTTTTAGGGGGGGGGGGGCCTTAGTGGTTAATGATGTGTCTAGATCCTGAGTTATTGGATACTTTTGAGACTCTAGAGGGCAGCAGACTGACCAGTCCTATTCCATTATTCTCAATATCTTGCACATGCTCAGAATGATGTTGTTGTTGTTGTTGTTGTTTTAGGCAATTGTGCTCCACTGCTGACGGAAGGCCTCTTCAGAATTACGTAAACAATGGCAAAAGAACTGGTAAATCTTCTAACACCAGCGTCTCAAACATTTAACTGCATTTGATAGATTTCGATGAACTTGAACTTCATACCTGTATTTCCCCAGCCTGAGATCCAACAAGACATCAGATCTGGTAGATCCTCCCTTCCGGTCAAGCACACCGGCGAGACGTAATTATTCAACTGTACCCCGCGGCCATTCTTGGGTTTCAATTTGATCAATGCTATATCATTATTGGTGGAGCCTGAATCGTAGCTATCATGTATGTGGAGACACTCAATATCAAAGTCTTGCTCGGATCCTTCTGGGTGGTACTGGTTGTGCTCTCCGAGACGTACAGTGAATCTGTCCTTCCCATATCTATAAGATAGCAAAGAAATCGAAAACCGGACATTGGTTAAAACCATTATACACTATTGTTTATATTGACAAAACTGCATCTAAAAGTATCCTTTGAATCCATAAATACATTAAACAACCAAACTGTGAATGTTCCAGCTTATCACATTGTGTTGCTATCTATTTTTCGTCACCCATGTTTGTAAATCATTTAGGTGAATAGGTTATTTGTTGCTAAACCCACATTCAAAATAATGATTTGACAAAAGTAAAAAAAATCCTGAAAATGGGTGGCAGGCCTGGGTCTCCCTTTGGTCTAGAGGACAAAGTCCCCTGAACCTCCTGTGGGTAGCGGGCCTGGGTCTCTCTTTGGTCTACAGGACAAAAGCCCCCTGAACCTCCTGTGGGTAGCAGGCCTGTGTCTCCCTTTGGTATAAGGGAAAAAGCCCCTTGAACCTCCTGTGGGTAGCAGGCCTGGGTCTCTCTTTGGTCTAGAGGACAAAGTCCCCTGAACCTCCTGTGGGTAGCAGGCCTGGGTCTCTCTTTGGTCTAGAGGACAAAGCCCCCTGAACCTCCTGTGGGTAGCAGGCCTGGGTCTCCCTTTGGTCTAGAGGACAAAGCCCCCTGAAACTCCTGTGGGTAGCAGGCCTGGGTCTCCCTTTGGTCAAGAGGACAAAGCCCCCTGAACCTCCTGTGGGTAACAGGCCTGGGTCTTCCTTTGGTCTAGAGGACAAAGCCCCCTAAACCTCCTGTGGGTAGCAGGCCTGGGTCTCCCTTTGGTCTAGAGGACAAAGCCCCCTGAACCTCCTGTGGGTAGCAGGCCTGGGTCTCTCTTTCGTCTAGAGGACAAAGCCCCCTGAACCTCCTGTGGGTAGCAGGCCTGGGTCTCCCTTTGGTCTAGAGGACAAAGCCCCCTGAACCCCCTGTGGGTAACAGGCCTGTGTCTCCCTTTGGTATAAGGGAAAAAGCCCCTTGAACCTCCTGTGGGTAGCAGGCCTGGGTCTCTCTTTGGTCTAGAGGACAAAGTCCCCTGAACCTCCTGTGGGTAGCAGGCCTGGGTCTCCCTTTGGTCTAGAGGACAAAAGCCCCCTGAACCCCCTGTGGGTAGCAGGCCTGGGTCTCCCTTTGGTCTAGAGGACAAAGCCCCCTGAACCCCCTGTGGGTAACAGGCCTGGGTCTTCCTTTGGTCTAGAGGACAAAGCCCCATGAACCTCCTGTGGATAGCAGGCCTGGGTCTCTCTTTCGTCTAGAGGACAAAAGCCCCCTGAACCCCCTGTGGGTAGCAGGTCTGGGTCTCTCTTTCGTCTAGAGGACAAAAGCCCCCTGAACCCCCTGTGGGTAGCAGGTCTGGGTCTCCCTTTGGTCTAGAGGACAAATCCCCCTAAACCTCCTGTGGGTAGCAGGCCTGGGTGTCCCTTTGGTCTAGAGGACAAAGCCCCCTAAACCTCCTGTGGGTAGCAGGCCTGGGTCTCTCTTTCGTCTAGAGGACAAAGCCCCCTGAACCTCCTGTGGGTAGCAGGCCTGGGTCTCTATTTGGTCTAGAGGACAAAGCCCCCTGAACCCCCTGTGGGTAGCAGGCCTGGGTCTCTCTTTGGTCTAGAGGACAAAGCCCCCTGAACCTCCTGCATGTTTAAATTTGCAGGATTTAAGAACTCAAAAATTCGAGGTTTGGACACAACACATACTACTTATTTCTTTCCTTGTTGGCTGCTTCTCTTCTTTCAATACAATTTTGAGGCAGAGGGAGATTTGTACAAAATCCTGGAATCACTAGCCTGAAAAAATTTGTTGTATTTCTTTTTTGTCTCGTCAGAGGATATGTATACAGAAAAATAATTGTCATTGTCTTTACCTTTGGAAGCAATGGGCAGCCGAGATAACAGTGAACTCATCAATGAGCGTGGCTCCACAGTAATGACCACTTCTCTTTAGTATGAGCTGACCCTGCCATGGCCAGCTACCTCTCTTAGCTGCCGAGCCACCAATGATGCGGTTGTTGATGCCGTTAACGACATGCTTCATGCCGCAGCTACCTGGAGCTGTTGGGATGGACAGAGAAATCGTGAGATTATCCAAGGCTGTATTTGATGTAACCACAAATAAGCATTTATAATAATAATCGCTTTATTTAGTGATGGTAACCATGTCACCTATAGCCTAGATGATTTTCAATGGGCCATCAATTAGCTACCAGAGACACCGGGGTAAACCCCTACTCTTGGACGATATTAAGTGTCATTACGGGTTCTTTGATGTGCGCTGATGTTTGTAGTACACATCACCTATGGCTTAACATCCCAATTATGGTTAAGTGTCTTGTCAGATTTTACTTTTATTTCTTAGGACAGTGAGCGAAAAAATCCTTTTTGAAACTGTTGTATGAGTGACTTGTGTTACTTCTGTTGTTTTTATTTTTATTTATTAATTTGTATATTATTTCAGGCAATTCAAAAAATTAATTACAGTCATAATTAGAAAACCAAACAATTAAAAACAGAGCACTGGATTGCCTAAAGGCGAATCCAATCACTATGTAAGATTGCACTCCCTAATAACGGGTGACAGGTTGAATATGCTCAGAAAACAAGAGTGAACGTACCGACAGTGACATCTGGCTGGGGGACGATGCCACACTCCACCCCTACATCTTCACCGTGGGTACAATCATGACTTCCATACCTAGAATGAGTACATTCTCCCAGGTTTCTCTCATCCCCTCTACATACGACTTCATCCAGCCATATCTTACCCTGACCAGAACCGTAATGTGATTCACCGAAGACACGCACATCTCCACTGCGAAGAAATCATAAAAGTGATGTCAAATAAAACCAGGAACAAAAACAAAACTTGAAACTGATTTGCCGTCGATGGGAAGTTTGCCAACTGTATATAAATTTGGCCTTTTGTATTGGCAATTTTTGTATTGTAATTAATACAATAATTATTGTAATTCGGAGCGTCGTGGCCGAGCGGTCTAGCTTACCGGACTCAAGTTCTGGTGTTAGCAGCAGAATGTGGGTTCAAATCCCGGTCATGACACTTGTGTCCTTGAGCAAGACACTTAACCATAATTGCTTATAGGGGCAGAGGCAGTTTAACAACTGCCTTGTTCTGGACTAGTTACCACTCCCAGTCCTATTCGCACCGTGAAGAGGCTGGTTATTAACTTGTCTTGTTTCGGTGTGAGGGGCTGGTTTCTTCAGTGTGGAGTTGTTGTAACAACTCAATGACTTAGTAGCCCCCACCTAATCAAAAACAAGCAAAAAATCTAAAACAAGCAAAACATTTTTCTATCAAAAAACTACTGCACCAACAAATTGGTTGTTTTAAGGGGTGTAAGTTAAAAAATGGTGATAAGTGATTAAGAATCAGAATCTTATGCAACGACGCCCGACAAAGCTAACCAATCAGATTAAAAAAATAAAAAAAATTAAAAAACGCCCCTCATTTACCCATAGTTTTAATTTTAGCCTGGCACTAGGGAAGAATGGGTGTGCAAAGAGCAGAGGCACTCTGTACAGAAATGACTGCATTTAAGAATCATTTTAATTCTGTTCTTACTCAATTCCAAGCTGTTTGCAAACAACACGTGCAGCATTTTCATTGAAGCGGTCATCACATACCGTCCCCCACTGCTCGCCATACATGACCTCCACTCGACCCGAGTTATCATTAGTTCCATCAACGAGACGTACCGGCAGATCCTCTGTTATTAAATTATTTCAAAATGTGTCAAGAAAACATATGGACGTCAACAGAAAGTGGTTTTAGAAATCTATCATTTAAAGCCAGTGTACACTTTTAGTAAAATGTCTGTAAATGCATCCATATTTTTTAAGAACCAAAGGATATGTATCCACCAACCTCTGACTGTTTCAGCTTATATCATTGCGTCGTTAATGAACAAATGCATTCAAATTTTTTCTGACCATTCCAACATGATCTGTCTTCGGATCATGTAATTTCTGATGAAATAAATTCAATTTGGAAATTATTTCACTAACCGAAATATTTCTAGGGATGTTTGACACCATCATCAACCTTACACCAAGTAAAGCTTGTGTAAAACTGTGATCATTTATCGTTTCTAGACAAGGTATTGGATATTCACAAATCAGACTGAAGAATAGTATTATGAAATTGCATGATTGGTTATTGATTATGGGTTTACTACGAATTGATTATCGGTGAATGATTTGTACATTACGTTATGCAATGATCTGCTTGATGACTATGTACCTGTTTGTGCTCGATGTTTAGTTGTACCAGCGCCCTCTGTCGGTGAAGTGTGCGCGTTAATGTTTTGCACACGCAAGCGCTAGAATTCCATTCATAAATATTATCAATAGAATTAGTTTAATAGAATAACCAGGATGCAGGATGAAGACAATGTTGTGTTCGAATATCATCTTCCTCCGGTGACAGTTATTAGAGAGTCAAACCCATGACAATATAAACAATGTATATTAAAATATTAAAATCTTACGGTTTTGGCATTGTTCTTCGTCGCTGTTGTCACCACATTCATCAGTACCGTCACACTTCCAGTTGAGTGGGATGCAGTCACCGTTACCACACTCAAATTGAGTATCTATGCAACCTACATCACAAATAAAAATAATCCTCAATTATTCAGGACCTTAAGATGGTTTTCACTTGACAAAAATCGGCCATCTTTATGGGCAATGGATAACTAACCATTTCCTCTGACTTCTCAAGTCCTTATTTATAATCCTGGGTGGAAAAACAATTATTATTATTATTATTTATTCAGCATAAAAACACAACAAATATAAGACAGTAAACAAAACAGAACATTACCAGTGGTACATGCCAGGAAATGAAAAAGTAAAATAACTGTGGTAGGAGTATGATTATTACAGCTCTTCTACACCAATTCTCCTGAGGACGATCAGAGCATACTGATCGAAATGTTGAGTTGTACCTCCAGTTCTTTTAACCAGTTCGCGTCGGAGGCCGTGTATACATGCAATTTTTTTTTGCACCGCGGATCGAAGAGCGTCTAAACATGCCATAGGAAACTCGGGAATATTTGTATGCATGCTCGGTTGACATGACAACGAGCCACGCGCGTAAAGTGACATGCTCGGAAGACGTGGTCACACACTGTGGAAGCTTCCGTTGTCCTTTCGGGTGACGTAAAACCACGCCATTTTGGCAGTGCTCGTGCTTCGGTTGACGTGTTATTGTGCAGCAATTGTTCAGCACAATAGCGGGGGCCGTGTAAACACGCTCGGGGAGTCTTGACATGGGGGGGGGGGGCACTCGTAAACCTGTTCCACACCTTTGTCTTTGTCTCCATTGAAATCTGTAAAGCTGTGGTATACAAAGATTTCTATAGACAATTACCTGGCAGACTGCTGGCAATCAAGATTTCTATAGACCAATTTCCGTGCACCATTGTCCCATTGTTACTCGGTACGCTCGGTACCACTCGGATAACGTGTAAATACGATGAAGAATTCTTTAGAGGGCTCGGTGGACTTCTAAAGACGCAACATAAAAGACGCCCTCCTGGCTATAATTCCCAAGGGAAACTCGCCAAATTATATGCTAATAAGCTAAATGAGGGTGTCTTAGTTTCATTGACATAACCAAAAAAAATTTACGCAAACAAAAACGTGTTTGTGTGGGAAAAAGAAACCCGCACAGGGGCCCAGAAAAACTTTTTTATTCCCGACGCGAACTGGTTAAGAACTAATTACTACTCAATTGAGAATTTCACATGGTGTCACCGCAATTAGTCTTACTTACACCCACTCTTCTTACCTGTATTTGGTATACAGATAACACCGGCTGCCTCTCTTGGGACACAGTTATGCTCCCCCCAGCCTGCAAACTGACAGAGAGCAAGAGATTCTTCTGTTCCTTCACACTCCACGTCGTCCATGAGGATGTTACCATTGCCTTCACCAAACTCCCCTACAACGACTGCAGTGACGGCACCACTGCAAATCATGAAAAAAGGGGGGACAAAAATCAATTTCAATCACAACTTGTCATTTAACTTAAACATGTAGTATTCATGTTTTTAGCAGGCCTGGGTCTCCATTTGGTCTGGAGGACAAAGCCCCCTGAACCTCCAGGATGTTTGATTTTGGAGGATTTACAGACTCTCCACATCCCAACAAACAAGAAACTCGAGGTTTGGACACAATACAGGCTACTTTCATTCCTTGGTGGCTACTTGGTGGAACACAATACCAATCCACATCAGATCACTAGACACCGTTTCATTGTTCAAAACAAACATGAAAACTTACTTATTTCCAATTGCCCTTTGATAATGTTCTGTTTTCGCTATCTTGTGTTGCCGAGCGCCATGATCTAGATGGAATGGCGTTATAGAAATCTTATTATTATTTATTATTACTTCTCTTCTTTCAAGAAAATTTTGAGACAAAGGAAGATTTGTTAAAAATCCTAATATCAGGAAAAATAATTCTAAGAAATCACAGACCTGTCTTTTTCTTCAGAACATTGTTTTATACAAATCACGTGATTCTTAAAAATTCTTAAGAAGTTCTCAATTTCAGAAGTAGATGTTACAAGTTAACTAGGGGTGTGGCTAAGTTGCAAACTGCAATGGTTCAATAGTTGGATATTTTCTATATGATATATGGACAAGTTTGCAACTCACCGAGTGAAGCCAAGTTGCTTGCATACTACATTGGCGTCTTGTATATCCCACATATCGTCACAGACGGTTCCCCAGACATCCATGTATCGAACTTCCACACGTCCCTGGTATAATTCACCGGTACCCTGAGCTTGTTCGTTCACTAAACGGATAGCGAATGTTGAATCTGGGTCCGCGGGAGAGAGAAAGAAAAAAGAAAATCATATCATGATAAACAACAAATTTTATGTGATTTTTGTTCAATTTTTTGTCTGTGTAAAAATAATCGTCACGATCAGAGCAGACTTTCAACAGGGCATGGAATCGGTGTCCTAGTTTAAAATGAACACAGTAAATGAATCGATTTAATTTTGCCCTACATCGACATGTGTATAGCACTGCATACTCAGTGCTTTTCGAGTGCTTTTCGAGTGTCTGAACATACTGTAAATGAAAATTACTGACTTATTTATGCAGCAGCAATGGTAATATGACCTTATCACGTGGGATATTATTTTCAGTCACTGAGTTAATAATAATAAATAAATAATAAATAATCAGAACATTTATATAGCGCTCTTTACACAGGTGTAAATGAGATGCACAAAGCATCCACAGGGTCCCACAGCGCTTAGAAAGAAAAGGAGGATTATTGGAAAAGGTGGGTTTGAGGGCCGACTTGAATTGTTTCAAAGTAGGGGCCTGCCGAAGTTCCCGAGGAAGTCCGTTCCAGAGAAAAGGTGCAGCAGCAAAGAAACCTTTGCAGCCAAAGGAATTTGCAAGGTTGGTTCTGGGCACGGTGAGTGTAGACTTATCAGATGATGATCGTAGGCAACGGCTGGGATGATAAATGGAAATGAGGTCCTGGAGGTATGACGGAGCGGTGTTTTGGAGGCATTTGTAAGTCATTACTAAAACTTTGAACTTTATACGTTGAGGTATACGTAACCAGTGGAGTCTAAGATAGAAGGGGGTAACATGATCAAATTTACGTGCTCGGAATATAACCCTAGCAGCCCTATTCTGGAGAAGTTGCAGGCACTGTAGATCCTTATCTGAAGAACTGAACAGAAGCGAGTTTGCGTAGTCAAGACGGGATGTAACAAGAGCTCTGACCAGAGTTCTAAAACTAGAACTCTGATTCCATGCCCTGTTGATCATAACAATGTTGTCCCTTTAACCCTTTAAACTCAGCCCTGTAGAATATCGGGCGCCGGCGTCCGATGAAATAAATCAATTCTTACACAACATCTGTACACCATTTTTTTTCCAAAAGGTTGGTGGGGGTCAAAACTTTGATAAAAATGTAGGCCCATATGTAAGCTTTCCAATGGTATATAATGTGATAAGGTTTTTGAGAAGTAAGGCAGAATTTTGTATACAAAGAACAAAATTCACCAAAACAGGCCTGAGTTTAAAGGGTTAACCTTTGTAATATCATGACATAGAGGTATGTTGTTTCTAGGCTGTAGGATTGTTGTAAAACTAGCGTTCGTACTTACGGCCTATTCATACGTGAACGCAAATGCAAAGCAAGTGTTCTATGCTATCAATGACTTGCGAATCGTCCATTGTGAATCTGATGTTTTGATGTCAATATTTGCTTTACAGTTAGGCTTTCATTGAAGAATGAACCAATGTCTAAGCTTTTAATCTTGACAGGAGACTAATAGTTACCTTCTCCGGTATCACTACAACTTTGCTCATCGGTAAAATCGCCACAGTCATTATCACCATCACACAGCCATCGGAGTGGGATGCACCGTCCACTAGGGCATGGGTGATACAGCTCTCCTTCCACATTCCTGCAGTCAGCTGTCAATTATTAAAAACCTTTACTAATTAATCACATTACATTATCACCATCACACAGCCATCGGAGTGGGATGCACCGTCCACTAGGGCATGGGTGATACAGCTCTCCTTCCACATTCCTGCAGTCAGCTGTCAATTATTAAAAACCTTTACTAATTAATCACATTACATTATCACCATCACACAGCCATCGGAGTGGGATGCACCGTCCACTAGGGCATGGGTGATATAGCTCTCCTTCCACATTCCTGCAGTCAGCTGTCAATTATTAAAAACCTTTACTAATTAATCACATTACATTATCACCATCACACAGCCATCGGAGTGGGATGCACCGTCCACTAGGGCATGGGTGATACAGCTCTCCTTCCACATTCCTGCAGTCAGCTGTCAATTATTAAAAACCTTTACTAATTAATCACATTACATTATCACCATCACACAGCCATCGGAGTGGGATGCACCGTCCACTAGGGCATGGGTGATACAGCTCTCCTTCCACATTCCTGCAGTCAGCTGTCAATTATTAAAAACCTTTACTAATTAATCACATTATCATTATCACCAGCACACAGGCATCGGAATGGGATGCACCACCTACTCGGACATAGGTGATAAATCTCTCCACATTCCTACTGTCAGCTGTCAATTAACCAGTTCGCGTCGGGAATAAAAAAGTTTTTCTGGGCCCCTGTGGCGGGTTTCTTTTTCCCACACACACATTAATGGAAGCTTCCTCAGCGGGTGGCCGGCACTTCCGAGCATGTCACCGTGCACGCATGGCTGAAACGAGCATGCATACAAATATTCCGGAGTTTCCTGTGGCGTGTTTAGACGCTCTCCGATCCGTGGTGCAAAAAAATTGCATGTATACACAGCCTCCAACGCGAACTGGTTAATAAAAACTCAAATCTTATCTTAACTCTCCAAGTAAAGTTAACATTGTAGTGTGTCTCATTTTATTGTTGCGTGGCTTTTTTTCTAGTTTGCCCCCTCCATCCCCTTTTCAGATTGCACCCCTAACACCTACCTGTCTGTGACAATCTCTCGTAGTGAACAGTCCCCGGCTTGGTCTCCAGTCCACCTGTCGCAGCACGATTCTCTTCATACAGAGAGCAATTCCTTGTCTCCAGGGTGAAGTCAAACGAGCGGCAGACAAAGTCCATCTGGGTGACGCAGAACTGGGCACACTCTTCCATAGACTTTTCCATGTACATCGCATCCGGCGTGACCCTGTCGGGAATGGCAGAGTCAGCGATGGCGTTGAAGTCATCCAAGGGATTGTCTGGTGTTAAACAGGAACAAGAAGACTTAATCAGAATGATATTCATAGATTGAAAGAAAGATACATCATTGGTAATGATGTGATTACAAAATTACTGAATAATTATCCAAAAGCTTACTTGATGTAAAGTAAGTAAAAGTACCAATAATTCTGAACGATTTTTTTCTATCTGAAGTTCTCTCTAACACAAACAAAATGTAAATAAATAGAGAATTAGCTGTTGCAAACTGCTTACCAACCTAAAGGACCTGTAGTATAAATGCAAAATAAATGTTATTGGCCTCACATTTTGAACCTAGCAGGTTCTTTCTCATTTGAGTGAGAAGAAGTTAGTCAGGTATGAAATGAACACAAAACAAAATGTTTACAACCAAATTGCCAAACAACTAAAACAAAACAAAAATGAGGGAAAGTTTATTTTCAATATGACAGAGTGACAAGCTAATTTGATAATCAAATGGCTGGGTTTTTTATCGTGGTTATATTACCAGCATGTATAACCACATCATCAATCAATCTGCTGTGAATTAAACTATTTTTATTTTTTTATTTTTTTAATGGGAGAGGAACTTACTGCAGTCTACTTCATCGCTAGCATCTTCACAGTCATTATCCCGATCACAGATCCAAGACGTAGGAATACAATTAACACTGGAAAAAGACACAGATTCATCAATTAGAAGAAACAAATTATTAAGCTGCTTATCAGTATACGAAGTAATTAGATTAAATTATTTAATCAATATTTAAGCAATCTGAAAAACAGCTTCCCTTTATCTGAGTTTACATTATTTTATCATACCTTAAGAGAAGTATTGAACTGAATATTTTACAGTTAAGTTGTCTAATGTTTATCCTGATTCACAAAATCTGAGCGCAATCACAGTGACAATTTTGCAGAATGGCTTTGAATTGATCATTTAACTAGATCATTTTCTTAATTTCACAACCTTGAAGAGACTGAAGGAAATACTTACCTTCCACTGACACATGTGAACTGGCCACTACTACAGGTTTCTGGAGGTGGTGGCTCTGTGAAAGAAAGACAAAAATCCAGAATTTTTATTGATGAAATTGCTGCATCATCAGGGATATAAACAATTGATTATTATTTTTATTTTTTGCCCTACAATGAATTTGTTTTGCCCTACATCAACGTCGCATATGGAGGCTACTTTATACTCGGTGCTTTCCGAGTGTCGGGGGGGGGGAATTTAAAAAAACACAGGCAACTCAGGTGGGAATCAAACCAAATATGTCTCCACTATTAAGCAGGAGGTCATGGGTTCGATTCTCGTCCGAGTTTTTCATTTTATAGCGCTGTTATCCATTAAGCATGAAGAAAGACACACTAACTTGCCTGCCGTTATTGCTAGCAAATGATCGAGTGACGCAACAATACAAATCTATGTTGAACACTCTTGCGCCGTTCTCAATTTTCTTGCTAACTTGTGAAATATGCTTATGCTTAAGCAAATATGTCTGCTATAGATAGCATGAAAATTTGCTTACCGGTAAGCAGCGCTATGAAATTGAGCTCAGTACAGTGCTTCACAGATACCTCAGTGTAGGGCAAATTCAAATCAGTTGATTAATATCCTAACGCAAGAATTTTATTAATAAATGAAATTGGTTATTCACACCGTGGATCAGCTGTTGAGGGCACATGTTGTTAGACCACTTTAGGTGACAGGGCAACGATAGTGTGTCGTGTTTGGCATATTTTGTAGTTGATGTGCGTCTACGCGGAATATCTCCAGCGATCATTGGCTGGTAGAGGTACATGCGCGTGTAGTACCATAACATACGCACATAAAGTGTACGCACAACGCTCACACGAATCAAAAGTGGCTATTATCAAGACACTGGGTGCAAATTACGATATGCACTGAACAGATACCAAACATAACCCTTGACTTCCATTTCATGTATTATCATTACAGCCATAAACCACTATATAAAGAAGAATTGAAAGGGAACCAATATAGTGGCATTACACAGCACTGTTGGTAATGGATATCTGCATATAAAACATGGTTCAAAGAAGCTCATTTCTCACCGGTCACTTTGACGTCCCAGCCATAAACTTTGACCTCACATAAGGTCAAGTACAATGGTGTATTTCGTATGTGTTCAATGTACACATATCTCCCGACGGTCTCAGCTGGACACTGAATAGCAATACGCCTGTCTTCGGTCAACGATGCGTCTTTGATCAAACGACTAGACACTTCACCACACTCCTTGAAAGTGTTGCTGTTAAGGATCGAGTTACCGACAGAGATGGTAGCCCGCTTCAATCGGTTCCCTGCAGAAGACAGGAAATAGAAGTAAGGGCAGTGTACCAGTTAATAAGAGCTCATACTTAGACTCTCCCTCAAGTTCGATCATTTTTCAGTCAATTGTGTACAACGCATATGAAAAAAAGGAAATGTGCTAAAACAATCTTGTCACACAGGGGTATTGTCAAATAATTATTTCATGAAATCTTACCATAGTCATAACGATTGACGATGACAATATGATCAATTTCGTATTCTTTACCAAGATCAACATACCACCACGGGTGCTTCTCCTGATCTACAAATGAACACAAAATATATAGTTTGAAGACACAGGACAAAAAAATAATGATGATGAAATTAATTTGTTTATTTTTTTATAAACAGCCACATATCACATATTCCACACAGCTTTTGTAAAAAACATCACAGCAAAAGCTATGCAGTTACAAATACACCCAGTCTCTATACGTGTCTGGCTTCCAGAACGCCAAGTTACAAATACACCCATATACGTGTCTGGCTTCCAGACTGCCAACTATTAAAAGGCACCAGTCTATTTTGGACACCAGCCTCGTTTTGATTCCCATTGACTTGTGTATTAGAAAACCAAGATGGCCGTCATATACCGATCCTTGTGCATAGCCAACGTACACGTACATCAAATACATAGTTTTACAGTTTACAGTTTCCAAATAAATTCGTTACCAAACAACAAAAACGTAATATACCCAGTCTTTATACGTGTCTGGCTTCCAGACTGCCAATAAAATGTAACTATTACCATTTTGATTCCCATTGACTTGTGCATTAGAAAACCAAGATGGCCGTCATATACCGATCCTTGTGAATAGCCAATGTACACATACATCAAATACATAATTTTACAGTTTACAGTTTCCAAATAATTTCGTTTCCAAACAACAAAAACTTAAAATACCTGTACTAGTGCAGCTGTTATCGTCAAACTGAGGTGACTCATTTCCATCTACAGCTAGACCAGCCTCCCGGGCGACGCCAGTCCATGTTAGAGTGGAACTCTGGGATGCGGGTTTGCCCCGAGACAGAAACTCTGCAAACAAAGAAATAAAATAGTACAAATAAAACTAATATCTGTGTAGACTTGTTTAATTTTTGACATTTTTCTTAGGTTATAATAGCGTATTTGTTTGGAGAAAGGGATTGTATAGACATTTAAGACACTGCATCCATATTGATCTGGTTCCTAATAGAGATCAAAATAAAGCAATAACAGATTGAAAAGCACCAGTCTATCATGGACACGAGTCTGACTTTCATTACAATAGACTTGTGTAACAAAATGTCAGACAGCCACTACTCTAAAGGTCTAGTGAGGTTTGAAATGGGGAAAAAATTACTCAAAAGGGAAAAGCTAGAGAGCCATAATGATAATTCCATACAAGCAAAATAACTAAAAGTAGATCTTATTGAGTTATTTCGGGTACACCATGTAATGATCTCTTTTTGGAAAAAGTTGAGAAGAGCCGGTTGGTTTGTTCTCGACGTTTCGACTAGTCTGCTCTAGTCATCGTCAGGAGACTAAAAGTAGATCATCATAACACATAGTAATACACATGCATTCCACCAGTTCCCGCTTGCACGCAACAATGCACTTATCCACCAGCTTCCAGTCTTAGTGCAAATCCCCCAATAGTCTACTTAAGCAGCAGAATCTCCCAGTGTCCGGCATTCTCCTGAAGAAGATCAGAGTTGTAACCAACCTTTTAAGAACTATTTACTACTCAAAAGACAATTTCTACATGGTGTCACCGCAAACAGTCTTTACTTATCCTTTTCACCATGCAAAGCTACAAATCTTACTACATGGTGTCACCGCAAACAGTCTTTATTTATCCTTTTTCACCATGCAAAGCTACAAATCTTACTACATGGTGTCACCGCAAACATTCTTTACTTATCCTCTTCACCATGCAAAGCTACAAATCTTACTACATGGTGTCACCGCAAACGGTCTTTACTTATTCTTTTCACCATGCAAAGCTACAAATCTTACTACATGGTGTCACCGCAAACAGTCTTTATTTATCCTTTTTCACCATGCAAAGCTACAAATCTTACTACGTGGTGTCACCGCAAACAGTCTTTAATTATCCTTTTCACCATGCAAAGCTACAAGTCTCACTCATGTGCACTTTAAAAAAAAATGTACAAAAATATTTGAATGTTTAACCATTTAGCTGTCTGACAATGCATTGTAGACTAGCAAAATACCCAAACTTTAAGTTTCTATATTCAGAATAAACACATCTTCTCTTCCACAATTCTGCTTGTCAAACATTACATATTCAAATACTTACGAAGTCCTCCTGGCGCCACGGTGGGTGGGGGTGTGGGCGTGGTCATTGGAGCATCTGGACAGACGTCCACACTACAATATGTCCATCCCTCCAGAACGCCATTGGCATCGGCATAGTAACACCACGGTTTCTGGTCGCTGTCAGGGTTACGGCAATGGTTGTGGTTACCAAGTCCTAGGAAATGGCAAATTCAAGATTTTTTAAAACTAAAATCATTAAAATGGTAAATTCAATATTCGTTTATAATTTATTCTAAATTTTGAGGTTTTACTATGGAATTATCAAAAAAGTAAAAAAGAAAATGTTTACTAGTCATAATCTTACCTGTGTTAGGGTATATATCTGCAATAACACCAGCTCCTCCAGCTGCAGCAAAGGTCCAAGTGACGCAGCGATCGCCATCTACAGTCGTACTATATGAGCCTCGGTAACTATGGCCATTACCATGGTAACAATCAGTCAAGGCTACAGAGAAAACCGGATTGTCAATATGTATTTTTGTTGGAACTAGCCATAACATTTCATCCAGGGTCTACCTCGAAAGCCCTGGGGATGAGGTTGATAAAATTTAGGCTAAACAAAGATGAGTGTACAGCATAGAGTAAGGTGTAATGGGGGGGGGGGGGAATGTGATGCTTACAATAAATGAAGGAAATGAACACACACAAATATTAATATTTCATTTTCTCGAGAGAACATTTTGCAATAAAAGTATAAATTTATAATATGAAACATACTTAAAGCTAACGATGTGTCAATCTTGCCTACTAGAAATCTTTATGTGCGGTCACATTTTAAGAAATGTGAAATAATAATTTCCAGTTTGAAAATATGCAAAAAGTCAATGCTGAGATATTGGGTCCACCTCTGTGGACCCGGGCTCCAATCCCACCAAGACCCATACCCCATTGGGTTTTTAAGCCTTCTGTTGACCCAGGTTCCAATCCCACCCGGACACATACCCCATTGGGTTTTCCTGCCTTCTGTGGACCCGGGTTCCAATCCCACCCGGACCCATACCCCATTGGGTTTTCCTGCCTTCTGTGGACCCGGGTTCCAATCCCACCCGGACCCATACCCCATTGGGTTTTCATGCCTTCTGTGGACCCGGGTTCCAATCCCACCCGGACCCATACCCCATTGGGTTTTCAGTCCCTACCTGATTATATTGGTTCTCCCCAAAATCTATTCTCAGGGTTTTTCCCACCCACTTCCAATTCGAAGCTGATCCCTGAGGGGAAACGTGATTATGACAGTAAAAAATCCTGAGAAATGGGTAGTGGTCATGGGTGTCCCTTTGGTCTAAAGGACAAAGCCCTGTGAACTTACTGAATGTTTAATTTTGGAGGAATTACAGACTCTCCACATCCCATAACAAGAAACTAGAGGTTTGAACACAATACATGATACTTCTTTCTTTCCTTTTCAAGAAAAATTTTAGGCAAAGGGAGAAATCACTGGCCTGGGGTAAATAAATAAAAGGGTTTTGAAAAATATAGGAGATAATGCATACCTGCTCCTCTTCGCTCGAAATAGTCGTACGGATTCCCTACAAAGTCGTTCCCTAGTGGTGCTGTAGACCTGGTAGCTTTACTCAACCAACACTGAAATGTACGTCTTGAGAAGTCAAAGGATGCACATCCAAATGGGGCAATAAGGCACAGCTCAGCACAACGCTCTAAGGAAACCTGTTGGTACTCAAGCTCATTGTAACCAGGGAGGGCGGAGTTCGGAATCATCAGGAACTGTGCAGTGGGACCTGAAAAACATGAATATGTATATAATAAAAAAACACTTTCAAGATTTGATCGAGTCGTAACTGATATATTGGAAGTAATATTCAGTTGAGGATGATCAAATTTTTGATTGCAAACTTGAAGAAATGGCTCTATGTGCACCAATTTCAAGAAAAGTAAAACAATTTCTATTTTGAATACAAACATTCTAAATGCATTACTGACAAAATTTAATATTAAGTTGAAATATTCCCTTGTTGATTGTTTAATTATCTATTATGATTTAAAGTAGGTAAGTATACTCAGAGAAGTAATTTTGCCAACATTACTAATTCTTATACAAAAAAAAAATTCTTACCAATATCAATTCTCTCATAGTAATCGAAGGGGTTATTGCTAAAGTCAAACTTAGGAGCTATGGTGCGGGAGTTCTGGTCAGACAACCAACATCTACTGGCCGCTCGGTAATAATCGAAGGATCGACACTCGAAGGTGTCCTCTAGGAGACAGAGACGTGCACACTCCTCGACCGAGATACCCTCAAGATCTTTCAGGTTGGCTCCTGGAATGGCGGCGTTTTGGAACTTGGCAAAGTGCTCTAGAGGCGTACTCTGCTGTTGAGAGTTCGGTGCTGTCACAGTAAATACAGAACATTTACGAGTAAAATCATTTATGGAAACAACAGCTGCAAATTCATACTGGTTTAAGGATTAATATTCTGTGTTTGTTTAATAAGAGTAGGTCTGCAGTAACACCATGTAATAATCATAATGTAATAATCTCTCTAGAGTTGTGCGGTTCTGAGAAGAATCTGTGGATTAACTCAACATTTTGGTCAGTGTGCTCTGTCTTCAGGAAAAATCCTGTGCTTGGTTTATGATTTATTTTCCCAGTAAATTCATTCCTAAAGGACACGATTTCTAAACAACCACTGAAGTTTTGTGACCACGGACAAAACCAGCTATCAACCCTACCTGCATTTCTGATACAGCTAGTCTGTGGTAGTCCAACGTCGCAATATTCCTTCCTTGTTGATGACTGGGTATAGCACCACGGTCTCTCGGCACTGACCTCGGACACTGTACGACAGTAATTATGATCACCGAGTCCGTCTTGTGGAAATTGTTCTGGAGTGTGGTGGTGAGCATGAGGTTCCTGCATGCTCCACTTTTGGCAGATTTTACCCGAGACCGTGGTCGATACAAACCCGCGGTAGTCATGTCCTTGTGAGTTAGTGAAGCATTCTGGTGACTCTAATATCAATAAAATAAATCAACAAGAAACAAAAAATAACAATTCGGAACAAAAATCACAAATATTGAGTTGGTGATGTACTAGTATGGTATGTCAGTGGTTACGGGTTCAAATTCTATATCCCTGTAAATTCTCTGCTTTTAAAAAATCTAATCTTTTATTTGATTTTTGTCAGAATTTCATCACTACAAGCCCTATGCGCCAAAATGATCTCCCACTTAAAATATTCTTGTTGTTTTGGTTTAACACAAACAAAATATTGATATACAAGATATATTTTCAACTTGAAACACGACAGAAAAAAGTTAAATAAATTCACTTTGTTTTTCCAAATACTATGTACAATGAGATAGTACATGTATTACATTTTCAAATAAATTCATGTACCTTTACATCAGAATACCAAAAAGTCAATAGAAACAAAATAAGAAAGAAAAGAAATATAGAAATACATATATTTATAACAAAACCTTGACTGAATATTTATTATCAAATCGTGCATATTATACAGATACAGTTATGTTAAATTAATCACATGATAACATCCATAAAAATCAATGACACGCAAAAACAGAAATTAAAGGAAAGGCAATGCTTTTACAAAAATAAATATTAAATAATACAATGATACAGAAGATATTTAAAAGAAAAATAATGGATAATAAGTTTTCTTGATGCTTCACTTGTCTTTGTAATGTTTTAGTAAAGTAACAAGTGTCTTGAGGTTAAAATTTTCAAAGATGGAATACATTTCTCATGCTTGTTTAGGTTAGTCATTTCAGACTTATTTCTCAAAGCATTCCACCTTGGTTTCGACACTTTCGATTCAACCGTTCTCCGACGTTACAATACTCCCAACGTTTCTCGCTGTCGGTGGTGAAACACCAGGGCTGCGTATCGTCGTCAGGGTTACGGCAGTAATTATGCTGACCAATGCCTCGATCGGAGTGTTCGTCGGGGGACACAGTGTGAGCATGAGGGAATTGTGCAGCCCAGGACTGACACGGTGTACCTGAGATGGTTCGGGAGACGGAACCCCGGTAATCTTGACCTTTTGGAAGATGATAGCACTCTGGGGAAGAAGCTAAATCAGGAAAGACACAAAAACACAATAAATTTACTGAAAATTTTAGCATTTATCATAGAGGACTTTTTGGATGACAAGTAGTTTGCAAATGTTTGGTCTTTATTTTGACGAATTCATCATCAAAAACCTTTGTGAATTGGCTTGAAAAAAACCTTGAACCTCGATTGCTACAATCAGAATGACAAGAAAACCAACTTGTACACAAACTTAGTTATTCTATTCAGCGTGTGGTTTGATGGAGCAGCTGACGTGTGACTTATAGGCCAAGATTGATAGTATCAGCCCTTGACCCACATGTAAGACAACATGGTTTATAAAACATTTGCTAGTAATTGTGGCCCCTGAATTATTCTTTTTACGATTGTGTTGCTTTTGTTGCTTAACCCTCCTACAATCAGTGCAATTTTTGAAACAACCCATTCAGGCCACTCCAAGCCATTAGCTGTTGCCAGTGGCCTCCTATGGTTACCCTTCTGTGCACTGTCACACCACTGAGATTGCAGGGTAAAGTGGTCTCCCATTGATACATTGCAGGCCATACTAACCCTCTGACATTCAGTGTAATTTTTGAAACAGCCCATTCAGGGACTATAATTACCTGGTTGTCTAGCCGAGCTGATGAAATCCTGAAGCCACTGAGACAATTCGGAGACATCAACCTGTACCTCATATTGTGTCTTGGCAGCTTGGCCAGCTGTAACAGGTTTAATTTCTGTCATACACCACAGAATGGCATGGGGGTTTTGAGGTCTGGAATGCATACTCAACATGCACATTGAACACGGGCCCTCTCAGCGACGGAGAGTCCTATGAACATTTTTATTTCTCTCAGTTACTGAATATAACCTATGCTCTGGAATGAGAGTTGTTCCTAATGTATGTATGTAGTATCCAGGTTACTGGTATAATCACAATTTTTTTAAATCTCGATTCAGTCATTCAAAAGGGAAGGTGCAACATTGGTTATCACCAGATTACCGAATTTTTTTCTAAAAAATTACTTGGTTTAAAGTTGATACATGCATCACTCATTCTGAGAAATTACTTTGCCTGAATTGCTTACGTCTTAAAGACATGATTACATTACGACTCCGTAAGCCTCCAATTTACCAAATGATTTCCATTGACAAATGGTACACCATCGCTTTCATTAATCCTACCTGGCTTTGCACGTTGGTCTATGCTAGGTGGAGTGCAGACCACACCAGCTGATTCCATCTCTGGGTTGCAGTTATTCAACCCCCACCCGGCAAATTGACACATTTGAAGTACGTCTTCTGTGCCTTCACACTCGACATCGTCCATCATCATCTCCTTCTTCCTGACATTGCCGCCAAAATACTCCAGAGCATTGGGTATTGCCTCTATGGCATCACTGTATTAATTCAAACAGCATCATACACGTCATTAAGAAGTGAATCAAAAAAGGAGAAAAAAAGACCACAATATTGCTGTGTGTTGTGGATTCATGGGAGGGAATGCACACATCACACGCCTCCAGGTAAATCTAAGATATGGTACATAGGGAGTCAGGGATGGCTCACGTTTTGCAAAAAGCTTCATGCTTTCACAAGTTCTTGGTAATTCGGATACAGTACTACTCTGTGGAGTGGTTCCTTGGGCAATAATGTCAACTTTATTGGACATCCAGGCCTGGAATTTCAATCTTCTTGGGGCAAGGCCACTTTTCCCGAGTAAAGGGCACTTTTCCCGAGTAAAGGGCACTTTTCCCGAGTAAAGGCCACTTTTCCCGAGTAAAGGTCACTTTTCCCGAGTAAAGGCCACTTTTCCCGAGTAAAGGCCACTTTTCCCGAGTAAAGGCCACTTTTCCAAAGTAAAGGCCACTTTTCCAAAGTAAAGGGCACAATTTGATTATAAAAGTGTCTATGGGAACATTTTTACAAGTCACCAAGGCCAAGACCAGGTCCACGGAGGTCATGACCTCCGTGGACTATTTGAATTCCAGGTCTGCACTCCACACAGTTCCTGTGTTGTAAAGCCGGAGTCCTAAAATAGCTTGTCTGCGCAGAACAACAAGCTGGTTCTTGTTTGTGTTTTGGCTCCCATAGCTTGCTCAGTGTGATGGTAACAGTGTCCGGGAAACTTGAGTCAGAGATATGCCCCTGCTATACAGGTTAACCCTAACTCCCTAGGCCCATTTGCTTACACATAAGCTGAATCCTTCCTAACTCCCTAGGCCCATTTGCTTACACATAACCTGAATCCTCCCTAACTCCCTAGGCCCATTTGCTTACACATAACCTGAATCCTTCCTAACTCCCTAGGCCCATTTGCTTACACATAACCTGAATCCTCCCTAACTCCCTAGGCCCATTTGCTTACACATAAGCTGAATCCTTCCTAACTCCCTAGGCCCATTTGCTTACACATAACCTGAATCCTCGAAAATCCTTCAGTAGTAAAGCAAGCACATGACATGTATGCACACGTGTTTCTTATCTGTGATACATGTACATGGCCAGGGACCATCCCTGTATGCATGGAGCAATAAACAGTGTCCACTGACCCAATCACTGACCTTGCAATCACTGCAACAAACATGGATGTACATGTACCATGGAAAGGCAAGTATGACTAATAACCTCAATTCTCCCAAATCCTTCACTTTATAGCAAAGAGCATGTAGCATGTAACTTCATTCCTTCAAAATGCTTTACTTTAGCAAAGAGGATTTTGGAGGATTTGGGAAGGTTAGGGTTAACAAATAGAGTCTTACCTATATCCAAGCTGTCTGCAGACGACTCTAGCATCTTCAATACCCCAGTAATCATCACAGACCAAGCCCCATTGGCTGCTGGTGTCACTCTTGACTTCAACCCTTCCTTCATACTCATTATGTCCAGCAACAAGCCTGCATAGGTTTATAAGAAGATGAAAAGTTTGTCTGGTTCCCTGATCAGTGTTAACAATCAGAATGATAAGATAAGTTTGAAAAGCACCAGTCTCATCCTGATCCCAGTAGAAAATGCATTACAAAAACAAAATGGCCACTGTTTATGAAAATGAATTTTTCTCACATCAGCATGGATTTAAAAAATGAAGTCAGAGTTATTCACTTTAACAAAATATTTAAAATATTTTAAAGATCTAGCAGCAAATTTTAAAAATGTTGTTCAAATTTAATAAATCAATAAAAAATTAGCTGTTGCTAATTGCTTACTAACCAAAATGACATGTAATATACATTCAATATTGCATAAGTGGCCTTGTGTTTTGAACCTAACAGGATAATAACAATGACTTTTAAATGTAGCTATATAACAAAATTACCTTATCCTGTATTCTATCTCCACTTGAGGTGAGTCTGCAAAGAAATTTCACAGAATATTTCATTCAATAATACAAATAAATCATTGAATAGTTAGAAATCTTCTCATTTCTGGCCTCTCAAGAAAAAGTCATTCAAATGTTCAAAAATATGTTTGAGCGGCCAGAAAATCAACTAGTTTTCACTCAAATCAACTAGTTTTCACTCAAATCAACTAGCTTTCACTCAAATCAACTAGCTTTCACTCAAATCAACTAGCTGTCACCCAAATCAACTAGCTTTCACTCAAATCAACTAGCTTTCACTCAAATCAACTAACTTTCACTCAAATCAACTAGTTTTCACTCAAATCAACTAGCTTTCACTCAAATCAACTAGCTTTCACCCAAATCTAACCAGCTGTCACTCAAATCAACTAGCTGTCATTCAAATCAACTAGCTGTTACTCAAATCAACTAGTTGCCACACAAATCAACTAGCTTTCACTCAAATCAATTAGCTTTCACTCAAATTCTTGATTGCCAGTCCCATTACACATACATATATTTAGCTGCATGATTTTTGGTAAACGGCTTTTTCACAGCGGTACGCACTTCATTTCTTATTACAGACATTATAGTTTCACGGGTATTTCTTGCTTCAGTTAGTGCTTACTGTCATGAAACAGCCGTTTACCAAAAATCATTGCATGATCAACTTTATTAATTTGCGCATACAAAAGATATCCTAGAATCCATCCTTTTCTGGAGTCTCGGTTGTGACATCATGTGTGCTCCAAGTTAGCAATAGTCTGAAACCCATATTAAAGTCCATATGGAATAGTACAAATCAATCTGGAACCTGTCTAATTTGACTTCAGCATACATAGGCATGGCATTTCATTTACACAGTGAGTTCCTCCATGGTTGGTCTGACAAAAAAAGTCAAAATTTCAGGATTTTTGCTGATACATTCAAAAGATAACTGACTTATTAGCGGTGCATTCTTTATAAAGGAAATTCAAATAATAGTAGTATTTTTGGAGATATTGAAAAGGATCCAAAATTTACCTGAGGGTCTCCCAAATTTCCGAAGTCAAAGTCTGTAGCTCTTAGGTCTGATTCGATGTACACAAAAATTAGGCTTGGGCTGGGGTCGGCACCATAAGTTTTTATTTTTTATTATTTTTTGGGATAAAACGATTCTGTGTGATTTTCTAGGTTGGCTCATGTAACCGGAAACACAACTATTTATTTTAATCGGCCTAATAATATATATTTTGTTACATGGGCTCCTTACCTCGATGATTTTTCTGACTGTTTGGTGTTCTTGGCTTCCCGTCATGGCGCCTCCTTCTTGGATAACTATCTACTTCAACCTCCTCCTCACTGTCTGTACTACTACTACTACTACTACTACTGTCCTCGTCTTCAGCATCTCTTCTCAGTCTCTCCTGACTGTACACAATTTTGTTTACTGCAACATTGGAAAACAAATAGGTTCAAATTCAAAAACTAATTTTTAAAATTAAACAATTTTTGTTCTCTTTTTTTTTTTTGGGGGGGGGGGTTATGTATCAATTAAGGCAATTATATTTGTGAGCTCAATTCTTGCACGCATGCTTGGGTGGGAGTAATCCCCCCCAAACACTGCTTAAAACAACAGTTTATTTACCACCCCCCCCCCCCGGTGGCTAAACCACTGTGAAATATTAAGTTTGTGCACATTCATGATCCATCCTATGCTACGCCTACGGCTAGTCTACCTCTCATTCCACTGGAATACAAAATGCATGATTGATTTTGTGCACAATTCTTTTCCTGTGGAATTCCTTTAAATGCCGTATAATTCTAACAACCTTTATCTAAGTTCAACAAACATGGAAAACAAACATGTGGCTGACACTACAGTTGCCAACTTCGATCAGAACGAGAGACACAGGAAAAGATCATAAGCAGTAATAAAGCAGACGATATTTTCATGGAGGCCGCCATGTTGGAATAACAAAATACCACCACGAGAGGGCGTTTTGTGAAGAGCACCTTTGAAAAGTTGCCTACCTCTTTTTGGCGCGTGAAGTTTCTTTTCTTTTATCTTGTTCCTTGATTTAAGTCCGATCTCCTTGCTGCTGACATCGCTAACCTGTTAAAAACAAAATAATTTGGGTCAACTGTTGGAATTGCAAGATGTAAAACAATACGAGATAGCAGAATGCTTGTTCAGACTTGATCTGTTTGCTTACAATTCTTTAATCCTTGTTTATTTTGAATGTGGATCGATTTACAGCAATTCGAGCACGAGGTAGCTCACCAAGGGACCTCATGCAGAGTCTTTCCCAGGGTAAATAAAACAAAAACCCAGCGTCTCCCATGACCTTCAAATTTGAGGTCCTGTTTCACATTACATAATTTGGCCCACACCTGCTGTCTTTTACTTAATCGCACGTAATTTCGGCATAAAGCAAGGACGTGCGTCCCACTCTCTTTGGAACTCTGAGATGGTAGCGAAAGTCAAATTTTTGATTTCAGTATCAACTCGAAAAACAACCATCGTGTGGCTGATGTTCGCCCCTTTACCAAAAAAACCCAATAACTAACACCAAAAGTAACATAAGTTGTAAAAGGGATCGAAAAAACAAAAAAACTAAAACAAAACAAAACAAAAATAAATAAAATAAAACACAGATCCGCCCTGCATCGAAAGTATGGATCGAAGTTTGGTTTTGACTGGCATAAAATTATCCCCACAAATGTACTTTTGTAAAACAGTAATTATATAGGCCTATGTGCAGAAAATTACTGGTTCCGTCGCGTAATTTGTTCAAAGCTTTTACACCAACAAGAGCGCTATTTTTTTCCGGCGGGATTAATAGCAGTATTAAAGGGACACTATCGTCACGATCAGAGCAGACTTTTAACAGGGCATTGAATCGGTGTCCTAGTGAAAAACACAGTGACAGAAAATTACTGGCTCATTTATGCAGCAGCAACGGTAATATGGCCTTATCATGTGGGTATTGTTTCCAGTCAACGAGTTAATCTTAAACTAGCACTCTGATTCCATGCCCTGTATATCATGACGATACTGTCCCTTGAAGTCTATTACTCAACACTCCGTGTTTGTGTGAGAAGTTGGTTCGTTGCCATAGATGGCCATGGTCAATAAACAAGCACTGGAAAGGTCACAGGAAATAAGAGATTGTGTCATTTGGGTGTACACATGTACATGAATTATATCAATTACTTTACTGTTTACAGAACATCCTTCGCCAGAACTTACTTTCACACTGTGCTAAATCTGTTTAGGATCATGGTCAAGGCTAACCAATAAAATACAAAATCAGCTTGCATCGCGTTTATGTTCAAGTTTCGTCCTTATCATAAAGTTATTATTAAAGGAAGAATATCGTCACGATCAGAGCAGACTTTGAACATGGCGTATGTCCAGTGACTGAAAATTACTGGCTTATTTATATATAGGCCTATGCATGCAGCAACGGTTCATTATAACGTTCCACGCCCTGTTGATCGTGACGATAATGTCACTTTCAAATGTATAAGCCCAGAATTTGTAGAATTATTTATAATGGTCAACCTGTACTGTGAAACTTACTTGGTGTAAAGCCGACAATGATATCAATTTTCCCTAAATAATTGCGTCTTAATAATTATTAAGAAAAGATAAATAATTTACAGTTCAAACTTAGGAAAGAATAAACAGGAACTTTCCCCCTAAATTCCACGTTACACTGTAAAAATTGTGTGAGTTCATAGTAGTTGTTCTGTTGAAAACAATCAAAAATTTAGAGCAGAAATTGCTTTTTTCAGATTTTCCTGTGAATTTACAGAAATGTGCCGTTTCGAAATGGTCACGTTCCTATTCTCTGCAAAGTTACAGCAGGTCTGCTGTGTAACAAAGAACAATTGGTAAATTATCACATAAACTGAAATTAAATTACTGGCCGAAGAGCTAACCCGCGGACCCGAGTAACCCAGACGAAAACCGTTGGAAAAACCTTGTAACAAAATGTGAGCATCGTGCCTGTTTGGATATGACTGAAGGAAGGAAAACATTTTATAAATTTGGACTGGGGTGGTGCTACTTAGCTGGAAAAACAGACCGTGGCGCGGGCACTGCGCAGGAAATTATAAGCGGCCGGGCATGTTTGCTAGAAGGAGCACGGCTCTTGTCATTTTGAGCGATGATTTAGCGGTGCTAAAATAACTTGAAATGACGGCTTGGAAAGAGGAATTTGAACATATATATACATGAGACTGCTCTATTAACAGCTGTGCTTCTCTTATCTTCCGAAAAGCCTTTTCTTTTTGGAAAATAATTGTTTATTGTTAGTTGTTTACCAGCCCTCATCCACTTTATTTATTGTTGTTTATTTTGATTCTATAGTGTTAGATAAGAAAACAATTATTCTCCTCACCCATCCAATAAATTGTTTGAAGAACCCTTTCATGGGCCACTATTTGATTCGTCTCAGTGGACTTAGAATAATCATGGAGGACTTGTCGGTCTCCTGAGTTTATTATTCCTTCCTCCATGGAATACTATATACTCAGGCAACCGACAAGTTTTCAACCCCGGCAAACGTGAGTTTGCACAGTGTTAGTTCAGTGACACAGTGACAGTAGAATTATACTTGAGGGATGATATACTACTAGTTTCAAGACCTCCACCACATAATAACCATTGTCATACCATGGAGGAAGGAGATGGTCAGTCCCGTGTTCATCATTGTTTTTGGATATTGATGGAGTGGAATAATCTAAGATGAACTGTACGTTTCAAATCAGGAAGAATTTCAAACACGTGAGTAAAAGCGTTCCCATTCCCACAACAGCTAACCTAGTTACATTTTCTCAGCAAATTTCAAGTGCACTTTAAACAAACCTATAATTTGAAATAAAACAACCATGACAGCCATACATAGGATTTAAGGTTTTGTGGAAAAACATTAAAAACAGGCTTCGGTGCAGAAAATAAAAAACAGTCAAATTGAGTAATGTTTGCAGAACCACCATGTAATATCTCTCCTGAAGACGATCAGAGTATCCTGATCGAAACGTCCAGTTGTCAAAACCACAAGTGTTTCTCAGAACCAACACACTGTTATGACACTCATTACAGATTTTACATGGTGTAGGCAAACCCAAATCTTGAACAAAATAAACATTCAGAAATCGAGACCTCAATACATCAGGTAAACCATTATTGTTTGTTAGTACACCCGTAGATCAAAAGGGAGAAGAACTCACCTCTAGTAACAGACACAAAACAATGGTAAACCCCAGTAGATATATTGCTCGCATACTGCTGCAGGAGAAACGTAAACGTTGAAGAGTCTGAAAGCTTAAAAAATATGCTGGATATTTGTGAAACTCCCTGTGCAGAAATGACTTCTTACACCGGAAAAACTCGTTTATATGCTGGCACCTCTCAACCTAGGAATATAAAGCCTAGTTAGCCTTGGCATTGTCTATATAAGGAGTGTGGGTGTTTAGCTTTTCCTCTTTCGACCAATCAGCGTCTGTACAAGTGATGAAGTCACTGAACTATGCATACTCAACTCGGCAACTTGTGGGTGTCGCGTGCGGCGTTTAATTTACAATAAACCGGCAATGGGTGGGTGATGGTGGAGATCAATTTTCTTCCGCAAGACAATGGATTCCCCGCCAGGTTTTTGTAGAATGTGGTTTCCCTTTGCAGACACACATTTGTGATGAATTTGCGTGGTGAACTTCAACGCCTTATAAAGAAATGTTTCGATTTTCGAATTCTTGTGCCCGACAAAGTCAGGTCAGGTCATTGTTTTAACCCTTGCTTCACTTTTGAGTCAGCTATGATTGTTATTTTATGGTGGGAGGGAAAGCCCTGTTGTTACAAAAAGGCCAACAAGTGGTTAAATGTGCACTGTATGGGAAGGTAATAGTGGCAAAACTGCTTCTACGAACACGTGTACACTCTTTAAAACAGATGAAAGTTATGAACGTTTCAACTTAATACATTGTGACATTGGTTTTTGTTTTTTGTTTTTTGTTTGTTTGTTGGGTTGTTTGTTTGTTTTTTGAGAAAACAAGGAAATTTCTAACGTTGAAGTTTTCCCCACAAGACAACAATTGAGTTTGGAAATTGTTCGACTAATTTGATTAAACCGGTGACAGCACCTCAGACAGAAATATTTAAAGGGATGTATGATACCATCCATTAACCTTTACATCAATTCAATTTCACAAAACTGTCATCATTATGTTTTCCGAGATCACCAATCGTGTGTATAATGTAAATGCATAAAAAAAATTCAAATATTTTTCAAATAAGAATTAAGAAATTGCGAAATTAATTAAGAGTGTACTCTCCTTTAAACTTTGGTATTTTTTTAAAACAACAAATGACAGCACATATATCATCAGAAAAATACATATTTTCTCCTCTACTTTATTAAATTCACTGAGCAATTTGTTATTTTCAGAAGTCAGTTAGCATCCTTTACTTCAGTCTACTCTAAGCTTTCAAGCAAAGCATTTTTTGAAACTTACAAAACGGTAGCAATGCCAAAGGAACTAATGATGCCTTACTGAAACACAAACGGCGGAAGGAAATGAAGTCTAATGGACTCCACAGCTTAAAATACTATCGGATTACCATGAAGTTGTGAGTAATATCATACATCATGTTTGATAATGTGGAATTAAGAAATTGTGGAATAAATTACAGCACATATCATCAGAAAAATTACATTTTAGCATCATTTACTTCAGTCTGTTTTCAAACAAAGCGTTTTTTTTAACTTACAAAACGGTAGCAATGCCAAAGGAACTAATGGTGCCTTCAAACAAACAAACAGCAGATGGAAACGAAGTCTAATGTTGCCTGGCAATGGACTCAACAGCTTAAAATACAATCGGATTCGGAGAAATTGAGAGTACGTCAGACATAACCATAACCTACGGGGGTCTGACCCCTGGGGGAGTGTAGGGGATCAAATAGTTACTTAAACCATCCGATTGTGACCCAAGGACTGGTCTCCCACTGAATCAAAATGATATAACAAGTATGTGTACTTCAGCATTTCTTTTCGACACAACTATATCCTCAATTTACCCTAAATGACGCACCTAACGTTATATAATCAATTTGGCAGTAACTTACAAATGAAATTAGCAGTTTGGTGTTTCAGTTTGTTTCAGTGACGGATTCTCTTGTAAAATGCTGAATTTCAATGCATGATCATATGCGTGGACGTCTTGAGCGCCGTTTTTTGAGACGCACAGAACTGTGGTCATCAAAAAATTGATGTTGGTATAATGACTCACCCCTAAACTGTTAACGTTGATGGGGGCACAGAAAATGTACCCAAGAAGAAAAACAGTTGAATCATGTTCATCTTATTCCAGATGGTTGTAAAATTGTTTTTAATCTTGAAAATCAAAATATTGTTTTAGATTTTTTAAATTGTATGGTATAATTTGGAGAAGCTCTCAAAACTTTTAATAAATATTCTTGAAAGACCAATAAAATGGACGGTGGTTTAAATTTTTGTTCAAATTCTCCAATAATTTACTTCCTCCAACTTTGCATAATCTTTTTCAGTTAAATAGGTCTGTTCACAGTCACAATACCCGGTCTTCTTCTAAAGTTCACATTCCACTTGTCAAAACCACTCTCTCTCAACATTTTGTAACGTTCTCTGGCCCTGTAAACTGGAATAGCCTTCCTCTATCACTTTCTGAATGTCAATCACTCGCTCTTTTTAAACACAAACTCAAGTCATTTTTAATTCACCAGTCTCCTCAGCAAACCCTTTTTAACTTTATTTTCTACAGTAATTTTATTATTTTCTCATTAAGTTACTTATTGTCTAATTACTTTTGTCAGTCTTAGTACACGTACGGTATGCACACTGTCATTGTTGTTTGTTGTATGTGGTATTAATGATGCGTATGTTTTTTGTGTGAAGCTGTTACTCTGTTTTTGTATACAGGCTGTTCCTTGACAAGCCCTGCTTTTTTGGAACGTGCCTCCACTTACTTTCCCACTGTACTTTTCTTGATGATGATATCATGTGGAAATAAATGTTACTTTGAATTGAATTGAATTGAAAAAAAACAACTTTGAAATGTGTAAAAAAATTCTGTTAACATTCTGTTTAATTTTCTGAATAATTTTCCACTGCCGACGAAATAAACACAAACGAATGAAGTAGTTTCCGTTCACTTCTTCTATATGGAATGTGTCCATTTTGAGGATCAGTATTTCTTTAAAAAAATCATTGCAAATGCAAAGCATTCATATCTTTTGGTTTCCACAGACAATAGCTCATTGACGGCACAGAAAAATAAAATCACATAAGTACATGTAAATCCCTTACTATTTGTATCTAGTAAAATCAGTGGTTAAACAACTTTTTCCACTTTCACAAGCACTAACTTTCCAGTAAATCATACAATTTCACTGTGACTTAGATAAGTTTATGCAACCATTAATACGCCATAATTTTGTAAGTTTTCCGAGAAATGGTAAGCCAAAGGTAAGTGCGTCATTTCACAAGTACGGCGAATGACGTACACGGACGATACATAGAGCGAGGACCTATGAATAAGCATCGCCTGTGATTGCCATTAGCGGATCCGGGGGAGGGGGACTAAGGGGGGCTGTAGCCCCCTAAAATCGTTTAAAAAAAATTGAAGAAAAAAAAGAGAGAGAGAGAGAGAGAGAGAGAGAGAGAGAGAGAGAGAGAGAGAGAGAGAGAGAGAGAGAGAGAGAGAGAGAGAGAGAGAGAGGAGGAGGGGAGGGGGAGGGGAGGGGGAGAACGCACTCCCATTCCCTCACTGTGCTTTGTTTTTCTTTCCCTTTTGATTATTTCATTGTAATTTTTGTAGTACTGAAAAATAATTGTTTTTAATTCTCAGCCCCCCCCTCCCTCTAAAAAATGTTCTGGATCCACCCATGCTTTCGTCATCTTTCCTGGCAATGATCGGAACTTTGCTATGTTCCTTGAGGAAAGGCAGATTTGAGACGTTTCACAAAATATTACACAAGAAGCTTTACAGGTGCAGTGGCGTAACTATGGGGGGGGGAGGGGGGGAAGGGGTGGCACGGTCCCCCTCTAGCTGAGGTCCGTGCCCCCCCCCCCCCCGGGTGCCCCCATTCATAATTTTGAAAAAAAATCTAATTTGAGACTGCAGGATTCAAGTATTGACACGCCCCCTAGAAAAGGTGGTGCACCCCCTAGTGCTCCCTGAAAATTGGACCTTAGTTACGCCACTGTACAGGTGTGGGTAAAACATTAATTAAAAAATAACTCCATTTTCAAAACGTAAGGCCCCCCAAAAAAGTATCTGGTTTCTGGTCATCGGTCGGCTTCAAAATCGGTGCAGTGATGTGCTTTTTTCAGCCAAATTTTTTTCCCCAACAGGGAAATATGTGATACATTGTATACGCGTGGACCAAATTTCCCATATACAAAGTATACAATATACAATATACAAAGTGGCTAAGAGAGGCCTCACAAATCGGGCAAACGTTCATACCCCTATGTGAAAATGTTTATAGGTAAGGGAATCCATAAATTCGGGGTGGGGGTGGGAGGAGCTTTAAAAAGGTCTGCCATCTTGGGTGTTTTTTTAATCCACAATACTTATTTACCCATAAAACAAAGAATTAATTACAAAATCCTACTGTTGACTTGGAAAGCAATGCATGGTTTAACCCCGACATGCAGCTTTGTAATTGAAAAAAAAAGAGGAAATGGCCGAGCACACAAAACAGTGTTTTTCAGTTTTATATAGCACTATTATTAAAGAAAAAAAGAGGAAATCAGCTGATCAGCTGAAAAGTTGTATGCCTGTTTAAAGGGACAGTATTGTCATGATCAACAGGGCATGGAATCAGAGTGCTAGTTTTAGATTAACTCAGTGACTGTAAATAACACCCTACATGATAAGGTCATATTACCGTTGCTGCTGCAAAAAATGAGCCAGTAGTTTTCAGTCATTGTGTTCATCTTAAACTAGGACACTGATTCCATGCCCTGTTGAAAGTCTACTTTGATCTTGTCGATATTGTCCATTTAAGTTCCTCTAAAGAGAGGCTATTTTCACATAGTGTCACTGTAAACCTATTAGTTAAAGTGTTTTTTCTTTATTGCTGTAGGGAAGATTTGGTATGTTTTTGAAATAAAATAAAAGACGGCAGTTTTTTCATCATCTATTTCTCTTTTCTTATAGTCCTCATTTCCTCTTTACTTGTCTTGTCTTTTTCTCATCTACAACATCCTCCTCCTCCACATTCTTAGCTGTCCCATCCTCATCTTTTCTTCGGAGGTATCTTCTCTTGAAGATATCTCCCATATCCCTGAATGGTGTCTCACTGTCTGATGAGGCCGAGGGGATGTGAAGGATGGAGCGGGCTTTTGGAGACTTTAGGAGGATGTTTTGACCAAGACCGTAGAACGCCGACGTAGCCCAGTACAGCGTCATCGCCTGGGAGAACAAAAGAAGACATGTCAAATTAATAGCAAACATCCATTATTCTATCTAACAGCCATTTACATTTGTTGCGCCCTCTATTGACATCCTGTGTGTTTTTTATGGCAGGCACAAATCGAGGGCTTAAAACCAGAACTGGGTATGTCCACTTTTGTAGATGATTGTTTATTTGGGGAGTTTCTGATTTTTCAGAAAGATTCAAACTTTTAAGCTCATTGTTTTCAAAATGCCAATTTTGGACATAACCAGTTCGGGTTTTAAGCCCTCAAAATCAAGTGTTTTCTATGTACAACTTTTTCATTATATACACAGTTTCATTCCTGTGTTAGGATGTGAAAAATTGATAATTCAGTCATGCACGCTTTGTGAAATTTGGAAGTCCATTACACGGAAACATGTGTTGGGGGAAATTTCTCATTTGGATGGAGCGGATCATATATTTCCTGAAATAATGACCTTTCTCAAGGATGGTCATGGAGTTTAACAATGATGGTTTTGTTATTAGTTGTTCAAAAGGACAGAAAAGGAAACCTTAAAGATACAACGCCCATGCTTTTTTCCTTTTTTACTGGTAATTTCCGAACATCATTGAAACACTGATATTTTACTGGAGGAAAGGAAAACTAATGCTTTAAAATGACACATTTCTCAAAATAATCACGAGAACTGAGCTTGGTTTTACAGTAAATATGTCCCAAAACTAACTGACTGTTGGTCCCGTCATAAATTCATTATGGCATTAATAACTCTTAAAATTGTTATTTTTCTTTCCAAAAGGATATGATCACTGTTCCAAAGACATCAAAAACAAAGTGACACATCTTTAAAGGTACAGTGTTGTCACGATCAGAGCAGACTTTCAACAGGGCATGGAATTGGTGTCCTAGTTTAACCAGTTCGCACCGGGAATAAAAAAGTTTATTTTTACCGCACAAACATGAACAATGGTGCTCACCAGAGCGTGACCGGGGAGACTGCGTCTTCCACCGTATGCTTATGGCTCGTTGCCACGTCGACCGGGAATCTATACAAATATTCCCGAGAATCCTGTGGCGTGTTTAGACGCTCTCCGATCCGCTGTCCAAAAAAAAATGTGTGTGTATGCACGGCCTCCGATGCGAACTGGTTAAAAGGAACACAGTGACTGAAAATGACTGGCTCATTTATGCAGCAGCAACAGTAATATGACCTTATCATGTGGGGTATTATTTTCATTCACTGAGTTAATCTAAAACTAGCACTCTGATTCCATGCCCTGTTGAATGTGATGACTTTGTGCCTTTAATGGTGAAAACTGTTAATTGTCTTTTGCCAAGTGCAGAACCACTTTCCATTAAACTTTCAGATATGGGTTACTGCAACGACAAACTGCAGTTTTGAAAAGGAAATGATGTTTCCTCTTGGTGTGGTCTGGTAAGTGAACTATTCACACTGGTACCACATGGTGTTTTGTCTGAGCAAAAGGAAATATGTACCATCAGTCCATGGCACAGTTTGTCATCTATAACCCTCCTACTGAAGCTGCACTTTAGTGGGAAGTTGCTATAGAGGTCATAATCAATCAACCTGAACAATACAAGACAATGCTTTTACCAGTCAAAAATGGTTGGCTCATTTTGACCTGTAAATGTACTTACTACACGTAAGGTTTGACAGTGTTTGACTTTTAAGTGCACTAGATATACCTTGGCAAGTATATCAACATTTTGACTGATTTTGACCCTAGCAGTAGTAGGAGGGTTAAAGTAGAAATCCACATGCTATTATTGATCAAAATCTACTGTTTCACAGGGGTGTGATTAATTGAAAAATTGGTAGCGAGCCTGGGTCTCCCTTTGGTCTAGAGGACAAAGCCCCCTGAACCTCCTGGATGTTTAATTTTAGAGGATTTACAGACTCTCCACATCCCCACAAACAAGAAATTAGAGGATAGGACATACAGGCTACTTCTTTCTTTCCTACTTCTTTCCTACTTCTTTCTTAAAACACTGGAGAAATGTATTCAAGAGATTCGAAGTTGGATGAGACAAAACTTCCTGAAATTGAACGATGAAAAAACAGAATTTGTTCTATTTGGATCACGTCAGCAATTGTCTAAAGTTTCTCTTCCATTTATTACAATTGGTGACTCGCAGATAACTCCCTCATTACATGCACGTAATTTGGGTGTTATATTTGACTCGACAATGACTTTAAAACCACATATCTCCAACATTGTTCGCATATCATCATTTCATATCAGAAATATAAGCCGAATTAGGAAATACTTGAATAAAAGTGCTGCTGAACAAATTATACATGCGTTTGTCACATCACGGCTTGATAACGGGAATGCTCTCCTTTACGGTCTTCCGCAGAATCAAATATCTCGTCTTCAGCACATACAAAACACAGCAGCTCGTGTTGTGACTTTGTCCAGAAAGTCATGCCATATCACGCCAATCTTGAAAAGAACTGCACTGGCTTCCTGTTTCACAGAGAATTGTTTTAAACTTATGCTAATTGTTCACAAATCTTTTAATAACATTGCTCCAATTTATATTTCTGAACTACTTAAAGTCTACACTCCATCACGCAATTTGCGCTCCAGCAACATGTCACTCCTCAAGGAAGCAACTTCAAAAGCGGAACTGGGGTGATAGGTCGTTTTATGTCGCAGCTCCGAGACTCTGGAATCATCTTCCAACTAAACTCAAATCTTGTCATAGTATAACCAGATTCAAGTCGATGCTTAAAACTCATCTTATGTCACAACTCTTCAAAGATGATGTATATTTGTAATTGCATTGTAGGTACATGTATCTCGGTACATAATTTGTTTTCCCTATGCTATCATTGTATATTGTTTGTATTAATGTTTTTCTTTGTTTCCGCGCCTTGAGCGCCCAGCAGGGTGGATATGTGCGCGCTAAAAATCTTTATTATTATTATTATTATTATTACTTCTCTTCTTTCAAAGAGATTTATAAAAAAAACTTTGAAATCAGTAAAAATCCTGAGATTGCCTATAGCTTACAAGATTCAAATGTTATAAACTGGTTCTGTTTTGATCTCTAGAAATTTTTTATTTGGTTGTGGTATTTGACAGATGCAAATAAACTGATCACACAGTGTCACTTTTGGTCAACCTGAATTTAAAACATCTCATTCATGGTATTAGCAACTGATCTTAGAAATAAAAAATAAAACGTTTGAAGCGACAACACAAGGAAGTATGAATTTGACTTTTGAAGGAAACAGGGCTTAGGGGTGTCAAAATACATAAGGTCAAATTGTAACCTCTTTTCAGTTGTAAGTTCTTTTCAGAACTAATTACTACTCAATTGAGAATTTCACATGGTGTCACCGCAAACGGTCTTTACTTATTCTTTTCACCATGCAAAGCTACAAATCTTACTACATGGTGTCACCGCAAACGGTCTTTACTTATCCTTTTTCACCCTGCAAAGCTACAAATCTTACTACATGGTGTCACCGCAAACGGTCTTTACTTATCCTTTTTCACCCTGCAAAGCTACAAATCTTACTACATGGTGTCACCGCAAACGGTCTTTACTTATCCTTTTTCACCCTGCAAAGCTACAAATCTTACTACATGGTGTCACATAAGCGGTCTTTACTTATCCTTTTCACCATGCAAAGCTACAAATCTTACTACATGGTGTCACATAAGCGGTCTTTACTTATCCTTTTCACCCTGCAAAGCTACAAATCTTACTACATGGTGTCACATAAGCGGTCTTTACTTATCCTTTTTCACCCTGCAAAGCTACAAATCTTACTACATGGTGTCACCGCAAACGGTCTTTACTTATCCTTTTTCACCATGCAAAGCTACAAATCTTACTACATGGTGTCACCGCAAACGGTCTTTACTTATCCTTTTTCACCATGCAAAGCTACAAATCTTACTACATGGTGTCACCGCAAACGGTCTTTACTTATCCTTTTCACCATGCAAAGCTACAAGTCTTACTACATGGTGTCACATAACGGTCTTTACTTATCCTTTTTCACCATGCAAAGCTACAAATCTTACTACATGGTGTCACATAAGCGGTCTTTACTTATCCTTTTTCACCATGCAAAGCTACAAATCTTACTACATGGTGTCACCGCAAACGGTCTTTACTTATCCTTTTTCACCATGCAAAGCTACAAATCTTACTACACGATGTCACCGCAAACAGTCTTTACTTATCCTTGTCACCATGCAAAGCTACAAATCTTACTACACGATGTCACCGCAAACGGTCTTTACTTATACTTTTTCACAATGCAAAGCTACAAATCTTACTACATGGTGTCACCGCAAACAGTCTTTACTTATCCTTTTCACCATGCAAAGCTACAAGTCTTACTACATGGTGTCACCGCAAACGGTCTTTACTTATCCTTTTTCACCATGCAAAGCTACAAGTCTTACTATATGGTGTCACCGCAAACAGTCTTTACTTATCCTTTTCACCATGCAAAGCTACAAATCTTACTACATGGTGTCACCGCAAACATTCTTTACTTATCCTTTTTCACCATGCAAAGCTACAAATCTTACTACATGGTGTCACCGCAAACGGTCTTTACTTATTCTTTTCACCATGCAAAGCTACAAATCTTACTACATGGTGTCACCGCAAACATTCTTTACTTATCCTTTTTCACCATGCAAAGCTACAAATCTTACTACATGGTGTCACCGCAAACATTCTTTACTTATCCTTGTCACCATGCAAAGCTACAAATCTTACTACATGGTGTCACCGCAAACAGTATTTACTTATCCTTTTCACCGTGCAAAGCTACAAATCTTACTACATGGTGTCACCGCAAACAGTCTTTACTTATCCTCTTCACCATGCAAAGCTACAAATCTTACTACATGGTGTCACCGCAAACAATCTTTACTTATCCTTGTCACCATGCAAAGCTACAAATCTTACTACATGGTGTCACCGCAAACAGTCTTTACTTATCCTTCTCACCATGCAAAGCTACAAATCTTACTACATGGTGTCACCGCAAACAGTCTTTACTTATCCTTCTCACCATGCAAAGCTACAAATCTTACTACATGGTGTCACCGCAAACAGTCTTTACTTATCCTTTTCACCATGCAAAGCTACAAATCTTATTTATATAACTGCAGCAACATTTACCAAATCACACGCATGAATTTGAAAGAGTGACAGGTCAAAGATCAATAGTCTCACCGTCGGTATGTAAGCAGAAATAGGGATCATGCAGAGCGAGATTCCACGGAGGAAGTTAGTGACATAACGTTGCGTCCTGGACAGTGTGTTACCATGCAGTGCCATCATCTCTATATTACACAGGTTCAATACTCCCACCAACACTGGCAGGATGTAATATGGGTCTACCATAGTCAGGTCTGGAATCCACAGAACGCCCTCTGTAGACAGGCTTGGAACAATTTTTGCTGTATCTGATGATAATAAATAATAATAATAATAATGTGTGGATTTATATAGCGCACATATCCACCAACTAAGTGGTGCTCAAGGCGCATTATATTATTATCCCTGCTCATAAGGCTCATAAGGCTCATAAATCATTCCTGAAACCATCTCAGCTCCCTGGGGAGTATACAGCTCAATTGCTGCCATTTCTAGCGCATATAGAGCAAACCAACTCTGCCTTCACAGGTACCCATTTAACCCCTGGGTGGAGAGAAGCAATTATGATTAAGTGTCTTGCTCAAGGACACAAGTGTCACGGCCGTGATTCGAACCCACATTCTGTTGCTAACACCAGAACTTGAATCCGGTAAGCTAGACCGCTCGGCCACGACACCTCATGTGTTTATTTAGAAGTGTATTACAACAATTTCAAAATAGAATTTCTGTTAAAATTTTGTTTTGTATCTATTTTGATCCATCGTATTAGCCAGAGGGGTGTCTGTGTGTCTTTTTGACACCCTGTATCAATTTTGGACACCCTATTTCATCTGTCATTTCATCAAGTATTGTAACTGAACAATTTGGACACCTTGTTTTGAAATTTCCAGCAAATTTGGACACCCTATTTCTAAATCCTGGCTAAGACTTTGTACTGATCAAATTGAGATAATATTGTAATACACTTCTAAATTATTATATCCACGGATGAAAAGAATAAAATTGGGGTAGAATATTATTTAGAAAACATTGTAATTGCGGTGAATTAAGAAAACAAAATTAAAAAGCAGGATTGGAATGAATTTTCAGTAAATCCGAGCACAATACGGAAATGGTTCATTAATTATCCGCAATTAATGAATGAATTACACGGAGGAAGAAACTGATATCTGATAGATTATGAAACATCGTGGTCTTCAAAGGGGTTGGGGTCAGAGTGGTCATATCCAGCAATACCTTTGGATGTCTTTTGGATGTCTAAATGGACACCCTGTTTTATTAAGGGAATAACACTTTGTCACATGGTCTTTACCGCTCGGTCCTTATTGCACATGACCATGCCCAAAACCGCTCATTAACCTGCGGTAAAGACCTGTCAAACTCTTATTCCCATTCATAAATGCCTGTATCGATTTTGTTTTCAAAATGTAAACAAAAAATGTAATTTTTGTTGAATAACGCCAAATAGAAATAGGCAAATTCACATTTTGGAGACACACGAAACACTTCCAAAGTACACGAGTCATGCGCGTGATGCCAATCTTCGTCACTGATTGGTTGAAATCCATCTTGAACACCACACAAAAAACAGCTGGCGAACAGCTGACACATACGCGCTGTTCTGATTTTGATAAGCCATGTCTTTACCATCTGTTAAAACACCCCCACATGATTACGTTTTGTCCAATCAGATTGTCTCATTATAAATTGCAATTCACATGTAACTTAAACATTTTTACACCTTGTTTTTCAATGAATAACAAATTTGGATGACCCATTTCCAAATTTTTGCTTTAACTTTGGGTGAGGTTAAGGGTAGAGCAGGGGATATCATCACTTACTCACCTAGGTAGACGGCTCCACCAAATGCCCCTGTCATGTTCCTCAAAGATAATGACAGACAAACCCACAACGGTAGCTGAATGAGAAGTAAGATAGAGCCCTTAGCTGGGTGGCAATTATCACGGATGAACAACTCCTTGGAGTAATGTTTGGCCTGCGAATTACAAAGAGAAACTAGAACTCAAGTGTTTGTTAGAACAAACACACGGCGTTCGTGCCAACTTCCGGTTTAATCAAATTATCATCGATGATGCCAATCATATTTTGCAAAGGTGTATCATCTTTTATTATAACAATATCAATTTCATATTCAAAAGACCTATCAATATTGCATTGATCATGATCATAAAAAATAACATTACTACCTGATTTGGTTCAATATCTGAGATTGGAAAATAATCCCTTTTTAAAAATGCCGCTAGGGGGCGCTCTGAACTTTGATGACATCATCAAACATATTTAAAAAAAAGATAAGATGTCACTAATCACTTTATTCACAGAAGTCATATTCAAATTTCCTATGGGCTTTTGAGATAGAAAATTATTATTTTTCTAAACCCGCCGTCAGAGGGTGCTGTGATAGGTGATGACGTCATCAATCACATTTTTTAAAAGGTCACATGTCAATGGTATTTTCGTCCACGGAAGGCACACCCAAATACCATATCATGTTGGCTGCAGACCCTATAAAATGGTTCAAAATATTTTTTCACTTAAAATTCCGGTTTCTAACGAAAGGAGAGGTCAGATTGGGTCATGTCTGTGTACGAAATTCAAGATCTGTAAGATGATGCAAAGATTATGTAAATATCTTTTGTGGTTCATGAGATATGGATTTTAGTGTATTTCGATATCTGATGACGTCACCATGATGTCACAACTTTACCTGAAACTATATGTCATAACTTTATTGACAACTACATGTTATGGTCTAAGTATGTGTCAAGTTTGAAGGCTCTGTGAACTTTGGAACTATGTTTTTTTGTTTGATAAGTCTCATTGAGAAGAAGGAGAGGAAAAACAAAAAAAACTAACAATTTCAAGAGGTGTTCGTGCAGCAGAGCGAACACCTCTTGAAATTGTTCGTTTTTTTAAAATTTAATTAACCCTCCTACTACTACAAGAGTCAAAATCAGTCAAAATGTTGATATGGAGTGTCGTGGCCGAGCGGTCTAGCTTACCGGACTCAAGTTCTGGTGTTAGCAGCAGAATGTGGGTTCGAATCCTGGCCGTGACACTTGTGTCCTTGAGCAAGACACTTAACCATAATTACTTCTCTCCACCCAGGGGTTAAATGGGTACTTGTGAGGGCAGAGTTGGTTGATTAGCCCTATATGCGCTGTAATGGCAGCAATTGAGCTGTATACTCCCCAGGGAGCTGAGATGGTTTCAGGAATGATTTATGAGCCTTATGAGCAGGGGTAATGATATAATGCGCCTTGAGCACCACTTAGTTGGTGGATACATGGGCTATATAAGTCCACACATTATTATTATTATTATTATACTTGCCAAGGTATATCTAGTGCACTTAACAGTCAAACACTGTCAAACCTTACATGTAGTAAGTACATTTACAGGTCAAAATGAGTCGATGGTTTTTGACTGGTAAAAGCATTGTCTGGTATTGTTGAGGGTGGTCAAAATGACAGTCAAAACCAGTCAAAAATGCCCCGGTGTGCACATTTAGGTCAACAGGCAAAACAGGCAGTTGACTGATTTTGACCTCTATAGCTACTTCCCACTATAAGTGCAGCTATAGTAGGAGGGTTTTATTCAGTAACTAACATTACTAATTGAACTCGTTACTGGATTATCAAGCCCCTGTGTGCACATTTGGGTCAACATTCTATAGCAACATCCCACTAAAGTGCAGCTATAGTAGGAGGGTTTTATTCAGTAACTAACATTACTAATTGAACTCATTACTGGATTATCAAGCCTGGGGCTAATTTAATAGAGCCGCTATAGCAGAGAATTTCACTAAGTAATATAAAACAGACTACCAGCCATAATGCACACATTTTATATGAAAGTTTGGCTGATAACCTAAGAAACCCACTAAGCAAATTTTTCTGGTTTCAGCTATATGAAACTAGCCCCTGGAATTCCGTTCTTGGGAAAAACCAACACGATCTAGTAGGGACTGAAACCCCATCCACATGGGGTCAGAGTGAGATTCGAACCCAGATCCACTAAGGTGAAAGGGCGAGGACCACTCTGCCAATCTGATCCCCTTACTAATAAAGCACTCACTAATCTCGCCAGCACTGTCTCTACCCTTTTCTCTGTCCAGCCTTCAAGCTTCACTCTCTCAGCAAACCGCCTCACGAATGCCTGCTTGGTCATCAGGACAATTTCCGGCTGGAGCCTCTCAACTTTGGCCTTGATATACTGAGTGTAAACACCGAGGGGGAACGTCAGAACGCCACGGAACACAAAGGTGGAGAGAATGATGCTAGCCCACCACGGTAGACCTGTCACGTCGTGGAACTGCTCTAGGAGATCCTGAGATAATTGCACCGGCTTGGAGGCTAAGATGATCTCGTAGGCAGTGGTGGGCTCGGTGGATACACAACGTCTTGGCTGGAAACCACATGGCATCATTTGATTATGCAGGAATGTCTTTGTTGACACTGTTGATGCCCACGGTAAATTACAATGAAACCTTTGTTCTGATTTTCTGCGTTGATTTACGGTGCAGTGCCATTGTCTTGTGTTTTCTATTGTCTGCAGATGAGTCCCTGTATGTACATAATGATGGTTCAGTAAATCATTGAACACCGAGGCTGTAATAGAAATACTACTAGTCTGTAACCGCCAACCCATCAGGGATCTTCTTGATGACTTCAGATGACACAAACAGCACAACAATCCTTTTGGATGCAGGTGTAGTACCACCCCCATAGTTAACTTCAAATGCCCTGAGGTGTGCTTTCACTTCAACATCTGAGACAAATCTCTTCTTTGAATCTAACGTTAGAAAAGAAAATGATGTTATTACTACTATTTAGTACAAGTATACCTGGCACTAAACAACTAAACAACTGTTTATATCCAAAACAACTGTTTGTATCTCCAAAAAAAAAAAAAATCAATTGTTTGTATCCACATTGTTACATAAATCTCAGATTGTCAGTCAGCTAACACTAGTTATAACACAGTCAGTTGTAGGTAGATGTGTGTTCAAATATGGAGGAAGGAAGAGACTGTTCAAACAAGACCAGGGTAGAATGTCGTATCCAACCACCACTTTTTCTCATTCAATATAAACCAATAATATAATCTTACCTACCCAGTAAGGTGGAGAACACATGGATGATGATGGACATATACTTCAAATTATTCCAGGATATTTATTTCATGAAAAATCAGGCATTTTTGATATACGATGACTTCCTCAGTCATGTCAGTCTGATCTTGTCAACTCCCCCATTAGTGACCAACACGGTCATTGTACATGCGCAGTGGCAACTATAACAGGATCCTTCTAAGTTCTATTTTATGAAGGGGAGGATTTTTTTTAGAAAGGAAATAAAGTCCGAAAACCATCATAAAAGTGGATTTTAAAGATAGTTTTTGCTTTCTGTACCCCCAAAGATCGATAGAATCATTTTTTAACTGTTGCCTTAGTGATTGCAATTTTTTTTTTAAAAACCTTAAAAAGTGGCGGTCGGATACTCTCAGTATTAAAAGTAATATCCGAATACGAGCTCCGCCAACACAGAACTTTTACTAAGGCCTAGCTCGGCATATCTGGAATTTGAAAATAAATCTATATACCCACTAGTTTCACTAATTGCAACCACTAACACTTTTTTAACAGTTAAAAAATTCTATCGATTTTGTGGAGGGTACAGAAAGCGAAAAATATCTTTAAAATCCACTTTTATGATGGTTTTTGGACTTTATATCCCTTCTAAAAAAAACTCCCCTTCACTCCTTCAGAAAATAGAAGGATCCTATAGTTGCCACTGCGCATGTACAATGACCGTGTTGGTCACTAACGGGGGAGTTGACAAGATCAGACTGACAAGACTGAGGATGTCATCGTATACCAAAAATGCCTGATTTTTCATGAAATAAATATCCTGGAATAATTTGAAGTAGGCCTAGGCAGATTCACGCAAACCGCCGATGGTGGAGCTATTTTTCATATCCTTTTTTTCTGTCGAAGTTGTGACCCGCCGAACTTTCATGGTAAAATTCTAATATAAAGGGTAGTCTACGGATGTAGTCACTTCTAAATGGATACTACACATCGTGGTTATCTTGACCATTGACCCCTCATTTTCTTTCAAATTTTTTGTTCTATCCAGTGATATGACAATTTAAAAGCATTTGAAGCAACTTCAAATTTTCATGAAACTGCCCATCATCCATATATTCTCCACCTAATACTGGGTAGGTAAGATTACATTATTGGTTATATTGAATGAGAAAAAGTGGCGGTCAGATACAACATTCTTCCCTTTTATTTATAAACCACGGTAACTAAAATAGCTTGATGAAAAAACGAACCCAAATATCTTGAAAGTTGTCACATAACTTCTCACATGGAGGCTGCCATCTTTATTTTCGGAATGACTGGAGAAACATTCTAGCGCCCTCTTTCGACGAAGTGCCATTTTGAAGCTTGTAGATGAGAACGACTAGTTTTTGTGAAATATTTTTCAGCATTTGAGGATGCACGATGTAGGGATCGTCTAAATACATAATATGATTGAGTTGCTAACCCTTTTTGATTGGAAATACATGCAGAGATGGATAAAATATTGAAAAGTACTAACTTCACAGGCTTACTATGAATCATGGAGGAAGGAAGCCATGGAGAAATCTTCCTCCGCGGAGCTGAGAGATTAGCTGTCACTCTCTTTGAAAATTTCAAAGCACTGTCTCAAAACATATTTACTGAAAACATTAACAAAATAGTTACGTGTTTTTAACTCATGGATTAATTAATGGAACGTACTTGTATTCAACCCAAAAATGAAAAAAATAATAATACAATTTACAAACGCGAAATTATTAATTTGTAAATTTACATGTGGAATTCCGTGACCGTGACAATCTTCTATCACGTTTTGTTTGTGTATGTGTGGCGCATATGGCGCCCTCTTTCGCCAGCTTCAAGTCATTGTAACTTAAGGTATGAAAAAATTATCCAAATTCAAAAGTATTGTGTTTTTCCGAAAGGGGAGAGCCTAAGCTTTAATTTAGATATAAATTTATCGGCCTCGCTTAAAAACTTCAAAAGTTATTCCCAACGAAAGAAATGTGTTTTTTTTCGTAACACTGTAGTGCTGTATTGTTTCCGGTAAGACCCGCCGGCAAGTTGACCGTATTTTACAGAGGGCTAAGTGTCGTTGGAGGCCGTTTAATAACTAACGTTTTCAGTGCGATCACGAACATGTTGAACAGTTTCGCCACTGCCGGTTTTTAAGCAATCCAAAGGCACAATTAATGTGAATAATTAAAATAAAGAGTAAATACAGTTTAAACCCTAAAACTAAATTATGCACGTAGTCATTCATCGATTTTGTTGTTAGAAATTGGATTGCTCAATAATTTCCCTCTAGCTGTGGGGTCACTGTAGCCTATCAAAGGTCAAGCAACTTTCTGATGATCCTAAATAAACTCGTATCGACCCTTTCGAATAATAAGTAGCAATACACACAGGCATTTGACTGCTTTAAATTCAAATGTCGTGGCCATGTCACTCGAAGCTTATGATGACAAAAGTCCTGTCACGCGCCTTCGTGGCCACATCATCATGTGAGCCGTCACCGACCACTGCAAATACGGTAAGCAGAGCGGAACGTTGATGAGGCCTCGGCGGCGCGGCGGTCTGAGTCCAACGAGTTGAACCGGAAAGAAACAAACTCGTAGCACTCTGATTTGATCGGATCAGCAACATTATTTGCAGAAAGCAACCTGTAAAAAGTTTCAGCTTATTTCATGTGTCGTTACAATAGACCTTAATTATCATTGTGCAGTCATCTTATTTTTCTTCTGTACAAATCCATGTGTCCAAACCGAGGCTGGAAGGAAAATTAGTCTGGCACCTTTTATGTAATAAGATCATGCTTAAACTGTTACGTATAACCCACAGGGAATCTGACGAAGATGACTGCTGAGTGATAAAGGTCTGTAGAGAAAATTGCTGGCTGGTGATCCATATCAGATATCAGACGGAACAACTTCTCAGGATGTTTGGTACCAAAACCTCTTCAAACTAAGGAAGCTTTCAGATAATACTTCTCTCAGTCTCTTTACGGGTAATTACCGTTGATGTAAACCTCCCTTTAATGTTTAGTTACAACCATCATATCATTTTCAAACCACCGCTCTACTTAAAATGCGTTGGCGCCCCTGTGACGCGCAAAACACTCTTTAATCGGTTTAAGTCCCTCCGGACGTTTACTTCTCAAGAAACTTTGAATCACTTTTTTGACTGGCAGTTTTGTGATCAGGGGATCCGTTTACTCTGAAATATGTAACTGAGATAAATCAGTCGATACGTCAACTCTAAATTTACGGTACGGCTCGCAAGGGATTGGAAACTGCACAGTGCATACGTCAATCCTCTCTCTGTGACAGGGCCAACCTGTCATGTTAATAACGGCCATGAAAACATCAACAATGAAAGGAAAAAACCAGCATGTATTTAAAACATGTGTATAAAAACACTTTGCAATCTTAAGTGGTTATTTGGCTGTGTTCTTAGAAAATATAGGCGTACATGGTAAACATTCTTATGTTTGTTGATATCCTTTTTCTATGCTTGGAAGACACTGACTTTTTGAACAAGTATGAAAAACTTATTTCTGTAGATTTTTTAATTGACATTCAACCATAAAGTACTGTAAAGTAATTTGTTTCCTTAATTGATCAATAAAAATAACCGAATGGTTTAGTTTTAATGTCAAACCTACCTTAATATAAAGTCGATGATGGTATTAATTTTTTTTTTTTATGCAAGTTCGCCCCAAACAAGGCTAAAAGCCACTCTTGGTAAGGGGCTACAAGAAGAAAACATAGGAGATGAAAATAACTCAGGAGGACTGAAGGTAGGAATTGATATTCCTTTTAAAACTGTCTAGATTGTAGGATGGAGGGAAACATGCACCAGGCAAGGAGTTCCAAAGAGATGCAGTACGTATTGGTATTAAAAAGGCAATATCGTCACGATCAGAGTACACTTTTAACAGGGCATGGAATATTCTAATTTAAGATTAACAGGGCATGGAATATTCTAATTTAAGATTAACAGGGCGTGGAATATTCTAATTTAAGATTAACAGGGCATGGAATATTCTAATTTAAGATTAACAGGGCGTGGAATATCCTAGTTTAAGATTAACAGGGCGTGGAATATTCTAATTTAAGATTAACAGGGCATGGAATATTCTAATTTCAGATTAACAGGGCGTGGAATATCCTAATTTAAGATTAACAGGGCGTGGAATATTCTAATTTAAGATTAACAGGGCATGCAATATTCTAATTTAAGATTAACAGGGCATGGAATATCCTAGTTTAAGATTAACAGGGCATGGAATATTCTAATTTAAGATTAACAGGGCATGGAATATTCTAATTTAAGATTAACAGGGCATGGAATATTCTAATTTAAGATTAACAGGGCATGGAATATCCTAGTTTAAGATTAACAGGGCATGGAATATTCTAATTTAAGATTAACAGGGCATGGAATATCCTAGTTTAAGATTAACACAGTGAGTGAAAATTGCTCATTTATGCAGTAGCATCGGTAATGTTATGATTTTATCACACGAAGCATTATTTTCAGTCACCGACTTAAACTAAAACTAGCACTCCGGTTACATGTCCTGCTGTTGATTGTGACGCATTTCCCTTTAATCTTCCCCAAAATAAGGTTGTCCAAGGTAATTTTATTTTTAAGAAAAGTGAAATAATTTCCGGTTCGAAGTTATATAAAAAATACTCTTTAGAATGAATTCAAGAAACCTGAATACATTTTCATTATTTTATCGTGAACGACACAACATACGGTAGGCAATAAGCTGATGTTTGTATAAACAGAAACATAGAAGCAGTTTTGCCGACCGTACCAATGCTGTCTATCATTTGCATAAAATGACGTAATAGTCTCCATTTTTAAGAAACAACTTTAAACACGTCCACAAAGCGACAAACAGCAGCCCCCGCCCGCCTCCACCACCACCACCCTGTGTCTTAGCGACCAGAAATAGGCTACAATCAATCAGTATTCAATCGGCATGCTTGATCAATATTGTGGGTTATTTAAGTGAAAATGGTTAAAGACCTTATGAGTTAAGAATTGTTTTGTCGATTGACCGGACGAAAGAGCCGCGGTGTGTGTGGGTGGGGGGGGGGGGTATTATCTTTGGCTAAACTCCTCTAAGAGTCATTCATCGACAGCAGTTATTTACATAAATGGAATGTGTGATCATCAAATATTGAAGGTGATGCAAATATTTGAAACAAAAAACAACAGGTGCTATAAGCGCTTAAAGGTGAAGTTGACGAGACGGAAATGGATACTTTATTTCATCTTTGAATTTCGAGGAAGAAAAAAAGTCGTCTGTGTGAGGAAAGAGTTTGTGTTATTGCAGGAATTTCAACAATAAAATATTTTGTACTCAAAATGATGGTTGTTTCCGTGTACGCGGGTACGTGCAGTCATTGAATGCCAGTATTCGCACCGTACCGTGAGCTGTTGAGGGCATTATGTTGTTAGACCAGTGTGTGCGCACGATCGAAAGGGCAGCGATAGTGCGTCGCGTTTGGCAGTTGATGTGCGTACGCGCAGAATATCTCCAGCGATCATTGGTAGTATCATAACATATGTGCATAAAGTGTACGCACAGCGCTCACACGACACAAAAGTGTCTATCATCAAGACACTGGCTGCAATTTCACCGCTAGAGGGGTACGATGTGCACTGAGCGGAATTCCATATGTACTGTAGAAACACTTACCATCCCTTTTGAGCCACATGGTTACTTACACTTATCATGTCGCAACTATGACGGCTCTGACATACCCGGTACTTCAATTTCACAGAACTGCAATATAAAACAGATCACCAGCCAAAATACATGCATTTTTGTGTGAAATGTTGGCTGGTAACCAATAAAGCTTGCTAAAGATATGTTTCTGGTAAGTAGCATATCAGCTATATGAAATTGGGCACAGGCTACACACGTATTATGCTGTTGTATAAATTAATGTCTTTTTACAGCTCCTTTAAGCGGCACTTACAGTTAAAAACAGTTTTCCAGACACCCACAGAGTTAAGTCCACTATTTGTTCGTACACATATCGAGTCCTTTTCAAGTAAGTTGTTTTTAAAGGCTATGTCTACATCGATCCAACATGCTTACATGTAGGAGACGTCGCCTAGCGCGTGCATAACATATGGACGTTGATCAATACTGCCTTTAAGCTGGCCACGTGGGCAAACACCGAAGAACACCGCTTGCGCGTGGGTTGTCAAAAGCCCCGGGCAGAGGCAAGGTGGGGTGATCGCTTAAGCCCCCCGGAGAAACCAAAAGTTAGGATACAGATCAATACGAAGCTGGTCTCGGCTAACGATTTTTTGACAAGGTTAAATTCCGATCCATGCGCTGCAAAAACCGGGATGTTGAAAACTACACCAGCGGTGTTTATATTGGGCAACTCGACCTATATATGAACACCATGCCATGATATATATTGACACCATTATTGGTGTTAGTTTAACACCACAGTATTTTCAGGGTGAAAGTACATCTGGGGAGGCCTTGACAAAACAAATGGAAATATTTGTTTTGGTGAGGGGTAGGAGTAAGGTTTACATTGTTCATTCCTCCATACATTTCCATTTAAAGAGACACTATCGTCAACAGGGCATGGAATCACGGTGTCCTGTTTTAAGGTGAACACAGTGACTTCATAAATTCATTCTGGCACTAATAACTTTTTTGTTTTTCTTTCTAAAAGGATATGATCACTGTTCCGAAGACATAAAAAACAATTGGAAATTGCCGTCAAAATAATGACACATGGTGACACATCTTTAAAGGCACAGTATTGTCACGATCAGAGCAGACTTAGAACAGGGCATGGAATCAGTGTCCTCTAGTTTAAAAGGAACACAGAGACTGAAAATTACTTACTGACTCATTGATGCAGCAGCAACGGTAATATGACCTTATCATGTGGTGTTTTCAGTCACTGGGTTTAATCTATAACTAGCACTTTGATTCCATGCCCTGTTGATCGTGACAATATTGTCCTCATATAAATTGAATTGGAATTTGGGATGAATTTGGGCTTAATTGCGAATATTGTGAATATTTTTCAGGCGTCTAATGCAAAAAAGAAAGAAAAAAAGCTGTACGTATAGGCATATCGCATAAAACCCATTTAACTTGCTTTCCTACCTGCCTACTTTGCTTTAAAAAATTCCATCAAACTCTCAAATGATGTCCTGTGATAAGTGTTTCCACAAATGTACGGTGTTTGTGGTTTGAAACTATCATATGCCTAAACAAATAACCCCTTTTGTGTGGGTTTTCGTCGATCATGGAGGAAGGAAGAGATCGAGAGGCCATCGAGTTAAAACGTTTACAGTGTGGTTTCTAAACATTTCTAAAATTGAACCTCACGAATTATAAAGTTATGCCCACATGCTGACACATTTCCATAAAAAACAACAATGTAAAAGTATTCAGCCCAGAATTAATGATGACATTTGAAAACATTTATACAATAAGTCGAGGATATTGAAATGTCGAAATCGGTGCAAGGCGTGTAAATTGGGCCAGCATGTGGTCGTGCGTAATCGGTGGCCGGTTAAAAATGTTGCCAAGTACACTTAAATCTTCTGTGTCGTAAATGATGAGAAAGGCATGGGGTACGGTACCGCCAAGTTACTGTTATTTTAACTGGGAGCCACATTTTTGCAAATCATTAAATTTGAGTACATCGCTGGTGGCGTTCCCGAGGGAAATTGGAATAGATACGATAATTCATTTATCTGGTCGTTCTATAGTATAATTATTTGGTGTCTATTTGCATGTATACGCATGCACGAAATCCACTCCATGCATATAGGCCTACATAATAATTATGCGGTTGGTAAGTGTAACATCATCATTTCAACAAAACCCATACCTCCTTCATATAGGAGGCCAATCGTCATCCGGCAAGCTCGGTGGTCGAGACGTTAAGACGTCTGCACTTAGTAAGCAGGAGGTCGTGGTTCGAATCCCGCCTGAGTAGCCTGTACTAGTAAGCAGGAGGTTGTGGTTCGAATCCCACCTGAGTAGCCTGTACTAGTAAGCAGGAGGTTGTGGTTCGAATCCCGCCTGAGTAGCCTGTGTAATTTTTTCACAGACCCTCGAAAAACACTGAATATGCAGTGCTATACACACGTGTGTAGGGCAAAATTTAATCAATATTGTTTATCACCCGACGCAAGAATTTCACCAACCTATATCCTTCATATAGGCCTAGGTTCCAACAATAGTGTAACATAAGTACATGCATTGATTGAGAAATCGTTAGGAGTAAGAGTTGATCGCGATTAAATATGTTTTGCATAAAATTTGAATCATACTAATGGCTACCATTTCAGCGATTAATTATTTTGAAATAATGCGTTCTCAGTCTATGTAATTGTAATTATTAGAGGGAATTATTCCTGTCTTGACGCCACAATTTGAACAGTAATTAGTGTGCGTGCCGTCAATACGCGATCATATGACGCATCTACTTGAGGAAACACATTATTTGAGTGTTTTGTGCATATTTTCTGTACGATCTATTAAGGAATCACAGGGCTCTGATCTGTCATGGGGTGGTAGAGTACGTATGACCCAGTGCCAAAGGCCCAGTCTGGCCGTGATGCAAGCGCACCTGGAGCAAGGAAAATTATTAACAGACGGAGAAAGGACACGTACCTCCTTGTGACTCATTGCTGTTATAACCTCAGATATTTATTTAATGTCCTGGGCGAGAGGTCTTTAGGGGAAGTTCGCCTGCCCCGAAAACGATAAGGACTTTTTACCCCCATACTTATCTTAGGAAATTTAGGATTTGGAAACTTTCCATCTCGCCCCCACCAATTTATACACAAAATTAAGCGCCTTACGTGTACATTGTTGCTGACTCCCTCAACGACGTCAATGTTTGATTTAATTATATGAAGCACTGATGAGTGTTTTGCATACTGAAACCCGACAGGCTCTATATTTCAAGAAAATGTCTAAACAATTTAGTCCTTATAAAAACATGCTTGAGATTTACAATTTTCGGCTGTGGCTTCTGCCTTGCAAAAACTGGTACCGGGTATGTCACTTCAGTTGTGTCAACCATAATTTGGTTGTTTTGAAAACCCCAGTTTGCAGAGTTCCTTTATTTTAATTGATTGATAATGGACGTGCTCAAAACAGATCGGAATGGATTCCTCATTTTTCAGATCCAGTAACCATTCCTTACAAGTTCTTCTGCACGTTGAGCCAAAATTCAGGCACAAGAAAAAAAGAGTTTAAAAATAAATTGTTCACGCTGCGGGCTCTGCAGTCCAGCAGCGGGCCTGCAGTCCACTGCGGGCTAAGCACGCAGCAGACGCGTTGGAAGAAGATCGAGTGATGTCATACAATGTTTGACGTCATGCATAACATTTATATAAATCCTACAATAGTAGTGGGAAAAAACAATAATGACGTATTAAGGAATAGAGTGATGTTGGCAAAATTTATTCTTTTATTTAAATCAATATAATTAAACAACGAATCTGTGAAAGTTTGAGCTCACTGCGGGGTATAAGTCTTGAAAAGTGTGAAAGGACGGTAAACAACATAGGGCCTTTTTTCCTATTTTCTCTGAAAAATGATGGCACTTCAGACAGAATAATTGTATCAGGATGATTGGTACACAAACCAACTTCACATAATAATGGAGGCATTTTAAAAGCACTCTTACACGAGGTGTACATTATTATTACCCCTGCTCATCAGGCGCATAAATCATTCCTGAAACCATCTCAGCTCCCTGGGGAGTATACAGCTCAGTTGCTGCCATTTCGGCGCACATGGGCTAATCAAACACAACAACCAACTCTGCCCTCACAGATACCCATTTACTCCTGGGTGGAGAGAAGCAATTATGGTAAAGTGTCTTGCTCAAGGACACAAGCACCACCGTCGCAGTCGTGATTCGATCCCACATTCTGACGACTCAGCCATCAGAACACAAATCCGATGCACTAAACCGCTCGACCATGGCACTCCATACATCATCAAGTTAGCTTTTGGGTAGTTATTCGTTCGTGTATAACGCTAATCAGGTATGTTACCATGCAGTTCCCTTTTGGGTATTATGACTGATTTAAAATATCAAAATTTATTAGAATGTAAAGTAAAGCTGCTGGTGGTATTAATCTTCCATTTTTGGAAGATTTTTGTCCGAGGTTAAGAAAAGTTCAGTAGGCCTAACTACCAGTTCGAATTTAGGAAAAAGTATACTCTTTCCTAAATTCAACATTAGAATGAGAACACAAAACATATGACTGCATTTTCAATATTGTGAACGATACAACGTAATAAGCTGAAACTGTACAAAGGGGAAACTTTCATGTTTTTGTATATATATATTTTAATGTATAGGGTATATCTGATGGAAGCAGTTTTGCAAACATCATATTGTACCTTCCCTTTGTAAAAAAAATTGCGTTTCAAACTGATGGGACAATATCATCACGATCAGAGCAGACTTTGAACAGGGCATGGAATCGGTGTCCTAGTTTAAGATGAACACAGTGACTGAAAATTACTGCCTCATTTATGCAGCAACGGTAATATGACCTTATCATGTGGGTATTATTCAGTCACTGACCTAATTTAAAACTAGCACTCCGATTCCATGCCCTGTCGATCGTGACGATATTGTCCCTTTGACCACAGAGTCTCATTGTGCTTCTACAGAAGGTCCTTAGAGTAATGTAGGAAGTAAGATATGCAAGTCGACATCCGGGTAATACACAATTTGTACAAAATCCCAAGAGAAATTATATTTGGCGGGCATCATTGATTTGGGATTGAGCTATAGCCTAGGCCTACCAATGGAAATATCTTCATAAAAATATCTCAGATATTTTTGGCTAGTCTCATCGGTGAGTTGACATATACGTCGTAACAAAGCGAATCTGGTTAGCCCCGGAAAAATTCCACAAATGCTTGTCATTTTGAATTATATTACAGATGATAAAAACAAAAAATTATATCGGACATTTTTGAAGTGTCGGGCATTGTACGTGTTGACATGCCGATGGATTTTCTTATAGTAAAGATTGACTTCTAACTATTATGCTCAACGATTTACTATCAGTAGTCAGATGTTTATGGGCACTGTGACTAGGTTACCTCAGTGGGAAATGTATTCACCGAAACCTACAATGATATAGGCCTATACAATCTCTCAAATATTCAAAGAGTCAAATTATATTTTTCATGCAGTTAAAAATATTTGTTTATATATGAAATTAATTGTCCTATTGATTGTACAATAAAAACCAGTATAACAATACAATAATGTATGATAAAACTTCAAATTTTTTTTTACATAAAGATATAGATATAGCCTATTCAAATAAATATTACATATTAAAAATTAAACTGAAGAAATTATAAGCATATTGTTGCTAATGAGTCAAACTGAGACCAGCAAACAATTTGATTTTTATTAAATGTTTGTTTAATTTGTGTTAATTTTCTGATTAAAACAATTGGAAGTGATGAATTCATGTTCCCACTCCTTCTACCACTAAGGTGAATTCAATCCTCATAAATAACCCACAGAGTTACATTTTCTAAATCATGACTAATTAAAATCATTGTCTTGTGTTCACAAACAGGATACCCAACGGATAAAACTGTAAACAAATTCAGGACCGCAAAGATTATTTTCATCTTTATGTAGGCGGATTTTAAAAGGCGGATGCGTTTGTTTTACTTCAAAGGTGCCGAATGTTATGGAATTTCTGCAGAGGATTTACATTGGTTCAATGACAAGTGGAATGTATTTTCTGTTTGTCAATTTTTATAATTGTAGAAAAACTCTCCCAGGCCTCTCGCATCACTTTACATGAGGTCCTCCTTCAACGTCAGGCCAAGATCGAGTAGGTCAAGGCATATATAACTATACACGTGATGACAGACAAGTTACTGGATAATGGTCTCCAGAAAAAACTCCTTTGAACCCTAACCTTCCCAAATCCTCCAAAATCCTCTTTGCTAAAGTGAAGGATTGATGCATACTTGACTTTCCATGGTACATGTACATCCATGTTTGTTGTAGTGATTGCTTGGGTCAGTGGACACTGTTTATTGCTCCATGCATGCAGGGAGGGTTCCTGGCCATGTACATGTATCACAGATTAGAAACACATTTCAGGTTATGTGTAAGCAAATGGGCCTAGGGAGTTAGGGTAATAGAGATCTTCTTCAACACACTGAATAAAAAAAATCTGAATTAGATAATATCAGAAGAGGTTGGAAGGGGGAGGTAAAGAGCCCAAGGGTAAAGATTTCTTGCTTCCAGACATGCTGTCCAATGTAAATATTTACCTGTAAAAAGCTTATCTAAGAGTGACATAGATGACCCTTTTCCCAAAAGAGTACAAGTGCTGGATACTGAATTTTGATATTTCCATATTTGGTACGCAAAGGGTAATGACACTATTAGGCTATATTTATTTACATAGGCGGGGAATAATTCCACTCATATCCGGTATAAGAACGAATGCTGAAATTTTCCACAACTTCCGAATTCTCTCCGAGTTATTAGGATTGTTAATTATGTGGCTTTGTGGTCACAGGAAGAAGTTAAAAACAAACCGGAAAACAAAACCGGCAGACAGCTAGCCATATATTTAATTCTATTCCTTCTTTTTTATTCGCTGTAAGTCTTGATAAATGCGCAAGTTCTTTTACTCAAGAATGCTCATTATTACTCCGAAGATCGAAGTGTCAGGGTTGGATTATATGTTCGATCGCTGTTAAAATTACCCCCTACATTAACATGACTAAGCGATCGATGAAATTAGCGACGGGTGCATGTTTTTATGCGGAGACAACGAGTTATAAGACAAATATTTGGGTGTTGTATTTAATCGAATTTAACGCAACAAAAGTCTGCAAAACACAAAAGAAATGTAGGGCCCACCGAGGTGGAATAAATCATTAACGAGTAGGGATGGTTGTCAAAACATATCAACTAATAATATTCTATATTGTTAAAATAACCAATAATATGAATCTCATTGTTGACAATTTATAATATATTGTTCCTATATGTTCAGGAAAAATATTCATTTACTATTTTGTTAGGGGTAACATGGTGTGAAAAGTGATCAAATAGTTACCGTTCACCCACAAAGCAAATAACATAGACCAAATCTCAGTTAGAGATCCCACTGCGCAAGCGTGGTACCTATCGACGTGACGTCACAGGCTACCGTACTTCCGGGTGTCGTGGTTTTTTTCAGGGGGAGTTTCCCAACTTCCCAATCCCTGGTATACCTACTTTGTGTGTGGCCAAAGTTTTTTTGATAAACACACGTCAAATGCCAGTGTTCCAAACCACTCGCATCACTACGGACCGGACAGTTGTGTTCATAAGAACAGTGCCGTATTTTATAAACCACTGTAAACTGAAACAGCGCCACGCAGCGGAGATCATCAAATTCATCCGTGAGCACGATCAAGTACGAGCGTGCACAGAGAAGCAATCACAGAAGCGACCGTCCGTACAGCCAACAACGCGGAGAGCACACATACGGGGAACAATACAGTGACATTTTCTGTTTTTTATCTCACACAATTTTCACGATGGATGTATCAAGAAAATACACCTTAAGAACGTTTCCAACAGCCACCCTAGTTTTAGTTTTGCTGTTCAACACCAATGTGTGCAATGCTTGTCAACCAACAGACTCAGAAATCATAGAAGCGAAGTTTTACCGCTCGGAATTTGTCGTCCAAGCAACCGTATCGAGGCAGGGAGAAGATGATGCTGTGCGCCTTCGAGTTGACAGAACTCTAAAAGGAATTGTGGACGAGAACGAAATTACAATCACAGGGTTCGGAACAGAGGACCCGTGTTTTTGGGAATCCACGGATTTATCTGAGAATGTTGAGTATATTTTGTTTCTTGGGGAGAGGAGAGAGAATGGTTTTTATCCCATCGTAGGGAATCCAGAAGAATCAACAGACAAACAGAGAAAGACGATTAGAAAGTTTAATCGAGAAGGTAAGGATGTTTTAATATTTAATATTTTAAGTTGATTTTAGTTTTCGTAACTTTCTGGTTTAACTTCCGTTTTTTATTGTCAAGATAATTTAATTGAAACAAATTATGACAAACCATACTTCTTACAAATAATGTGCATGTTGTTTGTAGTTTTCCCATAATATTAACAGTAATAAAATATGCACAGGGTATTGTCAGCAGAAATGCATTCTTTCCTGAAGATGTTTTTTTTTCCTGGAAGGAAAGTGTTTTAATGAATTCAGCCTTCATTAAATTTTTTGCACAATGTTAGGCAATTACTTACAAGGACATTCACAATTCATGTAGTTTTTAATTAGGTCAAAAATGTGTCGGCCAGGTATAACCAGTATCGTCATGATCTGAGCAGATTTTCAACAGGGCATGGAATTGGTGTCCTAGTTTAAGATTTAAAGATTTAAAAATTACTGGTTCATTTATGCAGCAGCAATGGTAATATGACCTTATCGTGTGGGGTATTATTTTCAGTCACTGAGTTTAATCTAAAACTAGCACTCTGAGCATTCCATGCCCTGTTGATTGTGACGATATTGTCCCTTTAAATTCAACATTTTACATTTTATTTCAAACATTTACACAGCATGAAAACGAAACTAGGACAAGAAGAAATTTACATTAAGGAATTCTTCCATATAATTACACTGATTGTGAACAATTGAGTAGGCCTACATGATGTGTTGTGTAACTTACAATAGATTCAAGGATTCTTATTCTTTATGGTTGGATTTTTCATGAAAAAACAGCCAGTCTGACTGCCTCCCTACCCAGCATGGCCAAATTAGATTCAAATGATTGAACCAAATTTGTGAAAAAGCAGGAAAGTGGCTGTTTACATAGCCACGTCAACAGTACAACATTACAAAAGATCTGAAACGTCCAAAGGTCTACGGGAAAGCCTTTTCCATGGTTTGATAAAACGAACAAACACTGACACTAGACAAGTACTATACAACTGAGCGTCATGCATTCTTGCATCATGTACCTGTACAGTACGGGACATTGCAAAATACATGTAGATAATTGCATTATAACTCTCATATCAAGTTGTAAACAACTGTTGTCAATATTTGCCGTCACATCTTTATGTTTTTTTTCAATATTGTGTTTGCTATTTTGTTCTGGAAATTTCTGGCAATTTTGTTTATAATCCAAAAATAATAATTGCCAATATCAATATCGTCATGATCAACAGGGCATGGAATTGGAGTGCTAGTTTTAGATTAACTCGGTGACTGAAAATAATACACCACATGATAAGGTATTATTGCTATTGCTGCTGCATAATTAATGAGCCAATAATTTTCAGTCACTGTGTTCGTCTAAAACTACATGTAGGACACCAATTCCATACCCTGTTGAAAGTCTGCTCTGATCCAGATGATATTGTCCCGTTAAACTGGGAATGATGGTCAAATTCATGGTTTAATGGTAAGCAAATGTGTCTAAACAAATTCATGATGGGGCTTGCAATAAAATTGTATTTAAGTTTAACTATTAACCCTCCTTTGACTGCAAGGGTCAAAATCAGTTAAAATGTTGACATACTTGCCAAGGTATATCTCGTGCACTTAAAAGTCAAACACTGTCAAACCTTACGTGTAGTAAGTACATTTACAGGTCAAAATGAGGCGACCATTTTTGACTGGTAAAAGCATTGTCTCGTATTTTTCAGGGTGGTCAAAATGACAATAAAAAACGGTCAAAAATGTCCCTGAGTGCACATTTGGGTCAACAGTCAAAACAGGCAGTTGACTGGTTTTGACCGCTATAGCTACTTGCCATATAATGTTCAGCTAAAGTAGGAGGGTTAAACCACGATTCTCATATTTGTTTTGGGTATGAAGTAAGTCATTTGTTTAAATTTCTATTGAGACAATATACCAATTGTTTTGCTACAAAAGAAAAGTGCTGCTAAATAACAAACAAACACGGCTGATATCTTAAAATTAAAAGTGGTTTTACTCAGAATTTTTCCGAACAGACCTGTGCCAAGTTCGGGAACTGTTGTCCAAGGTAGAGGAACAATAGCCCATGGGCCAAGACCAAAGTTATGGTTACTGCAGCCACACAACATAGAAATCTGATCATAGATAATGTCAAACTAAGGAAATATCACTAATCTAACTAAATTTGAAACAGGCCTTTGTGGTGCATCTCAAACAATGTCTTACATTTCCCTTTTCCTGCTCAAATGTTTGAATTTGATTAAAGTTACCAAAATACAAAGGTTTGTGATGAAATGTTTGCATAGATCTGACAAATTACAAGAACCACATTTTAATTTTTTTTAATTTGATGTGACAGCCGTACTCTTCAGTGTCAAGACTATATTTGGTAGATCAGGCACTGGGAGGCCTGTAATATCATTCCAAATTTAGGTCTATGACCTGATTTAAAATAAAGGCCAATCAAATTAAAACGGGAAGTATTTGTCTTAAGGTGGTGGAACATTCAGTCCTCACATTCCAATATCTGCTACCAAAACATGGCATGGTTTATTGATATAATTATAGACTTTCCTACTTTCAAGAGTTAAATATTAACATCTGAATTTTGTCACATAAACAATCAGCTACAATGTACTTTCACATCAGTAAATATTTTTCTTGTGAGTCATACTTCACAATTAGAGAAATTTTTATAAAAATGTTGGAAATTTTCCTTAAAAAAAGATCCAGGTGTCTTTCAAATGTCCATTTAACAAATAAATTGAAGACTTCCAAGTTGTAAATTCTTGAATTGGTTCCAGTATGTGATGGGCCTTGAAAAGTGGTTGACTGTAACCCACATGTCTAGACCCTGCATTGACGTTGCCATCTGGTAAACTTGTTATGAATATAACAAGTGGTTTGCCTTTAACTCAAATAGTCGGTGATGGATTATGCAATAGATTTCGCCAATGGTTGAACTTGATCCCAATCAGTGGGTTCCGTACCAGCAATTCTGAGCCATCAGTTTGCTTGTGTGTGTTTCTATTAAGTCAGGTAATTAATGATGTTCATCTTCCAGTGCTACAAAGTCAGACAGTCATAAAGTTAGCACCGTAAAGTTAGCACCATAGGAAACTGACAGGGGAATTATACAGCTAGCCTTAAGCTATAGATTACTCATACTTTTGTAATGTCTTCATCAACTCTGTAGAAAGTGTCTTGATGAAATGCAATTGAACTCAACAGAAACACACAAAATAATATTTGTCAATGACACTTGGTGCTCAGGTGGCTGTTGGCTCATTTAGAGTTAATTCAATGCCAGTTCACACTTTTGTTACAATGTCTGTAAATTATGCATCCATACAAAGAAACAAGATAAATCAAACTGTGAAAGTTTCATCTGATTTCATTGAGTTGTAAACAAGGAATTAGTGAAAATTCATCCAGATTGTTTGTATTCCTTCCAATGTGAAATTTCTGTCTTTATGAAGACAGAAAGTAACTTTAGAATTTATTTCACTCATATTATAAAAAACAAACATAGCGTGTCATATTTTGAGGAATGTTTTTGAGATTGGTTTAATATTGGCTCTAAAACCCTTTAAATTCTGGCTAAAAAAGCCTACAATGCTGGTTAATTTGATCCTAGTCCAAGATGTGAACTTGGATGTATTGAATTAGCAAGTCAAGTACAGGTACATGTATCTCAATGTTACAGCATGATACGTCAACTTTTGGAAGGGTACAAATTAAATTATTTCTACACAAAGTGATAATTGGCTAATTATGTACATATGTACATAACATGTATCAATCATTTTTTATTTATTTTTGGGGGGGGGGGGGGGTGAATTGGCATGATCCCAGGATGGGCCTGGCCAGGTACAGCCTTCTCTGCACTCGTTTGACATCCATGAAGTTCAAGACCATGTTACTGCTTGAATGAAAACTAAATGTCATTGTGCAGCAAGCTTTGAGTGTCCCATTAAATTACGTTGTTAGTCTCCAAGACAGCATGAGTATTATGTAATTACGCAGCTGGCGTCCGAACATTAGTGAAGGGGAAAGCATGAGATTTGCCCGGTAGAGGGCTTCTTAAGTTTGTGCACCTGTTTTTGCCTGTTAGGCATGGACATTGAAGAACGTTGGCCTAATCAAATTCAAATTATCACTTTTGGATCATCCTTGATATTAATTTACTTCACACATTGTCAAATGAAAAAAAAAACATGTAGGCCACAATCAGTCCTGTTGAATCATGGACAGAATTATACTGTTCCAAAACATCAAAATAAGTCCACACCACCAGTTCTTCTGAATCTTTTCAGAAGCACAATTCTTCATACACTGTATACATGTATGTAGAAGAGATTATTTCATTCATAATAAATTGATTTCATTACAATTGTAAGGACCAGATTTTGTTAATTGTCTTTGCTTTCTAAGCTTAAATAAAAAAAAATAAAAAAATTAGAGCTCAAGTGTTTTCAAACATGGAGTGTCGTGGCCGAGCGGTCTAGCTTACCGGACTCAAGTTCTGGTGTTAGCAGCAGAATGTGGGTTCGAATCCCGGCCGTGACACTTGTGTCCTTGAGCAAGACACTTAACCATAATTGCTTCTCTCCTCCCAGGGGTTAAATGGGTACCTGTGAGGGCAGAGTTGGTTGATTAGCCCTATATGCGCTGTAATGGCAGCAATTGAGCTGTATACTCCCCAGGGAGCTGAGATGGTTTCAGGAATGATTTATGAGCCTTATGAACAGGGGTAATAATATAATGCGCCTTGAGCACCACTCAGTTGGTGGATACGTGCGCTATATAAGTCCACACATTATTATTATTATTATTATTAAACACACGGTGTTCGTGTAAACTTCCGGTTTCGACCGGAAGGAGAGATCAGATTGGGTCATGTCTGTGAACGAAATGTCACATAATTCAAGATCTGTAAGATGACGCAAAGACTGTAAATATCTTTTGTGGTTCATGAGATATGATTTTTTGAAATATTAAAATTTGATTTTAGTGTATTTCGATATCTGATGACGTCACCATGACGTCACAAATTTACCTGAAACTATGTCACAACTATATTGAAAACTACAGTGTACATGCAACTATGTTTTTTGGTTCGATAATTTTCGTGAGGAAGAAGTAAGCAAAAAAAAAAAAAGGAACAATTTCAAAGAGGTGTTCGCGCTGTCGCACAAACACCTAAAACAAACCCATCTCAACATTGTTGATTGGGTTATGAATAGTTGAAGGAATTTGGAAAGGTAGTTTACATGGATTGCTGGGGTTCTGTTTGCAAGGTATGTTTCTTAATCACAGGACCCGTCCCTCTCGGTCGGTCGGTCGGTCAAAGAAAAAGCCACTCCTGATAGATAACCTGAATAGCAGCTTACTCATGTCCCTGATCAACGTCTTGATAAACCATGCTTGACAATTCCCTTTCCCCTTTCCTGATAAAGCACAGAGAATATTCTTCCTGGGCTTCTGGCTAATTCCTACGACGACAGCCTGACCCACTTGTTGGAGTTTCTCTTAAGATACATGTAGGAGGCTAAGGTATTTGAATGGAAACTAGTTTCACTTTCATGTCACACTTGTGTAACAAAAAACACAGGATAAATCGCAAAAATTCATTCATTTGTTAGGAAGTATTGGTACCTGTTTGTTTATGGTTCCTATAGATGGTAATTGATCGTGTATAAGTATGTACAATGTATGCAGATCTATACTAACTTTTGCTGTACTTACATGTAGAACTCAAACCTGGACCAAATTGAAATAACTATTGCCTGATTGCTTGAAAGTCAGTTAGGGGTATAACTTTCAACCAATCAGGTTATGTTATTTTAGCTTGGTCCAGATACATACATAAGCATGGGTGATAACACGATAATATCGAATATCGCGATACCTTTTTTTATTCGATTATGATATCGAGAACCTTTTCAAGTTATCGAGATATTGGAAAATCGCGATTAAAAAAATATATCGCGATTAAAAAAAATGCCATTGTGAGTCAAGTCAGAAATTCCATGAAAATGAAATTAAGACTTTTCAGCTTTTGGAAGTGAGAAATGAAAGCGAACTACTTCAGAAGTACATACACACTATGCAAATGAATTTGCGATTTATTAATTGTAGAAGTGTACATACCTGTGATTTTCGGCTCTAAAGCAATCATGCGTGAATGAAAAACCAATAATCGCGATACTATCTAAAATCGCGATTTATGTTTGGCGATATATCGTGGATGAAATAAATCGATATCGCCCAAGCGTATGTACATACATGTACATCACTTCTACATAATTCACATTTTACACAATATTTTATGTTATTTTATGAAGTGATGAACTACATGTGCATGGCCATTTTGCTAAATTGTAAAATGAAATATTTACAAAATGTAAACTTTGGACATAAAGAAAGGATTAATACAAATCCTTTTTTACAAATACAAACTTTATTAACCCTAACCTTCCCAAATCCTCCAAAATCCTCTTTGCTAAAGTGAAGGATTTTGAAGGATTGAGGTTACGTGCTACGTGCTCTTTGCTAAAGTGAAGGATTTTGGAGGATTGAGGTTATTAGGCATACTTGCCTTTCCATGGTACATGTACATCCGTGTTTGTTGTATTGATTGCAAGGTCAGTGCTTGGGTCAGTGGACACTGTTTATTGCTCCATGCATGCAGGGAGGGTCCCTGGCCATGTACATGTATCACAGATTAGGAACACATGTGTGCATACATGTCATGTGCTTGCTTTACTACTGAAGGATTTTGGAGGATTCAGGTTATGTGTAAGCAAATGGGCCTAGGGAGTTAGGAAGGATTCAGGTTATGTGTAAGCAAATGGGCCTAGGGAGTTAGGAAGGATTCAGGTTATGTGTAAGCAAATGGGCCTAGGGGGTTAGGAAGGATTCAGGTTATGTGTAAGCAAATGGGCCTAGGGAGTTAGGAAGGATTCAGGTTATGTGTAAGCAAATGTGCCTAGGGAGTTAGGAAGGATTCAGGTTATGTGTAAGCAAATGCGCCTAGGAAGTTAGGGTTAAGGGACAAGGGCCAAAGTCATGGTACAGCCAAGCCTTTGAGAAGCCCGGCCAGGCCCAGGCTTTTCCATTGCCTACTGGCCCTATATAATGAGCTCTGCTTGCCTGGGCTAGGCCTTCCAGAAGCCCAGGTTATGTTGATTGGCAGGTACTCTATTGTTACAGGATTAGGACTCACAAAAGACAATTGGGAGGCCAGGTAGCCTGGGTCTGGCTAGGCTTCTCAAAGACTTGGCTGTACCATGACTTTGGCCCTCCTCCCTTGGAGAGTCACAGGCAAAGCCTGGGCCTGATGGCCAGGCTTCTCAAAGGCTTGGATGTACCATGAATTTGGCCCTCCTCCCTTGGAGAGTCACAGGCAAAGCCTGGGCCTGATGGCCAGGCTTCTCAAAGGCTTGGCTGTACCATGACTTTGGCCCTCATCCCTTGGAGAGTCACAGGCAAAGCCTGGGCCTGGCCAGGCTTCTCAAAGGCTTGGATGTATCATGACTTTGGCCCTCCTCCCTTGGAGAGTCACAGGCAAAGCCTGGGCCTGATGGCCAGGCTTTTCAAAGGCTTGGATGTACCATGACTTTGGCCCTCCTCCCTTGGAGAGTCACAGGCAAAGCCTGGGCCTGATGGCCAGGCTTCTCAAAGGCTTGGATGTACCATGACTTTGGCCCTCCTCCCTTGGAGAGTCACAGGCAAAGCCTGGGCCTGTGATGGCCAGGCTTCTCAAAGGCTTGGCTGTACCATGACTTTGGCCCTCCTCCCTTGGAGAGTCACAGGCAAAGCCTGGGCCTGTGATGGCCAGGCTTCTCAAAGGCTTGGCTGTACCATGACTTTGGTCCTCCTCCCTAAACTCGACTACAAAATGTATGCATTTGACATGATAAAAGTTAATCAATTCTATTTACACAAATAAGTTCAAATTGGACATTAATTTGCTATTAAAATGATAGCACCTCAGACAGAAATATTCCAAGGGATGTTTGATACCATCATCAACTTTACACCAAGTAAGTTTCATTAAAAAAATGGGACCATTTATGCTTTACATGTATCGAGAATACATTGTACCTACATGTAAAGTGTATAGTGGAAGTTTAAATGCAAAAAACAGTACTCTGTCTTAGCTGTAATGATGATTTATTTATCTGGGAGAGAACAAATCTGTAAAAACTTAGTTGCGGGTGAAGTCAGGAATCTCCGATATCGAGAGACACTTGTGGGGGGTTTGCAGCGAAATTGAAGGAGGGGCATGAGAGAACGAGATAAGAGACTTTCTTCCTGTTTTCATTATGATTTCCAGCCCTTGTGGTGTACACACTTATATACCCATGTACATGTTGATAGGATTTAGAGTTTGAGCTGTGTATGGTGTGTATGTTTTGGGATGAGGGCAGTTATGTTATTGCTTGAGGTGAGGTAACAGGTGAGATGGTTGTCATCATGTTCAGGGTTAAACCAGGGAGATTGTTTTTGTTTTCTTACTTTAGTTCCAGGCTTTTTTAGACCAGAAAATCCTTGAAACTTTTAAGTATTATATCAGTTTCCGTTTGCTGATTGGGTGAGATGGTTGTTTGTACCAGTAATTATACTTGAGTTGAAACCAGAGATAAAATAATTTTTTTTTTGGTTTACTTACAAGCTCTAGGCTTTCTTTGTTTGTTTGTTAGTTTTAAGTAAACAATTTAATTCTTCCATGCTGGTATGTGTTTTAAAAATAGTTTATATGGTCGTTATAAATGTTCAGGTTGAACCCAGGGATCAAAACGTATCATTTTTGCTTGTGTACCAAAGGGATTTTTGTTTGAACCAAAACTCCTTGAAAATATAACTTTAATATTTAATTACTAACCATGCCGAAACCTCTCACTGAACCGGCTACGAAGTGTCAAATCCACTAAAACATGCTCTGGTTAGTACTACATCATACATTTGAGACCTGGTTCTACTGTTGTTCCAACACGTGTAACGCAGGATTGCTTGAGGCATACTGGTGTCTTGGTGTATAATGTCAGGTAAACTGGGAATTATTATTAATGGGGCTGTATGTTTAGATGAGGATCACTGGGTATAAGTATGCAGACGCTGGTTTTGTTTCACTTTAGGTGGTTTCACTGACAGAAACGTTTGCAAAAAACTAGTTAAGATGCATATGTGTACAATGTATATTCCGATGCAAAATATCCCATGAACCACCATTTTTGTTTGTAATAAAATAAAAAAAATCCAGATTTGATATTTTCAAACAATATAGATAAAAAGGTTTTCATATTTAGTAAGAAATGAAGGAGAAATACACATACAACATACACAAAGAAATTGGAAGAGGTTGGGCAGTTGACTTTAAAAGTAAGTTTCCATTTGACATATCAAGGTCGCCATAAAGGAAGTACACCTTAGCTAATTAGTAATACATAATTAGAATTACTGAATTGATTTCAAACTTTCCTTGATGTGAAGTTGGTGATGGTAACCAAACATCCTGAGAAATTATTCCTTCTGACATGCTGTCATATTTTAGAAACTGGAATGTATTAACCCTAACCCCCGAGGTATTCTGGCTAGGAACCTTCCTGAATCCTACAAAATCTTCCAGTGCACTTTTGGAAATATGCCCAATCTTCAAAATGCACCATGCATTTTCGTTGATCTTTCATATTCAGCACTTATGGCCTGTACTTCTTGCCAGGTAGGAATTTTGTCTCATTTGAAGAGGTGAAAGTACCAGTTTCCAACAGTGCTGAATTTTTCCAAAAAAGTGCACCTTTTGGAGGATATGGGGTGGTTAGGGTTTTAATACTTTTCACGTAATTACAAATTTGAAATAGATCATACCTATGATAAATTTCTGACTTGGAATGAATGCTAGAGAATCTTAATGTGCTTGCAGTATTTGTCCACAACAAAAATGAAACTTTTAAATGTTAATTTTTGTTATGCTACATACATGTTTTATCATGTAATTGGTGTACCTTTCCTGTAATAATACCCCAATAGAAAGAGAATGTTTCTCAATTCACTGATATCAACTTCTGCAATGATTTGGCTGGATCATGTTCCTATGGCTGGATGGCATAATTATATATTTTGCCATCTTGTGACATGAATGATCGATGACAGGGAATTAAGAGGAAGGGGAGGGATTTGGAAATTAATCAGGGGGAATGGACTGATCAGAAGTGGATATAAGGTCAAAGGTGTTTCAGTTTGCAGGATTGGTAAAGAAAAAAAGTAAGTCTAGTTATTTTTACCTGGCTGTTGATCGGTCACAAGTTGTTGCACTAATGAAGAGTCTCCTTCCCATTGGAGGTGGAAAAATAATTCAAACTCACCTTTTTTCATACTTTTGTGTGTTGTACAGTCAATAAAGTAGCCACCTAATGGACCAATGAAAAGTGGCCACAATGGCAGGTGGCCTCATTGTACAGTCAATAAAGTACATGTAGCCACCTAATGGACCAATGAAAAGTGGCCACATTGGCAGGTGGCCTCATTTTACAGTCAATAAAGTAGCCACCTAATGGACCAATGAAAAGTGGCCATAATGGCAGGTGGCCTCATTGTACAGGTTTTTATGTGTGGTATTTTTTGTTGAGACCATCAGTAGCTGGCCACATTGAACAGGTGGCCTTGTTGTACAGGTTTTTATATTGTGTCGGGGACCATCAACAGCTGGTCACATTGAACAGGCAGCCTCGTTGTACAGGTTTTTATATTGTGTCGGTACTATCAGTGGCTGGCTATATTGTAGGTGGCCTCGTTGTACAGGTTTTTATATTGTGTCGGGGACCATCAACAGCTGGCCACATTGAACAGGCGGCCTTGTTGTACAGGTTTATATTGTGTCGGGACTATCAGTGGCTGGCCACATTGAACAGGTGGCCTTGTTGTGCAGGTTTTTATATTGTGTCAGTACTATCAGTGGCTGTCCACGTTGAACAGGTGGCCTTGTTGTGCAGGTTTTTGTATTGTGTCAGTACTATCAGTGGCTGTCCACATTGAACAGGTGGCCTCATTGTACAGGTTTTTATATTGTGTGGCAGTTTGTGATGGCACATTTACCATCAAATGCTGGCCATAATGGATACGTGGCCTCTTTATCCAGGTATGCATCACTTAGCATGTTTAACAGTATTGATCTTGATGGTAACAAATTTATACAGACTATAGGGATGGGGGGGAAGTGTTGGTCAACAAGCAGAAAGACATGATTCATGTCTGCTGTTCACTTAGATTAGACTCGACAATTATTTTGAAAATCCGTGACAGTCATAGTATCAGTATCTTTCGGTTTTGTTTACATCAATTGCATCTCTTGGGTCTGGGATTGGTTTATGTATGGGCTCCTTCCTTCCGTTTTAGGGAATCCCCCATCATAATCGGCATTTCGGTCTTCACTGAGAATGAAATAAACAGGTGGTGACAGATGCGAGTGGATAGTAAGAGATGTCATCAGTGACTGGTTCAACTAAGATGAGACAAGACGTTAATGAATGGGACATAATGTCAAGTGATGTCTGTACTGATCAATAAATCACAACTTGGCCAATCAATACCCTAATCTAATGTTTATCTTTGACCATCAAATGTCTTGACAATTTGTGATGAACACGTATGGTAGAGTGGTAGTCTGTTCCTTTCATCTTGGGAAATGAGACCTTCGTGATGAGAACCTTATAAATCTAGACATTTAGATCTCATCATTAAGATGCTACTGACTTCTATGTCCTAGATGAGATTTATTGTGACTATCCGTGCCAGTGAAGACTGCTACTTGGCCCATGGACAGGATAAGTTCATTATTAAATCCGTAGACACTACAGGCTGCATGACATCATCATTATTACAAATGAATTGTGTCTTTCGTTTTGTCATTTGGCTACATTGCCCCAGACAGTATATGACCAAATCGCATCTTGTGAGCAAAACTACTGGTTTGACAAGCCCTGAGTCCAAGTAACTTTGTTATTTGCTGCGGATTTTTTAAAATACTGTTATAATGCTAAATTGCCATTGAATTAATTCACAAGATCTACATTTATTTAAGTGCGATGAATAGTAAATCTTTCAAAATAATTTATTACACATTATGGTATTACAAATTTACAATATTTTGCAGGATTACAAACTTGAAAGTTTTTGATTTTAACACATTTCTGATGCATACCTGAAATTGTTCAACAGAATATATTATCATCCATATTTAAACGAATTGTCTGATATTTTAAACCACATTTGGTGACTTGCATTATTCATGAAAAAAAAAAAACAAGAGTTTTTTTTCGTTCTCAACATTCTGCACCCGTGCGAAGTGCTTAATTTCTATTTCAGTACAGAAATTAAGCTGTACTTTTGAAACTAATTTTAGATCCCCAGGGCTACAGTAGAAAACTGGTGAGTAAAAGTCTTATTACACACCACACTTCCTCCACGTTCTTCTTATACACGTATGAGGCTATAGCGGTCGCTCCTTAGAAATCTAGTCACACGTCTCAACAGATGTTTCGGTCAATACAGAAAAAAAAAACTTTTTTCATTTTCTCCAAAGAAAAAAAGCCACAAGAAACAACTATTTATTTAGTCCTTTTTATTTTTAGTAAAAGCTGAAGAAACAGTTGAAGCGTTACTGGATCATATTCATTTTGTGGCAAATAACTGAAATACATGTATTTGTTTTATAATTTGATATGACTGATTAAATATATTTCATAGCTCATGTAAAACCTTCTGGTGTACCAATTAGGATGTCAGCAAGTTACATTCTTCCTCTTTGGGCCCATAGTTGAAACTGTTAATTTGTTATTTTAATGTCTGTGAAGTTTCCTTTCAAAAAATAAAATCAAAGAGCTTGTGGGTTTTGTTCAAGGCTTATCAGGGATTCCAATCTCAATCCACTGGAGACCATTGACATTGAGAGTCAAGGTTGGGGTTTTGAAATCTCATTATTGTCCAAGCTCTGATAAATAAGTTGCATTCCAACAGTTGTCTGAGGACTGAAAATACAAGTAAGAACTCATCGAAGGAGGCAATTAATCACAGACGTCGGAAGCATTTCGGACACTTTATGATTCACCCAAAAATAGACCACAAACTGTAGGGGACAGGTGCAAAAAAAAGACCCACTGTGTCTGTGAGACAAATAAAGTTGCATTTCTTGCTCCAACCTTGTTGTGAATACAAATGCTGATTTTTTTCCTTTGTTTTCTGTCTTTTTTTCTTTTTTGAGGTTTCCATTTACGTCAAAATGGATTACAGGGATTTGTGAGGTTTTTTAAATGATGTATGGTATGTGGACTGCCGCTGTTTGAATCAATTCCTAGTAGAGTTTGTTTAAGAGGGGGATTATTGGGTGCTAAGCGCCGGTAATAGGGGTTGGAATGGATGGAATGTTGTATCATGTGTGGGACTATCTGGACACGATTATCACCTATTGACCCACTTCAGGATTGAACCATGTCTTGAATAGCTGATGGGCAAGAATGATACCTATCACCACAATGAATAAACCTTTTTACCCAGTGCAGCTTTTTAAACCGTAGTAGACATGCTTGGCATTTTTCCCAGTCAAAGGAAATATTTTTACTAAATTTGTTCAGGAAGAAGAGATTAATGTAGACAAGGGGACATTTGCGGTCAGACAGAATGTAACATCTGGGTGCTCAAATTCTTTGTCCAATTATTTTTTATAATAAATCAAAAACTGTTATGTACAGTACACCATGTTGGGCCCTATTTAAGAAAGCATTAAGATGGTTGTTACAACAATAATCGGGCTTAATTTCTCAGAAAACGATGATGTTACTATACAAATCCACTTGGAGATCACCCAACAGGAAGCAAATTTAGAGTTCCATAAAATCACGGATCTGGTATGTGTAGTTATTCTCATAGTTCTCACTCAGTACAGTGGAATACAAAGCACAGTGCAGCCAATGGCCTTCTCTTTTGAAAAGAAGAATGACTGAAAAAAGAAACCATTGAAAAAGACCCCAGCATTACGAACGTCCTCCACAATACAGGAATCCATACCCAATGTACATTGTACAGTAGAAGAGATTAATGTATAGTTACATATTAATGCAGTGATTCTAATAATAGTACTGGCATGTTAGGAAGGAGTCTTTGAGAGGCGGTGAAGTGCGGAGATTATCCTCAAAGGAGGACTCTCTAATAGTTTCTAGCCATGTTTGGTCAGGTGGAAAAATATATTTTGTGTTTCCAGAAGTTTCCCCATGATAAACATAAATAACCTATGATGTCATAAATGTTGCGTCAGTACAAAACTTTCTCACGATTGAAAATGTATCGCGAATGTTTTCAGTATTATGAGAATGAAAACATTGGTGGTTAAAAATAGTGAACACAGGCGGCAGATCATCAAGCATGTAAACAAGTAACTTGATGAAGGTGCATGCATACATTCCTCAAAGCATTAAAGAATCTACTGTATATTTATATACTGTTTAAATCCATTGATTCATTGAGTGAGTGTTGTGCAATCTTAGGATTGCTACAAATTTATAGGGGATTTTTTTTCAATGGATTTGCAAAGACTTTGTAATCTGATTGGAATTCGGTTTGGATAAAAATATTTTTTTTTTCTTGTGGGAATTTTATTACATTACCAAGCTTTACACAGATTATGAAAGTAGTTTGGATGCAAATAGAAAAGTGCACTGGCTTTAAAACAACTACACTAAATTGTTAATCTCAAAAAGCATGTGATGTGATCTGGGAAAACCCTTCACATGGTGAAATTTGTCATTTTTGTGTTATATACATCAAATTAACGAGGACACTGTGCTGTTTTCAAAATTGTTTATTCATGATTCTAGGTTGTCTATAACTTGAGTTATGCTCTCGGGAAGTTATAGCTGCCACTGTCCTGAAAAAACAATGGCAGAAACGAAAAACAAAGACGGCTTTTTAATTATCTGTCATCATAAAACTATGTTTTTACATATAAAACGATGGAATTTTTATTTAATATTTTCAAAACAAGTTCACCGACATCCGACGGGTTTTCCCAGATCGCATCACATATTGATCACAGTTTTACATTGTATAAAAGTTGTTGATGGTATCAAACATCTCTTGAAATATTTCTGTCAAGTGTTTAAGTACAATAAAATGAATTCAAACCATCTGAATGAATTTTCACTCTTGTTTTCTTGTTTTCGAAATGAGCTGAAACTTTCACAGGTTGGTTTTTATACATAATTCTTTTAAATGGTATGAATAAATTGACAGACATTTTTCTTAAAGTGTATTATATTGACTTTTATTATAATATCCCATGACAATGAAGCATTTCTCACGGTGTTCCAATTGGATAAGGTCAGCACACCAGTTACAGCAACATCCTTGCACTTCCCTCTCAACCAAAAACCCTCCACCTCAACCAACCATTACCCATAAGACGTAGGCTGTTTTCGCACCGTCTAGAACACAAGCTCATGGGAATCTTTCCCCGTCAATTAAACAGAAAAGCAATCCCCATATGTGAGCCTGTGAGCAAAGATAGATTGCCCGACTGTTAGACCAGTCATCTCTTTGGGGAAATCATTGCAACTTTGGAGGTTCTTTCCTTGAGAAGATACATTTATTTGTTTAAATGTTGGGGTGAATTCATTTTCAGTGTAAGAGCTGTCCTTTTCCCAGCTCTAGGGTAATTCAATTGGACTCGGTTGAAATGAAATCTTGAATGGATTTCAACCCATCTGGGGCCTGTGTTAATCAGTGACATGAAAAATGAACTGAATGTCTGTGCTAAACTCGATAACACTGAATTACAGAATATGAATTTTTGTTATTCCTCGAGAGATCGAACCTATTTTATAACCACTTTGAAATTTCAAAGCATACCACATAAGGAAATAGTGCAGACTAGTTTTGGGTTGTCTGCATTTCCTGCTTTTGAAATACATTACGTTTATTCTGAAAACTTGGCATAATGTAAGTCCATTGGAAAAGGACAAGATTTGACAGCTGTATTGAAAGCTTGATTGAACATTAATTCAATTGACAATGAATTTCAGAAACAGCTAGTAACTAAAAAGATTACAATCATTTTCAGGACTGTGATTTCACAGGATTTTTTTCTGATTTCAGGATTTTTGTTGTTTACAAATCTCCATTTGCGTAAAAATTTTCTTTAAATAAGAGAAGTAACCACCAAGGAAAGAAAGAAGTCACCTGTATTATGTCCAAACCTCTCGTTTCTTGTAGGCCTATGTGGGGTTGTGGAGAGTCTGTAAATCCTCTAAAATAAAACATCCAGGAGGTTCAGGGGGCTTTGTCATCTAGACCAAAGAGAGACTCGGGCCAGCTTCCTATTTTTCAGGATTTTTTACTTTTGTCAAATCACACCCTTGAATTTTGGAAAGAAACATCCTTTCGGTAAAATGTCTGTTCATACATTCTTTCTAGGAATCAAGAAATAAAAACCAACTTTTTTTTTCATTGTCATTGTCGTTTAATTGTCGTTAAGGCCCAAAAAAGTCTCCCGTTTTGGCCTAACGACAAAATAGTGAAAAGTCATTCGGATTTTTATAAAAAGGTACATGTAGCACCTCAGACAAAAATATATTCCAAGGGATCTTTGATACCATCATCAACTTTACACCAAGTAAGTTTTATGTAAATCTGTCATCATTTATTAGAGAATACTGTTATGTACGGCCAACTGATCTGGCGAATAACCATCAAAGCCTGTGTGCACGGCAGACGATAAATAAAGGAATAACCAAAATGATAAATGAATAGGGAAAACCAGCAACTGATGACAAAGGACATCGGTTGAGACATTCTGTATAATATAACAATAATTAACCCTCCTACTGTTTGACCATTTGAAACCATTCAAAATTTCCACTTACCAAAATGCCCATTGGTTTTGTACACACATGGTGATACCATTTGAACAGTGTTGGTAGCAAGCTTTACTACCATTCAAATCCATTCAAATGCATAGAGGGTCCATTGATTCACCACTTAGAAGTATCCAAACAAGGTTTTGTATTAGCTGTACTACCATTTGGAAAGATCCAAACAAGGTTTTGTATTAGCTGACCTACCATTCAAAACGATTTGGGGGAAATCAATATTGTACACAGTTATTTCACCATTCAAAACCACAAAAGCGAATGGTTTCAAATGGTGGATCAACTTGTATGAAAAAGGTACCAGAAGTAGGAGGGTTAAATGAATTTATTTATACAAATCTCAACAGGTGACTATACATGAATTACATTAATTTAAAGATATGAAAAGATATGAAAAATGAAAGAGGGTCGGTCTTTCTGTGCTTTCATGCTCATGAGGAAAAAACAAAACCACATACATACGTGTATACATGCGATTTCATTGTAGAAACCAATTTGTAACAAAGTTTCAGCTCAATTTCACCAAGACAATTGGGAAAATGCAATTTACAATTTCATGGAATGGTCAACAGCATAGTGTTAGTCAGAGGGGTGTCTGGGTGTCTTTTGGACACCCTGTTTCAGTTTTGGACACCCTATTTCATCTGTCATTTACATAAAAATACATAATACAAAGTAAGTAAACAATTTGGACACCCTGTTTTGAAATTTCCAGCAAATGTGGCCACCCTGTTTTGAAATCCTGGCTAATATAATACCTTGGTCAACAGAGGGTGGTGTTGAGTGTCAGAAATTTGTGGGCCCCCAACAAGAGAACAGAGAACAGTTTCTTACACGGCGGAACAATTTTATGCCATCACCAACTACATAAAACCCCCCCAAAAAAAACATACGTTTGTTAACAAATATTGTATTGTTTTACAAATCCTAATTTTAGATTAAGTAAATTTATTGTGAAGGAAACAGTGGATGAGCAATTTCCGTACATTAAATTTAACCCAGTCCCGTCACGGTGTGGAAGGATAACAATTGATGATTACCACAGTAACATGCCACAATTACTGGAAAATTGCTACAACTTCCGTTCTACCCCCTTGTGACAAATCCTTACCTGGGAAATGCCGCTCAGCTATTTGGCATACCAGAGTTAATTCACCTGCTTAGGAACCAATTTCCAATCGGCCCTATGAGGGGGAGACACCTCTATTATCCAATTGGGAATGGTCGACAGATCTCGGAACTACAGGTGTAAATATTATACCTACAGTATATTGTTTACCCTTATTGGGGCCCCGAGGGACCCCCCCTCTAGGATTTATGCCTAGTTGACATTTAATAAATGGGGTTCTGTGTGAGTCATCTCCTTGCATCAAGGAGCATCCTGAGTTAGCCAACCCACACCCAAGAAGTCTGTACTTTTTCATCACTCTGAAACCTGCCAAAGTTGCTTAAAACCCTTTTGGCCTAGCCCTATTGATTTGAAAAGATGTGAGCAGAGTGAATGTACTTTACAGAACTAAGTCAGATTTGTACCTTTGAGAAATACCAGAAGGAGTTACCTATCTGCTCCGTGCTCCATTGTAGCTCTCTATAGTGGTGTATTATGCAACTGGTCTCACGAGACAAGGGCAATTCACAGCACCATTTTACGCTAATACATGTTTATATTCAGTGAAAACTCTTCCAGAAAAATGCTTAACCCTAACCACCCCAAATCCTGCAAAATCCTCCAAGGCGCACTTCTTGGGAAAAATTCAGCACTGTTGGAAACTGGTACTGTCACCGCTTCAAATGGGACAAAATTACTACCCGGCAAGAAGTACAGGCCATATAAGTGCTTAATATGAAAAATCAACGAAAATGCATGGTACATTTTTAAGATAAGGGCATGTTTCCAAAAGTGCACTGATTGATTTTGGAGGATTCAGGAAGGTTCCTAGCCAGAATACCTAGGAAGTTAGGGTTAATGTCCTGGAGACAGCAGTTGGTTACACATAAGGCGCCCTCAACAGTTCATTGACAGATTAGATAAAGCCACAGACCTCCCCCTCCCCCTCCCCTCCCCCCACGTGGAAAGTAGTCATCTCAGTCATACTTGACATTTACCCTAAGACTTCAAAATTAAGATCCAACCAAGATCCTTGAAAAAAATGAACTTTTCCATGGATTGGTCAAGGTTGACTAATCTGACATCCTCTTGGCAGATTGACTTTGACGCAGTTCTCTTCTTATCAGGACCTCGTCTCAGGACATACCTAGTGACAGAGGCACGGAACCCGGAGGGCAGGAAAAAGGGTGGGTCCTTAAGAAAATAGGAGGTGGATCCAGGGTGGTTGAACTGAGGGAGAGTAGTTTCAAATTAAGGTGGGCACAAGGCCAAAAAAGTGGAAAACATGTGGCAACAAATAGTAATTTACAAACATGATTGTCAAGATGAAGCAACTAAATATTTTGATCATGTAAAGAGACACAACTGCATTAAAAAATCATTGCTTGAGGGACGCATGGAAGGGAAACTGCCTGTGGATGTCAGTGAAGGAAATGGGAAGACAACATCAAACAGTGGACTAATCGGAGTTTATATGAGTGCACCCGATTGGCACAGAATAGGGTTTGTTGGTGGTCCATTACAGTCAACCTCTGTTACAGAGATGGCACCAATGAATGAATGATTGTCAGGGGGGGGGGGGGGTGGTGTTGCATACTCCCAATGACACCTTGATACCAAACTGAGCACAAGTTAAGGTAAATCAGCCGAAATATGCATCTTACAGATCATTCTAAGAAAGGCTTGCAGTAACACCAGGTACGGTAGACAACAATCGAGGTCCAACACATTTCATAAAAGAAATGGTTTACACCTGCGGTACTACTGCATACCTCCTTTCGTTCTCTCCACAATGCAAAGCTTCAAATCTTTCCCTCTAACATCACGTTATACTGATATCCTAAAATGATCTCATATCCTTCACATGTGACCCCCCTCCCCAAGTTTATGGCACCCATGAGTTACAATATCCTAGAATGGTCCCTGGATCAGCTGTTGCAACATTCCCAAAGGCTAGATCTAGGTACTTTGAAGGATCTAGGCTCTGATGAAGATGGAGATCCCCTTGGACTATCGATCAAAATCAAATAAGAATCATTGGACTTGATCAAGGTCTGCATCTGTATGGTGGGTGCCCTTCTGTAATTGTGTCTATAAACATCCAGAGAATAAAACAGATTGGATTTAAACAAATTTCAATTGATGCACACTTATTCATACTATTGGGGTGGGCGGCAGGAATAAACATGAGTTAGCAGAAACTTTTCAGTGGTTGCTATTTAGTAAAAGAACTTTATCGTGCTGTGGACATCTTTGTCACGTTCCCTGTATACAAGTACAAATTATAGCCCGAACTACCAATGCATACAAGGGACCAGACTGTTTCCCTTTCAGCCTTATTTTAGTCACACAGATTTGTATTGAAGAAAAAACAAACATATATAACAGTGTTGTTTTAAAGAGTTGTAGGTTTGGATTTGTTTGTTGATATGTCAGGTTTTTTGTTTATTTTTGTTTGTGGAGGAGATCAGGAAAACAAAAATTATTGCTACATGTAGGGAGTAGGGCTGTGCGTTTTCGGATATTTTTGGAACTGGATACCCGAAATCAGGAAACTTCGGATACCCGGATACCCGTTTTTACTTTTGTTGAAAACATGTCTCCGGTGGTGTACAAATACATGTAATGTAAATGGTAACAAATTGACTTTTATAATACAGAGGATACCATACTATCGATCTTTTCTTTATTGGAGTGTAATCTCTTGAATTTAAAGATAATTGTCTGTACAAGTGCATTGTTCAAGAGTCACAGATTTCTGTTTGCACCGCTCAAATGTTAACTAAGTCCGAATTTTAAAAAGTCGTTTACGTGTAATTGGAACAAAAAAATGGAACCGGGTAATGACCGTTTCGGTCGGGTATCCGGTTACCCGAATACCTGGCACAGCCCTAGTAGGGAGTGAAGGATTTTTTTAGTTTGTTTGTTTTATTTATGGAAGGAAACATGAGTGCATCAGGCATTTTCAGCAGAATAGACCAATGATTTTCAAATTTTAATTTTTTTTTATGTAGGTTGCTGTTTCTATGGTTATCTAGATAAAAGCTTCATGTACATGTACATGTAGGCCTACTTATGTGTGCAAACGACCAAATTGCTTCGCCCACACAGTGCATCACTAATGCTCTCGCCCCTCCCCATCCCGTAAACACATTCAATATATCAGCATCATCTCACACTCTTTATTAACATGCATTGCCTATGGCTATTAATAGCAATGTATGTAGGTAGGAGCATGTGTACACACTCATGTTACCCAACCTTATCGCTGTTACCAGAGTGGCCTTAAAATTGGTTTAATACCCATGTATTGTTTACCCTGGCAGTACATCACTAAAAATAAACCCCTTGCCATGTTTTCTCCAAACATGAAAACACCTTCCTATTACTGTCATCTTGCTCTAAGCTATTTTGCTTCTGGGTATCAATGCACACACATCTACCCCCGAAGTTGACAGAGTAAAGTTTAGAAGAAATTTTTTAGATAAGTTGAATTAAAATGCCAGCTTCATGAGGTGGGTTTTGAGGGCAATCTCAAATAAGCTTAACAGTATACGATGAGCAAAAATCTACCCCCCCCCCCCAAAAAAAAGGGGTGCTTATATTGTGAGTAAGGAGCAGAAAAACTTAGTTGACAGAATTAAGTTTAGAAGACAATCCAAAAAAGTTATTTTGTAATGCCAGCTTCACACCGTGGATGTTGACGGAAATCTCAAAAATAAGCTTTTCAGTGTACGATGAGTAAACATGGATTGGAAGATCCTTCCATAGAAGTACATGTAGTTGTAACAGCAATTGGAGAATGATCTGTCTCTCTGCTGGGACGGATATAGAGGTGTCAGAATCCTCTCCAGATATGCTCAAGATAGTGTCAGCCCCTATATACCCAGAGGAATTAGGCAGTAGACTGAGATTTGACTGAGATTTGTGGGGTTGGGAGATTTTAGTGGCTATGTCCTGCTTGTCACAGCAACAGGATAATATCCCAGACAACTTGAACCAACTGACTCAGTTCTCACTCAGAAGATTTGTTTAGACTGGGTGTGTTTACCAGAAGGCTATACTCTAGGTTGTTGTTTTGTGTACAATTCACATATCTGGCTTGTCAGTCAAATATCACGGATGAACCAATAAGGTCATGCATTTCCATGACAAATAGTTACTTTGTCGGTCAGGATCTTTGCTTTTATGCAGGTGCGAGACCGAGATTTTCAGGTGGGACTTTTGCCAAACTTAGATTGTTGTATTGTACATAGTCATGCACAAACATTTAGTCCAATCAAAATCAACCATAGAAAACTAACATCATAACTAACCAGTGATTTTCATATCAGTGACGACAAAAGCATGGAAATTCAAAAGATTTTATTTTTTTTGCTTAGGATTGCTTTTGCCTTGGTCCAAATAACTATTTGACTAATTACTGTCAGTGAAGTTGAGGAACGTATGCACAGAGAGGAGAGAAACAGGTTGCTGAACCTTAAGTCCTGACTGCCTATCTTGTCAAGGCTTGTTGACCACAAATTGGTATCTTCCTTCATCATTCTTCATGGTTACTGTGGTAGGATACACATGTACATGTAGGTGTGTCAGTCAGGGTCTAACTCTACAGGTCAAGTGTGAACTGGACAGTCAGGTACCCATTTTGTGTTGTACGGTACATGTACCTCCATCCTGACATCCCTGAATCTACATGCTATCTATCATGGATAGTCCAACACAAATCAATGGCGGATCCAGGGGGGGGCCAACGGGGGCCATGGCCCCCCAAAAAAAACCGAAGCTGTAAAAAAAAGAAAAGAAAAGAAAAGAAAAGAAGAAAAAAAAGGGGGAAAAAGAGAGACAAAACAAAACCCCACAACTTTACGCCCCCTCCTTGTGCAGCTAAGTCTTGCTTATACGTTCAGCTTTTGTTAAAGTATGCAAATTACAACACACTGATTGGCTACATGAATGTGTTCATAATCCTACTCACGATCCAACATTGCCACAAAATTTGCAATGGTAGTTTGTGCAGTTAAGCCAAGCTGCATTAGACGAGGCGTACACGGTGATTGTATGCATGGCTTATGCACACGCGACTGGTTGTGTGGGGTTTCCTGGATATTAGGTGAGCCATGCAACGTCCGCAATGTAGGCCTACGTTTAGACTTGGCGCGAACATCGCGCGTGCATAAAACGCATTTCAATCTTGTGAGTACGAGCAGGAGCAGTGACTTGAAAGATTCGTCTTCCATCGCCATATGAGCAGTAAGTATCAACGTAAAATACAGTGGGCTGTTTTTGCAGCACTGTGTAGATTACACAATAATGTATGTACATACCATAACACTCTGGGGACTCCATGCGGGCACCAGCCTAACCCAGATGAGTGGCCATATCTTAAAACATGTCAATGATTGTTTTTCTGAAAATCTACCCTTTTGTAGAAAGGATCAATTTTGATCAATAATAACTGCCGTTAATTCCAGAGTTCTGTGTCATCAATGGATTATTTCAGGCGGCTTTATTTAAACATTAATTTGCATTAATAACTTTTACAACTTGCACACGATTAGCAGCGTAAGTTTGTCATAATCATACAACGCCACACCCCAGTGGAGCCGGCTAGCTCCTGTGCACGTAGCTATAGGAAAGGAAAGTGTCAATGGAAACTTTTACAGAAAAAAATGAGCCCCTCCCAACACAAAATCCTGGGTACATACATGCGCCACTCAATGTTACTCTTGTTTTCTGTCATTATTTAGAGCTTTTATGTACACTTTCACTGCTTCGCCAAATCAAGTATTGTCGTCTAGTATAAATCAAGTATTGTCGTCTAGACCCACAAAACAAACAAACCCCACCAGAAACGTTTTGCGCTCGCAAATACGCCCCTCCACTGAGCATTTGGCCCCCCCTAAACTTTGGGCCTAGATCCGCCGTTGACACAAATTGGTACCATCTTCCATCTTTTTTTTTCTACTTCACCATGGGATGGCAGTCGGGTCACTCAGGATCCGTACAGGTTATGTATTAACTTGAACCAGGTAATCTCCTCAAAATGATTTATAAATTAAGAACAGGACAAGAATAAAATCATTTTACACAGTATGTGCTATCCTTGAGTTTAAAATTTGAATATTTTCTGGTACACAAAGTCATGACAGTCTATAAATGTAAGATAGTGTAAACCGAAGAAGAATTGAAAATTAATAAATTTTGTTTGCTATGGTTTCTATAGCCATTTTTTTTTCATTCAGAATGTAAGTGCATCTTAATCATAAATAAAAAATATCTACTTTCTTGTCAAAACATTTCCTGTCAAAGTGTCGGCTTTTTGCCTTTGCTGTTATTTCTCACTTCTTGCTCAAAAACCAAAACAAGGTCTGTACTTCTAACATCATCAGGCAATACTCCCCAGCCTGTAGAAATTGAACCAAACATGCCCACTTAGATATAATGGGTAGGTGAAATTAAAAAAAAAAAAAAAAATGTTTTGAAGTCAGGAGACCTCATCTGACAGCCAGTTTCCTGTCATGAAAACTGTCATCAATTTCACAGTGACTGGGTGCTCGGGAATATTAAACACGGAAGTGTCTGCGATAGTGGCTGACTCTCGTAGGAACTGACCTACTAATGTATATGAACATACTTGTCTCTTGACATTCTATGGGTGATCCAACCCTTGCCTAATCCCCAATTTCTTTGTGGTTTTTAATAAAAGAAATCCTGTATTGCAAAAATAATTTCTAAGGAGTCTCGCCAATAGTATTATCATTGACAGTCAGTTACATTCCACTGAGTAATATAATAGACACTTTACATGGGCGCACACACTATTGTGTGAAGTACAATAACACCAGTACAGTTGATCCACTTAGGTCATATAACAGGTGTATTTTAACAATAGCAGCAGGGCCTGCCCACTTGTGTGTTCTTGATAATTAACACTTCTTATAGCTCCACCTTGTAGTCGGGCAATTTGACTCGGCAAATTCCTGATTTGTTTTAATGAGTGTGTGAAGAATTTCACTGGAATGTTCCGTGGGAGTATTCAAATGAATCAGAATGTTGTTGTGTTCACTATTGTCATGTGTTGTCTAAATAAAACCGTTATTCATTTTTGATGGAATTCAGCCTTAACAGCAAGGCTTAAAGCCACCAGGTAAAGAGGCTACAGAAAGAAAAGAAAAAAAAACTGTCCACAAAAATATTACCTACAATTTTTGTTCTCCATTTGGTCATCTCAAAACAGATAAATTGGTTTTACAATTATAAACAAAGGAGTTTTACATAAAAAATTACTTGGTGTAAAGTTGATTATGGTTTCAAACTAGGCTTGGGCAATATTAATTTTTTTTTTCATTCACGATATATCGCAAAACATGTCACGAATATCGATAGTATCACGATTATTTGTTTTTCATTCATGCATGATTGCTTTAGAGCTGATAACCACAGGTATCTACCCTTCTACAAGCATCACAATAAATCGCAAATTCATTCGCATAGTGTGTATGTACTTCTGAAGGAATTCGCTTTTGTGTCTCACTTCCGAAAGCTGAAAAGACTGTCCTAATTTCATTTCAATGGAATTTCTGACTTGACTCACAATGGTTTTAATCGCAATATATATTTTTTTAAATCACGATTTTCCGATATCTCGATAACTTGAAAAGGTTCTTGATATCGTAATCAAATAAAAAAGGTATCGTATTATTGTGTTATCGGCCAAGCTTATTTCAAACATCCCTTGGAATGTGTCTGTCAATGGTGCTATCATTTAGCCAAATCAGTCATAATCATAATTTATTTGATTTAAATTAACACCTGAAGACAGATCATCATTTAAGCAATATCTACACTGACCAGTCGTTAGCCACTATCCATAAGGATTGTTTACCTGTGTATTTCAGCTTATTTAGTAACAACAAACTTACATGAAACCTGAAATGTCATCACGAAATGTTAGCAAATTGCTTACACTACATGTATATGGTCACATAACTGACATGGACACATCCAAGATTACCAACTATTCATAATCCTTGCAGATTTGCTAGTACAGCTATTTCAATGAGAGAAAATACACTGCCCAGGCTCCAATTTATAAAAAAAAATGTCAGTTAATATAGGCCTATATAGGGTTTATTGGCGATCCATTACCGTTATGGAGATGGGACCAACGAATGAATGAATATCGATATAGGTCTATCAGCATGATATTGTGCACATATGGACCGTACAGGTGGTTCAAACATGCTTTTAAAAACCTCCTCAAATCGGCCTTGGAAATTAATCATGTAAACAAAAACCAGCATTGTTTGTTTATTCACTCTGTGATTGACATCATGCTCTGAAAGTAATTGTTTTACCCCCTTGATGAGGAGAGGTTGAGACAATGTCTGTTGAATAAGTTGGTAATGTTCACAACATATGGTTGAACTATATGTAATACAGCAATTAAACTTCTGCTTGGGATGGTTAAAGGGACAGTATCGGTACGATCGGAGCAGACTTTCAACAGGGCATGGAATCGATGTCCTAATTTAAGATGAACACAGTGGCTGCAAATTACTGGCTCATTTATGTAGCAGCAACAACGGTAATATGACCTTATCCTGTGGGAAATTATTTGTATTCACTGAGTTAATCTAAAACAAACACTCCGATTCCGTGCCCTGTTGATCGTGATGGTACTACTGCCCCTTTAACTAGTACAACTTCCCCTGTGTATTATTAATAATTGTCAAACAGATGTTTTTTTAAAATAAATTTTGTTTCCCTGCTTAACACATAACATAAACAATGGTTTCTTTAACCCTGCCCACTTTCTTGTTGTGTGGGAGGCAAATTTATTTCAAATTAAAGGTAAAAAAACAAAAAACAAATTGTTTTCAGTGTGGATATAGATGTATGTACATCTAAAACGAGCACTTCGATTCCATGCCCTGTTGATCGTGACGATATTGTCCCTTTAAATTTGAAGTACACACACATGTGGGAGTGTTCTGGTGTTAGTAGCAGAATGTGGGTTCGAAACCCGGCCGTGACACTTGTGTCCTTGAGCAAGACACTTAACCATAATTGCTTCTCTCCACCCAGGGGTTAAATGGGTACCTGTGAGGGCAGAGTTGGTTGATTAGCCCTATATGCGCTGTAATGGCAGCAATTGAGCTGTATACTCCCCAGGGAGCTGAGATGGTTTCAGGAATGATTTATGAGCCTTATGAGCCTTATGAGCAGGGGTAATAATATAATGCGCCTTGAGCACCACTCAGTTGGTGGATACGTGCGCTATATAAGTCCACACATTATTATTATTATTATTATTATTATTATTATTATTATGTACCTGCTTTATGCAACAAGATGTGCACAAAATTATATCCGACAGGTAGTTCCTGCCAAAGTATGTCTACTAATTGTGCATTTTATCCATGTGCAATAGTGGTTCTATCCATTAGTCAGCAATACCTTTGGGTGTCTTTTGGACACCCTGTTTGCTAATTGGAAACCCTGTTTTATTTTTTATACACATGCAACAGTATTGTATGTTGAATATTTGGACACTCTGTTTTTCAAAGAATAACAAATTAGGACGCCCTGATTCCAAATCCTTGCTTATACCATGGAGGAAGGAACTTCCTTCCTCCATGCTTATACATGTACGTACCCTGGTTCTATCTAGCATTGCCTTCACAAATTGACAGCTGATTAAACAAGGCAGTTATAACGTGAGAATATCTGCATATAAGCTGGTGTACATTGATGATGACATGACATGCTGATCATGCAGGCACGAAGCCATCCAAGTGACCACAGGTTTCTTGTATGTCAAGACACGTAGTGGGGAAACTTAACCCGGGGCACTAGACTAAATTTCAAAGATCTGCCAGGGGCCTGCAAAGAGGAAGATGTCTGTGGACAGACGTCCAGTCATCATCTTCATACAATGTGCTGTCTCTCTGTGCCGTCAGTCTCCATGGATAATACCAAGAGACCTTTCAATAGCGTCATCTGATCCAGCTCATGAATATTCATGTTTATATGCAAATTATGTCTTGACTCCCATATGTCTCCTGATGGTATTCAGTGTCTTAATAGCATCTTCGCTTCTCATCTTAGAAGCACTTGGTTTACCGCTGAAGAATACGCAGTCGATAGGCCATCGGCCTCGATGTATGTGTTGGGTAGTATCTCTGTCTATGGTCAATGCCCTTAAGCATAAAACTGGATACATTGTACTTGCAACGGTTTTGAAGTATCGACATGACAAATAACCCAAAGGGGGGAATATAATTCAAAGGCACTTCCCAATTAACATTCAAATTAACATTCAAATTAACATTGAATGCAGTAAAAAATAATGCTGGTACATGTACCTTAAATTTGTTAAGTTCAATCGTTTTTAAATTCCTGTGGTAATTTCGCAACACTCAGAATTTTAAAGTTGAAGTTCTTAATGTGAAACTATTTATCATATTTGGGGGACTGCATTAAAATTGCATTCAAGGAACTAATGAAATAATGTTTTTTTTAAAATAAATTTTTGGATCAAATATTGCTGAGCCATACCGTTGCTTTGATGGATAAATCAACCTGCTTTAAAAAAAAAAGATAAAATTCTGCAGTAATTGGTAATAAAAATATGATGAATGTACATCCTGTGTCTGATAAAGTACTGTATTCCTGGAGGCACTGTATTCCTAGATTACTGAGTGGTCAGAGGGTGGCTAGACATGTATAAATACCACACACAGTGTGGTCAGTATAACCTCAGGTCCTGTGTTATTTAACCCTCTGTGTTGATTTGACTGCCTGGGGAACTCCATGCTGTTTTAGACTAGTTATTGTTTTTCTTTATACAGGTTGCTGATCAGCCAATTAAAGATTGCTAGATCTTAAAGGTCTACTCCGGTCGTCTTCAGTCTACAGTTTTTGATTTGTGTAAAATGGATCAGAAAATTATGTATCACAAACAACATCATACTTTGTAACTGAGGGGGCGGATCCAGGGTCTTCCTGCCAAAAAAGGGGCACAAAAAAAACTAAATTTTGTAAATTTTTTACATTCCCACATTTGCCCCTCCAATGCATTGTAAGATGCATGTACTCATTTGGTTACTTTTCACTTGTTGTTCCTGTTATCTGCAATTTCTTATCTTAATTTTGGTGCAGCGGTTAGTCAAGTTACCTGAGCAATGGTCATGCAGATGTGGGCTTATTGAACCAGGGTCTCCGACTATTAGACACTCTACCCCTATGACATGTACCCTAATAGAGCTGAGGACTCCTCTCTCCCCCCCCCCCTCCTCCTCTCTCCCCCCTCCCTCTTGTGTTTCACCTTTACCCTTAAAGGGACAATATCATCAAGATCAACAGGGCATGGAATCGGAGTGCTAGTTTTAGATTAACTCAATGACTGAAAATAATACCCACATAAGGTGATACAGTCATATTACCTCAGTGGCGGCGCTACGGGGGGGGGGGGAGGGGAAGGGAAGGGGAGGGGTTACTTTCTTTGCCCCCCCCAATTTGCCCCCCCAATTTTTTCCCTGATATTAAGTCAATGCTTTTTCAGCAGTACAAAATTACATTAAAGATTAATGTTTGTCCTCCTTAAATATAAGCTTGCCCCCCCCCCCCAGTTTAACAGGTCTGGCGCCGCCGCAGGTTGCTGCTACATGTACATAATAAGTTTCAGTCAGTGTTCATCTTAAACGTGGACAGCGATTCCATGCCCTGTTGAAAGTTTGCTAGTGATTGTAATGATTCTTCCCTTTAATACGTACTACAGTGTATGTACATTATGTTGTGCGTACTCTCAGTTGAGGGCCAAACAAACAGAAAACTGTAAGTGCTGGCTAGAGAATAAAGTTAATTGAAATGGAGCTTTAAGGAAAGTCTTGTGTTTTCCTTCAGGTGTTTGCCATAAGGTTTGAGCCCACCATGAGGTAAGACCTGAGGGAGGACTTGACTTCATTTCTGGCCAATGAAAGGAAAAATATATTGTCTGGCCGGATATTTCCACCTTTTCCTTTGGACCATGGCATTTTGTTATTTTATTTAACAGAGCATAGAAATACATGACTTTTTTCTCACACCCAAGACTGACTCCACCTAAAGGCGATAACTTTCACTTGTTACTTGAAACTTTACTCTTTATTTATATTAAGTGTGATTCAGACACAAAATATTACAAAAAACATGTGGGCCCTAAAATGTATGTTACACCTGAAAAAGGCCTGCATGTGTTATATAAAATCCAGCCGCACTTCTGCGTGAAGGTGAAACATATCCCTTTTACATGGCTGGATTAGCATGTTAACCCTAATCACCCCAAATCCTACAAAATCCTCCAAGGGGCACTTTTTGGGAAAAATTCAGCACTGTTGCAAACTGGTACTTTCACCTCTTCAAATGGGAAAAAATTACTACCTGGCAAGAAGTACAGGCCATAAGTGCTGAATATGAAAGATCAACGAAAATGCATGGTGCATTTTGAAGATACATGTAAGGGCATGTTTCCAAAAGTGCACTGATGGATTTTGGAGGATTCAGGAAGGTTCCTAGCCAGAACATGTAGGGGGTTAGGGTTAATGAGAATAATGATAATAGGCTTAAAACTCATTTACAATTCTACATGTAATTTGACTGTCTCATAGCCTCCAGTTGACTTGAATTTAAGGTCATTCATTGCCACATCAAGGGTCAGTCCAGTAAACCCTTGTGGAACAACTAATTCCCCATATAGCTACTAGTGTTAATACACCCATCCGGCCAGTCAATCAAACAGAACAGATTGACCAATTAGGTTACACTAAACCTGGCAACTGTTGCTACCTGTCATTAAACTCTGGTCAAACTTTCCTTGGTAATATGGTCAGTTTGTCTTGTCCTTGCTCTATGGTTAATAGTTTCCTCATTTGGGGTGAACAAAATCATGCTTTGCTAGTTTATCGCGAAACCCTTCCTTCGTGGTAAATTTCTGGTGAACTTTATCAACATTATCAGCTGAAACTTGCACAAGTTAGTGGTTTATTGAACATGTTCGTGTAGCTTGTTTACAGTAAGCAAACTCGTTGAACAATTTTGCCAATGGTGTACTGTACCTTCCCTTTAATCTAGCAGGATAAAACCATGAATTTTAAGGTAGATTTCACTTTTGTTACCTTGGAAATTGTTTGATGCCTTGGGGTGGGTTTAGTGCACAAGGTGGGGGGGGGGGGTGACAGCCAGATGACAGGGGTAACAACTTCATGGAGGGGAAATAGGCACTTTCCACAGGAAATAATGTTAACTAGGCTAAGTCTTTTTAGGGGGAGGATTGCAAGGATGGATGACTGTTCTTCCTCCCTTCACAACCATATCCAAGACCTTCAAGATACATCTGTTGATGTCTTCTCTTATCTTCACATTACTACATTTTGTCAATGTTGGGAATGTGAAGTCACCTAAGACCTCATTGATAACGATCAGTGTTGATTGACTATCACTTTTAGTCTGCACTTCCACTGTCACTATTATCAGGACTAGATAAGAGGTTAAGGCCCCACTATATGAAATGACAGCAATTTCCAGCACATCCTGACAAGCTTGTTATCATCCTGGGTTGGTAGGAAGGTCTCATGTCAATTATCGCTGTCTACGTTTGTAGCACACATGCACACCAGTTGTAGAATTGCCCCCAATGAGAAAAGTGAGTCCAATTTCCACCTTGTCTCCACGTAGATTTTTAAAGATAAACAAACTATGACAACATCCTAGGATTTTATTGGACTGTGAATTACGTTCATCGGGTGAAATGAGGGAGGAAGAGTAAGAAAACACTGCAGTAAAAACAGATTTACAAGTTGTCAAGTCATTCACTTTGTGTCATAGTATTAGCCAGAGGGGTGTCTGGGTATCTTTTGGACACCCTGTATCAATTTTGGACACCCTATTTCATTTGTCATTTACATGTAAAAGTATTGGAAGTGAACAATTTGGACGTCCTGTTTTGAAAATTTCCAGCAAAATATTTGGACACCCTATTTCTAAATCCTGGCTAAGACCTTGATTTGTGTTTGTATTACATGTACCTCTTCTCGTATTCTTAACAAATAAACTTAAAACTTACTTGGTGTAAAATCTAATGGTATTAAACATCCCTTGAAATCTTTCAGACTTGGGTGGTATTTGTTAAAGTGATTTCCTAACAGATTTTTTTCATATGAATGTCGGGGTATAAGATTAAATCTCTATGTTACATGAAGAACGAATATGAAGTTTGTGTTTGCGGATTTTCACTTTAAAGGGATAATATCGTCACGATCAACAGGGCATGGAATTAACATTACCAATGTTGTGCCTTCCCTTTATAAAATTAAGGCATTTCAAAATTAAAGGGACAATATCATCATGATCATAGCAGACTTTCAACAGGGCATGGAATCGGTGTCCTAGTTTAAGATGAACACAGTGACTGAAAATTACTGGCTTATTTATGCAGCAGCAATGGTAATATGACCTTATCATGTGGGGTATTATTTTATCTAAACTAGTGCTCCGATTTCATGCCCTGTTGATCATGACGATACTACCCCTTTAATGTTGTAATGCTATGGTCCCACAGAGATTTCGACTCTCTAGATCGTGTTTCGTCAAGATTTTAGATTTTTTACAAAATTTTCTCGAGAAAAGTCGAAATAGCCTAAAGAGTCTAAAAAAATCGAAACTGTCGATATTTGTAGAGATTTGTCAAAAAAAAAATCATTAATCGAAAATTATTAAACCTGACCAATATTTTTCGATAAAGTTTCGATCAAATTTATCGAAATTTTGTCGACATTTTATCGAAACTATCGAAAATGAAATCGAAATAGTCTTAACAGTCTAAAAGTTCGAAAACCAGTCGAAATAAATCTGAACTCTCTAAATAGTCTAAACAATCGTTACAGTCGAAATAAATCGGAACATTTGTCCAAATTTTTTAAAACAATCGAAAATTATTCGAAAAAAAATCAAAATCAATCTAAACAATCTAAACAGTCGAATTTTGTCGAAATGCCAGTCGAAATGATCTAAACAGTCGAAAGTCGTCGAAATAAAAGTGAAAATGAATCAAAATTGTCGAGAAAATACAAAAATAAAAATTTCCTCACGGAAAACAGATATTTTGTCGATATTTATACGAGATTTTGACGAAATTATTAAAAATAACAAAAAAAAACAGGAATCGAAATATATTTCGACAGAAAGATCGAAATATTCCTATGGGACCATAGCATAAGCAAGGAGTTGATGAAGTGGTATCATTTGTAACTTTTCCCATTCTATCTGATTTCTGGGAATCCATAAGATAAATTGCAGTTTCTGCGTGTATCTCTTTCACAAAACAGATCGTATATACTTAGATACACTGTAGGTTGCAACCTTTTGACCTCAGACAGCAAAGGTTAAGGGTTTTTGATCCTTTGAGAATTACTTAAATGGCATTTTTAGCTATTATCACCTTTTACAATGAGGAGTGTTGACTCATTGAGCAAGGTAAGGGCTAGCCTAGTAAATGGATCACAGCTGGTGTTGAAAATCCTAAGCTCTTCAGATAAAACAATCCTTGTGGTTTCTGAAGAGCTCTGGAGAAACTCTAGGTCAGATATCACAGTAATTCATTATCTTACTTTTTGATTAGAGTTTGATCAGGCAAAACTTACAACAAGCTTGTTCAATGACCATTTATAGTGATGTGGTGAGGTTTTCAAATTTAAAATTCAGATATTATTTGGATAAAATATTTTAGGTTTATGGGATAAAATGCATTAGTTTCCAAGAATTGTGACTGTTGAATAATGTATACCGGTACCGTGTATGACCTTAACTCACAGATGACATTTTGAAAAGGTCCCACAGAAGACAGCTCAAATATAAAGCTTTAATCAAGTTCTTCAATAATTTCCCAGTTTTAACCAGTTCGCGTCGGAGGCCGTGTATACACGCAATTTTTTTTTGCACCACGGATCAGAGAGCGTCTAAACACGCCATAGGAAAATCTGGAATATTTGTATGCATGCTCGGTTGAGCCACGCGTGTACAGTGACATGCTCGGAAGACGTGGCCACGCGCTGTGGAAGCTTCCATTAACACACGTTAATGTGTGGGAAAAAGAAACCCGCACAGGGGCCCAGAAAAACTTTTTTATTCCCGACGCGAACTGGTTAAAGCCATTCATTATACACTATGGTAATATTGCCAAAACTAATATTGTAATGTAATGTTGGCAAACTTCTTCTACAAGTATTCTTACTTTTTTAAAATCAAGATATAGCGACTACATGTACATGTATGTTAAATAACCAACTTGGAGCAAATTATTTTTTGAGAATCTGCATACTTTTCTGTGTTTCTGAAATGAAAGCTCTTCCTACATAATAATTGTATAAAATGATTGATACCTTTTGATTGATGCCTTAAAATGACTGATACCTTCCCTTAAAACAACCAGCCTGTGCAAGCCTATCAATTGTACACATCTATGAACAATTTCTTGCTGTCCACACCTTTCTCCATTGCCAAAGATCATTCATCGTTAGCTGATGTACCTGCCCATAAGTTATTGAAGGGAAATGCACCAATTTTAATGCCCAATCCCTACAGGATACACATGTATTTCCATGTTCTGAATGGAGTTTGCTGGGCATCACAAGTTTGGGAGAGGCTACATCTGTCAACCTCAGATAGGCCACGAGAGGAACAAATCCTCAAACCATTTTGTCTAAAAAATAATAAATAAAATCAGTCGTCACCTCTGCTGATCGCCAATAGCAGGAGTGGGCAGGGAGCTTCATTTGTCCCCAGAGAGTGGTGGTGGTGGGCACTGCTTACAGACAGGTAAATAGTTAACAATTAATTACAAATTGCAGTCTGGTTTTTCAGTCTAAAAAGATTTTTTCCAGCTTGGTTTTATTACAGTGCAATTAAAGCCAGTATTAGCCGTCAAAGTATTATGTCTGTAAATGCATCCATATTTGAATAAGAATCAAGAGTTTGTATGCACATGTAAAACTGACCGTCTTAAGAATAGTTTTATACCATCGGCCGTGCGGGTTTTTAATAATGGGAAATCTTAAATTTAGGATATTGTAATTTTAGGTATATTTTTTTATTGTATTGACTGTTGTAATTATTGTTTAATTGTATTGTACGTGTATGATGTTGCGAGTCCAATATTACAAATTCCTGTGATTGTTTTTTAATCATTGGCTAAATAAACTATTATCTTATTTTATCTTATACAAACCAACCTAGTATTACATGTAGCTTATTTTATTGTGTCGTTAATGAGAAAATAGTAAAAATGCATTCAGATTGTTTGTAATCATTTAAAACCTGTAAAATATTCCAAGGGATGTTTGCTACCATCATCACGTTTACACCAAGTGAGATTTATGTAAAAATTTCATCATTTATATTAATGACATATAAGAGTATTTATTTTTAATGATATTTGCTAATCACTATTTTTTAATTGAAGATATAAATATTTGGCATTGTTTAAAAATCATTGTTCATATATATATAAGTACCAAGAAGCAATCATTAAATTACCAAAAAGTGTGATTTTTAGCAAGGTTTCTCACTGTATAGTGTGTTTGGTAAGGTAATGCAATGTGTACACACTGATGCAGAAATTATTTGTTATTCACCGCAATTTGTTCCGTTTGCAAAATGCTAATTTGACATCATGTGCTGTAAAACAAATAAACTATCCATCCAGGTACTTGCCTAGATTCCAATTTCGCATAATGCAAAACTAAAACGGCAGACATTTTCAATAATTCATAAAGACTGAAGGAAAACTGCCAAGAGTAAGCCTGGGGAACCAGTCATGCAGGTGTATCGCACCATTAAACTAATTATCATCGATTGAAGAACGCTGCAAAGTGTGGACGAAAAGAACCCAGGGGAAAAGATCACCGGTTGCAAGCTGGTACTTGGCTACTGTACGGTAAGGAGGGATGGCGTTACTTATAGCACTGAAAGGTTTCGAGCAGCTCAACCGTAAAAGCCTCTGAAGGGAGGCTACAGGATTGTTGCGCCTGAATCATCAATATCTGGACAGAATGCACCGAGAGAAATTGCTCTACGGGGTTGGGAAAAACAACTCTCTGGATTGATGCTCTTACTGTCTTGATATAAAAGAGGCTTGTTACTCTATCAATCGAATATTTTTTTTTCTTAAAAAACATTTGCTTCGAATGTGTGCAGGGGCTGATCTAGGGTTGCTTAGAAGTGTGTGGGGGGTGGGTGGGGGAGCAAACTGACCAAAAAGGACACTAATAAAAGGAAATTAAATTTACGGTAAGAAAAAGGAATTGGGGAGTGTTGTTCCTTGCTTCTTTTCCTGGTAAGAGTACTCTTTCCTAAATTCCACGTTAGAATGAGTGCAAAAGAAAATATAACATAAAAATATAACATAAAAAATGCGTGCATTTTCACTATTTTCACGTTAACAACACAACATGTAATATGTATTTAGCTGAATTTTTTTTACAGGTTTTTTGTTTTCCTGTAATGATTTGAAAAGATTGAGTACATGTATGCTCATAAAACAGTTTGGCCAACATTACAAATATTTATGGTTTTAATCTTGGGACTGTTCCATCAATATGTATCGCACGGTTTACTAAATAGCTTGACTGCCGGGAAAAAATTGCTTATTAAAAATATGGATTTTTTTGGATCACGGAGCAATGCCCTGTTGATGGAGCCTTGAACTCAAGGAAAATGCAACTCCTCTGTCTTGGGAAAAAAATCTAATAATGTAGAGGAAAATTGCCCTGGGAGACTACTTGCAAATATGAGCTGGTACCTTGTCTGAGAGAGTAACATTTATTTCATGCTGACGGCCATAAAAACATGAGGGTACATGACAATAGTTTAAGATACTCATCATAAATGCTTGAAATTTGAGGAAAAATTGAGTAAATAATGCATCGAGGAGCATTATTATAATTAAAATTTAATTCACAAAACATAAAGTCAATTGTGCAAAGTACATTTATTTTGTAAACAACTTGCAGGGAAAAAATGATCAAATTGCAAATTGCAATGTTATACCCAAGAACAAATCACAAATTTAGATTATTTTTTATCTCTAAATCTAAAAAACACGTGCATGCAGCCGGACTGCAATTACCCTTGGGTGCTCAAGTCAAGCATGATAAATCTTAGAATTCATCATTTTCCCCCCGCTGTTTCCTTGTGGTGGAACCTCGGAAGGCAAGTGAAGTAGTATGCTGAATAATATCCAATAAATAGACACTGTTTGCTAGCATGGATGAAGGGGGCATGGCTAATGTACACGTTTGTACATTGCACAGTTAATATAGACAAGTTTATTCACTGAGGGGACTGTATGGGGGTACATATCAACAGCAAATATGTCAAGTCAGGTCAAACGCATAAATGATCTTTATGGACAATAACTTTGACTTGATTTCCCACCCCACCCCCCCCCTCCCCTTAAAGGAAAAAAGTGGCATTGATGAATAACCTAGATGTTATACTGATATTTTTTCATTCTTTGCAGGACAATAAGCAGTACTCACACTAGCTCATTGACCCAATTCTATATTTGTTGATCTAAATCCAGGGCATGTTTGCATCAAAACCTTGACAGCTATAAATTTTCAAAACAAATAGCTTAGGTGTAACCCTATTTTTTGTACGTACATGTATGTTAACCCTCCTACTTCTACAAGGGTCAAAATCAGTCAAAATGTTAATATACTTGCCAAGGTATATCTCGTGCACTTAAAAGTCAAACACTGTCAAACCTTACGTGTAGTAAGTACATTTACAAGTCAAAATGAGTCAGCCATTTTTGACTGGTAAAAGCATTGTCTTGTATTGTTGAGGGTGGTCAAAATGACAGTAAAAACCAGTAAAAAATGCCCCTGTGTGCACATTTTGGTCAACAGTCAAAACAGGCAGTTGACTGATATAAGTTTTGAGGCTTTGCATGGTGGAATATCGATATCGTTTCGGTTTGCGGTAACACCATGTGTTTATCTCAACTAACGTGAAGCTGAGGTACAGGTTCTGAAAAGAACCGTATCGCACAACTCGTATCTCAACCTTCGTTAAGTGAGAAAGGTTCAAGGGAGAACCAATTTCGGGCAACTCGTTTTTCTCTACTGTCGCTAAGTGAGAAATATGGTACAGGGAGAACCATGGGGACTTCATGGGTTAATATGGTTCAGGGAGAAACCCGTGAAGTCGCCATGGTTCTCCCTGAACCATATTAACCCGTGAAGTCCCCATGGTTCTCCCTGAACCATATTTCTCACTTAGCGACAGTAGAGAAAAACGAGTTGCCCGAAATTGGTTCTCCCTTGAACCTTTCTCACTTAACGAAGGTTGAGATACGAGTTGTGCGATACGGTTCTTTTCAGAACCTGTACCTCAGCTTCACGTTAGTTGAGATTAACACATGGTGTTACCGCAGGCAGTTGACTGGTTATGACCTCTATAGCTACTTCCCACGATAAGTGCAGCTATAGTAGTAGTAGGGTTAAATAATGCAATTGCTTCAAAATATTTATTTAAAATAATTGTTTGTTTTGATAGAAAAATCAACCTTCAGTATAGCTACTTAGATTTGTTGGATTTTTTTTTATTAAAGAATTTTCCTGGGAGTGTTTCCTTTGTTCATTATGGTCTAGGAAGGTCTGATGTTCTGCCGCTATTTTTAACATAAAATATTGGAAACAATTTGTAAAAGAATTTACTTTTTCACAATAATTTGTAATTCAGCTTTTTCAGGTCTGACTTTTTCAGAATTCAGTTGAGCATTGTGCTATGGGAATTCCTTTCAAGCCCTTATGGATATTTCCTGTTTTTGAAGACAAAGTATTAATGCGTGCATTGCTAGTGCCTGTGACATTGATTATTAACAACTCTGAATTTCCTCTAGATGGAACATTGCCAAAGCGCTCACTAAAATGTCTGAAAATACAGGTGTATATGCCCTAATGATAAGAATGCATCCCAGTTGTGTAACCAGGTTTGATTCAGTAGGTGGTTGGGGTTGGGGTTGGGACGGGGGTGGGGGGAGGGAGTGGGCACCAGGAATTTCAGGAGGGAACTTAAGACACACCAATTAAAGGGATTGTACCCCATTGGTAAAATGTCTGTGAATGCATCCATAGTTCCTAAGAATCAAGAGATATATACATGTACATTGACCCCTGAAGACTAACTGAAGACGATCAGAGCATAGTGATCGAAATGTCAAGTTGTAACCTCCAGTTCTTTTCAGAACTAATTACTACTCAATTGAGAATATCACATGGCGTCATCGCAAACAGTCTTTACAGAACCCAACAAGTTTCAGCTTATTTTGTTGTTTCATTAATGTGAAAACAATGAAAATGCATTCAGATTTGGAAATTGTATCACGGCAGTGATCCATTTCACATTTGCCATTTCACATTTGCCACATTTCACATTTGCCACATTTCACATTTGCCATAATGTCAGATGGAAAAAATAGTCGGGATGTTTTGGTGCCATTGCTAACTTCACATCAAGTAAAATTTGCAGATTTTTTAATTGGGTAATTACCAATGGAGTGTACCCTTTAATACTAATGAAAACAAAGTCCCCATAGTCCCCCCCCCCCCAAAAAAAAGTCTCCAGTTCCTGGTCAGCTTCAAAATCGGTGTGGTGACACATGTTTTTTTAATTTTTTTTTTTTTTTTTTAATTTATTTTTTTTTTTTTTTTGCCAACCAGTGAAATACATGATACATACCAAATTTCCCAATACAAAGTATGGTGGCTAAGAGAGGCCTCACAAATCGGGCAAAAGTTCATACCCCTATGTGAAAAAGTCATTTAACCAGTTCGCGTTGGGAATAAAAAAGTTTTTCTGGGCCCCTGTGTGGGTTTCTTTTTCCCACACAAACACGTTAATGGAAACTTCCACAGCGCGTGGCCACGTCTACCGAGCATGTCACTGTATGCTCGGCTTGTTGCCACGTCAACCGAGCATGCATACAAATATTCCGGAGTTTCCTATGGCGTGTTTAGACGCTCTCCGATCCGTGGTGCAAAAAAAAATTGCTTGTATACACGGCCTCCGACGCGAACTGGTTAAGACACAGTACGGCAGAATTCCAATTGATCTAGCAATTTTGGCTGCAATTGGACATCGTTTCGTAGTAAAGAAGAAGAAAATTTAAAATGACGATGCACTGGTCTGAGGTGACGAGCGTGGAGACCAGAAACCAGAGACTTTATTTTCCCTTAGTAGGCGCTAGGCCTATTTGGTCTAAATGTCAATGAAATACCTCATTCACTCTTCCTGGTATTATAGGATTACCGTACACATAGGCATGCAATATGCATGCAAGTGTGAAGGCATCACAGATCAGTAACACATAGTGCATACAAATGAGGTAATTAAAATAATATTATAAATGACCATCATTTGGACATCACAATTCTAATTGGACTATTCATTGAGGGCTCGACATTCATTAGCCTTTTTGTTCAATTGCATTTTCTTCCCCGTAAAAAATATTATAATTTGTGGCCTTTCCATTAGTGGTATAGGAAACGTATTGGGGCCTTGCCAGGGTTGTCTGGGTAGGAGATCTATCTAGCAGGTTTGAGAGTTCAGACCACTGTTGTCACTTGTATGCTTTTTGACACTAGGTAATGCTTATTTGTTTTTCACATTAGCTACTAACCCTTGTAGCTGATGGCCCAGATTTAAAGCAAATCCATGCAGAATCGATGTTGAAATTATGAAGCAAGTGTGAATACTGTTTTTACTATAAAAAATCTCCTTGGGTTGAGATTTTTCTCAAGGGTTTCGACAAGGGTTACAGCAAGAATCTCTAGATTAGGCATAGGTCCAACCCAGAGATTTCAGCCAGTCTGAAAAGCCTCATGGAAAAAAAAAGGGGTTGTATTAATCAGCAGGGAATGATTTAATTTCCGTTAATTAAATGAGTCTAGTTATTAAAGCTTATGACACTGCCGACAACCAAAGACAACCCCCTCCTTCCAGGTTTACTCTGACGTTAATCCCTCTAATATTGGGAAACATTTCTAGCACGTTCAATTCAATCACGCTGCCTTCATGTTTTGGTTCAGTGTACTTCAGAAGAGAAGTGATCCTTTAAGTATGAGACGAATAATTAGCAGTGCCTCTAGACAGAGGATATTCACCATTATTTTGACACATTTAATTAACAGTCTGGGACCTTATCAGAAGTGATCCATGAAACATAAACTGTTAGAACATTCCAGACAATCGCATAGATACTAGGCTTGGCATTTTCCGTTTAATTCGCGAAACAGGTACATGTTGTGACACACACCGTGTAAACGATTGTTGTTGTCATTAATAAATGACATGATGCAGACAGATTGTCTGTATCTAGTACAGAATATAATCCCAAATATGGCGATATGGATTTAGACAGAATAGTACAGATTCAAAACAATTAATATACATGTAGGCCTACGATTTTTTTTTCTGGGCTCAAGCTGGAAGTTAATCTAGGCATGGGGGATGCATTCATCCCATATCTAATCGAAGCCTGGTACAAAACATCTGAAATTTCTGCTGGTATTAAAATTTTAAAAATGTATCAATTACTTACAGGGAATCGTGATATGCCGGTAATATAAGCAGGCCCACTGGTCGCACTTTAAAAAAGACCAGACAATAAAAAAGACTCCAAATATGAAAATGGAAGGCTCATTTTCTTAAATGTAGGATTCGTTAACACGTTTTGTGAATTATAAAACATTTAGTGATTCTGTTTTTTGTGCAAATGTGTAAGTGCCCCAACCCACTTGTACTATGTCCGTTCTCCAGCAAAATGCTCAGATTGCCGTATCTATGGTTACAGAGAATTATTATGATAGAGGACTAAATTACATGAAGCCGAATCATGGAGTTTCATGAAAGAAGCCCTATTTTTTGGCATAGTCAAATTTCCCTGGAGTAGTCTTTGACCACCAGAGAAAAGACATTTCCAGGGATATTTGACAATCATAGGTGAACATCTGGAGATTTGTGACCGAAATTCCATTAACAAGTGGGTGTTCTGTCTCATTCTTTGTGACCCAAAATGCAATGCAGAGGCAGCATTTTGATGTCATTTTAAGTACAATATAGGAGTAGGCCTCTCCATAAAATTGTCTATAATTTCACCTAATAAACAGATCAAGGACTAGGACTACCTCTAATTCTGCTGGTCCTTTTTATCCATAATCTGACATATTTTTTGGCATTAAACCTAGAAACAGGTGAGCCCCCCTCCCCCCCACTTTGTAGTCCATTTGTAGTAATTTTCTGGCTAGTTTTTGTATCTAGATTCTTATAAAGTATGGATGCATTTACAGAAGTGTGTAGTGAATTATTCCTTATTGATTAATACATATAAGTAGGCTCACTCACGCTTTGTTAATAATGCCTTCTTCATTTTCATTGTCAACGGATGGAGATATACAACTTAAGTGCCCAACAATCCTTGACATGGATAAATCTTCATGTAATAAAATAGTCTTTAATTTTGTATGGGCTTTGGAGATTATTGTAAGAGGATTTTCTCACTGCATCAGTCGTGTATCACTTTCCACTTTGTTGGTAAGATGTCAACTCCCAATTCTGCTCCTGTACCCGTACCATTCACATTCTTAATTATTTACAACATTCCTTAGGAGTTTCAAATTCTTCTGTTTGAAGTTGTTCCTATTTTCATCTCTTAAAGACAGATGGCATTCTCAAAATAAATGTTTACAGTTCTACAAGAAACGTTCTGGGTGTGAAGTTAAAGGGACAGTATCGTCACAATCAACAGGGCATGGAATCAGAACGCTAGTTTTAGATTATCTCAATGACTCAAAAATACCCCACATGATTGATAAGGTCATATTACCGTTGCTGTTGCATGTATATGAGCCAGTAATTTTCAGTCACTGTGTTCATCTTAAACTAGGACATTGATTCCATGCCCTGTCAAAAGTCTGCTCTGATCGTGACGATACTGTCCCTTTAATGATGGTATCTTTCTGTCTGAAGAGCTGTTGTTTTTAAGAAGAGTCAAATGTTATTCTTCAATTATGAACATCAGGGCTGTATCAATTATTCCATATTAGAATTAACCCTCCGACAATCAGTGCAATTTTTGAAACAACCCATTCAGGCCACTCCAAGCCATTAGCTGTTGCCAGTGGCCTCCTATATGGTTACCCTTCTGTGCACTGTCACACCACTGAGATTGCAGGGTAAGGTAGTCTCCCATTGATACATTGCCGACCATACTATATGTTCAAACATTTACAGTGGCCTTGGGTGGCACACAGTTGATTTTGTAAGATTACTTGGAAAGGACAGCAGGCTTGTACATGTATGTACTGAAGGTTGCTTAAGAACAGAATTTTGTGGATCGGAGTGGCCTCCATGTGTAGGAGGGTTAATACAGTTTATGTTTGCGGATGGAAATTTCTACATGCATTTTCTTGTTAAACAACACAAATTAATGACCTGAAACTTTCAAAGGTCAGTTGTTTTATATAATCTTTATTTAAAGGGACAATATTGTCATGATCAACTGGGCATGGAATCAGAGTACTAGTTTTAGATCAACTCAGTGACTGAAAGTAATACCCAACATGATAAGGTCATATATTACAGTCGCTGCTGCATATTAATGAGCCAGTGAATTTCAGTGTGTTCTTTTTAAACTAGGACACTGATTCCATGCCCTGTTGATAGTCTGCTCTGATCGTGACAATACTGTCCCTTTAAGTGATGTACTATATAATTGTGAATGCAGCAAACCATATGATGGTCATTTTGAGAATGATGGACAAACCATCTGACTTGCGGAGGGGGGGGCAAAAATATGGACAGAATCAGACCAAACTTGATTGGGTCACAGACCTCTGCTCTTGGATCAAATGGGAAATAATTCTGAGATATCTATATAAATGAAAGGCCTTGGGAACTGATGAAGAAGTAATTCAAATTTGATTCTAATTACCTTTTATACTAGTACTTGACTGAAGACAGATGAGAAAATCAATCTAGTAGGAATCATTGTAAAACAATTTATTTGTTTAACTAAATTATCATACAATAAATTTAAAATTTATCCATAAGAATTCAGTAATGAGAGGCTTCAGTATATTTAATTTGAGATTTGTTTTGGATGGTTATGTTATTTTGTGTTTTTGAAGTATCAACAATTTCTGGAATTTAAGAAGTGATAAATTGGGCTCGAGTGCAAATGGGCAGATTACTTCTGAGATTAACCTATGAGTTACATTGGGTTTTGTTAAATATTTTGGGCTTTCGGCATTTAGTATGAATCTGTAAATACCTCAGACAGTACCATTATGATTGGTTGAGAGCAGGTCACATGGGTAAGTTTAGATGGGAAAAACTTGACAAGTACGTAATGCGTTTACATACATACAATACTGGACTTAACAATTGAGCCTATCAAACTGCAGTAAGTTAAAATTGCATTCAAGAAATGCAGCGGCAACATTTGTACTCCATGACAGATATTCTGGTGTTTGAAAGAAATATTTCAACTTCGTGTTACTCACATTTTGTTTTGCACTGGTCAGCTCTTGAAGTAACAATAATTTATGACTTGCTGTTGGTGTACAAATATTCAAGGAATTATATTAAGTATTTTAACATTAGCCCTACCCTTGGCTATAAATCTCTTGTCAAATACACTGATAAATAATCGTTTATAGATTGCAATTACAATGATCTATTAAATAGGACAGATTTGACAACAACCTTACCATATTTGGAGTGGAATTAGGCTAAACGTACATAATGAGGTTTTATGGGGCAGTTGTGGGGTAATTTGTTTTGATTCAGATGAAGAATGAATCAGCCAGCAATGGTTGTGAACTTTAAGAATGTGTATTGGTGATGGATGAACGAGTGGTGTGGAATGGTAAATAGATGATACACAACAGGTGCTATTCCTCTAGATCCTTGGGTATAGAAATCTCACCATTTATACAATTTCCATCAACTGGGTGACCTAAGGGCTCAAGGGGGGGGGGGGGATATACAATGTACATATGTACATGCCCCTTATAATTTTAGAGGTGGGAAGGGAGGCAAGGATGACCAATGCATTCATCCCCCTCCAATATTTTCCCAACTTTTTAAAAAATTCTGGCCTATTTTTGCATCAATTGTCTGTACCCTTTAACCCTATCCATGGTGAACACAACAGAATCCAACAAATGTACCAATCTGTTGGATCTTGTTGAATAGTGAGTAGAGAACAATTTGTTCTTGTTGATAGATTTTGATGTACTCGGATGGTTGCATCCAGCGGGGGTGTCTGGCCAGTTATTGAAAGGGGTTATGGTTAAAATAGATTAGGGCACTTTTTAATTAGGTGTTCGTGCGACAGCGCGAACACCTCTTGAAATTGTTCGTTTTTTTCTTCATGATTTACTCATTCTAAATATGTCCCAAATTGCATCACTTGGCCTGTGTCTATTTTTAAAACAACAGTTGACCTGATGATGAGGTACAGCTGGTACAAAATGCTGTATTTTAATTTCAAATGTTGTCACTCAAAATGTTTTGCAAATTGACATGATATGAACAGGATATCTTCCGAAGTATAAAAGAGTCACTGTCAAGAGTTCGAAAATCAATTTCCACTCAGTAAATTATTTTGATGTTTTGTTTTGATGGAAATCACCGATGTTTTATCCATCCTCCCAAAATCTTGAAGGTCCCGACAGACAAAATATGTTGATTCATGAGATTTGAACGGAAGACGCACCCTATCTGCATCCTGCATGTGCTTCGCAAATTGTCATCGCCCCCGCTGCCTTGGCGATTTGAGGCGACCAGGATTGATACTTTGTGAAGTTTGTGTCTCTCCGGGATGGTGGAACATGCACTGAACATTAAAGAAATTATAATCATCATTCAGTGTGCGGTTTTTGTCTTGCATGACATTTACATGTATTTCTCGTTGACTTCAGTGGTGTCATAGTTTCTCAAGACAAACAAAAAACAACTTCTAAGCTCAAGATTATCACAAGTGCCTTGAAAGGTACAGTTGAAAGTATTACTTTTTGACATATTTTTATTTTTGCAGGGGAAAAAATGGTTAAAAAAATTCTTGGCAAAGTTTTCAGGCACAAAACTTGTGTGTGTATGCAATGATAATTCTGAAAAGTAAATCTTGAATTTTGATTAGAAATTTTTGTGAGGATGATCAGAGCATACTGATCGAAACGTCGAGTTGTACCTCCAGTTCTACTACTCAATTGAGAATTTCACATGGTGTCACCGCAATTAGTCTTACTTATCCTCTTCACCATGCAAAGCTACAAGTTTTGAATTTTATATAGCATTTTGCTATTCAATACAAGCGAAATCTTTGCCTGTAAGTTACAAGCAGGGTAGTTCCTGATACATCCCTCTAGATACTTTGCTCACCACAATTACAAGCATCCATCCAAGAAAAAAGACAAACCAAGTAGACAGGAAATAGGAAACTTATGTATCGGACAGGTATCCATAAGTATTTGGTAGTTGTACCTGCTGGGTGTGTGGCTTAACGGAAATGACGTTCATTTCTTCCTTCTTGTTTTCAAGAAATACATCATAAAACTAACCTGGGAAACTTTCATCACAATGAAAAACTGTTTCATGTTTTACAAAAGTTGCCGTAAATTTAATATTACAATTCCATTTTTTTATAAGATGATTTCAGACTGATGATTGATGCTTGTACCTTCCCTTTAAATAAAAGACAGGTCTGTGATTTATCAGGATTAAAAAATATCTCCCTTTGCCTTGAACTTTTCTTGAAAGAAGAGAAGTAGCCACCAAGGAAAGAAAGAAGTAGCCTGTATTGTGTCCAAACCTCTAGTTTCTTGTTTGTAGGGATGTGGAGAGTCTGTAAATCCTCCAAAATTAAACATCCAGGAGGTTCAGGGGGTACTGTACCTTGCAGGTAATGCTTAGTCAAATCAAAGAGGAATGAGTAACTGGCAGGTGTCAAACAGGAAGGGGTACCTGGCAGGTATCAAAGAGGAGAGAGTACCCAGCAGGTAGCGATAACAGGAAGGGGTACCCTGTAGGTGAACACTTGCAGTATTAATCCTAACTCCCTAGGCCCATTTGCTTACACATAACCTGAATCCTTCCTAATTCCCTAGGCCCATTTGCTTACACATAACCTGAATCCTTCCTAATTCCCTAGGCCCATTTGCTTACACATAACCTGAATCCTCCAAAATCCTTCAGGAGTCAAGCAAACACATGTATGCACACATGTGTTTCTAATCTGTGATACATGTACATGGCCAGGGACCCTCCCTGCATGCATGGAGCAATAAACAGTGTCCACTGATCCAAGCACTGACCTTGCAATCACTACAACAAACATGAATGTACATGTACCATGGAAAGGCAAGTATGCCTAATAACCTCAATCCTCCAAAATCCTTCACTTTAGCAAAGAGCATGCAGCATGTAACCTCAATCCTTCAAAATCCTTCACTTTAGCAAAGAGGATTTTGGAGGATTTGGGAAGGTTAGGGTTAATATACATGTAGGAGGTGTAATGTACTGTGCATGCATGGTTATCAGTATGCAGTCAATGTGATTTCACAGCTTCAGAATATAGGTGAAGACGTACTATGTTTCATCCCCAAAGGAACACAACATTCTCCCCAAACAGTTGAGTGATGTAGTCTTTGCATGAGAGATTTAAGCATTACATATTCAGTCAGCATTACAGCCCTGGCTATGCCAAGCAGTAAGATATGTAACTATAAATTGGACTTACTTGACCCACAACTGATGAAGAGTGAAGGCCGGTTCCTACATGTACTTCACACAGATGCAAAAACGAATCCAAGTTCATGGCGTCAACAATGATGATAGAGTACGATTTCATTGTCAGCGTCACGGTAATTTTCTTCGCTTTCGCGTGAAGTATATGAATTACCATCCTTGATGGAGGGTGCTGATTATGATGGTTTAGTGCCTCCTATAACCCCCTGCCATCTAATGATACTGGATACGCTTCCTGTTTTTAGTAATACGATATATCCTGAAATACAGTATTCTTGTTGTTTCTTCAAGAGTAAGCATTGAGTATTACAGGATACTCGTTTTTTTTACGGACATGTTTTGTGGATGTTTTCCACATTAGTAATTTCTGTAATTATGCCATGTAATTTGCCCAAGCGATAGGATTACAGTACCAGTACACCTTTTGCTGAAATGTCAATAAATACCCAACTTAATAAAATGTTTTAGTTTAATTAATTGTGTTGTTAATGTGAAAACACATGCAGATTGTTCACATTCATTCCAACATAAAATTTCTTCCATGAGATGGCAGAAATTTTGAAAAAGATTTCATTAATTTTACTAAAATGACAGCACCTGATGGTGATACCATCTTCAACTTTACATCAACTAAGTTTCATGTAAAAGCGAAGCCAAGTTCATGGCGTCAACAATGATGACAGAGTGCGATTTCATTGTCAGCATCACAGTAATTTTCTTCGCTTTCGCGTGAAGTATGAATTACCATCCTTGATGGAGGGTGGTGATTATGACAGCACCTGATGGTGATACCATCTTCAACTTTACATCAACTAAGTTTCTTGTGATGATTTATGGCTTTCCAGGTGACCAATAGTATAAAGTGGCTTTAAGAAATATTTGGTTAAATCTTGGTTCCTAGTTTTGCATAGAATCACAGCCATGAATCACGATAATGAACTTGCATTTAGGGCTGTGCATTTTCGGATATTTTTGGAACCGGATACCCGAAATCAGGAAACTTCGGATACCCGGATACCCGTTTTCATTTTTGTTGAAATCATTCCTCCGGTGGTGTACAAATACATATACTGTAAATGGTAACAAATTGACTTTTATAATACAAAGGATACCATACTTAAATCGATCTTTTCTTTATTGGAGTGCAATCTCTTGAATTTAAAGATAATTGTCTGTAAAAGTGTAAACATTACATTGTTCAAGAGTCACAGATTTCTGTTCGCACCGCTCAAATGTTAAGTCCGAATTTTAAAAAGTCGTTTGCGGGTAATTGGAACTGAAAAATGGAACCGGGTAATGACCGTTTCGGTCGGGTATCCGGATACCTGGATACCCGACACAGCCCTACTTGCATTTTGTATGGTCCTCTTGATGTTCATTATAGCAGTACTGCACAAGTCATGGCTGTAATTGCTACATGTAATTAGTGACCTGACTTGCACCTGATAGGGGATTCATCCTTTACAGTATAACGTACTTTTTCCCCCCATGAACTTGACAAGTTGTGAACGCAAAGTTGAAATTTTATTTGACATATTTAGGGTATCTCTGTAACCCTTTGAGGTGTGAGACGGTGCTGAGTCATTTGTTGCAAATACTGTAACATCTTTTCAGAATCAATAAAATCACACAAAATGCACATCTTGTAAAGTTGAAATTCTAATTGGAAATTTTATCAAGAAACTCTTGCTTTACGCAATGGCTTCATAAAATGGCCATACTATTTTTTGTTTAAACTCTGTATTTGAAAGCCTTTGCCTAGCTCAAATGTTTGATGTTTTATGTGCTACAGATGTATGTGAACAATATAAACATGTGTGAATGTGTATCCGGGTAAGTCACAGTAATTTCAGTTACGCCCTCAATGCTGTAAACTAATGTGTCCTTTGGGAAATAAATGTATTTGGCTAGTGTCAATGCCTTAAATAGAGAACAGTTGTTTTTATGATTGGCCAGAGGTGATATTGAGGCATGTGCCAACTATGTTTGTAAACTTGCTTCCACATTCCCATATATTCACATCATCGCGCCTGTCCATGAATCATGCATTAATTTTTTTACGTTATGCTCCTGGCTCTGACAGTTGACATAACTCTAGGCGTGTATCACTGACAACCTCATTGGTATACATGTACAGTCAGGCAAAGCATGAGCCGAGGGGCTGACTATTCAGTATGCCCTGAGATATCTCACGAATAAATAGCATGATTTATTCTGCAGGTGAGGCGGCCGGCCATAACTACCCATGCAGGCAAGACTGACATTACTTGGAGTCGGTATGCAAGGCATGTCATGACTATTCCAAGGCAGGGACAACATTCAGAAATCCTAATTCATAAAATAGGAATTTGTGAGGGGAGGAACCACACTTGAACTTGGTTTCCTTTTTCGGGGTTTTTATTTGGAGAGGCATTTGACCTGTTTACTTTGAATTAGTCATTGGTATTTGGACCAAATTTTAGATCAACAGTGAAATTTAGTTTAGAGTATACACATGTTTGGTTATGATTTAGTGTTCGGAAGTGTTCAATTTAATGTGAAAACAGACTGTTAATTTGTTATCATGGATTAGGTTTGTTCATATACTTGTGTGGTTAAAACAATTTTTCCAGAGTTCAAGAGCTTAGAAAAATAATTCTGTTGGTTTCCATGCTCCCCTGTGAAGTCTACGAATAATTGAGTTCCTCAATTTACTTACCTATTTTTTCTGTAGGGGAATACAGGGCTTGAAACAAGTGTCAACAAAGGATGGAATTTCAATATGTATATGTTTTTTCCGTCAGTGTTCAGTTTAGAGTAACTGTCCTGTTTGCCATCTAAAGGTGAACTCCCACAGAGATCTGTCCGGGAGATCAAAGGTCCATTTAATAGGGTTGCTAAGCAGAAACAAATGGCTTAGCAGTTTTTGTTGGTTACCAGCCAAAATTACAATACAAAGATGATGCAGTTTGGCTGGTTGTCAGCTTTATAGTGCTTAGCAAAGTGATTGGCTGAGCAGAATTACTCTTTTGATCACCTCTATGAAATTAGCACCGGGATAAGAGCTGGTGGGAGACGGTTTGTGACGGACGGCTGAGCATGTGTATCCGAGCGATAATAAGGATTATCATTTCCTGTATGTTTACAATTTGATATTTACAGGAACTTGTGTCTAGAACGATAAAACAAAGTTATCCGAGGGTGTGGCTAGTTCATGATTAATGTACCGTGTCAATTCAGATTTGATACATACCTATATTCTAGACTTAGTAAAAACAAGTGTATGGGGTTTGCACTTGTCGATAGTGCCCATTGTTTTGTGAATTGTAGGTATTCATCCTAAACTGTAGTTAAATGTATACTAGAAGTTATCAGCTACATGTAGTTCGCTAACCGTTTAACCGAAACTTTCACGGTCAGTTAACCGGTTTACCGAAACTTTCACGGTCAGTTAACCGGTTTACCGAAACTTTCACGGTCAGTTAACCGGTTTACCGAAAGTTGGCACCCGATGGCCACACAAACGAGATAGTCGGCAAATGTGTATTTTCAATCAAAAAGCAACAATAAAATTCCTGCAGTGATTGTTCAATAACCAATGCAGCAAAATGAAAGTCTAGAACAACAAAATTGGCGGCAAATTGTTAAATAATTGATTTAATTTTGCCCTACACCGACGTGTGTATAGCACTGTATGCTCAGTGCTTTCCGAGTGTCTGTGAAAAAACTACACAGGCGACTCGGGCGGGATTGGGTTCGAATCCCGCCCGAGTCGCCTGTGTAGTTTTTTCACAGACACTCGGAAAGCACTGAGCATACAGTGCTATATACACGTTGGTGTAGGGCAAAATTAAATCAATTGTTTATCTCCCGACGCAAGAATTTCACCAAATTGTTAAATAAATATTGGTTTCGGTTAGCCATTTCTAAACAGTTAGTGCAGTTTTTGGTCGGTTAACCGGTACTTTTCCTTTTTTCCATCCTGTGATTGATGATTTTTTAATATCTTGTTGGGTTTATGCAATGCTAATGTGGTTTACAGTGTTAGGAAGTGGACAAAATTAAAAAAGAAAATATGACCTCTATAATAATCAGTTTTTCTTGGAACAAAAAAGGTGTTTACGATTGTTGAATTCTTTTGTCATAATAACTTGCTCATGTCACATGGGAAATAAATCCTATTGAAAGGGGCAATATCATCATGATCAGAGCAGACTTTCAACAGGGCATGGAATTAGTGTCCTAGTTTAAGATAAACACAGTGACTTAAAAATTACTGGCTCATTTATTCAGTAGCAACAGTACTATGACCTAATCATGTGGGGTATTATTTTCAGTCACTGAGTTGATCTAAAACTAGCACTCTGATTCCATGCCCTGTTGATTGTGATGATATTGCCCCTTTAAGTTGTTAAAAATATACTTTTTGTAGGGAGGGAGGGGGATGACTTTATGAACGGCAGTGTGTTCATTACTCATAGTTTGCTCAAGAAGAGTCATTGTGACGCCAAGCTCTCTCACAGGCAGGCCTTAAAGAGACCTTCTGTGGTTAACCCATAGATCAATATCTTACTGAATCCATCTTTATTTTTTCCTTTCATACAAATCCATGTTACCAAACCGAGGCTGGTAGGAAAATAGGCTGGCTCATTTTAACCCTCCTACAATCAGTGTATTATATAAATTTTTAAAACAACCCATTCAGGCCACTCCAAGCCATTAGCTGTTGCCAGTGGCCTCCTATGGTTACCCTTCTGTGCACTGTCACACCACTGCATGAGATTACAGGGTAAGGTGGTCTCCGATTGATACATGTACATGTACATTGCCGGCCATACTAATATGTTGATTTTGTAAGATTACTTGGAAAGGACAGCAGGCTTGTATGTACGAAAGGTTGGTGAAGAACATACTGAAAATTTAGTGGGTCGGAGTGGCCTCCGTGTGTAGGCCTATGTATTGAAAATTAGTGCTATGTATGATCACACTTGGGTGTAGGAAATCAGACTGAGATGGTAGCAGAGTGATAACAGTCTGCAAAACAAAAACAGAATTGACTTCACTTGATCCTTTTGTCAACTGAATTGCCAAGGTGAAAATAAATATTGATGAATGGAAGTCATTAACATTCTTGTGTTGGCATTGAGATGTAGCAAGCCATGAAGCATCATGCTGAGTTTGTCATTGATTCTGTGATTGGCCAACAGAAAGGGTTGAAAGCATTTTCCTTCTATACCCAGAGCTGCAACATTTCCTCAGATTCCGGAAAATTCACTCAGTAAATGATGAAGACATCAGGAAATGTTATCCTTCACAAGGATTTAAGACCATCTCAGATTGATGACTTTTGTTTTGAAAGTTAACATAGAGAAAACTTCAATTTGACTTTAGTAAGTGCCTTCCCATTTGGATACATCATCGTCCCGGCTTCCACATAGCCTTTAACAACTTGAATGCATTCCCATACAAAGAAAAGCTAGCTACATTATATTATACTTTCTAAAATACTCTAGTACAACTTCCTTTTTTAGATCTCTGATCATTTGGAAATGTTACCTTTGAAATCTGAACTTCTGATCCTCCCCAGCGAATACAAATTTGGATGTAAAGTGGACTGAATTAGGTTTTTATTAGTGAAACAAGTTTGTCTGGCAGTGTGGAAGCATGACACAGATCTCAAGGGACACTTGAGACCATTCTCAAGGGATGTGTGTTTGTGGGAAAGTGTATCATTGCTATGGAGAAAAAAAAAATACCACCCTGGTCAGTGCATTTCGGATGCTATGCCATTAATAACTGTCTACTCCTATTTCAAAATACTAGATTATGTACTGTACATAATGAACACAATGTTGTGGAAAGAAAAAAAAATCAGAAGCTTCTGTAAAATAAACATCTCTAAAAGTTCAGGGGTCACTGAGGTAACAAGCAAAACATTTAGCATATATATTTATCGTTTCTTTCGTCACCAATCGACTTACATAAAACTGTTTTATGTAAAAAGATTTTAAGTGGTTGTCTGCTTTAATATAACCTACTGGGAATAAACCGGTAAGCAATCTAATCAGCATGTGATTTTACAGAAAGTGCTCTGTGGAGAATCAATCACTACCTTAATAATGATTATTAATTTTATTTCTAGAAAAAAAAGATATTAAATTATATTTTTAGTCTTCCTAGTTGAAAATAGAGGTTTTTTAAATTTGTATTTCACTATGAGCTGTATTGTTAGTAAGAACAAAACTTCCATTTTATACTTTGAGAAGAAGCTCTTTTACCGATACTTGGAAGCATTAACCACATCAGAAGACTCAAAACAGCTAGACCAAATTGAAGAAAAAAAGGAGCTATTATTGCCTCAGCGGTCCGAATACAAAAACCGGAAATGACAGGTATGAATTGTGTGCTAAGCCTTAGGGTTGAAACCCACCCACTAGTGTAATTAATTTGTTGTTATACTTCCAGCTGTTCCCTATTTGCCTAAAAAAGTACATATCAAACTTTCTTAACAACATGAATTCATCGGCAAAACACTTTGATGGACAATGTACTATTCTTCAGAGAGTATAGAACTCGGCATGATGCATGCACCATATGGGTCAAGATACCTGTAGGGTATGTTTAGATACAGTGGAATAACAACATCTTTCAACAAACTCACACTTTGACACAAATTTGTAACAGCATCTACAAGACCTGCAACATGTTATCCCAGTTTGAATTGTGTACTGTAGAGTAAACTTTACACTAAATAAACATGTTCAGAATCCAAATGTTATACACTTTTGGTATACAATGGCCAATATAACTGTATCCATATAAGTCCTGTCAAATATCCAACGCAATTAGTTCAGACATTTCTGAGAAAAGTGCAAATTTTTGTTTTAAATGTTTACGCTGGTCAGTGTAAAATTGTTCACAGAATCGTTATCTGTCTGTTCTAGTGTAACTACGTGTATAATTTTACTTAATAATTTGCACACCAGACCAAAATACTTGATACTATCAGCAACATTACACCTTCCTATAAACTGCAAGGGTCAAAATCAGTCAATGTATATCTAGTGCACTTAAAAGTCAACAGTGTAGTACATTTACAGGTCAAAATGAGTCAACCGTTTTTGACTGGTAAAAGCATTGCTTGGTATTGTTCAGGGTGGTCAAAATGACAGTCAAAACCAGTCAAAAATGCCTGTATGCACATTTGGGTCAACAGTCAAAACAGGCAGTTGACTGATTTTGACCTCTATAGCTACTTGCCACTAAAGTGCAGCTATAGTAGGAGGGTTAATAGTCAATTTATTTAGGTAAACATTTTATGTATTTAAAAGCAGTCAATGTTGTAAAGGAGTTTTAAGCAGTGAATTATTAATACCTACATGTAGCAACATTTAAACGATCCCTTAATAATGTTGTAATCACACACGTCTGTGCCTAACAGGTTACACTATACACTTGATCTTTCACAAATGTGAGCACAAAAGTTCATCCGTCTTGGGATATCATAACTGAGGGTTTCATTACCCTGTTGACATCAAAAGTTGAAGATTCTCAATTTTCACCAAAAAAAAAAATGTCACAGCAATATGTTCCACAGTTAAAGAACCTGTCATTTCAGGCCGGGAACACAGTTGCAGTTACACCTGACACGGGTGGCACTTATTTTTAAAAGCAAGCAGTCAAGTAAAAAAAAGAAGTGAATGACAACAAATGGCCTTTAAAAAGAAGGTACAGCATGGGTAATGTTGGCAAAATTCTTGACTAATTCAGTGAGACCTTAGAGAAAATGTCTTTTTCTCACTTCTGTCTGGTAAAATAGTACTTATAAAAATATAAAATTATGAAAAATTTACATGGCAGTAAAAATGAACTTTCACATCCTTATTATTCATGCAAAGGTTAAATTCCTAATTCCGTTGCTTTAACAATCAACCTTGACTTTGCCTGTGGACCAGAATTTGGTTGAATTAAATAGTTCCTTAAGACGTAAACAACTGGATAATTTGTCATCTGTCTGTTACTGAAATTGCAGCTAGTCTAATTAGTGATGATAGACTTGTGTACTGGCACACCTTTGTTTGTTAGGAATAACTCATGAGGGGAAAAATTGACTTGAAGGTTTCCTGGTAGATATAATTGCTAGCTGCTCTGACTTATCAGATAAAAATAGTTTTGTACATGTAAATATTGTCTTCAGGAATAAAGATCTTGTTTCTGAGAAAAAATACCTAAAATTAAAGTTTAACCTCATACTCGTACATTTTTCCATACACATACTTGTACTCGTACTCGTACTCATGAAAGAGTACTCAACTACAAGTCGGATATCAATCATATGTGGAAACTTGTTTTGGGAGAGACCCCCAACCAGATAAGGCTAGAGCTTAGTTGGTAAGCTGAAGGTTGGAGGTTCAAGTCCTGCTTTAATTAGGCCCTGTTCTATATTCACTCCAAACAGGGCCGTGGCGAAGGGGTGGGTTGGGGGATGGGGGTGGGGGATGGGGGTGGGGGATGGGGGTGACAATAACACCACCACCCCCTCCCTGCCCGCAAAAGTGAGTAGGAAGCAAGCATTTTAAGAGAACCGACCAGTGCCCTTCTGGGCGTTAAACTTTAATTGGCTGCCTGATCTATAAACATTTTATGAACTATAATTCATTGGAAATTTATAGAGACAAAAAATAGAAGCTCTGAGGTTTTTGTTGACCTGATTTAAACAGGCCATGTCCTGGTTTCAATACAGGAAGTACCCTCCATCATTGATAGCTTCTGTGTTCCGATGTCTACACCAATTGACGCCAAAACTTCCCCTGGAAATCCACTACACCCGATTTCAGAGTATTCTCATGACCAAACAAAAGAAAAGAACACTAACAGGGGACATTGGATATAGGCTGTATCTGTTCTGGTCATCTATTACCTTGGGAAGTTGCAGACGTTTATTCCTGTTTACATGGATATCCAAACCTTCATTGTACATAATCTGGCTAGATTGACAATGTCAATTGAATCAGGTTCGAATGAATTATTTTGTTGGTGTTTTTTTTGGAGGGATTCACTCACGCGAGGCACATTCCTTGACTGTCTCAAGGTTAAGCAGACCAGCAAGGTCAAGGCTGCCGATAAATATAGAATGAATTCCAGCCAAGCTGTGGATTGATAACGTCAATGGTTCCATCAGAGACCCTCTGATGACGGACCTATAATTTTATCACTCGTGTACCTAGTACAATTTCAACCCGATCCCACTGGAATTCTACCCCCATAGTCATGTCACTGCGGTTACACCCAAGGTAGTGGCACTGTTAAGGGATACTTGTAGTGCATAATAACATATATAATATCACTCCGTCAATCCTGGCGTGATTGAATAAAATAGAAATTATCACATTGCTATGACACAGTTGGACACATTCCGCATATTTGAAATGACAGCGTTTGGTGCTCAAATTCTAGGTGTTTGTCAAATTGCTTGGACCTGGTGAGAATGTTGAGGCTAGCTAAACTCATTAGGGGGGTTGTCCAATACAGATACTATTGTTGTCACAATTGTGTTGTTGGCACATCTTGACACAATGAGTGCACCCCCCTCACCCCTATGCAATGTTGAGCCCTTTGAATTTTGCTGCGACAAATGATTTTGACTGAATATTGAATGGGGGGGGGGGGAGACAGGTTATGTTTAGGATTGTTAGTAATGTACATGTAGTTCTGTACATGTATGTAATTCTGCTAGCTCCATTTACCTTTGTAAATACTCTGTTTGGTACTTGGATACTGAAAAGTGTACTTCTAAAAATGAAATAAATTTCGTCCTTGTCTTCTTTCTGATCAAAGTTGGGCACTGAGGAATAATATAAAACATTGAATCAGAATTATTTACACCTATACATGTATAGAGACCCGTAAGGTTTCTTTGAAATTCAAAGCGTTTTCAATCCATCTGAGATGTTGAAATCCTACCGCATCCAAACCCAGCCAAATAAATACCACGGATGACATCACATACAGAGGTAGATTTGTATTTTTAGATGAATGTCCTTAAAGGATCAGTCTCCAGCACAGAATCTCCACGATGGCAGAAATCCAAACTGAAATGCAGCATTAGATCCCGGCGGGATCAGGCGATGGGGAGCTTCAGTTGCCAATTGCCGGCAATTTGCCGTGGAATTTCAATGGATTCACAGGTGGCTAACAAAAAGGAATTGACAACTGTACACACAGAGATGCAATTCAAACTCATTGTCTGAACAAACAGAATTCTGTTATTTCTTTTTGTAAGAATGTATTAATTTACAGTGAGAAGAATTGGCCAAATGTATTCTATCACTTGCCAAACGGCAAGCTTACACATATCGCAATCGATACATGTGGAGTGCCATGGTCGAGCGGTTTAGTGCATCGGATTTGTGTTCTGATGGCTGAGTCGTCAGAATGTGGGTTCGAATCCCAACTGCGACCATGGTGCTTGTGTCCTTGAGCAAGACACTTTACCATCATTGCTTCTCTCCACCCAGGGGTAAATGGGTACCTGTGAGGGCAGAGTTGGTTGTTGTGTTCAATTAGCCCTATATGCGCTGTAATGGCAGCAATTGAGCTGTATACTCCCCAGGGAGCTGAGATGGTTTCAGGAATGATTTGTGAGCCTGATGAGCAGGGGTAATAATATAATGCGCCTTGAGCACCAGTTTGGTGGATACGTGCGCTATATAAGTCCACATTATTATTATTATTATCCAAATTACTATGTAAAATTGTGTACTTTACAAGAGTTTGGATATGCACTTGTGCAGTTGTGGTACATACTGCATAATGCCTAGAAAACACATTTAATTGAAGAAAAATGCTTGGTTTCTACATTTTTTTTGGGGGGGAGTGGGTAAAAGTTCTATTTGAATGCAAATCAATGTATGGTTTTATTAAGTTTATAGGTTGGTGAAATTCTTGCATCGGGTGATAAACAATTGATTTAATTTTGCCCTACACCGACGTGTGTATAGCACTGTATACTCGGTGCTTTCCGAGTGTCTGTGGAAAAACTTCACAGGCGACTCGGGCGGGATTCGAACCCACGACCTCCTGCTTACTAGTGCAGACGTCTTAACCTCTCGACCACCGAGCTTGCCCGATGACGATTGGCTGGCTAGAATCCTATATAGCAGCGGGTGCTGCGATATTTATAGTTTGATGAAATTCTTGCGTCGGGTGATAAACAATTGATTTAATTTTGCCCTACACCGACGTGTATATAGCAATGTATACTCGGCCCTTTCACAGGTTTGTTATTCATGGTTTTGCTTGTGTTTATTTTGCCTTGTTGTTTTTCCTTTATACATTTCTTTCCTTCCAAGTAGCCATTTTATTTTTAGCAGTACACAACAGTGGCTTAAACAGTTAAAACATAGGGCAGAGGGATCTAATTCTGTTTGCGGGACTGAACTTTCACAGGTGCCAAGTTGTCCCCTTAGGTAAGAACCCACTTAGTGGCCGAGAAGAACCCAATTATTTGGATTTCCAAAAAACTGGAAGCACGCATTTATGCACCCTCCCTAGCTTGAAGGTGGTAATGTTATACTGCGTGGGTGCCCCCTGTTTCCCTTTGGTAAGATAAAGCTCACTCCTTCCCCACTCCACCCTCTCCATTGGGAGACCCCCACCCCCTCCACTGGGAGACCCCCATCCCCTCCACTGGGAAACCCCCATCCCCTCCATTGGGAGACCCCCATCCCCTCCATTGGGAGACTCTACGAATTCTTCATGGACACTCCATGTGCAACTGTTAGGGCAGCACTGGTCTGCTGAGTAAAACATACCCCAATCGTCATTCGGTATTTCTTTTTCAGGATCGTACAAAGAAAGAAGAGGAAATTGCGCCCTCTACAGTTTGCGTGTATATCTAATTGTGATAAAATTAAACAATGAATCCTTTGTGACTTGAGATTGTTTTGAGACGAAACCCCAAGCTTATCATCTCCATCTTTGTCCTCAAAAATTGCGCCCTCAACAGTTTGCTCGTATATTCTTGCGATGAAAACAAATCAATGAATCCAAATCAATGACAACCCGAAGCATATCTTCTTGATCATTGTGCTCATCACCATGATGAGATCATCCGTGTTTTCCCTTTTGTTGATCCCACTCCAGGTTATGATAGTCTGGGCCGGAATCAGTGGTCACTCAAGCATCGGTTTGGGTTGAGGCCGTTGGGTAATGGGTCATTCATTGAATCATTCCGATGAAGGATTGTGTGGGCTACATTTCTGGTGTGATAATCTGTATGGTGTCTGAAGTAATTTGATCATACAAGCGGGAGATTATTTGACCAGAACCCTACTTCTTTCATCTATTAGAGGCCGTGCATTTTTGGTTATTTAGGAAACTGGATATTGGAAATCTTCGGATATCCGGGTACCTGCAATTTTTTTCTAGTAAAAACACACAAATACTCCTGAATGTATAAAATAACCAAACACAAGTTTTCTCTTGTTTTATCTCTGGAGCTACACCTACGCAGACAATTCTTTCAACTTTCCCCATCTGCTCAAGAAGAAAACCATCAAGACTTTGATTGATTGAAAGTGTTAAGACATTTTATGGACTGGTCAGTTTAAAAAGGTCATTAAACGGTCAGTCTGGGACTTAAAAGGGAAGATTTATTTTCTGTAGTAGACAATTTCCTGTCTTGGAGGTGTTATGAATGATTGATGTATATCCAATGCAGCAGGTTTCAATTTGTTTAACCATATTTTGTGTTTACTCACAAACAGAATAGCATCCTTTTCTGACAGTCAAAACTGATTTTCTTTTTTATATTCATTTTAAATTTTTAATAGTTTGGCCATTTTTCTTGATTCAAATTTACAATCTAATGTGAGTAAAAACGGATTACACGTTGAATCGAAGCAATCAAAGAAAATCAAAGAAGGTTCAAAACATCCCCTATTGATTTGTTGGAATTTGACATTAGGCACAGTCTTATTCTCAGATGACAGCAACTGTGTTATTAAATGAGGAATGCAATAGATAAAAAAGAAACATTAAAGAATTTGATAACTGGTTTGTATTATAAGCCTATTACCAAGTGAATTAAACCCAACTCATTAAAATAGTTGTGGAGGTGGGTATCATAGGACTATCATAGAATTCCACACCCACATAAAAGAAAAGGATCCTTGACAAGAATGTGCTGTACTTTCTACTTGGTTGGATTTCACCTACATGTAATTCCTTGGGAATATTTACAAGAGAGATTGGCCAGACATTCATGGCAGAAGACAGACAAAAGTACATTGCACCTCTTGTGTTATACAAGTACAGTACATGTACATGTATGAGTGCATATATAACATGTAGTTTACACTACTAGGCCTATTATGATTTACACAGGTGCAATTGTGATTGTACTGCTCTAAATAATAAAAACTAAACATTACACTGCTTTCAGTTATTTAAAAATATAGTTTTTCTTAACATCCTCTTTGCTAAATTGAAGGATTTTGAATGATTGAGGTTACATGCTACATGCTCTTTGCTAAAGTGAAGGATTTTGGAGGATTGAGGTTATTAGGCATACTTGCCTGTCCATGGTACATGTACATCCATGTTTGTTGTAGTGATTGCAAGGTCAGTGCTTGGGTCAGTGGACACTGTTTATTGCTCCATGCATGCAGAGAGAGTCCCTGGTCATGTACATGTATCACAGATTAGAAAAACGTGTGCATACATGTCATGTGCTTGCTTTACTACTGAAGGATTTTGGAGGATTCAGGTTATGTGTAAGCAAATGGGCCTATGGAGTTAGGAAGGATTCAGGTTAAGTGTAAGCAAATGGGCCTAGGGAGTTAGGAAGGATTCAGGTTATGTGTAAGCAAATGGGCCTAGGGAGTTAGGAAGGATTCAGGTTATGTGTAAGCAAATGGGCCTAGGGAGTTAGGAAGGATTCAGGTTATGTGTAAGCAAATGGGCCTAGGGAATTAGGAAGGATTCAGGTTATGTGTAAGCAAATGGGCCTAGGGAGTTAGGAAGGATTCAGGTTATGTGTAAGCAAATGGGCCTAGGGAGTTAGGAAGGATTCAGGTTATGTGTAAGCAAATGGGCCTAGGGAGTTAGGAAGGATTCAGGTTATGTGTAAGCAAATGGGCCTAGGGAGTTAGGAAGGATTCAGGTTATGTGTAAGCAAATGGGCCTAGGGAGTTAGGAAGGATTCAGGTTATGTGTAAGCAAATGGGCCTAGGGAGTTAGGAAGGATTCAGGTTATGTGTAAGCAAATGGGCCTAGGGAGTTAGGAAGGATTCAGGTTATGTGTAAGCAAATGGGCCTAGGGAGTTAGGAAGGATTCAGGTTATGTGTAAGCAAATGGGCCTAGGGAGTTAGGAAGGATTCAGGTTATGTAAGCAAATGGGCCTAGGGAGTTAGGAAGGATTCAGGTTATGTGTAAGCAAATGGGCCTAGGGAGTTAGGAAGGATTCAGGTTATGTGTAAGCAAATGGGCCTAGGGAGTTAGGAAGGATTCAGGTTATGTGTAAGCAAATGGGCCTAGGGAGTTAGGAAGGATTCAGGTTATGTGTAAGCAAATGGGCCTAGGGAGTTAGGAAGGATTCAGGTTATGTGTAAGCAAATGGGCCTAGGGAGTTAGGAAGGATTCAGGTTATGTGTAAGCAAATGGGCCTAGGGAGTTAGGAAGGATTCAGGTTATGTGTAAGCAAATGGGCCTAGGGAGTTAGGAGGATTCAGGTTAAGTGTAAGCAAATGGGCCTAGGGAGTTAGGAAGGATTCAGGTTATGTGTAAGCAAATGGGCCTAGGGAGTTAGGAAGGATTCAGGTTATGTGTAAGCAAATGGGCCTAGGGAGTTAGGAAGGATTCAGGTTATGTGTAAGCAAATGGGCCTAGGGAGTTAGGAAGGATTCAGGTTATGTGTAAGCAAATGGGCCTAGGGAGTTAGGAAGGATTCAGGTTATGTGTAAGCAAATGGGCCTAGGGAGTTAGGAAGGATTCAGGTTATGTGGAAGCAAATGGGCCTAGGGAGTTAGGAAGGATTCAGGTTATGTGGAAGCAAATGGGCCTAGGGAGTTAGGAAGGATTCAGGTTATGTGTAAGCAAATGGGCCTAGGGAGTTAGGAAGGATTCAGGTTATGTGTAAGCAAATGGGCCTAGGGAGTTAGGAAGGATTCAGGTTATGTGGAAGCAAATGGGCCTAGGGAGTTAGGGTTAATGAATAACTGAGACAATCTACATACATCTTATGCAAGACAGTAAAAAACGAAGACTTAATTTATTTTTGAAGATCTGTTATAATTTAAGAAGCATTCCTTCTTCAGTGAATTTTTAGTCATTCAACAATAATCGAAGCAACAATTGAACTACCATAAACGTTGAGACCCACAGGTTCTTCTCAGAATCACACAACTATAGTGAGATTATTACATGGTGCTACCACTATTTTTCATAGATCTACATGTATAATTATAAAACATATGCACCTATACACTGCACTCTATGCCACATCAGTGTATAAGCCAGGACTTGGAAATAGGGCGTCAAAATTTGTTATTCTTTGAAAAACAGGGTGTCCAAATATTCAACTTACAATACTTCTGTATGTGTATTACAAATAAAACAGGGTGTCCATTTAGCAAACTGGGTGTCCAAAAGACACCCAAAGGTATAGCTGGCAATGTGTTACATTCACATTTTCATTTTGAAGTCCAGCAATTTAATTATCAGTTTGTATTCCTTCCATCTGCTTGTCATCTTGTGAAACAAAAGATACAGGACGGATGGCTGTTAAGCACGATCCCAATCAGGGAGATGAGATTCTCTTGAAATTCATTTTACAACGGATGTTTCCATGGTTACATGCTCATCGTCCTCCCATCAAGTGCACTATTGCTTTGAGGAGCACATGATAAAGGAATTAAGGATTTTACCTCCAGAGTGGAAAGTGGAAAGTACATCATTCTAATCAGATTCCGAGGAGATATCAAGCTGATGTGTTACCATGGAAACAGCCGGAAAGCCCTCTTTAATCTGCCATAAATTTAGAATGATAAAATTACTGTTTAAAGAGAGTATATAGCTTCAGTAAATCCCACATTATAAAAATACTGAAATATTATCTAAAAAGTTGGTGAGGGTACATGTGTATACCAATCACCCTGAAAAATCCTGAGAAATCTGACATCTGTCCACATTAGAATGAATGCAAACAAATTAAGAAAGCATTTTAACTATTTTCTCCCTCCTACAATCAGTGCAATTTTTGAAACAACCCATTCAGGCCACTCCAAGCCATTAGCTGTTGCCAGTGGCCTCCTATGGTTACCCTTCTGTGCACTCTCACAACACTGATATTTCAGGCAATGTGTTCATTACTCATAGTTTGCTCAAGAAGAGTTGTTGTGACGCCAAGCTCTCTCACAGGCAGGCCTTAAAGAGACCTGTGGTTAATCCATAGATCAATATCTTACTGAATCTATCTTTGTTTTTTCCTTCCATACAAATCCATGTTACCAAACCGAGGCTGGTAGGAAAATAGGCTGGCTCCTTTTAATGACACAAGGAAATGAGCTGAAACCTTCGCATGTTGGTTTTTGTACAAATCTCTTGGTTCTGATGTTGTTATGGGTGCATTTATGGATAATAATAATAATAATAATAATAATAATAATAATAATAATAATAATAATAATAATAATAATAATAATAATACAGACATTTATAACGCGCAACATATCCACCCAAGGGTGCTCAAGGCACTCACAATTATTATTTCCCCTGGTCACTGGGCCAATATCATTCCTATAATCTTTCTCAGCTCCCTGGGGAGTATACAGCCCATTATGTGCAACCTTTTGGCGCTTACAGGTACCCAATTAGAGAAGAGAAGAAATTACAGTTAAGCGTCTTGCTCAAGGACACAAGTACGGTACGTATCATGGTCACGGCTGGGATTCGAACCCACATTCTAACGACTCGGCCATCAGAACATAAGTCTAAGCTTGGGCGATAACACGATAATATTGAATATCGCGATACCTTTTATTATTCGATTATGATATCAAGAACCTTTTTAAGTTATCGAGATATCGGCAAATCGCGATTAACAAAATATATCGCGATTAACAAAAATCGCCATTAGTCAATTTAAAAATTCCATGGAAACAAAATTAGGACAGTTTTTCAGCTTTTGGAAGTGAGAAACAAAAGCGAACTACTTCAGAAGTACATACTATACAAATGAATTTACGATTTATTGTGATGCTTGTAGAGGAGTACATACCTGTGGTCATCGGCTCTAAAGCAATCATGCATGAATGAAAACAAATAATTGTGATACCATCGAAAATCATGATATTTTTTGGCCGATATATCGTGGATGAAAAAGATCGATATTGCCCAAGCTTACATACATGTAAATCTGATGCAATAAACCGCTTGGCCATGACAATGTACCAATGATAATGTACTGATGATGTACAATTCTGAATATTAGACATGATGAATATGTCATGTGAACTGTAATCCCTTCCCTCCTTCAACACTCCTTGATATTAATGCATGTATTTTTGTATTATTGGACATTAGATGTTAGAAACATATGGTTTTGATTGAAGAGCTTCATGTCACAATTTCCTGTGAAGTTACATGTACCACTTTGTATTTGGTTATCTCTGATGAATTCCTACAAAATCTTCAAATGTATTATACAGTGTTTCATTTCATATTTCTATCGTGTAAGGGCTCGGTCATCTAGAATTCTTGCCATTTTGGGGGATTGAATGTACATGAAGGCAGTGTATCAACAATTTGTGGTTATTGTTACTATATATTGCCTTAACCCTCCTACTTCTGGTACCTTTTTCATACAAGTTGATGCACCATTTGAAACCATTCGCTTTTGTGGTTTTGAATGGTGAAATAACTGTACAGTATTGATTCCCCCAAATGGTTTTGAATGGTAGGTCAGCTAATACAAAACCTTGTTTGGATCTTTCCAAATGGTAGTACAGCTAATACAAAACCTTGTTTGGATACTTCTAAGTGGTGAATCAATGGATCCTCTATGCATTTGAATGGATTTGAATGGTAGTAAAGCTTGCTACCAACACTGTTCAAATGGTATCACCATGTGTGTACAAAACCAATGGGCATTTTTGAAAGTGGAAATTTTGAATGGTTTCAAATGGTCTATCAGTAGGAGGGTTAATAGTCCTTAAGTAAGACTATTGTGGTGACACCATGTGAAATTCTCAATTGAGTAGTAATTAGTTCTGAAAAGAACTGGAGGTACAACTCGACGTTTCGATCAGTATGCTCTGATCGTCCTCAGGAGAATGCCAGACTCTGGAAAATGCTGCTGCTTAAGTAGACTGCTGGAGGATCATCCCATGAATGGATGCTGGAGGATTAGTTCATTGAGGCGCGCAGGCGGGAACTGAGACTAGGATCCTAGGGGTTGGGGGAGAGGAGTGTGTGCTCACTGAACTGAATCAGTTGTTAACAAGCACAGGGGGATGGAGGGTGGTTGACTTAGGATATATAGGAGATCCCTCAGTCTGGGGTGGGTTATGGACTTGGATATAGAAGATCCTTCAGTCCATAGTAGTCCTTCTTGAAATGTTCCAGTAAATTTTTAGGTTTTTGCCTTTTCCACAGAACAAAAAATGCTTTGCTCTCCTTTCCCCACTTAATTAAAAAATTCACAGGAGTAAAAATGGTTTATTTTGGAGTGGGGAGGGGGAAAGGTTGGAGCAAGCATTTTGAACTGTGAACAACAAAAGTTTATCATTCATGTACATCAGCGGCGTAGCCGGGACTTTTCAGTGGGGGGGGGGGCACAGGGGGAGCACTGCTTTTCAGTGGGGGGGCCCCAGGGGTATGGGTTTTTCCCTTTTCTTTTTCTTTTCTTTTTTTGGGGCACTATCGGGATTTTTCGTAGGGGGCACCTAGGGCTACGTCGCTGTTGTACATGCCCATAGTATTTCCTAGATAATGTTGAGCATACTGAAAAAATGTACCATTGTAATATAGAGATATACATTTATAAACTTTCAGGCAGGTGCATAGACAAAGGGGTGAGGGTGAGGGTGAGGGGCTGGTCTCCTCCCTCCCTACCTGGGCCCATATTGTATTTTTAAATAGTACAAAAATCAATGTTTGACCTCATTTTTTCCATTAAAGTTTGGGGGAGTTGAGTGACCTCAATCAAAATATTTTCCAGGAGAACATTTTCCCTTTTTTCACAAAATTGCCACTTCCACTCCGGGTAGCATCTGGATCAGGGCTATCCCAAACCAGTTTGCCATGTGTTCCTAAAACGGCAGACACTTTGGAAAAGCCCCTTGTGCAATGTAATGTACAGTATGTTTTGAAATGTTTTTCACTTCAACTGTTTTTCACTGAGAACCTTTGAAGTCAGCAGGAACCAATCATATAATCACAGCTATCAATCATGACTCACTGCCATCAAACAATACACACCCATATTTCTCTCCCTTTTTTTTCTCTCACAAGAAATGTTTTCTTAAAATTAATTAGTCAATTCTTAATAATAGTTATAATTACAATACAACATTTGTAAATCACCTTAATCATGCAATGCATGCTCTGGACACTGGACACTAAAAACCAAAAAAAGGTACAGAAGTTAAGAGCGGTAACATTAAATGACTGCAAGACTATAATAGACACAAAGTTTAATTAAAAATAGAAAAGTGACATTACAATTAAGCTTGACCCTAACCTTCCCAAATCCCCCAAAATCCTCTTTGCTAAAGTGAAGGATTTTGAAAGATTGAGGTTACATGCTACATGCTCTTTGCTAAAGTGAAGGATTTTGGAGGATTGAGGTTATTAGGCATACTTGCCTTTCCATGGTACATGTACATCCATGTTTGTTGTAGTGATTACAAGGTCAGTGCTTGGGTCAGTGGACACTGTTTATTACTCCATGCATGCAGGGAGGGTCCCTGGCCATGTACATGTATCACAGATTAGAAACACATGTGTGCATGCATGTCATGTGCTTGCTTTACTACTGAAGGATTTTGGAGGATTCAGGTTATGTGTTAGCAAGTGGGCCTAGGGAGTTAGGGTTAATGGTATAGATGAGTAAGGATTACAACATTTTGTAAGAATATTACAAATTGATTTGTACAAAAAGAGTTTCTATAATATATGTAGATTCAGAACAGAACAAGAAACAATTGAGCAGATTGTTAGTGATGTTCTTCTACTGGAAGGCTGTACCCCCTCCATACCCCCTCTATGCCCCCCACCCTGATCATTTGAAATTGTAAAGGAAAACAAATGAAATTTAATTTAATTGCCATCGAAGTGCCCCCTAAGAAATTCTTGTCTCCTCTCCCCCCCAACCCCCACTGAAAAATACTGGCCACACCCGTGGCTCCTCCCCATGACATCAATGAACGGATCTTCAGTTGATCCTGCCCCTTCCATTGGCTTCGAGCCACAGATTCTCTTCAGCACACCCACTTTCCTCACCCCGTCTTTACTTTTTTTCATGATACTGCAAAACCTGAACTTCCTCCAACCATTTCTTGACTCGATGGAACAAGGTATCAACATCCTTAACTGCAGGTGTTTTTAACCGAAAAATACTGCAAGGAAATTAGTTAGGGAGACTTAGAGGGGAAACGGAAAGTTGTCATAGAAATAAGTAGGCCTCTATGTCTGAATATTCAAATGTTATACTTGTCATAGGTGTGAAAATAGTGAGTAAGTTTGAAAAGGAACAGAAAAATTAAGCTTTACAATGGAAGTTTTTGCAATGCTATATAGTGTTTCTTCTTCAGGCCTGTAGGCTTGTTTGAAAATAGGACGGTCCGTTTTTCAGAAAGTGGAACCTTTTTTGCAGTCCTGTGATTTTTTTCTTCTGATTTCATGATATTTTGCAAATCTCCCTTTGTCTCAAACATTTTTTGAAAGAAGAGAAGTAGCCACCAAGGGAAGAAAGAAGTAGCATGTATTGTGTCCAAACCTCTAGTTTCTTGTTTGTGGGGATGTGGAGAGTCTGTAAATCCTCCAAAATGAAACATCCAGGAGATTCAGGGAGCTTTGTCCTCTAGACCAAAGGGAGACCCAGGGCTGCTAACCATTTTTCCCCGGATGTTTTGTTTATGTCAAATCACACACCTGTTTTTGAGAGAGTGTAACTGGCTGGAAGAAAATGTTCATAAATTGTCGGGGTAATTTCCAATATGTTTATGCACCGCAAGCAAGAGCTCCCACCTCCTTACCCCTTCCTCTCCAACCCTCCTTCCCAGCCTACAGGCATGTTTTTCACTACATTGCAATATGAGAGTAAGGGACCCATCGATCCCCCATGAGAGAATGGCAGGAACTGAAATGAGCTAAATATAATAAAACGGGGATGGGACCGAGAGGTGGAAAAAGGGGGACGGGGGAGAGGAATTTGCATGTAAGAATGAATATTCATTATTTTTTAAACATCAAACCTTGAAAAAAGGTACATTTTATAATATTAATTAAACAATTTAAAGAAAAATTAAGGAATTATGAATTGTTTTCCACTTTGTGTTGAGGGGAGGCTTGCAGAGCTTTATACCAATAACCAGGTGAACCCTGTCATTGTTCCCTACGCTCTCTCTGTGATAAGCCCTCATCACGTACCAACAGCAGGCTTTGGTACATAGCCTATCATCTTCTACCACCAAGCCCTGAATAATTCGACATGGAGGAAAACGCCTATTTCGCATAATATTATTAAGTGTTCTGAGCATACTTGTTTAGCCACCAAACAGCTGCGTTCAATTTTGTCTTGACACCAGACACAAAGCTATTTTGATAACAACCGGGTATTGGTGCACTCAATGTTAGCACAATACAGCAAGCTTTAGTATTTATAACCAGGGCAGTCACAAACCAGGGAATGCTGTCAGGTAGTACACTTCCTTGCTTTGCATTTTTTTACCAGACACGCAGAGTATGGTATTGTCATATTCCCTTAAGAGTCAATATTTCCTTCAAACTTGTTTCCCCCACGCATGTTCAAATGTTTCCTGAAAGATTCTGTCTTTCCAACTTAACGCTCGGCGTTAAATGCACTTTTGATGGTGATGCCCGAGTTTTCAGGAGAGTAGGGAATTAGGAGTTGTGATTTGAGGAAGAACTGAATCTTGGTGAGATTAGAATAATTAGTTGGAATGAAAGGGATTTCCTTCATCTTTCCTTAGATTAATGTATGCACAGGCATGTTGTCTAACCAATTGACATGAAAGTAAAAGTATTAGGAAATGGTACAAGATATAGGCCTATGTGAAATAATTGAAAAACGTTTTAAAACTGTTTTTTTGTCAAATATAATTTTGTTAGCCAAATAAAGCTGAAGGGGTTGTTGTCACCCAGGGTACTCCTCAAAGGCTGACCATACAGGATAACTACTATCTACATGTTGCCATCCATCCCTGTTTCGAGCAGATTGCCCCATTGCCAACTCCCCAGTGTACAGCTTAGCTTAATTGCTCCCTCAGCTGCCGACTCATCTAGTGTACATGTACATGTACATGTATGTTCAATGGGCCCTTGCTCTTACTGTGCCACTCGAGCCATTTGTCGCCCTCTCTTGGTCAGATGGAGATAGGCTAACCTACTGGAAGATGTGATGAGGTATTGTGTCTATCATCTCAACAATCGTATCAAAAGTATTGAATCTACAAACAATTACTTGTTCTAGTTAATTTGAGTTCAGGGAAGCTACAATGTATAAACCTTTTCAAACTGTGGCCATCTTGATTTTTTCCATGCAAATCTACGTATAAACCAAACTGAGGCTGGAAGGGCAAATAGTCTGGCCCTCTTTATGCATTGAGAAACAATACTTATATGTACAGTAATAATCATTGTAATTGCCTTGCATTCAGGGCATCCAACAAAGATGGCTGCAGTGAAGATGCCAATAAATGGCAGTGACAACACCCAGCCCCCCCAAAAAAATCAAGTTTGACTCCCAATTTGTCAACATTGTAAAGTTAGCTCAGTGTGTTGATGACTCACCCTTCCAATAGATACAATCAGATTAACACTGTGTACCCAGTCATGTGAACAGTGAGCACATCCACATGTGGTTTATCCTTGCATATGAAGGTTTCTTGTAACCACAGAAAAGGAAGTAATGACTTCCGTTTATGGATAGTACCATCTTGGGCGATTTCTCTCTCTAATGGTAGATGTGGGAATACAAGGGGGGTACTGAACTGTCATCATTGGTACTCAAGCATGGTGTTGAAAAATTCATGAAAGCTACTTTTGTTTTAATTATCATCATGATTAAAACCAATAGGGTACATTTTTTTTCTCAATGAACCTGCAGCGATAGGGCATTGGTTATGTCAGCAAAAATGTTTCTATGAGTATGCTTACTCTCTTTGAATCAAGATAAACATTAGAGGGAAGGTACAACATTTGTAATGTCGGCAAAACTGCTTTTATGAGTATGCTTACTCTCTTTGAATCAAGATATACATTAGAGGGAAGGTACAACATTGGTAATGTTGGCAAAACTGCTTCTATGAGTATGCTTACTCTCTTTGAATCAAGATATACATTAGAGGGAAGGTACACCATTGGTAATGTTGGCAAAACTGCTTCTATGAGTATGCTTACTCTCTTTGAATCAAGATATACATTGAAGGGAAGGTACAGCATTGGTAATGTTGGCAAAACTGCTTCTATGAGTGTGCTTGCTCTCTTTGAATCAAGATATACATTGAAGGGAAGGTACAGCATTGGTAATGTTGGCCAAACTGCTTCTGTGAGTATGCTTGCTCTCTTTGAATCAAGATATACATTGAAGGGAAGGTACAGCATTGGTAATGTTGGCAAAACTGCTTTTATGAGTATGCTTACTCTCTTTGAATCAAGATATACATTAGAGGGAAGGTACAACATTGGTAATGTTGGCAAAACTGCTTCTATGAGTATGCTTACTCTCTTTGAATCAAGATATACATTAGAGGGAAGGTACACCATTGGTAATGTTGGCAAAACTGCTTCTATGAGTATGCTTACTCTCTTTGAATCAAGATATACATTGAAGGGAAGGTACAGCATTGGTAATGTTGGCAAAACTGCTTCTATGAGTGTGCTTGCTCTCTTTGAATCAAGATATACATTGAAGGGAAGGTACAGCATTGGTAATGTTGGCCAAACTGCTTCTGTGAGTATGCTTACTCTCTTTGAATCAAGATATACATTGAAGGGAAGGTACAACATTGGTAATGTTGGCAAAACTGCTTCTGTGAGTATGCTTACTCTCTTTGAATCAAGATATACATTGAAGGGAAGGTACAGCATTGGTAATGTTGGCCAAACTGCTTCTATGAGTATGCTTACTCTCTTTGAATCAAGATATACATTGAAGGGAAGGTACAACATTGGTAATGTTGGCCAAACTGCTTCTATGAGTATGCTTACTCTCTTTGAATCAAGATGTACATTGAAGGGAAGGTACAACATTGGTAATGTTGACAAAACTGCTTCTATGAGTATGCTTACTCTCTTTGAATCAAGATGTACATTGAAGGGAAGGTACAACATTAGTAATGTTGGCCAAACTGCTTCTATGAGTATGCTTGCTCTCTTTGAATCAAGATATACATTGAAGGGAAGGTACAGCATTGGTAATGTTGGCCAAACTGCTTCTATGAGTATGCTTACTCTCTTTGAATCAAGATATACATTGAAGGGAAGGTACAGCATTGGTAATGTTGGCCAAACTGCTTCTATGAGTATGAATTACTCTCTTTGAATCAAGATATACATTAAACAATCAACCTGTGAAAGTTTTACCTAATTAAGTATTCATTCTAATCCAGAATTTTGGTAAAGAGTCTCTACTAAATTCCAACTGGACATTATTGAAATATTTCTAAAAACTGATAGAATTATAGAGAAGATTGATTTAAGTTGGTTTATACAATTCAACAATTCCTGTTTTTTCTTGGATTACCAATTCTGTACCTTACCTTGAAATTCAACTTTCATTTTAAAACTTTCATTTTAGTTAAATTTAAAAAAAATGAAAGCACATTTTGATTCATAAAATGGCAAACAGTACATACCGGGTATTTCTCACACAGTATATAACGGAATATCTGCAAAATTTTCACATGCTGTGAACCATTTGCCTCAGATCAAAATCTCTTGCTACTCAAAAGATAAGTTTGACATGGAGGCACCACACACAGTCTTTAGTACTTAGCAATATTTCAGTTAATAACAAAATCCTTTTTCACAAAAGATTTTCACAGACTGTATCAACCATTTACCTCCAATCAAAACCTCTGAAACCATGTGTTTCCCTCCATGGGTTCCCTGTGGTTGCCCAGCAATGTGAACATTCACTTTCACAAGTAAGCTGATATGTTTATTGTCACAGAAATTGTCCCAAAATGAGGGCTAGCAGCTATCTTCAGCATTCCCATCTGTCAGAATAAACCCAGGGAGAACCTCTAGGAGGTCTCATTTGCGATGGTTTTGGTCATTTCTTGGCATGACAAAATATTCCAAATAGTTTGGCGTTGTTTTTTCCCCTATTGTACAATTGAAAGTCAAATTTCATTTGCTGCACGTACTTCTTTGTGTCTGGTTGGTAGTACTACTAGTAGGTTAAATTTTGGGGTCATCTATTTCTGTGGTCTTTATTTTAAAGGAAAAGTACTGCATTGGTAATGTTGGCAAAACTGTTTCTATGAGTGTGCTTACTCTCTTTGAATCAAGACATACATTAAACAACCATCTTGTGAAAGTTTCAGCTCAATGCGGAGTCTAAATCATGAAAACAGAATGAAAAAAACATTCAAAATTTTTACAGAAAACATTGGGAGTAAAACGTCATCTGGCAATTTAAGTATGCAATTTCAGCACATGCCCCCCACAAATTTCCAAAAATTACGAAAAATCCTGATAGTGCCCCAAAAAAAGAAAACAAAAAGAAAAGGGAAAAAACCATATCCCCTGGGCCCCCCTGTGCCCCCCCCCCCCACTGAAAAAGTCCTGGCTATGCCGCTGATTGTGTTTTCTCTGAATTAAAAGCACTTCAGATAGAATGCATTTAGAAAAATATAAGAGCATCTGGCTGTTAAGTTCCCACCAAACTACACCAAATGAAATTATTGTACCTCAAATGTGGCCCCTCACTTAATACAGACAGTGACTAGATCCTCTAGAAAACAGGACCATTTTCATGGAGCTGCTAAGCACACAAATTTGCTAAGTACAGAAAAGTTATGCTTAGCAAAAATAGAGCCCCTTTCACACTAGACGTATTTCCCGGGAAATTCCAGGGAAATCTGTTCACACTTCAAAAGTTATTCCCAGGAAATTCCCGGGAAGTAGCTTATTCCCGGGAAATAATTACCCCTGCTCGGGAGTAGGGGTAAAGCCCCTTTCACACTAGACGTATTTCCCGGGAAATTCCCGGGAAATCTGTTCACACTTCAAAAGTTAACCCCAGGAAATTCCCGGGAAGTAGCTTATTCCTGGGAAATAATTACCCCTGCTCGGGAGTAGGGTTAAGCGAGTTTTTCCCGGGAAATAGCAACTAGTGTGAAACGAAAGCGGGTTTAACTTACCCCACTTTCGCGTCGCGGATGTTGGGACGTATAATGTCTCGAAAGGTCAGCGAGGTCACAAATAGCGCGCCAAATAGTTCGCGCGCTAATATCCAGTGTTATATTTCAGTACTTTTGAAACTTTCCTTCTTAAAATATAAATGTCTACATCTGTAAATAACACAATAGATTCAGTTTTCTAGAATGTGACCAAATAAATGGTTTTAGAATTGAATAAAAGAATTGCCGCGGACAAGGCCATGTTAAGCATCCGTATCATTTACGTGTATTTATAATGTTCGCATGGTTAGGTACCAGATATTGGTATATCAAATATTGGTATAATAATAGCATGCGAAAATGATGTGATGACACGTTTGAAGGAGCCATTTTGGTCACGACGCAATGCCTGGGAAACACAGTCACAACAACGCGGCCGTCACTGCGCCGGCGGGTGCTTGAGCGTGTGGCATTCTGGGATTGGACTTCTGCCCACAACATTTTCAACTTCCATATGGGCCGATTCAGATAGCGCATTTCCCGGGATTTGATCGCGAGTGTGAAACGACTGTGCATATTCCCGGGAAATAATGTTCCCGGGAGCGAGCAGATAGGTACAGTGTGAATGGTCACTGGGGTGTTGGTGGGGTTAAAAACTCCTGGGAATTTCCCGGGAATTTTTTTCCCGGGAATTGGCTCTGTAGTGTGAAAAGGGCTTAGGTTACATGTACCAGTCAAATTGTCACAAAATGTATACTGCTACTTGCAGGTTCTCAGCTACATTTTGCTTTGCAGATAAATTTGCTAAGCAATAGTTTCTGAAATAGGGCCCAGACCCTTCTCCTCACTGTCAGATTTTCAAAGGATATTTCTTGCCCTTGAGTAGCCACAAAAGCATTCAGGGGCACATTTAAAATACTTGTGGCTAGACCACAAAGTCCATGGATTACAATAACAATCTTCTTAGTCTAGTCTCATTATCACCAATTTGCTCCAAGTGTGTGTGGTCTTTAATTTAATCATGGCTTACTGATTCAATGTGGCTTGATTGCACTTAAGGCCTATCACATCATGGATCACATTAACACATTTTATCACCTTGGTTAGAGCATGGGTAGAGGAACAGCTACATGTATAGGCAAGGGGAGAAATACACTGCCTGTGGCATTTTGGTTGGTAATGCTTAAATGTACAGGTGAAGAGAATTGTGGATAAAACCAATCACTTAAGGGGCCGTTCACAATTATCAACATTTTCACGAGCGTACAAACCGTACGCTGGGGGGGAGGGGGTTAAGGCGCCGCGTACGCTTTTTCAAAAAGTAAAAATGTCGATTTGTACTTGCTGTATGCTGTGGTTTTAATTCATATGGACTGTTCTTTATGGCTGTAGGGTCTATCTGTTTTCAAAAAATTGGACTCAAGTTTTGGACTCAAGTTTTTGGACTCAAGTTTTGGACTCAAGTTTTGAAATGCCTACATTTATTGATTCTGTTGTGTGTCTCTGTTTTGCTGCAGACTCTTTAAATTTGACTTTGCCTTCATAAGTTCATAGTGCACGCTTCTGAGACTTGGTTTTCTTCAGCTACCAAATCTCAGGAGTTTGCACAATGGACATGATGGAGGCAAAGTCAAATTACAGCTAAATTCTGTGTGCTGAACCATGCAAGTATTATAATACTTCTTTATCATGTTTATAATACTTCCATGGTTGAACTGACCTCGGTTTAAAATATTTGCTGCAGACTGACTGTATATTATACTTTGCCTGAATACATTACTTTTGAACACAAATCTATTGTTTGAAATCAACATTTTATTTTGTACACTTAAAGGGGGGGGAGGGGGGTCTGAAAAAGTGTACTCTTTGTACACTTGTGAAAATGTTGATAATTGTGAACGGCCCCTAACATAACTCCATCAGGTCATGGATTCTTTGAGCTGGACAGGGTCCTCAAGTGAGAAGTCCAAGGTGGGCTTAATTTCACTGGTAATGTGAGGTAGCCAGGATTTGGTTGGGCATCCAAATTTGCTAACAAGATTTCAAAATGTTTAAATTAAAATGTAATTGCATTACGAATAAAAAGTTGGTCCATATAGCAAACAGGACATGCAGAAGACACCCGTGTATATGGCTGGTTAATTAATGAAACATTTCCTATGTAGGTGATTTGATATCTTCAGGGTATCTGTTTGTAAACTTGTTTGCATGTTTCTCATAAATTCCAAGGTCTCTGACCTTTTTGCGGCGTATACACAGGTTGCATTCCCCTTCCAATTTCTCCGAAAAAATAAGGACTTCCAATCAGGTGCTACTTAAGTACCCCTGGCAAAATCCTGTGTACACTTGTAAATTTACAAGCAGAAAATGTCCCATTGGTGCATTATATCCTCATTGGGAGAGTAGGGTTTCATTCAGGATATAAGTAACTCCCAATGGAGATAGTATAGTTGACAATGACCCTGTGAACCCAAGGCCCTACATATATTTAACCCCAACTTCCCTCTATTAAAAAAAGACCAAAAAATTTAATAAATTAACCATACAAAAAGTAGTTTTATGCCTCAGGTCAGACTAAGGATTCCTGCCATCCTGTTATGTGGAAATGAAGTAAGAGCAGAACAGATGTTACATTTGTATTGCTTCCTTCAATGAAAATATGAATCAGCAAATATCCATAAAACTGGTTGGCCCTCAAGTCCTTCCTTCTCAGTTAAATACTTGGCAAGCCAGAGGGCCCTTAGCAACCAATCAGGCCCTTAGCAACCAATCAGGCCCTTAGCAACCAATCAGGCAGCAAGAAAGATAATCTGGTACTTAAACAGAAGGTAACAATTTTAGTTATAACCAGATGATCAAAGTAACAAGTTATAATCTAAAAACTTGATGTTAAGTTGGTACAAGTATCAATTATCCTGAGAAATGAATTCATCTGAAGTGCTTTCATCTAAGAAGAGAATACAGGAATTGTTATGTCGAATTGACCAAAACTTGCCAGACGGTAGTATTATGTAGAACATACAAATAGAAACAACAGATTTTTGTTGGTTTTTCTCAAAAACGTGAGCACCTATTGTGAAGAAATTTTCACATTTTACCAAATGCATGTTGTACCTTCCCTTTAATATCAGAGGAATGATAGTAAGTGTGTGTGCCGAGTGATGTATCAATTATCGTAATGATAGCAAAAGTGTCTAGTCACAGTATGTTCATATCAGTCTGTAAAAATCAGTGGATGGCACTATCTTTAGTGTAATATCATCGATAAACTGGATGATCGATAGTAATGATAATGTCGCCTGACATTCATTGATAATTAAGCCTACAGGGGAAGGAAAAGATGTAAGGCAAGAGGAAAGAGTTAATTTAAGTTTGGAATATCAATAACAATCTTCAAATCTCCAAAATCTCCAAGGAATGTTGTAGCGTATAAGCACACAAATGTAGGGTCTACATGACTCAGGCATGATATTCTTCCTACTTTTGTAGGAAATCCTACCTTTTGATTTTGAAAATCCTACCATGAAACCGGGTTCCGACTAACTTCAGACCATGGAAACTTTCCTTGTGTATCATTTTATTGTAAATACCAAGATATAAAAACGGTTTCCTTGCTATACATGGATATAGCGGTAAACCGCTATAGGCTAGTATTATACATAATGATGATGGCAAACATTTTTCCTACCTTTTTATTTTCTCACCTTTTTATTTTCTCATAATATCTTCCCTGATGACTGTAGAATTTAGGATGAAATAAAACTTTAATTATTACATTTTGTATTGTATTAAGATTATCTTGTTAAAGGGACAGTATCGTCACAAAGGCAAAATGCAAATTATATAAACGCAAATTATTAACTTATTAACTTAAAAAAAAAAAAAAAAAAATTAAAACGGTTTTGACACTTTTTCTCCAAAATCTTTTATGTTCTACTTTAACCAGTTCGCACCGGGAATAAAAAAGTTTTTCCGAACCCTGTGGCGGGTTTATTTTTACCGCACAAACACGACCAATGGTGCTCACCAGAGCGTGACCGGGGAGACTGCGTCTTCCACCGTATGCTTATGGCTCGTTGCCACGTCGACCGGGAATCTATACAAATATTCCCGAGAATCCTGTGGCGTGTTTAGACGCTCTCTGATCCGTTGTCCAAAAAAAAATTGCGTGTATACACGGCCTCCGACGCAAACTGGTTAAAGACAAATACAGAAATTGATGAGTGAGGTCAAATTTTCAATAAAAAGTTCACCCAAATGTTCACTTGTCAACAAGAAGAAGCACTGTTTGTCACACACAAAACAGAGCAGCTCCAGAGAGAGTTGAAACCATGTGCTAAACAGTGATGACAAAGTCCAGTTATTTGTAGCAAAGAAGAAGTATGGCAGGGCATTCTGAAAAAAATTCCCTGGAGCAAACTGGGTCTTATCGGAGTAAAGTCGTCATTTATCATCGCATAATTACTATGTGGCTGTGGTGTGTCTGATAAACCGGAGGGATTAGGGAGGCGCCTGGGTGACAAATTTACAACATTTTTTCCCATGAAAAGTGAGATTATATCTTCAAGTTAAAACAATAAATTGAAGTGTATGTGAGAGGTTTTTCCTGCCATCTGAGATTGTTTGAAGGTATAAATGTGTAATTAATTTTGTATTTAGACAATGAGCTTACAAGTCTCTGCTAGTCCAGCACAATTCCTCTGATATCTCAGGTCATTGTCTTTCAATGCCACATTATTTTATTTTGGTAACTTACCACAAGAGGGCGCTATTTCATCTTTGCAGAGCAATGTTGAAACTCTGACAGACTGGCCGGACCAGTGAAGAGCATGATTATTATAAACACATGGTGGCGTTATGTTAGTGTGCATTGAGCTGCAGATTATTAAAATAGAATGACTTTAAAGTGCTAGTGAACTCATGACTTACATGTAATTAAGTCAATAAACTTGAATCAAATAAAATTGTTTGAGCTTTTTTTTGTTATTATTTGTTATAGGCCTATTAGGGGGGAAAAAATGATTTCTACAAATTTGGTATCAAATGAAAGAGGAAAATCTAGAGAATATATACCAAAACTATACCAAAATCTGACTTTTGAAAATTGGGTCCAAGTTTAGGGTTTTGCCAGAGCCAGTCACGTTTTTGGTCCACCAGATTTGTAGAAATCATTTTTTCCCCTGATTTCTACAAATCTTGTAACAAATGAAAGAGGAACATCTGCAGAAACAAACTATACCAAAATCTGACTTTTGAAAATTGGGTCCAAGTTTAGGGTTTTGCCAGAGCCAGTCACATGTACTTTTTTCTGAATTGAATTAAAGACGAAAGATAATTCTTAATTAACGAAAGTTAATATTTTTGACTTAATTACAGGTGCTGCTCCATCTTTCGCCACAGAACTCAAAGACAAGATGTACACAGTTGGACAGAGACCTACCTTATCATGTAAAGCATCAGGTTACCCTTCCCCCAAACTTACTATGACTAAAGATGGTGTCAAGTTAACCAGAGGCGCTGTTAAAGGCATCAGCTACAAGAGTGGAAAAGGGTAAGGTGTTAATGTACATGTGATTTAAAAAAAAATTAAATCATCAAAAACTATTAGAGAAAGTGATTAGATACATGTATAATCTTAAAGGGAGGGTACAGCATCGGTAATGCTGAATAAGAAAACAGAATAATGCACTATTGAGTTGAACTCCTTAAAGGGTATAGGTACATTGTACAACATTGGTAATGTTGGCCAAACTGCTTCTATGAGTATGCTTACTCTCTTTGAATCAAGATATACATTGAAGGGAAGGTACAACATTGGTAATGTTGGCCAAACTGCTTCTATGAGTATGCTTACTCTCTTTGAATCAAGATATACATTGAAGGGAAGGTACAGCATTGGTAATGTTGGCCAAACTGCTTCTATGAGTATGCTTACTCTCTTTGAATCAAGATATACATTGAAGGGAAGGTACAACATTGGTAATGTTGGCAAAACTGCTTCTACAAGTATGCTTACTCTCTTTGAATCAAGATGTACATTGAAGGGAAGGTACAACATTGGTAATGTTGGCCAAACTGCTTCTATGAGTATGCTTACTCTCTTTGAATCAAGATATACATTGAAGGGAAGGTACAACATTGGTAATGTTGGCAAAACTGCTTCTACAAGTATGCTTACTCTCTTTGAATCAAGATGTACATTGAAGGGAAGGTACAACATTGGTAATGTTGGCAAAACTGCTTCTACAAGTATGCTTACTCTCTTTGAATCAAGATATACATTGAAGGGAAGGTACAACATTGGTAATGTTGGCCAAACTGCTTCTATGAGTATGCTTACTCTCTTTGAATCAAGATTATACATTAAAGGAAAGGTACAACATTGGTAATGTTGGCAAAACTGCTTCTATGAGTATGCTTACTCTCTTTGAATCAAGATATACATTGAAGGGAAGGTACAACATTGGTAATGTTGGCAAAACTGCTTCTGTGAGTATGCTTACTCTCTTTGAATCAAGATATACATGTACATTGAAGGGAAGGTACAACATTGGTAATGTTGGCAAAACTGCTTCTATGAGTATGCTTACTCTCTTTGAATCAAGATATACATTGAAGGGAAGGTACAACATTGGTAATGTTGGCAAAACTACTTCTGTGAGTATGCTTACTCTTTGAATCAAGATATACATTGAAGGGAAGGTACAGCATTATGTATGCATAAGAAGGAGTACCTACTCCGAAAATTTAAACCGGAAATTGTTTAACTTTTCTTAAATATGACAGAACCTGAGACAAATGTTTGTTTTTAAGGAAAACTTTATCAGTTTTATATTAATATTGTTTTTTCCCCCTTTTTTGATGACAGGGGTATTAGATTAAAATTCAAAAAACTCCAGAAGAGTCTTCATGAAGGAGTTTATGCTTGCATCGCAGACAATGGCGTCCATCCAGCGATCATGACAAGTGCTAATATTGGTAAGATATTTCTGTGGGATTTAAAACAAGTTCAGCATGGTTGGTTCATACAGATAACTTTTAATAAATTTTAATGAATTTATTTTAGATTTGATTGGACGTATTTATTCAGGAGCCCCCATCAATGATTCCATTGTTCTATCTGGGGTACCTGGGATCATAGATTCGCATTGAGAGGTTCGTGGAAGTTGAAATTGCTCAACTTCTGCGAATCCTTCGACAGAATTCTCAGCTTTTGACGTCACAATTTGCAATAATATTTGCGTTTACGTGAAGTACGAACCACCCTTGAGGCTGATGAGACTGTGGACTTCAGTGAAATCCTCAAATAAAAATCCAACCCCTCAGTATTCTTTTGAAAAAATGTTTCCATATTTCCTCTCATAATTTGAAAATTCACCCTTCCCCTCTTTTAAAATTTCACCCTTCCTCTTATTACTTGAACACAATTATAGACACTTTGACAGTCAATCAAACGACAAGAACCCTTTCACACGGGAGTAATGCATTTCAGCAAACTACATTTGTGTACATGCTATTATCCCCTTTGCACTGAGAACGTGTGTACATTAGACCTTAGATCAATGTTGTCTTAGTACATTCCCAAGAGAAACCTAATCTTGACCACTGGATGCCCTAGACATCCGATTTCGATCTGGTATATATTCTCTCGTTAGTCTCCGTGTTGAATCAAGCTGATGATTGTTATCAGATTGAGGTCCTCCTAGCTTTGTATATGATACTAATGTTGATATAAGCTTTTATCTTCTGTCACCTTAACTGTGTTCACGCTTCTTCAGCTCTTCAGCTCTGGCCAATGAACAAACAAATTAATCTGATTGGCTGCTTATATTGCTATTATGGGTATTCAATCTCATCTGATGAAATCATTTGTAGAGCACAGTTGATGTCTATCTTCATGATTAAAGTTATGTTGTCATGGTTACTTAATTCCTTTTGACACCCTTTGTTTCAAAGCACCGTGTTGAATATTTGAGAATTGTTTCAACAAATTAAAGAAGGAAAAGACAAACTTTAAAAAATGGCAACTTTATTACATTCTCTATGTAACCATGTTTACTGTTAACGTCTGTGTAGTCAGACATTTTCCCAAGAGGCACAAAGATTTCATAGTAGGCACTTTGAGACTGCTAATCTTGGAATTTAAAAAAAAAAATTGAGGGAGGGTGCACCAAAGAGATTGTCTGTACATAGCTATATGTATGCCACTGATGGTCAACCATGGGAATTCCAAATGCATGTAAAGTCATGGAACTTAACATTTGACGAGATGCTGTATAGTGACTACATAGCATGCAAGTGACCATGAAAGATGTTGTTTTCATTATTTGACTGGACATCAAATGTTTGCTCACTGGGCAGTGTCTGATCTTAGAGTATACACTGTCATCAAATGTCGTGAGAAACCGTCTTTGGAGTACAACTTTTTTTTAGATTAACAGTCATAGCCGAGATGTTGACCTCAAATTTTCATGGTTCATGTATTTTGATATCATGGGTAGAGAGAAATCTAATTTCTAACTTTTTTTGAATAATTTCTTGTATTAAAAAAAAAAAATAAAAAAAATTTAAAAATAAAAAAATAAAAAAAAAATCCATAATTCCTTTTATAACCTTTGTCATAAAAGTCTCACCTAGACATGGATGAGCATTTATCTACAAATTTATTTTCAATAATTGTAAGAATTGTTCATTTTTATGACGCACTTAAGTGATGCTTATTAGATAAACCACTGACACCATAATACCTTTTCAATGTTCTATTCATAGAAGAGAACAAAGAATTAGGCTCCTACAGAAGAAATATGTATAAGAATAAGAAAGATTAATTTATAAATGTCTTTTACCAAGCAGATATAAGTGCATGGTCATTAATATACAGACAAAATATACAATGTTAAGCGGGACAATGCAGGTATTCTTATTTTTGTCTGATCATATTTACACATATACCGCTGCCATGAAATAATTTTATTGTCCTTGAAATAGTCTTTGTGCCACATGTGTGGCACTTAGTGATTCCAGCAATAACATTTGATTAATTGATTGAATTTTTCCCTACACTGAAAAAACTTCACAGGTGAAGCGGGCGGGATTCAAACCCACAACCTCCTGCTTACTAGTGCAGACGTCTTAACCTCTCGGCCACCGAACTTGCCTGATGACAATTGGTGGTCGAGAGGTTACGATGTCTGCACTATTAAGCAGGAGGTTGTGGATTCGAATCTCGCCCGAGTTGCCTGTGAAGTTTTTTTCACAGACACTCGGAAAGCACTAAGTATGCAGTGCTGTGTAAGGGGGAAAAAAATAAATCAAAAATTAAATTAAATCAGTCGTTTATCACCCGATGCAAGAATTTCATTCGTCTACATGTATAAACATTTGGTTAATTTGGTTGTGTTGGTTAGTATAACCTTTCGGACAGACTTTCGGCACCCCTCCTACGTAAATGGTACACTCCACTGGTCAGTTAATTTGATATCATTCGGTTCATTTCATATTTCTTGCCGTGATGATTTTATTATATGAGATGATGTTATTAATTCCGTAAGATTGCAATACGATTGTCATTGTCAATATGGATGACATTATACTGAGCTAAGTTTAGCTCAAGGTTGGAATTCTGGTGGTGTATTTAAGGTTGGAGGATAAAACAGATGAAAGGAGATTGAAAACACATGGGAAAATAGGTCAAATTGTTATCATTCTTGGGATATCCCTGATGATGCAGGAAGCATCATGAGAGGGAAGTAGAGGATTACATCACGGACCCTTACATCACTTACGGTGGACAATCTATGATCAAATTTAAAACAGTCTTGTGAAATCTGGTTGTGGGTTGAGTTAGTGGGGTTAGTCCCGAAACATCTTAGAATCAATCTTAACATAGGCCTATACATTGTAGGTCTGACCCAAATATAAACATTTTTAAATTATTGAAAATTCCTTAATTTATTTGATATTCACCACTAGATTTACAGTAGTTTGCTTACATTCATTATTATTCTTAAATAAGAGCATAAATTACAATAATTAAAATGGATTGAAACAAATAATACTATTTTTTCATGGAATTGTGGCTCTGGTGTTATTACAGATTTAGAAAATGTACAGAATGTTAATAAATTAATAAATTAAATTTTTTATTTATTTATTTTTTATATTTTTTTATTAGTTTCAAAGAGCATTATACATTGTTTCATTATTTAAAATATTATCACCATCTTGAATGATTATGCAATAATTAATTAAATATTCATAAATCCAAATTATTTAGGGATTATGCAAATGAGAATGAATCAAAGTGGATTTTTTTTTTTGCAACAGATGCTTAATTTTTGTGGATTACTGAGTAAGATATTACAAATATAAGATGCATCATTGAACAATTTCTGCTGTATGACGTAAGGTACATGTACATTTCCATCTTGAGATGATATCAGCATCAAATTCCAGCGTTGATTTGATAAGCGTGATATTACATACAGCCACATGCTGCTCGCCGTGCAGCAAGCGTTATTTCCCAATAATCACACGAGCCATCATCTTATCAGTTGACGCTCATCACCAACAATAAAAATAGCCTGTGAGGCAACATCAAGATTCATTGCCTAGCTGCAGTTTGGATCCCAGGCTATGTGTACTGTGAAGCCTACAGCACGTTGGCCCATTGTGGTCCACCAATGAAGAAGGAGAGAGTTGGTATTAGTATTACTCAATAGACGTGTACTGGCTGGTCTATATAAAGGATCCACTGGTAAATATTGAAAGGCAAACACAGCTAACAGTCAGCCGTTCCTCGCCGAGTCTCAGAGCAAAGATATATGGATTATTAAACTCAGCAGCCAATCAGAGGAGAGGGGGCATATATAGAGATCGACACCGTGATCGATTTCAGCAAGAATGATGCATACCAGTTTGCTGACACGGCTTGATTAAACAGTCTTGAGGCAATGTAAGATCGAGAATTTTGCGTTGGATCTTGGAAAAAATAATCTCTGTCTTCAGACAGCAATCACAGCGATCCTGTTAATCAGCATTCTTCGATTTCCATAACTTGCACTTTGAGAAATATTCTTGAACCGGGCAGATGGTGGAAGAGAAAGTACCGGTAACATTCCTTATTGTGAAACATTGACCCAGTACAACTACATGTACATTACAGATATTGGCATGATTTACACTGTCATTGTGGATTTAGATTTATTCTTTTCTCTTTTGCTTATTTGTCTGAAGTATTAAGTGAAAGAGCTGTGCCAGATTTAGAATCTGTTTATGGATGTCACATAGGTCAAGCAAGCCGAACTTTACCCATTCCATATTGCCAGTTTATAGTTATCATTTTGAGCTGTTAGCTGATCGACCGTGGATATTGAGCTTCTAACGACTAATATGAAGAGTCTGTAACAACAAATGTAGTTAGGTGTATACGTGCAAACCCAGTGTATATACTTCATACTTTGTGCCACTGAGTGCCAGCGTGCTTGGGTCCAACGTCTAATCACCTGATAGTTAATGAGTGTTTGGACATGTAGCTAGCTCTTGACAAGGATAGTGCTTGATGAATTTGCGACTGTGTACATCTCAGACGAGGCTGTTTTGTGCCAATCAGAGGACACTTAAGACTCCCAACAGAAGCCTTTTTTTTTTAATTTGGCTGGTCAGTGTTTTATACTTGTAAGACAATTTGTGAAGCCGAGAGAGCTGAAACATCTCAAGTGATCCATCACAACTTTGTCAGACTTTGAGCTTCACAATCAATCGTTTTCCGTTGACGATACAAAAGCAATTTTGAGATTTCATCAGAAGTGCGGTTTTGAGAGTGTTTTAGTTGTCTGCTTCGTTGATAAACGGTACATTTGTGCAAAAAAAGAACGGCCAAGATGGGCAAATATTACGGCATTGTGAATGAAGAAGGAGTAGCCATAGAGCAACCCAAAAAGACATTTTCGGACCTGCTCATCTCTCATCTAGTCAAAGCTGTCATCATCATCTGCATCATAGTTGGTATCATCTTTCTTATAATAACCATAGCCACCGACTTGATGATCACCTGGGTAGGCGAAAACAAAGGTAGGAGAAATTTTGTGGGTAATGGGGGGGGGGGAACAATTGCATTTAAAAAAAAGTACATTTTGAAGTTGTTTAAGGAAGAGAAAAAGAGAAGAATGATACAGAAAACAGTCTGGAGAAAACAGTATTTGGAGAAATGATTGTGTGATGATGGCTATTTTACAGGAGGTGGGGTGGGGGAAGATAGGTTCAAGATGTCATTCCTGTTTGATATTTCATCTTTAAAAACATACAGACAAAAAAGAAATGTTAAAATCTATACTGAAGCTGGGATGAGGAAGTGGGGGAAATACACGTATGCCTTGTATGGTGGGAAAAACTTTCTGCAACACTGAAATGCATGTAAGCTTTTCATTTCTGGGATAACGTCTGGTCACCTTTTTTCATATGGGGTGAAAGCCTTTTGTGTTCAAAGTTGCAGTGATTTGAAGCGGAAGTTGGGTTTCCCTTTGTGCACATGGGCATGTATGAAAGGAATGTGTTTGCCTGGAAAAATGCACACAAATGTTGATTCGAGGATATAATCATTGCATTGGAACACGCTGGAGGCAAGGCATTGTAGTTGACTGTGATCTCATTTAAAAAAAACATAATCCTGGCAGTCTGTGTACAGTGTGTGACTGTGAGTAAAGTTGTAGAGTTATTGTAAGCATACCAGACATATCTGTCTGTCACCGCTACTTACATCTCAGTGTGATAATTGGCCTCATGTTTATTATTTTGGCTTATTTTGTTATTCAAGGTTTTACTTGTTGTACATGCGTTCTTTAGGGAGACCGTTGTTTCTTCTATATTTGTTAGATTTGTTGACAATCCCAGATACTTTTTCTATTAATAAATGGGTCTTTAAATGTATGGTAAAAAATTGGTAATTAAAAACAAAAACTATTTTTAAAAAAATAAATAAAATGGTTGAAATTTAAAGTTAAAAATTATATAAGTAAAGACGGTTTATTCATGTGCTTGGTGTTAAGTTGATGATGGTACTGTATCAATCGTCCCTAGAAATAATACTGGCTGAGTTTCTGTCATTTTAAAGAAAAGGAAATGATTGAAAATAAATTTATCGGAAAAAGTAAATCGTATCTTAGAATGAATATGAACAAAATATTGCATTGACAAAATGACAAAACGTAATTACATGTACCCGAAACTTTCAAAGGTTGGTTGTTTTGCATATACCTTGATTCGAAGAAAGTATGCATACCATTCTGAGCAGTTTTGCCAGCATTACCAATGCTGTACCTTCCCTTTAACAGAATTGATGACGGCAGACTGCCTCACCCGACCTGATCACATCCGACACGTTTTCTCATCCCTAAATCATCTTATAAGATGTCAGTCATTTTCATCAGAGGAAATCTGTCTATTCATGTGCAGTGTGGTACATGAAGTCTTGCAGGTTCGGATCGAACTCAGTCTCAGTCTCTGGAGTGTCACTAGAGGCTGGGTGTTGGAGGAGAGAGACCCTCATCTCTCCTTTATTGAACATGGAAATCTATAGGCACCTGTCAAAACTGAACACTGGTAGTTGTGCGTAGTCATGTACATCTGCCCGTAATACATTCTACTTCAGAAGAACAAAATCGTCGATATCTAGAACACAACACTCCGTCTCTGAAAGAGAAATTGATTATTTTTTATATATATATATATATATATATAATAATAAAGACATTTGTTTAGATAGATGTACAAACTGAGTCTCTTTGATTCATATGAAATATGATTTGTAATTGGGAAAAAAAGGTATTTTAATGTCAGAAAACTAACTTGGTGTAAAGTTGATGACATAGATCTTCCCGAGAAATAATTGTCTGAGGTGCTGTCAAGTAAAAAAAAAATGAAATAATTTCCAGTTATTTCAAATACTCTTTCCTATCCGCTCAGTGCACATCGTAGCCCTCTAGCGGTGAATTTGCACCCAGTGTCTTGATGATAGCGTTGTGCGTACACTTTATGTGTGTATGTTATGGTACTAAGCACGTGTGTACACTTCTGCCAGCCAATGATCCCTGGAGATATTCCGTGCGTACGAACAACTGCAAAATACACCAAATGTGAGGCACTATCGCTGCCCTGTCACCCACAGTGGTCTAAACAACATGTGCCCTCAACATCTCATGCACGGTGTGAATAAGGTCAATGCTAGAATGAATACAAAAAACCTGAATGAATTTTCACTTTTCTTGTGAATCATTAACAACACAGTGTGATAAACTGAAACTTTCACAGGTTGATTCAAAGAGAATATTAAAACATATTCATAGAAGCAGTTTTGCCAACATTACCAATGTTGTACCTTCCCTTCAATGTATATCTTGATTCAAAGAGAGTAAGCATACTCATAGAAGCAGTTTTGCCAACATTACCAATGTTGTACCTTCCCTTCAATGTATATCTTGATTCAAAGAGAGTAAGCATACTCATAGAAGCAGTTTTGCTAACATTACCAATGCTGTACCTTCCCTTCAATGTATATCTTGATTCAAAGAGAGTAAGCATACTCATAGAAGCAGTTTTGCCAACATTACCAATGTTGTACCTTCCCTTCAATGTATATCTTGATTCAAAGAGAGTAAGCATACTCATAGAAGCAGTTTTGCTAACATTACCAATGCTGTACCTTCCCTTCAATGTATATCTTGATTCAAAGAGAGTAAGCATACTCATAGAAGCAGTTTGCCAACATTACCAATGTTGTACCTTCCCTTCAATGTATATCTTGATTCAAAGAGAGTAAGCATACTCATAGAAGCAGTTTGGCCAACATTACCAATGCTGTACCTTCCCTTCAATGTATATCTTGATTCAAAGAGAGTAAGCATACTCATAGAAGCAGTTTTGCCAACATTACCAATGTTGTACCTTCCCTTCAATGTATATCTTGATTCAAAGAGAGTAAGCGTACTCACAGAAGCAGTTTGGCCAACATTACCATTGTTGTACCTTCCCTTCAATGCATATCTTGATTCAAAGAGAGTAAGCATACTCATAGAAGCAGTTTTGCTAACATTACTAATGTTGTACCTATACCCTTTAAGGAGTTCAACTCAACAGTCCTTTATGCCATTTTCTTATTAAATTGAACTCAAACTTCAACGATTTTCTTACTAACACATACATGAATGTACTTGTAGAATTGAGTGTTAAATTTGAAAGCTGTGTATTTTCCCCCCTTCCCCCTTTTTTTCGATTTGTTGTTCTACCTGGTTATCCATCCTTCAGCAGGAAGATATTACTGCTTCTGTTGATAATGCGTGATGCTGTACTTTACATAGAGGTTTTTGGCCTTCGCTCAGTGCATATATGCAGGAACACTTATTTGGTAATAACGGACCCTGCGCAGTGAGACAGGATCTAACAAGGCGCACAATAAACCAGGAATGCTTTCCAATTGGGAAGTTGCTCAGGGCGTGTGATCAAAGATAGATCTAGACGCTCTACGTTCGCTCCATAAACCTGGATCTATGTAGATCCTTTGATGGTGGAGTTAGATTTGAATTCACAGTTGGCTTTGTTTGTCTTAGCAAGAGAAATCCAGTTGAATTATGTTTACCGGTACATGATCTCGTTTGGCTGATGGAAAATATGAATTGTATAGGTCATGATATTGCTCTGCGAAAACTAAACATTTTGACATTTAATAAAATGTAAATGCATCCATACTTAAGAAATAAGAATTAAGATATATGTATAAAAACCAACCTGTGAAAGTTTCAGCTTATTTCATTGTGTTGTGGGCATGTCCTAAATATGTTTTTCCTCCAACATCTAAAATTGAACATTAACCCTAACTCCCTAGGCCAATTTGCTTACACATAACCTGAATCCTCCCTAACTCCCTAGGCCTGTTTGCTTACACATAACCTGAATCCTTCCTAACTCCCTAGGCCCATTTGCTTGTAACACATAACCTGAATCCTTCCTAACTCCCTAGGCCCATTTGCTTACACATAACCTGAATCCTTCCTAACTCCCTAGGCCCATTTGCTTACACATAACCTGAATCCTTCCTAACTCCCTAGGCCCATTTGCTTACACATAACCTGAATCCTTCCTAACTCCCTAGGCCCATTTGCTTACACATAACCTGAATCCTCCCTAACTCCCTAGGCCCATTTGCTTACACATAACCTGAATCCTCCCTAACTCCCTAGGCCCATTTGCTTACACATAACCTGAATCCTTCCTAACTCCCTAGGCCCATTTGCTTACACATAACCTGAATCCTCCCTAACTCCCTAGGCCCATTTGCTTACACATAACCTGAATCCTTCCTAACTCCCTAGGCCCATTTGCTTACACATAACCTGAATCCTCCCTAACTCCCTAGGCCCATTTGCTTACACATAACCTGAATCCTCCCTAACTCCCTAGGCCCATTTGCTTACACATAACCTGAATCCTTCCTAACTCCCTAGGCCCATTTGCTTACACATAACCTGAATCCTCCCTAACTCCCTAGGCCCATTTGCTTCCACATAACCTGAATCCTTCCTAACTCCCTAGGCCCATTTGCTTACACATTACCTGAATCCTCCCTAACTCCCTAGGCCAATTTGCTTACACATAACCTGAATCCTCCCTAACTCCCTAGGCCAATTTGCTTACACATAACCTGAATCCTTCCTAACTCCCTAGGCCCATTTGCTTACACATAACCTGAAACCTTCCTAACTCCCTAGGCCAATTTGCTTACACATAACCTGAATCCTCCAAAATCCTTCAGTAGTAAAGCAAGCACATGACATGTATGCACACATGTATTTCTAATCTGTGATACATGTACATGGTCAGGGACCCTCCCTGCATGCATGGAGCAATAAACAGTGTCCACTGACCCAAGCATTGACCTTGCAATCAATATAACATACATGGATGTACATGTACCATGGAAAGGCAAGTATGCCTAATAACCTCAATCCTCCAAAATCCTTCACTTTAGCAAAGAGCATGTACATGTAGCATGTAACCTCAATCCTTCAAAATCCTTCAATTTAGCAAAGAGGATTTTGGAGGATTTGGGAAGGTTAGGGTTAAATGATTGTCTTCTCTTCACAGGTTTCTTTAAGTTTAAGAGCTACAGTGCTATAGGTGCTTGTAATGAGTCCTTGGTTTCATTACCAAATAAAGAGATATAGCAGGGGTGTGTGTGATTAGACAGAAGTAAAAAATCCTGATAAAATGGGCAGCGGGCCTGGGACTCCCTTCGGTCCAGAGGACAAAGCCCCCTGGATGTTTAAGTTTGGAAGATTTACAGACTCTCCACATCCCCACAAGAGGTGGCTACTTCTCTAGTCTTTCAAGAGAATTTTGAGGCAAAGGGAGATTTGTAAAAAATCCTGAAATCAGGAAAAATCCTGAGAAATCACAGGCCTGAAATATATATATAAGAAAGATTAGATTGTTTTTCCCTATACAGACATGTATAATTAGTCCTTTCAATATATTATCCTGGTCCTATGGTTTTTATTTGTTGTGGCCCGATACTCAATATCTGCACCTGCCTTTTGTAACTGAGACATGGCAAATCTGCCCAATTGAGTCAATACATGAAACAGTAACTAAACACTCAACCTCGCTATCATATGGTGCATGAAGCGACAAGAAAGAAACTACATCTGCAAGAGGCTTTAGAGACTGCTTAAAGATGCGGGAGTCCACCTGTTTGTAAAAACCTTTTCTTGGGCCAGATATGCTGCATGTTCACATTGTAATACATGATATGTAGGCACAAAGGTTGGAAACTGTTGATGGTTCTCACAAATCTCATTAACCATAACCTCCTAGGTATTCTGGCTAGGAACCTTCCTGAATCCTCCAAAATCCATCAGTGCACTTTTGGAAATGTGCCCATATCTTCAAAATGCACCATGCATTTTCGTTGATCTTTCATATTCAGCACTTATGGCCTGTACTTCTTGCCAGGTACATGTAGTAATTTTGTCCCATTTGAAGAGGTGAAAGCACCAGTTTCCAACAGTGCTGAATTTTTCAAAAAAGGGCCCCTTGGAGGATTTTGCAGGATTTGGGGTGGTTAGGGTTAAAAACAAATATAAGAAATCTTGAAAAAAGAAGACTTCTTAAAATGGACATTACCCCACATTGAATAAAAGTTTCTTTTTCAGTAAAATAAGGAGAACTACACTTGTAAAATTGTTAAGGATCCAATTGTGTAAATGGTTGGAAACTGTTAATAAAACTTTTGAACACACTGTATACATTTTGACCTTATTTTTGACGACGAATCCACTGTGGAAGTCCTTTAAGTGTAGCCTATTTAGAGGTCTGTTGTAATTAATATTCTTTCTGAGGTATCTGTTGTCTGCGATTCATTAGCCTGGCTAGATGGCTGATGATGAAAACCAATCGGTGGTTTGGATTCACTGCCGAGAGAGACGGAGAAGATTTTCATTGGAAAGCTTGAAGGCTATATAGTGTGGCAATGCTGCGCTCGAACCCTTGCCTCCGAGTAAATCAACCAGGAAATGGATGTCTACATATGCAGATTTTCAAGAGAAAAAAATATATATATTACTCAGGATTTTTTACCATGATTCAAGAGAATTCTGATATAAATTCTGGGATCAGGAAATAGATTGTTAATGTGTTTGTCATTTCACAAAAAAAACATGTATTAGGCCTACACAGGGTTTTGAGAATGATTCAACAGCTTTCCGGCAGAAGAAATACAAAAATACATTAGTCTTGACGGAACAGATAATCCTTGAAAAGTTATGTGACATTGTATTCCAAAGACTTATGCACATGTTAAGGTTAATTTTTTCTTGGTCCAGATATTTTTAAAATGACAAATATGATCCGCCCATCGTTAGCCTGATAATGTCTTGTGTAAACATACAGTATGTCTTTTTTTATGTTTACAGTAGGGTGAACTAGTAATGTTACAAAGTTCATTTTTTTGAAAGAAGTGTCTAGGTTTTATGATAAACGCGAAGTAAAAGTAAACATTTGGTTGTTTGATTTTATCTGAGAAGAAAAGAAACTCAAAGTTCAGTGTGTTATAGCACTGCAGAAGTGTTGTGCAATATTGTACAAAACTCTCCCTGTGGCATTGCATGACTAGTGAATTTACTTAACCTATGCAAGCTGTTAACAGTAACAACCAGCTCGGTGTACCCGAAAGAACTAAAGAATAGTAACAAAAAATGTTGATTCAGTGTGGTGGTTTTTCTCTCTCAGAATGTTTGCTTCTTTCTTCTGAATGTTCTCATGAATATTCAATCTTGTCCCCCCCCCCCCTCTCTCTCTCCATATTACTGCCCTCCAAATTATTTTCCCATTATCGGCCTCACATTCTATTTTTTTGTTTAAAAGAGCTATATAAAAAAGAATCAATCACGCCCATATGAATATAACAAACAAATACCCAATTTAGAGGAACTAAACCGTTTAATCTAGATGTTATAAAACCTGTTTCATTTTCAGTGTTTTTTTCCCTTCAACCTCCATGGGCACTTGGCTTTCATGAGCTCTTTCTGTCATCTTTGATTTCTCTCCTTAGTTATTTGCCAGCTTGTATTAGTCCTGTATTTATTGGCAGTAATGAAAAAAAAAAAAGTTATTACTCTTGGAGTAAGGCTAACGGAACTAACCTCGAAGGCCCGAACTTTGAGGGAATTTAACTCTGCTAAAGAATGTGACAGGGAAAGGCAAAAGCTGTATACATTAAACTCAAAATTTATAGTTTAAAGGGGCAATGTTATCATGATCAGAGCAGACTTTCAACAGGGCATGGAACCAGGGACCTAGTTTAAGATGAACACAATGACTGAAAATTACTGGCTGATTTATGCAGCAGCAACGGTAATATGACCTTATCATGTGGGGTATTATTTTCAATCACTAAGTTAATCTAAAACTAGCACTCCAATTCCATGCCCTGTTGATCGTGATGACATTGTCCATTTAAAGTTCACTTGTAGAGTCTTGATAAATCACTTGGTTGTTATCTGAGGACTGGAATACTCTGGCATTTGAAAGTTCTAAATTTTTAAATTCAGACTGGAAAAACTGAAAAGTGTTGATTCTAATTTTGATTCGTGTTGCTGATACAAACTGTGAGTCTTGTTGCATCACTCAACAGATTTCTTTAACTCCCAAAGGTTCTATAAAAAAAAATTGAAATAAAAAGTACTTAAAAATAAAAAGCAGAATAGAATGGCATTCCTTTGTAAATAATGTCACATTTTGCAGCCTTTCTTGGCATTTATATCCTCTGCACTAACCTGTCGTTATCAATGATGCTGAAATTTAACATTGAGCGGAAAGAAAGCAAGCATTTCCGTCCCCTTTGCCTGACCTTTGCCTGGCTATTATACCCCGGTCTCTCTTCCAGGTTCCATTTGCTCCCAGGTAACACGATCGTCTACACTAATCATTATGTTAGGTTTGGCTATTCATTAGACGTGGTGCTCCGATTTCATCAAAATTGGCCAATAATGATGAGGGAATTATAAACAGTATTGGCCCTTTGTCAAAATTCACAATGACCGGCCTATACAGGTGGTGCTCTGTTTATTTAATTAAACCATGAGATTTGTCTAATAATAGTAATAATAATTAAAAGAAAGAAAAAAAGGAGGGGAAAAAAGTCAATGTACTTCAGAAACTGACACATACGGCGACCTTTGGGAAAGATATTATGCGATATATATATATCTACGAGCATTACAAGTAGTGGAATCTTTATTGTAACGGTTTCTGAAAAGGACTTGAGAAACGTTCAGAGGCAACTAAGATTTGCTCTTTAGACAGACAACTAAACTGTCTGCTAGCCTGGGGCATTCCTTCCTGCACCTGCATGTTATTTGATTTTTCTGTTTGTATGTTATATTTCTTCCTTTTCCCCCCCAGTACTATCTACTCAGCAGTTCATCCATCTTCATTCATCCATCTTTTCTTTCAGTCTTCCGTTTTTCTCACACCCAATCCATATTTGTCACAGTCTATTTGTTTGCTGAATCATTTATTGTTGTGGGATTCAGAAATGTTCATTTATCAGTCTCATATAAGAACTTAGAACATACCTAACACATACTCTGTGTAACCGAGTTGGTGAGGTTACGCGGGATGGTGACAACGAAAAGAGTCAGAGATTATGTTTCTTTACAAGTAATTTATTCGGCGTGGTGGGGATGAAATTTACAGTATTTACACTTTACAAAACGACAGTCACTAATAATATATTATGGCTTTCGGCGCAGTTGTAGTTTCTCCACCTATGCCTCATGGAGACTGATGGGTTACCGACTGAAGATAGGGGCCTAATAAACGCAGCCCGGCAATATCAATAATTAAACTGCAAACTCTTCAGAGGAGCAAGGTGTGGCTTCAAGGATGCCAAGAAGTCAAATGCGCTATACCCTACTTGCTTACTCTCCAGGAAAATGTCTAGGAATGTCCGGAATGTTCACGCCCATGTGCCTATAGCCGTGCATTTAAATCGTCCGCCTTATGCAAATTATGCAGTTAAAGAACGCTAGCGGGCGCAAAGTGATCAGCGCTGGCGGCGCTGTTCAACTTACTTCGCCTACTGTGCAGTACAAGTACCAAGCTTTTATATACAAGGAAAATAAACAAGGTAAACATTATGTGTATTATACAGGGGCCTGGCAGAGTAGTTAGTCTGGCTGGTCACATCTGCATTTTTGTCTCTTTGGCAACCCCTCAATAGTCATTGTCAAACTTTATCATAATAATTAAATTGTTTATACTTTCTCTTCTAAATCCTCATTTCTTTCAGTGTCTTTCCATTCATACCTTCCAGTGTTGCCTGTATCGTTCCTTAGTCCCATATTCCTCTATGATCGTGTTGATGGTCAGCAATCTCATGATGAAGTCTTGATCAAACAAAATGGCATCTCTGCCATAATTTTAACAATTAAAGGGACACTATCGTCACAATCAGAGTAGACTTTCAACAGGGCATGGAATTGGTGTCCTAGTAAGATGAACACAGTGACTGAAAATAACATTTATGCAGCAGCAATGGTAATGACCACAACCGTGGGTATTGTTTTCAGTCACTGAGTTAATCTAAAACTAGCAATTTGATTCCATGCCCTGTTGACCGTGACGATATTGTCTTTAATGAGTCTATGGATGACATAAGGCATAGGCCATACTACCTGTGACCATGGACGGATCATCATGAGCACAGGCCCTGGGCACAAATTCACCACGGGCCCATACACGCGCATAATACTACTAGTACTATGCTTTTTTTTTTTTTTTTTTGAAAACCAAGGGCCCCTATTGGCTCCTGGGCCCGGGGCACGTGCCCAGTTTGCCCGTGCGGTAATCCGTGCATGCCTGTGACTTAAAGGGACAATATCGTCACGATCAACAGGGCATGGAATCGGAGTGCTAGTTTTAGATTAACTCAGTGACTGAAAATAATACCCCACATGATAAGGTCATATTACCGTTGCTGCTGCATAAATCGGCCAGTAATTTTCAGTCACTGTGTTCATCCTAAACTAGGATACTGATTCCATGCCCTGTTGAAAGTCTGCTCTGATCATGACGATACTGTCCCTTTAACAGGAAATACACACCTACATGTACTTGTACTGTACATCAAGCTGTTTGTTTAATAATAAGAAATTGTTGGACTAAATTTAAGCTTTCCGGCAAGTACATGTACATGTATGTGTTGATCTTGATTGGATTATTCTTCTAGAGACAAGTCCTTGGGAATATCTGTGTGGGGGTGGTTGCTTGTCTCGATGGGAAATCAATCATTCTAATTAATGTGCGTTCAGTTTTCTGATTTCATATTGGCCTTGTGTTGGTTACTGGGGAACTATAGATTTGGAAATGCAGTCTGATGTGAATAAGAACACAGTGAAAAAAATTGATTCCGTTGACTTGGAAAGGTCACTGAGGTCATGTCCCGAAAGGTTTCTGGCCACAAGTGACCGTTGGTTGTACTTGTAGTGTCTCCATATTAATGAAGCACTGCTGTAGTGATTTCATTTGTACTATTGTGATTAGTTTTTTTTTTCTTGAACGGCAAGGTACACCATAAGTAATGAATTCTGCTCTCCTATGTGATTGCAGGAAGACATTTCACCAAGATGTACTAGGGTTTTGAAGGGAAGTTACAATACCATGTAGTAATTAAGTTAATATATTATTATCTGAAAGCAAATTACTTAGTGTTAAGTTGGTTCAAATATCAGTCACCCTGAGAAAAAGCTTTCAAATTTTAACCAAAAGTGATGGAGAAAAAATGCTTCTCAAGGAATATGCTTCTTCAAATAGTGATGTTAATATCTTTTTTTTTTAATGGTGTTAAGTTGGTTCAAGTACACACGTGTATCAACCATTCTGAGAAACAGCTTTCTACAAGAACAATGAACATACATATTTAAACCAAAAGTGATGGAAGAAAAAAATGCTGGAATATGCTTTTTAAAATAGTGATGGTGTTATCCATTTGTTTGTTTGTTTTTTGAGAGAGAGTACATATGTGACGGGCTCTGCGAAAATGAGTCACATGGGGGTGAACATAATTTTAGTTATATACATGGCTGAAAAGAGCATGCAATAAGCTTCATTTTGATACCTGTTAAACAACTGTGGCATGTCCTGTTCAAAAGTTATCACCTTTTGAAAATATGTATTATGTCAACAACCGAGTAAACCGGTATAGGAGAAATTGCCTATTAAAAAAACCCTGTAAAAACCCATGACTTCAGAAGGTTACTAATAAAATGTGCGTAGTTACCAATATGTTCCTTAAAATTTAATGCTAGCGGGGTTTATATTTTTGCCAAGCACAATCAACGTAAACGCAGCAATTTATAGCGCATTGTAATGGAAACAACGGACGAAATGAAAACAAAAGGCACACAAAAATCATCATTTATTCCACTTTCTTCATACAAATCAGCTTTTTTGATTTATAAATATGAAAATACAGATACTAAAGAACCGAAATAATGGATAATCAGAAAATCAATTTCCATTTTTTTTTTCACCCTCCAAACATTCATCAACCCTGTACGTGGAAATAGGCCGTGCGAGAAGCGACTCATTTTCGCAGAGCCCGTCACATATGTACATTGCTTGTATTTGTAATAAATTACAAATAACAAAAATATGAATATCTTAATTACAGATTTAATTATTTGTTCCCCTCCGTCTTTCAGCAGTCTATCTTTGTCCAATCGAAAAAATGACCTCCAGTAAATGCCATTCTTCCCTGCGTGATTCTCTTATTAATTTAAGTCGAGCCACTTTATGATTGTTCAATTCATTCTCTAGAAGAGTTCAGTTTCCTAAGGAAGTCGCCCAATTTTGGGGTGGTAATCTTCAAACCTGATGGGAGTTTCTCATCAGCAATTGTTAGATTCATCATCCGACACAAGATTTTAATTGTTGAAATACATGTAATAATAATAATGGTGGATTTTTATATTGCGCCAACTCCATGTGATGCTCAAGGCGCATTACATTATTATTATCCCTGTCATCAGGCTACTTTAAATCATTCCTAGATCATTCTCAACTTCCTGGGAAGTATACGGTCCCGGCAGCCTGTTAGGCGCTCAACAACTAATCAAACACAATTACCATCTCTGCCCTCACAGGTCCCTTATTTATACTCCTGGGTGAAGAGAAGCAATTCATGATTATTTGTCTCACATAATAACATTTGAACCCACATTCGGAAGACTCGGACATTTTACACAAGTGTGAAGATGCTTCTTTGTAATTAATTTATGACATTAATTGTTCTTTAAAGATTTGTCAACATGTACTAATTAAAACTCTTAGGAAATAACATACTACTACTAGTATGTATTAGTCTACAAATAGGTATGTTTAACTTAGACTTTAGTAAATCTCTTTTGAAATCAATTTTCACCAGTCACCTTAAAAATGTTGTCTTGGCGATGACTAATACGAGGCGGAGGTGATCATACAAAGAGGATAAACTTGAGCCAGCTTATTGATTGGTCGTTAGGTGTGTTTGTATAGGACACATCCATGGGAGTAGACGCAGTTTGTCACGATCTTGTCTCCTACTCGGTCACACCTCATGCTGGCTATATTGATCAGGCACAGGCTGCCTTAAGCATTGTTATGCTAACGGCTATTAATTAATGCTTAATTAATATTTGGGACTTGGTCTTGTACATCTTGGAATCAGACAGGCAGAAATTTGCCCCGAGATGTCAAAATTTGTTTACGGAATGTCTCCAAAGAACTATTGATGAGAACATGTTTTAAAAGTTTGGAATGGTATTTCTAATTCTTAAATCAAATTGAAAGCTCACATTTTTTCCTGCATGTATGTGTATTAATTTCCTTTACTCCTGCTTGAAGTAAACATCACATTTTGATAAGGAAATAAAATGTGAACTTCAATAAACCAAGGAAGGCTGAAATAAGATATTTAATATCTTTTCTTAATTTATTATCATTCATCTGATGTAATCGGTGTTCTTTCCAGCCTTGATTGTGTCAAAACACACAATTTTATTTTCCCCTTAAAAAATGTTTTGTCTAAATTGTACTGTTCTGTTATCTCTTTACAGTACATATGTTGAAATTATTCTTAGGCAAATGCAATTAGATGCAAGAAAATTGAGTAATACAGCGAACCCCTCCAAGCCAAATCTGTCAATTATTATGCTCCACTTCGTGAGTACACCCCAGGGTTCCTATTTGGTTCTTAAGACATTTCTAAGACCCGATGTTGGCTTGAGACTCTGCCTTTGTGCGTATCTGAAGCGGAAATCCTGAGAGAATGATTACAAAATGAAATTAATGAAAACCTCTTTGTGTAATAATGACTTGTAAGCATTTTTGAGTGGAAGATATTACTTTTCTATTATTATGACTGTTTATGATCATTATTTTTAGCCTTCTCTTGAGGGTTTGTGCAACCAAAAAAGTTTACATATTCAATTTTTTTAATTTACGAATATATTAAATCTGAAACCAGGGTGTTTATATGTAATCCTACATGGATATTTATGTTCTAGTGGTTTATTTGGTTTAATCATGCGATCTTTGTATTTTGGGTTTTTTTTCTTACAAAATTATGCCCCATCAAAACCACAAATCTTAAAAACAAATTTGTAAATTTGAAACAAAAACAAATTTATTTAAAAAAATGTAATTAAAATAAAAGGAATTTTTCTCACTGATTTCAAGATGCATTGAAACAGCCAGGAGAACAGTTCTTGTGGCACATACAGAGTATATAGATGGATTTAAAGTGAGGAGTTATATATTGACTGGCCATAAATGAATTCTGTTCTGCGAAAAATTTTCAAAGAATATTTTACTTTAAATAAAAAGACATTTTCAGTATCCACAACAATGAGATGTTTGTGTTATTTTTGTATTTAGAAAAATAAAGATTAAAGACAAAAAACAATTATTGGGGAAACCTTTTTTATATAGATTTGTCCAAAAAAGAGTCAATGTTGTATTTGTTTCCTCCGCATTTTTATGGTTTTTAACAATCCCATATCCTTCAAAAGACTTGATGCAGCAACTCCGCCTGCAGCTAAACCTCCTTAAGGCAATAGTTATAACAACCTTGTTGACCAATGCTCAGAACTGCTCCAACCATCTTAAGAGAAGCCAGCGGCATAGAGCATGCTCCTGCACTCATCATCCTCCGCTATCTGTAAGACGCTGTCAGGACGCTGATGTTAAGATGTTGTCTGAGATTCGCTGATTCACTGATGTTCCTTAAGGCAACAGTGAGAACCTTCTTGGTGTTTATGAAGACACTTGATGAAACGGTCGCTTATATATCTCTTATTGCTCTGGCCTGTAAATACTGTAATCATAAATTGAGGATTTCATCTAGATTTTAGGATTGTGTATCGGAGCAATATTTGATCAGATTTTTGCTGAATATTTATTGGAGTAAAAGAAGTTTGCTAAAACTAAAATCAACTCGGAAAAGGTGACCTCATGTTTTGATCTTAGATCTGTAACTTTTTATAGAACAAATCATCCAATATGATGTCTGCAGCTAAACAGCTGTCATAATAAATCCGACATCTGGACTAAATTGTAATATTTTTAATAACTAAATGTAGTTTTTATAGCAATTTTATTTTGGTTTCAAGATACGAAAAGAGGACATGGTGAATGATTTCATTTGTATCATATTGCAAATTGCTACAAAAAATCATAATTTGCGAATAAAATTGTAAGATTTGCTATTCAGAGTAAGAATTTCATACAACCACAAATTATTTCTGCCAAGAAATTTTGTCATGCAAAATATTTGAACAAAATTATTCCCTAAAAAACTCTCTTCCTTCCTGCTGACAGCAGCTCTCTCAATTCCCATTTGTTAACATACGAAAATATCCTCTCACAGAGGTAACACATGTACAACATACAAATTTAAATTGGTGAATTTCACCGAAGGTTCCAAAGCGCAACTAGAAAAATAAACCGTTAAAATATAGTTCCAGAATTTGGATTTATTCGGTCAGATCCAGTGGCTTTTCCCATCTCCAGAGCTGAGGTAATGACACCTCGTTGCATCTTTATTGGTGATGTGTGAATTTTTAGGCTGCTCTTCCGCCAATAACAGCATAGAAGATGGCTGATTAAATTAAATTTGACGCTACAACGAGGTGTAATCAGCCAGTCCGAGTGATCTCTAAATTTGTTGTGATCTCTGATCAGATGGATGTAATGAAATTCAGTCTTAAGGCAATCTCATATAAAAAAATATTTATAATTTTGACTTTTAAAATGTTATAATTATGTTTTTGGTGTAATATAAACACGAATGAAAAATAGATTTTTCGCATCTACCACTTTGATAAATGTGAGTAAAGTATGTGGGTTTAAGTTGAATTTATTTTCCGTGAGTTCCAATATGTCAATAATATTTGATTTTAAATAATTCTTGGCATTCTTAGGTCATTGTATAGAACCTTTCTTCCGTTTTGAAATCTTACCAGAAAGTCCATAAATTATTTTTACATTCCATTTTCTATATCTTTGTTCCATTGAAAAATCATATGTATACTTTTTTTCTTTTTTTTCATTCTAGCAATCTGTGCCCTCGGCTGTGATCACGGTGTTTTGAATGTGACCCACTGCAAATGCCACTGTGAGACTGAATGGGACGGATTATCTTGTAACATCCCACTGGTTACATTCAGCACACCAACAGACCCACCCTGTAGCTTAGATTGTGGAGACCACGGACTAGTTGCAGATGATGAGTATGTACACTTTCTATTATCCAATGCTGTGGCAATGTTGGTCTGGTTTCCAGACTGCCCCATTCAATATTCACCATGACAAGAAATAAGTTCGAGGAGCACCAATCTATTTTAGACATCAGCCTCATTTTGAGTCCCATAGATTTGTGGACTAAAAACCAAAATGGCCGATACATTATGAAGGTTTCCAAAGCAACCACTTTGGCTATGATTATGGCTGGGGCATTGTGTCTGTGTATGATACAGTGGCAGTGATCTAGCTCTAACCATAGCCAAAGCCATTATAGCTTCTGGAAATGCCTTTAATTTCCAAACAGAATCCAAGTAAACTTGGGCCCTGGGAGTATGCATACATCAGTATGTAGCAAAAATGATTTGACCTTAAAGGGACAGTATCGTCACGATCAGAGCAGACTTTCAACAGGGCATGGAATCGGTGTCCTAGTTTAAGATGAACACAGTGACTGAAAATTACTGGCTCATTTATGCAGCAGCAACAGTAATATGACTTTATCATGTAGGGATTATTTTCAGTCACTCTGATTCCATGCCCTGTTGATCATGACGATATTGTCCCTTTAAAACATGCATGTCTAATATCAATCTGTTTGTTTGTCCGTCTGTCTGTAATTTAGATGCAGATGTGTTTGTGACGACAACTACCTGGGTGATACTTGTGACCAAATCTGCGATCAGCCATGTGACATTCAGCACGGTAAACTTGACCCAACCACGTGTACCTGCCACTGTAATGCGGGTTACTATGGCGATACATGCTCCAGTGAGTTTGCTCTTTCATCCGGAGATGGCGGCGGTATCACAGCAGGTGCACACATCGACCAATCAAATCAATTCTTTGTTTTCAACCCTCATGTTTTGGATATAACGTGTGCGTTTTGTCTCCCTAAAGTCCACCGCCCAAACGTTAAATCGATGTATCCAGTAACAAAAATGAAATATTCCCTGTTTAGTGTTGTACTGACCGTGTAAATTGAAACTAGAACAGAAATATCAATATTAATGTAGTCCCCAAAATTAAGAAAAGAAATCTAGCATGTAAAATAGCTCAGCAAATATAATACGGATTTTCCAAATTCTATGAGAATTCACACAAATTTGCATGCTAACTTTTTCATTTTCAAGTGGCAGAATATATTTTTGTTCAGTGCGTGTAGACTAAATTCCTAGCTTTCTGACACAACAGAAGACGCTCCTTTATTAAGAACTAACCTTTCTTCTGCTTAAAACACTTTCTGTCCTCTTGTGAATAAAGGAAATGGTCTTGAGGAAAGTGCTCATCTTTTTGCTTAATTCCTCCATCATCCATGCCATTATCAAATTATAAAACTGGGTCTTAAACCTTTTAAGTAACACGTTTACACCACTTAAAGACGATCTGAATGAGTTGCCTGCAAAGGACTTAAATCATCAAGCACAACAGACACAAAGAATGCTTTGTTCTTGTTTCTGTTTCCATGGAAATGCATGGAAAAAGAAACAGTAAAAGATAAAAGCAGCATTAGATGTCCCTTTAGATGAAATTTGCCCCGAGTATAGATTGATAGAATGTGCACCTGCTAAACACTGCTGTAGAAATGTTTTAAATGTAGAATTTGAAGATGTAAAGCTCATTTTTTAATAACTATTTTACCAGTTTCTGTCAATTTTCTATTTTGCTGGAGGATAGGAAAACAAAATGTGACCTGTTCCCAGAATATGAATATGAAGTCACACAATGTTATTTTATGGTGTAAAAATTAACAAATTAAAAAGTTTGAAATTTTTATGAATGTGCTCAGATTTTAATAAGAAGTGCATCCCAAGTGTTTGGTACAATTGAAAAGCTCTTTTTCTTCAGAATTTTAAAATGCAAATATCTCAATTTTGAAAAATTATTTTGTGCATAGGCCTACATGTATATCATTTCAAAGTATTTTTTTACAGAAATTGACATTAAATTAAGGAAAAAGTCGAGCAATCCATCTTCAAATGAATCATATTAATTAACATTGCATGAAAATATCCCAAACTTAATGTATACAAATTCCAAGACGCAAAAGTAAATACAAGTACTTCTGAAAAAAAAAATAATAATAATAAAAAGAAGAAATTCATGTTGCTAAATTGATACTGAAAGTTCAAGTTATTTTTGGGATATTTTCTAATGATTTGTTAATGGTCGACAGGGGAACACACTTGCAACTAGCTTTCCTTCTACCATTCGCAAGTCTCATGCAAAATGACTTTTATTGCAGGAATGAGGTATGTATAGTATTAGTATTGTAGATGAAAAATGCTGAGTGACTCTTAATTTAGAGCATAATTTGTTGCTGATGAGCTACGGGGAATATGTAGCAATAACTATTGCTTGCTTTCCTTCATCCTTGAGGCATCATTGCCTGTAGTCATTCATGTTACCACAAATTTCCACTTTTCTTCATCGTTCATCCATTCCTTCCTCTGTTTCTTCCTCCGTTTCTTCCTCCGTTGCTTCCTCTGTTGCTCTCTGCTTATACTCCTTTTTTTCCCCTGTCAGTAACCTATTCACCATAGCATTCTTTCTTTTCCTCACCTCTCATTGTTTCCAATGAGCCATTTTCTTTTCACAAGAAATGAGAACCCATCACAAAGTAAAGACATATAATCATTTGACAACTCTCCATCAGAAACAGGATTTACTTCTGTTGCTAAATAAATAAGAAGTTTCCCCTGACCAAGGTGTAACTAACATTTCCCCCCACGGTTTTTAATGAGACATTCTGCAGACAGTGCACAGGAAATTGGAAGAGAAATTGTCCAGGTTTGTTTTATATCATCAGAAGGCAGGAAATACTGCCTTGTGATGAGCTACATGCAGTTCATTGCCTTTTCAGAAAGTAATCATTTAGAGGAGCTATCCCATATCAGTCTTGTGTCTACAGTAATGAAAGAGTCATGTTCCCTCGCAGACTGACTTATCTTAATCACAGTTTTGACATTCGGGTATATTTCAACTTCAATTGGTACCTTCACATCATTCAAGGTTGTTTACGGTTCGCTCTTGAGAAATCCTGTTTTTGTTTATCACGAAGAAGATTTATAATGAAAAAACCTCAGGAATCCTTATTTCTTTGAATTCCAATCTTTCTCTGATATCTGGTTGTGTCTGATTCCCCCCACCCCACCCCACCCCACCCCACCCCACCCATTATTTTACTTGTTAAAGCATCAATTCACTTTTGGTAAAATAGTTTCATTCAAATCCAACAAATCAATAAACTATAAAAGTTTCAGCATATTTCATTGGGTTTTTAATAATAAAACAGTGTAAATGCATAGAATTACTGTCTCAAATGACAGGAATTCATATTAGCACTCACTAAAATGATATCATAAGGGTTGATACCATCATTAACTTTACACTTAGTAAGTTTTATGGTAAAACTGTGATCATTTATGGTTTTTTTTAATTTTTTTTAAAAAATTTTTTTAAAGGTGGCTTAAAAGTAGTAATAATTTGTGAAAAAAGAGATTACTTTTACATGATGTCACTATCGACCTGTTATGATTACGTATTGCATTTAAGCTTCCTACATTCAACTCTCCTCCTTCTAACCCTCCCTCTTTGTGGTAACACTCTCGCTGTCTCTTCTGCCCCTCCCCATTCTGTTTCCAATCATGTTCAACCAGGTGTTCTCTTCATATGTTTCTGATACAGTTGTGTTCTGTCTCCGTCTCTCGTCAAGCAAGACAATTTTAAGCCTGAATTCTTTCTTTTTAATCCCAAGGTACTGTCAATGAGATTTGTAATGCAGGTACTTACTGCAGCAATGGAGGTACATGTTACTTGGTTGATGACCCGAAGAAGAGAGAGCTGGTTCCTCTGTGCGGGTATGAAATGAGTTCTGTGTTTCTCCGCCGACCATTTCACTGCATGCTTTCTATAATGATATACATACCAGCAAAAGAAACGTCACCCCCTAAATTTTGATAAGTCTGAGAACGTGTTTAGCTTATGTGTCCTCAGATGTCATGCATGACGAATTTTGGGGTCAACCAAATTTTCCACATTGTGTTCGTGTTACACTCCATACTCATAATATTCTTCATTAAACAAATTATTATAATTATAAAATGAAAATAATAAATATTTTTAGGGGTGACGTTTCTTTTGCTGTTATGTATATATGTCAAAGGGTTTGCATGCATTGACTAGGTTTAAGGCCACATTTTTTGTATTTTTAATTCCTGAAATAGTTCTTTTATGTCAGCCAGGATTACTTTTTTGAAGTGCATGATTTCTATAAATTTCTTTTTCTTGTACGTAACAGAAATACAGGGATTTCCAAATGTAATGATATTCTACCTTTAAATTGGCCTTTGCAGGAAATTTAATTTGGTTTTACAATTTCTCCAGGTTGTCAAATCCTTCAGATCTATACCTTTTGATTATTGAAATATTAATCCATGATGTCTTTCAGTGAGTCTTAAAGGGGAGTGTAGGGGTCTGTACTTTTGGGAATTATCTGATGACAAAATTACTGAATTATAATCTAAAAACTTGATTGTACCAAGCATCCTGAGAAATTATTCCGCCTGATGACATGCTGAATTTTTTTGGGATAAATGTGAGTGTATTTCAAATGTGAAATTGATCACGGAAATTTACAAACTGGAATGAATACATTTTCACTAAATTTCCTCGTTTTTGACACAACGAAATGAGCTGAAACTTTCACAGGTCGATTTCTGTACGTCTCTCTTGTTTCTTATAAAGTATGGATGCATTTACAGACATTGGTTGGTTTCTGTACATCATTCTTGTTTCTTATAAAGTATGGATGCATTTACAGACATTGGTTGGTTTCTGTACATCATTCTTGATTCTTATAAAGTATGGATGCATTTACAGACATTGGTTGGTTTCTGTACATCTCTCTTTTTTCTTATAAAGTATGGATGCATTTACAGACATTGGTTGGTTTCTGTACATCTCTCTTGTTTCTTATAAAGTATGGATGCATTTACAGACATTGGTTGGTTTCTGTACATGTCTCTTGATTCTTATAAAGTATGGATGCATTTACAGACATTGGTTGGTTTCTGTACATCTCTCTTGTTTCTTATAAAGTACGGATGCATTTACAGACATTGGTTGGTTTCTGTACATGTCTCTTGATTCTTATAAAGTATGGATGCATTTACAGACATTGGTTGGTTTCTGTACATCTCTCTTGTTTCTTATAAAGTATGGATGCATTTACAGACATTGGTTGGTTTCGGTACATGTCTCTTGATTCTTATAAAGTATGGATGCATTTACAGACATTGGTTGGTTTCTGTACATATCTCTTGATTCTTATAAAGTATGGATGCATTTACAGACATCGGTTGGTTTCTGTACATCTCTCTTGATTCTTATAAAGTATGGATGCATTTACAGACATTGGTTGGTTTCTGTACATCTCTCTTGATTCTTATGAAGTATGGATGCATTTACAGACATTGGTTGGTTTCTGTACATCTCTCTTGATTCTTATGAAGTATGGATGCATTTACAGACATTGGTTGGTTTCTGTACATATCTCTTGATTCTTATGAAGTATGGATGCATTTACAGACATTGGTTGGTTTCTGTACATATCTCTTGATTCTTATGAAGTATGGATGCATTTACAGACATGGTTGGTTTCTGTACATATCTCTTGATTCTTATGAAGTATGGATGCATTTACAGACATTGGTTGGTTTCTGTACATCTCTCTTGATTCTTATGAAGTATGGATGCATTTACAGACATTGGTTGGTTTCTGTACATCATTCTTGTTTCTTATAAAGTATGGATGCATTTACAGACATTGGTTGGTTTCTGTACATCTCTCTTGTTTCTTATAAAGTATGGATGCATTTATAGACATTGGTTGGTTTCTGTACATATCTCTTGATTCTTATGAAGTATGGATGCATTTACAGACATCGGTTGGTTTCTGTACATATCTCTTGATTCTTATGAAGTATGGATGCATTTACAGACATTGGTTGGTTTCTGTACATATCTCTTGTTTCTTATAAAGTATGGATGCATTTACAGACATTGGTTGGTTTCTGTACATATCTCTTGATTCTTATGAAGTATGGATGCATTTACAGACATTGGTTGGTTTCTGTACATATCTCTTGATTCTTATGAAGTATGGATGCATTTACAGACATTGGTTGGTTTCTGTACATATCTCTTGATTCTTATGAAGTATGGATGCATTTACAGACATTTTACCAATGGTGTGCAATCCCACTATGATCTATACTTATAATATTTTGAAATATTAAACCATGACATCATTCAGAGAGTCTTAAGATGGGCGTCAGGATATAGAGGGATCTGCTGCCGTTGATCCTAGACGGGGTCTTTCATAGGAGACATTATCGTTGAGCATCTTGAGACTTAAATCAGTGTGGATTAGACCGGAGCTTAAAGCTAGGTTATATGGGTGCTAGGAACATATGTAGCAAGTGATTGAGTGAATGTCAAATCCAGTACGATTTGGCAGTAGTATGCTATTAAATCAAACGATATTAATTTTTCCTGAAATGGGTTTGACATTTTCAGTTGAAGGATTTCATGAAGGAACTACAAGGAAATTTTTTTTGGAAAGGGATTTTTTTTTAATGATTTCAGTCAATTAATTTTTTTTTAAGGGAAGGTACTACATTGGTAGTTGGAAACATACGTTCATTTCAACCCTCCAGTTTTCAAGAAACTAACCTGTGAACATTTCATCACAAAAGGTGCTCACATTTATGAGAAAAAATTACAAGAAACTGTTACTTTTTTAAATGTTTGATATAAAGTTGCCATCTGAAGGCTTTTTGTAAATTCAATTATTTTTCCCTCTAAGATGAAAGAAAGCACTTCAGATGGAATAACTTCTAACAATGACTGTTACTTCCAACTTTACATCAAGTTTATTAATTTGATAATCTGGCAATTACCAATGTTGTACCATCCCTTCGTCGGTGTCCTAGTTTAAGATGAACACAGTGACTGAAAATTACTGGCTCGTTCAGTAGCAACAGTTATAAGACCTTATCATGTGGGGTATTATTTTCAGTCACTGAGTTAATCTAAAACTAGCACTCCGATTCCATGCCCTGTTGATCGTGACAATACTGTCCCTTTAAAATACGGACATTTCTAGTCTTCTCTGTTTTCCAGAATGTTGAAGCATTCTCAAATGCCACAAAATCCTTGCATCATTTTCTGTTTTTTAAATCACAGTTGCCCAGAGGACTTCATCGGCGAGCGTTGTGAGATTCCAGAATGCACCAAAGATTGCGGGGAACATGGTACAATCGAGTACTCTGAGTGTAGATGCACGTGTGACCAAGGCTACGAAGGAACATATTGTGAAAGTAAGAACTGAAAAACACAGATAGACAAAAAATGAGATAAACAAGCAGATGATGAATCTTGCAGTGGTGGATGCAGGTCCTTCTCCCCATGGGGGTGGGAAGAGGGACCTAATTCCTGTACCTCTTCTCCAACCACGCCCACCCCCTCCCCTGAAAAAGAAGGGGGAAAAAAAATCAAAAACCAAACACCCCCACTTCAGAAAACAAAATTAAAAATAAAGTACTGTAAATAGTTATTATCCAATTTTTATTTTTGAGGTTGATTTTTGAAATCCTCCAAAATCCTCTTTGCTAAAGTGAAGGATTTTGAAGGATTGAGGTTACATGCTACATGTTCTTTGCTAAAGTGAAGGATTTTGAAGGATTTTGAAGGATTGAGGTTATTAGGCATACTTGCTTTTCCATGGTACATGTACATCCATGTTTGTTGTAGTGATTGCAAGGTCAGTGCTTGGGTCAGTGGACACTGTTTATTGTTCCATGCATGCAGGGAGGGTCCCTGACCATGTACATGTATCACAGATTAGAAACATGTGTGCATACATGTCATGTGCTTGCTTTACTACTGAAGGATTTTGGAGGATTTAGGTTATGTGTAAGCAAGTGGGACTAGGGAGTTAGGGTTAAAGACTTGGTCTTGCCACACAAAGAGTTCATCCATTTTAACCACACCCCATCCCCCATTGGAGGAAGGAGACATGTGCATAGACTATGTAATTTTTTTTGGGGGTAGGGTTTTAAAAAGCAAATGTTTTGAACCTTTGACCAAAATTTTATACTGTCATCTTCTGCAATAAAATTGGGTCAAAATTTAGTAATTTATAATTTTCAACCATAAGCTCAGTTGCTTGAGGCAAGACTCCCGAGGTTATCTAGAGTCATCTTGTGATATTTTCTTTGCGTGTTTTTTTCCCCAGGAATAATGGATGACCACACGGAGCCATGTGGACCGCAGTATAAACACTATTGTATGAATGGCGGCGGTTGTGTGTTCCTCAAGGGAATCGAGAAGCCGTCCTGTAGGTAAGAGGTCGTCGCCATGAGAAGGCGAATCAAACTGCGCGGTTTCCTAGAGAGCAACTTGTAATCTTTCTTCTTATTCATTTTATCTACATCTTCCCTTTCTGTCCTTGGTTTGTTTTACATTGTATCTCTGCCTCTTTATTTCCCAGTTATTATGTCCCCCCTCCCAGCCTATTCTTCCACATGTTTTGAATTTATTTCTTGTATGGGCAAGGCAATTGTTTTTTCTTAAGATGTAAAGGGTTCTTCAATTAGAAAATAAAAAAGGGTAACATTGTAAGGGGCACTGGGGGATTCAGGATGGCTAAAACATAGAAGAAAAAGTGGGGGGACCAAATTAACATCCTAATATGAAACAGTATACAAGGATGACCAAAAAGGGGACATCTTTCCTGATTTGAACACCCTCTGCCAATGAAGGTTGGAGGGTCACCAAAGCAAAGACCAAGGCCAACAGAGGCAATTGTCTCTATTTCCTTTAAGACGTTCGAGGCCTATCTCCCAGTCTCCCTTTTTCCTCATTCATACAATCCTCTTCATCTATCCTCTCATCCTTCCATCTTCCGTTTCTCCTTTCGTTTCTTCTCTTCCTTCCCCCATCTGTCTTGTTTTACATCTCACTTTTCTCATTTCCTATCCTTCTGTCTCTTTCACTTCAAAACCTCCGTCTCCTCATTTCTTACTTCATCTTGCTTGTCACTGTCTTCTTTCTTTCTCTTTCGTTCTTGTTATCGTCACTACTTCACAGTTTTGTTGTTTCTCTCTCCTTATTTTTCAAATTTCACATTTCTGTACATCATTGTACATCTTATTGCATGAGACATTCATAACCCCATGAATAAATATAATAAATCGTAAACCAACTAAAAATTATTGACTAATTGCGGTGACACCATGTGAAATTCTCAATTGAGTAGTAATTAGTTCTGAAAAGGACTGGAGGTACAACTTAAGTAGGCTGCTGGAGGATTACGCGATGACAGGATGCTGGATGAAACGTCGAGTTGTACCTCCAGTTCTTTTCAGAACTAATTACTACTCAATTGAGAATTTCACATGGCGTCACCGCAATTAGTCTTACTTATCCTCCTCACCATGCAAAGCTACAAGTCTTACCTAAAAATTATTGAAATGATTTGTTTGAAGAAGAACAAATATTCAGACAAGTGGTTGTTTCATAATTTGACAAACAATCATCAAAGTAAAACCAAAATCCAACGTTCATTACAGAATACAGATAAGAATTTTCAATAAATTGAAAACATTTTGTCAAACTAACCTGATATTAACTTTAGTTTTTTGAAGCAATCAACATGTCAAACACTTGCATCATTATTTTGAAAATTCTTATCTTGAGTTTATATATTTTGGTTAAGGTGCTATCATTCGCTGTTAAGGTCACCCCTGTGTGTGCAGTAAATATGCTTGGTAGCTTGCAATGGTTCATGAATATGCAAATATTTAAATATAATTTGCAGGTTTAATTTGCATGCTGTAAATTGTCACTTGATGTGCGGCTGATGACTGTTGGTGTGGCATTTTTCGTTATTTTGTATTTTAAATGTGTGTTTGAACAAGTTGAACACTGCAAACAAAACATTTCATTTGATTTAATGACACTAATACAATCTGTATTAACTGACAACATCTAACACATTATTAACAAATTATTAACAAATATTGACTAATTGAAAAGGAAATATTGAAAAGGAAATAATTCTCCAAAACATTTCTTTCAGACAAATAACAATGATGTTTAAGATCAGTTGCACCAAACTAATAATATCGAGGGCTTAAAACCAGACCTGGTTATGTCCATTTTGAAGGAAAAAAATGAGTTTAAAAGTTTGAATCTTTCTGAAAAATCAGAAACTCCCCATATCACATTTAGGCAAAAGTGGACATACCCAGTTCTGGTTTTAAGCCCTCGATATATTCTAAAGAGTCAAGAATTACAGAAATAACATGGACAATGATTTTTTTATTATTTTTTTTTAAAATAAAGAATTAGCTGTTGCACACCAAAAGGAACCATAGTGTAATTGCCAAAAATGGTGGTTACTGGTTAGTACAGTAGTGCTGTGACGGTTAACCGGTTAACCGTAACTACACTAAATGTTTAGAAATTTGCTAACCAGCTAACCAAAACCAATATTTAACCAGTTGACGTCAGGAATATTTATTTTTTTCCGGTCCCCCGTGCGGGGTTTTTTTCAGTGAAAAATCTGAAAAAATTTCTAGCCATTAATAATTTTTTTTGTCAATGAAACTAAGTTTGGACAACCAAATAAACACCTTTACTCATTGACATTTCGAGAATTAAATGGCTTGTTTTTTAATTACGGTTGTGTTTGTTCAGCACAATTAGACTGCTGGCAAGCTCCGATGCAACGGCCTATTAGCGACCAGCGCCCGGTCGAAAAGACGGCATACCTGGAGAGAGATCGAATGCCTCGTAACAATGGATATAAATCCGTCTTTACAAATGCTTGGCTGGTACGTCAAAGGAACAGGTCTTGGATAAAGGGATTAGGCAAAAATCAACAAAAAGAGTGAACTCGTTCAGTATTTGTAGTGCATTTTGTCCGGGGCCACCAAACCGTGACCCCATGGACTCCGAGAAACGATTGCGTGTATACACGTCAGCCGCCACGACGGTACGCCACGTGTGGCATGTTGACAAGTCTCCCGGTGACACACACAAAAATCGGAATGCGTGTTTAGACGCTCTCCGATCCGCTGTAAACAAAAAAAAATTGCTTGTATACACGGCCTCCGAAGCGAACTGGTTAACAAAAAAACACCCAACAATTTTGGAAGAATTTGCCGCCCATTTTGTTGTTCTAGAGTTCCTTTTTTGCTGCATTGGTTATTAAACAATCATTGCGGGAAGGTTATTGATGCTTTTTGATTAAAAATGTATACACATTGTTGCATTTGCTGACGATCTAGTTTGTGTGGCCATCAGGTGCCAACTTTCGGTTAACCGACCGTGAAAGATTTGGTTAAACAGTTATTGAACTAACAGTTACTGGTAACTCCCAGCACTATTTAACAGCTTCCAATTTGGTCTTCATCAGGATCTTGATCATTTATAAGTAAAATACCTTCTTCTTTTGGAAGACAAGTGGTTCTGAGAATAGTTGGTGAAGCTGAAAACAATACCAAAATAACAGATATGATGCAGCAAAACTTTAAATGAATAAAATAAACAAATAAAACACAATGTGAGTCAAAGGGAAGGTACAACATTGGTAATGTTGGCAAAACTGCTTACATGAGTATGCTTACTCTCTTTGAATCAAGATATACATTGAAGGGAAGGTACAACATTGGTAATGTTGTCAAAACTGCTTCTATGAGTATGCTTACTCTCTTTGAATCAAGATATACATTGATGGGAAGGTACAACATTGGTAATGTTGGCAGATCTGCTTCTATGAGTATGCTTACTCTCTTTGAATCAAGATATACATTGATGGGAAGGTACAACATTGGTAATGTTGGCAAAACTGCTTCTATGAGTATGCTTACTCTCTTTTTGTACATTAACCCTAACTCCCTAGGCATTGTACTAAAACAATAAAAATCCTTCAAAATCCTACAACTGGCTTTGTTGTCTAGGGAGTTAGGGTAAACTGATAGTTTCAGCTACAAAACCCTTATCCATGCTAGATCTTGCTCAAAGGCAAAATGCAAAAGCATAAGACGAAACAAAAGTAGATTAGACAAAAATCTCATAAAAAGCTCAAAGCTTTTTCACACCATGATGTAGTTTTGAACATCTGCACATTGTTGCCATAGCAACCATTTGCTTCATCTCATGTTTACACAATAGCTCTTTCTGATTAACGTTTAAAACTTTCAAAGACAAATACTTCTATTATGAATTTATTCAATCGATTCAGCACTAATCAATACTGTTTCAAATTTGTAATTCCTTTCAAAATACACTTTGATTTTTATTCATCATTTATATTTCTCAAAACACAATTCAACACATCTATGAATTTCAACCATCACTTTCAACAGCCTCATTTTCATCATCACTGAGACAGCTTTTCAAACATGGTAAATTAAATATATCCAAACAGTGATCATATTAACATTTTCGCCTCTGAAAATCTCTCACTTTTTATCACAATTCAAACTGAATATTACATTCTTTACAAACTGCCCATCAGAGCTCTGCAGCTTTCAAACCTTGTATTTTTCATTTCTGTGATAAGTATTTTTTGCTTTTTAGTTGTTATCCCTTGTTATCATTCATTTATTCCCAGTTAATACCAAGATGTGTTGCAGTAGTACACCCTATGTAGCTGTTTTGAGTTACAGAGCACAATATTTAGTTTTGTGGTATAATTTGTCCTTTTTGTACAAATAATGGGGAAATTGCAAAAATAGCCACCTGTTCAAAATAGCTACAATCATTTGCACCTAGAAACATATTGCAAGCTAGATGCATATTTTATTTGTTTCACTTTTGTGAAAAAAAATCTTGACTATGAATTCAACATTTGTATCCAAACCCCATGTTGTTCACGTTTATGAAATGTGAAGTTTCAAGTAGAAAGGACCTGTAAAGATAATCTATCTCTTCACGAAAATAGAAAATGTCCTCATAAACAATGAGGCACCTTTGACCCCTAGGTCAAATAAACCTAGAGGTCAAGGAATACCGGCTTTTGTTTTGGTGGCTTTGATTCGTAGATTTTGATATGTGTGTACCCACTTCGCTGGCTTAAAACCCTTCATGTTGTGTATGAGTGCTTCCATGTTGCAGTATAGGTGGTTGTTTCTTATTGGTCAAAATAGTGGTTGTCTGGCACTGACAATGGTGGCTTGTTAATGAACACTGGTTGCTTGGTTACAAGAGATTGGTTGTTAAGTAACTATACTCTGATTGGCAGGTGTCCCATTCTGTATCATGGGAAACGTTGCGAGCGTCTGGAACCTGATGTCGACTGTGGTTGCTTGAATGGTGGAGAATGTTATTTTAACGAAAGTAAACAGATATATGTGTGCAAGTGAGTAACCCGTAAAAAAAAATAAAAAAACATTTTTGTCAATATACACACAAAAATAGTGTTTTTTTTTAAAGTTATTTTTTAATTACGTTGTATACATTGACTGTTCTTTGATGTCAGTCATGTGACATCAGGTATCATAGTGTACCGTCGTAGTTGAGATGTTCGTTTTATATGTGATGTCAGTCAAAATTCCATTCCCATCTTGTGTACAGACAACGGTTACCATGGTGTATATCACTGTGGTTACGTCAAATAGGATATTATTTCAATTTCTTACATACAACACCAGCCACCACACAAAAATAAATCTTATAAGGTAATATTTCTATAAAAAACAAATCCTTATTTTCAGGAAACATTCATTATGGTGACTTACTAACCCAAAATATTCAATAACATGTTTAATGTGCAAAACTATGAAAATGACTTTTCTAACTGCATGAAATTTGGCACCCCAAGAACACTGAGAAGCTACAATCCCGGCCAAAATAGTTAGGACACGTGGCAATAAACATACCCTCCCCTGTCCCCCGCTCCCCCCACCAATGTTGTTATCTCCAGCCGGAGCACAGACCTTGGAATGAGAGCCAACATTGTCAGGGGGCCGGGGGGAGGGGGGGGGGGGGGGGGGCGGCGGCGGTAGCAGCGAGATTTGACCGGGATTGTAGATTGGAAAGCATGGACAACATCAGTAATTCTTGGTGGAAAAAACTGCATATATAAACAGTTGTATATGATTCTAAATGAAATTGTTAAATTTGACATATTAATAACTAACTGTTAGTTACTGGAACTTAATCATAAACATAACCATGATGTGTGTGTGTGTGTGTGTGTGTGTGTTTTTTCTTGTTTTTTTTCGATCCGTCTCACAGGAATATGGGATCAATCCAATCTAAGTGTTTCTCAATTAGACACTGAAAAAACAATCTGAATGCATTACACAATTTGTTTAAGGACACAATGAGACGTATGTATAGCACGCACTGCATACTCAGTGCTTTCCAAGTGTCTGAAAAACTTCACAGGTTGTTTTTATATTATCTTGATTCTTATCAGATATAGATGCATTTACAGACATTTTACTGTAGCTTTGAACTGTAGCTGGTGTATCTGCTCAGTGCTCAGCGTAGCCCTCTAGTGGTGAATTTGTACCCAGTGTCTTGATGATAGCCACTTTGGCGTTGTGTGTATGTGCACTATCACTGCCCTTTCGGCCACAGTGGTCTAACAACATGTGCCCTCAACAGCTCATACACGATGCGACTAGAGACTGGATTGACTCATACACTACTGTGAGACAGATTGGATCATAGGCCGTTTTCGAATATTCGGCTTGGGCTCCGGCTTCAGACTATGTCCTCCTGTCTGAAGCCCTGAACGTAAAGCATGCGTTAGTCAAAACAACCGAGGGAGCGTAGCTAGCCTAAGCCGGAGACGAAGGCGAAGCCGTGGTTTCGAAAAGGGCCATAGACCTTAATCAGCTGCAGCCATCTTGGTCATATTCCCTATATACAAGTATACAATTGTAGCACTGACAATCGATACATAAACGATACCAGGCTATTTTGTTACCAGACTCAGTTTGATCATGTATACTTGTGTGGCGGGGAAAACCAATATGGCTGTAGCGTGATACAGGTGCATTATTTTTAATACTGTGATGTCATTTTATATGATCGATCCTTCCGTTCACTGATTATCAAATTTCACAGTTGCCTCGCTAAATATACTGGTGAACGATGTCAGTACAAGGCTTTACCTCCTTCTCGTCCCAATGCAAGTAAGTACCCATCGGGATGCTGAATCCAGCATCCTATATTAATGATTCTTTATGCAAATTAATCTCTTATGTTTTCTCCTCCTCCCTACCTCTCCCTTCCCTTTTTTTGTACGTTGCCAATTTTGCAGCTGTCCCCAAAACTTTGCAGGGATGAGATGTCAATATGTGAAACCGGGGTATTCTGGAAGTAAGTAGATGCAATGACGTGCCCAGTATCAAATCACGCACTCCTCGCATCTTGTCACATGGCTGCCAATAGAGGGAGCTGTTCATCATTGCTTCAGTGTTAATTTTTTTATGTTATGCTCTTAGTCTTCTCTGCAGGGATGTCCCAAATGGTTGCTGGTGGTTTCTAAAAGCCAAATTTAAATTTCACTTTTGAAGAAGATCCTAGCTGCTAAGTAAAAAAAAATAATAAACAATTTTTGTTAAATTTTAACCAGAGACAAATCGTTTACCTGTTGACACATTACTTTCATCATTCCAAACGAATGGTAGTAGTAATATTAACTTCTGTTCGAAAGCACCATAATTTTCTCATAGAATTTAATGTTCTGCATTTACCTCAAAACAATAATTCAAAAACCAGTTTTTCAACAAATTTCATCATAATAAACCCCAGTGGAGCATAATCATTGTTAGCCAGCTATATTTAAAATTTAAAAAAATTAAAAAAAATAAAAAATAAAACTCAAAACAAACCGGAACAAAAAGACAAAGTCAAGGGATCCAACAGTTCATTATTGCAAAACGACCGCATTTGATTTTTCCCCTATTTTTTCCCCATCAGCGAATCATCTTGACTGTTCTTGGGACATTCCATTCTTACTAGTCTTCCTCTCCTCTGAATCCCACCTTATGAGGGCGCTGTTCATCAGTCCTGTTCAGAGCCATTAACACAGAGAGTTGCAGCATGAGAGATACCAAAACTTGGAATGTTGATGCTGTAGTGCATAACTAAAAGGGGTAGACAATAACTTCACCCACAAGTGAACATGGAATTACCAGCCATGTTTGTTGCAACTCTCTCTCTATACGGCTCTGTTCCTGTCTAGGTTTCCCTCTGTCTAGGTTTCCCTCCGTAGCATTCCTACCATCATCGCTGATGTTGGTTTTGTTGAAGTGACTGTTACCTGTTTCTTTTTTTCTTTTTCTTTTTTTGCACTTGAGAGTAAAAAGTAATTTTTTACATTGAAAAATGTCATCATTAACTCCAGAATGTTTTTTTTCCCTTCAAGATCTTCTTAATGTTACCATGGTTGCAGTAGTTCTTTGCCCCAGAATTCTCAAACTTAGAAACCTTTCACTTCTATACTTTTATCCATTCATTTTTTCTACTTATTTTTCTACTAACTGAAGGAAAATCTCTTTATGAGTGAATTAAATTCTTAACATCTTCAGAATATATTTCTGATTATTTTCTGTCCTTGGGGTGATTAGGCTGAAGTTTCCAGAGCTAACAATTAACTCACATAAGCAGCTTTTCAGATATGGGCACGTTTTGCATGGATCGATGCATTTTGGAACATCTCGACAGGATCAGACAATGAAATTTGCATTTTTTCCCCTAGGATTTATGAGATATATGCTGATTCTGGGCATTGTCATAGGGATGATTTCAAATAAAAAACATTCTTTGATCAGATTTTAAATTTGAATAGGAACCCTGAATAAAATATGTCAAATTTGTAAGTAGGTGTTAACTTATAACTTAAAACAAAAAATTTGTTTAAGGAAGGATGATTTTTTAACTTAATTTTTTATTTTTTTCAAACATAGAATGATGACATTTAAGTTTATAAAAGATGTGTGCATGGTTACTTGTTCCTGTGGAATGTTGACATGTCCAAATGTCAGTCGTGCCTGTTTGTATTATTTGTCATGCAATGTTCCAATCATTCCATTTTTCCCACAGGTTCCCTGCATGTTACATGTTTCATCTCCTTGTAAGGATAATGGAATTGTCCATGCCTGCATAACAGATATATAGATGAAATAAATGTGACGATATTTACTGTATACACTTAATATTAGATGTATTAATGCATGATCAAAAGAAAAAGAAAAAATCCTAGTAATAGTAGAGGGCGCTGTATTTGCTTGTATGTTGAAAGTAACCTGGTGTCCTGCTTGGTAATAGTGTATCCCCACATGTTATTCTGTGAAAGGTACACTCATACAGCAGGGTACCAGCTTTTGTCACAATGAGCTGAGATGTTTTGTCTTTTTCATCCCCGAAATGTCTTGTGTCGATCATGTGATGCATTGTTATTGTTGTTGCTAGGTGAACCTCATCTACATCGTTCCCACCGAGTCAAACGTTATATGTTATCTGGTACGTTGTATGCTCCATGATATGCTAATGAATATGCATGAAGCATCAATGACTGGAGGCCGCCGCTAGTCAATGCATGAGATGTGCTTTGCTGCACAGCAGGTCTAAAAAAAAAAAGATCCATAGGCCACACCCACTGTTGCTATAGCAACGTAGGCCACACCCACATTAGCTACAGCTAGCAACACAGAGAAACTTGGTTGCAAACTCTTGTTAACTAAATTGTTAACTTGAACATTGACAGGTTGACGCCTGGCTGGCTGAAAATTTTGAATCAGCTCTTGCAAGATACGTTTTTTTTACTGGTCTCATATGTTTTACAACAAAAGTTATCAGAGACCAGCGAGGAACCATTGGTGATTTTTGGGTTTTCTTTTCGACCGTCATTTGAGCGTTGATGAACTGAACATGTACATTGTTAAATAGTGATGGACCATTTGTGACGCCGTATGTCAAAACCAGGCACAATTGTGCAAGAGGTCAATTTTGAGTTATTGAAATATTAGTAAAATATAGACCTTGCACTTTACAATGCCGCTTTCTTTTTTCAAATCGGATATTCCATAGCGAAGTTATTAAGATTTGAAATCGGACTGTCCGAAACAGTGAGATGATGTCATTTTCCTGGGGAAATACCTAATGAATTATTCAGTTCCTTTATTAGCGAAAGGTCTGACGTTTCCGGCAATACCAAATTTGTATAGGGGCGATGCGATTTTACGTTCGCAAGTGAGCTCGAAGTTACGCTAAATTTGGCGTCATTTCCAAGCAAAATTTTGAACAAGGCATCATTTTGTGAAATTATAATGCCTCTCTAAAAGTATTTAAAAAATAATTTGTCGATGAAATTTCAGTTAGAAACTTTTACAGAACATTTTAAACATTTGTAGCATCATAAATTTCCAAAAATCTCAAAATCACAAAAAATCACCCCAAGGCATTTTGTAGCTGTTCCTCCATTCGTAGCTCTGCCCAATTCCGCCTGGTTTTGACATACCGCGTCACATTTGTCAATCACAAATCACTTCACAGATCAAGCTTGAATCAAGCATTGCACATTCACACTATCATGTGTAGTTGTAATTTGTGTAATTATGGTGTTGCTTAGTTGGGTGTGGTATATGGATAATAACTCTCCAGACCTATTTTCTTTTGGTCGAATTAGTTCAGTTGAATTGAACAAATGTAGAAAGTTTTTTTTTTATATATAATTTGAGAATGTACACAAATCTCATTGAACTTTATTTGATTTTTTTGAGGAGAATGGTTGTAAAAAAAAATTTTTTTAAATCTTCTTTACAGCCATTTCTAAAGTCAGTCAGTTTTTGGCAACCAAAGTTGGCAAAATGTTGCGCAAAAAAAAAAGCTCTAGAGAAATGAATATTTTGTCCACCACTGGTCAGATCAATGTTAACAAAAAAATTGTATGTAGCTTTTACCTGTGACTTAAAACTGAGAAGATTGTTGAAATTAGAACAGTTTTTATCAAATGAACTATTTAAAATGTATTTTCAGATGGACTCTGCAAATAATAATATTAAATTTAAAAAAAAAAAAAAAAAAAAAAAAACATGATTAAAAAAGGAATGTTGTAACCAGTTTATGTTTATGAGATTTATGAGAAGGAAGAAGCCCAAAGGCAGCATTTCACTTGTGTTTATTTCTAAAAAGATTTGTGCATGTGAATCTTGGGGCTGTTGAATGTTTCTTGAAGCTGGACATAAATTACTTAGTGATACCCCAGAACAGTTGGGCAAAATCTCTCAAAAGTATGGGCTTATACACAACTCTTGATATGAAAGAATTACGGTCCTTTCTTTTTCAGTTTAAAATTAAAATTTAAAATGTTATTTTAAAGATGTATATATTTCTTGTTTTGTTATATATAAAGCATGTTTATTTATTATATTGATTAATTCATATTTAAATGATCCTTGTGCATTAGCTTGCAACTTTTTTATTTGCTTCCTGTAATTGAATAATTGTAGTTATTCATATTTCATTCATTAATATTCATCCTCAATACAAATAGGACTGTGTATATTACTATATCAATATTTATTCAGCTGTTTATTATAAATATGTTGTTTGGGTGCTTGATTATTTGAATAATTAACAGCATATTTTGATTCTTCTTGAGCTAGACAGAATTATTGATTGAATGAAACCTGTTGAATATTCAAAATGGAAGTTGAAATAGTAATATATGTATATAATGTCAATGAATATTCATTCAATTGATCACATTTAATTAATATTCATTCAATGGAAACTAATTTAATGAATATTCATTGAGTGGATATTAATTTTTATGAATATTCAATCAGTGGATACTCATTTAATAAATATTCATTCAATGGATATTAATTTAATGAATATTCAATCAATTGATATTCATTTAAAATAATATTTCAGCACTTATTTAGAAGAAATTAATTCTTCACAACTATTATTGTGAAGTATCACGAGATGTGTAAGGTAAACACTCAGGTGTTGAATATTTTTCATGAAAGAATCGCTAATATTCATATTAGTATGAATATTCATATCATGAATATGTAATTAGACTCATCAGTTAATGTATTACATAATTTACATGTTTTTGTTACAGATACACAAGAGAACTCTCGTAAGATGATCATCACGATGTGTGTCATCTTTGTATCTATGCTGATTGTCATTGGGATTGTTATCATTGTATATGTCAGAAACAGGTTGGTTTTCACAATCTAATAATTGTTTTGTTTATAGGCATGCATGAATCCAGTCTTAATTGCTCACCAAATGGTGATGCAATAATATAAATCCACTCAAAGCCCATATACACTATTCGCTCAGTGCACATCGTAGCCCTCTAGCGGTGAATTTGCACCCAGTGTCTTGATGATAGCCACTTTTGAGTTGTGTGAGCGTTGTGCGTACACTTTATGTGGCAGTGCGTATGTTACAGTACTACACGCGTGTGTACTTCTACCAGCCAATGATCACTGGAGATATTCCGCGCGTACGCACATCAACTGCAAAATAAACCAAACGCGATGCACTATCGCTCCCCTTTAACTCAAAGTGGTCTAAACAACACGTGCCCTGAACAGCTCATGCACGATGCGAATTAGTCAGACTTGTAGCTGAGTACTTTTTCATGAGTATGACAATAGCTAGGAAGTAACCTGCGATAGACTGGCATCCCATCTCAATTGTTTCATGCCAACGAAACCGGAGATAAACACCAGCCTGATGAACCAATGTGGCTCATGATAGACTGTTTTTACAAGTCTTTCATTTACAGAATTTTCCTAATACTAAAAGTGTAAACTGGCTTTAATCAACTAAGTTATAAGATGAGATTGATCCAAAGATTTAAGAATTAAGGTTTTGCATGGTGGAGTATTGATATCGTTTCGGTTTGCGGTAACACTAACACTATCGCTAAGTGAGGTACAGGTTCTGAAAAGAACCTTATTGCACAACTTATTGCTCAACTGTCGTTAAGCGAGATTTTGGATCAGGAGAGAACTAATATCTGTCTTAGATTATAAAGATATTTCTGCCTTTGAGACTCAAAGCCATTTGCAAGCCAGAAAATATCAAATGAATCAAACTTTTTTAATTATGAGAAGTCAGTGTGATGTTTGACTGTAGGGAAAAACTGAGCTTATTGGTTGGTATGATTTAATGAAGTGAATTCCTTTAGAGTTTTAAATTTGATTTGTTTTGATTTTTAAGGAATGCTCGTGAGAAAGAACGCAGGGAGAAGCTTGAACAGATGATACGAGATCAGCGCACTGGAATGCGTCTCCGGTCATCGCTTCAACCAGGAGCAGGAGGAAGCTATCCTGCTGATGATATAGAGATGACAAATGTAAGTATGTGCGTGACTGCATTCTTGCGTCTTTTCCTTCTCTCTTCAAGTCCAAGGGTAAAATTCATTGACATATTCTATTGATTTGCTTTGTGAAAAGGTATGTTTTAAGGCCGACTACACAATAGCTACTTTGGCTGCTTAAGACTCATTTTGTAAGATTGGGTCACTAATGTATACATTTCAATCTTCAATTGCTCTTTCTTGTCTTCTAGCTTGTCTTCAGGGTGTTTAATTCCTATTTGTTGATCTGAAAATTTATACTTTGTGATATTCATTTTTCACTATTAATTTTTGTGTGTTTGATGTACAGTTCCGCAATTCCGCCAATCAGCAGTCTGCCATCAACATGGAATCCGAGCATCCACTCGGAGCGCGCAAGTCAAGCAACCAATCCTTGGGTCGGGGGTCATTGTCAAGGAGTAATAATGGAAGTATGAATGGAATGCCACGTCAGTCTCCCCAAACAAGCATCCACTCCAATCATAGTCAGAATGAAAAAAGCCGAGGAGGTAAAGAGGGGTACGCAGCGGTCCCAACAGAGGAACAAATGGGCGATAAAGAAGAACAACCCAAAAATAACTCAGATACATCGTTGGAGGGTCGAGGTGACCCTGACACATTGCCTCTCAATTATCAAGGTGCGTCTAGTGATCTAGGAAGCGAGAGTGAGGAGTCTGATGGGGAAGGTGACATCATCGATGTTCCAAATCCCCAGATACAAGCTATTCATAACCACCTCGGGGGTAGCGATCATGATAGCGGGGACTATACATGGGATGAACATAGTTCACCAGGCCTTCGAATTACGTCACCATACACACAAGATATGTCACCCTTACACCAACCGAGAGGCAGAGGGCGCTTGAATGGTGTCGGCAGTGGCAGGTCGCCTGATCATGTCAATATCCATGAGAATCCCTTAGTGAGTCCGGGGTACAAGACCGATGAAATGAATAATGTAACACCTAGTATCAAGGATGATCACTACGCTGATCGGTTAAAGGACGTTGTTGAAAATAGTCCTCCATCAGCTGTTTGAAATCCACTGAGCCCTTCTTATATATTGTAAATGAAGCCTTGATATTTATATTTTATAAGTGTATAGAGCCAACTGTTCAACTTTGTTTCAAGCCAAAACCGGAAACATCGTTTATTATTAAGTGAGATTAAGTTTTCCGAAAGACGAGACTGAAGAATGGGGATAAACCCAGACAGAAGTCGGGATTTCTTTCCAAAATGTTTTGTATCTTTGATTAAGTTGTATTAATTTGCAATGTATAGGCTTTTGAAATGATTTACCAAAGTGAAATTGAGGTGTTTGAAACAATTACTTCCTGTTAAGTTACTCTAGATCCCTCTGATAATTAAACAAACTTTCTGTTAGGAAAAATTGAGAAACAGTGTATAAATTGAGCAGCATATGTACTATCTTCTGAAACTTTTTGAACAGAATGAACCATTGTAATGTAGTATTTTGGTGTCTTTGGTTTTGTTCTTAATGGACCAAAATGCACAACAATTCTAATTTGTACAAAAAAATCTAGTTAATTCTTGACTTTCACTCCTTCATTTGGAAGGCCTTATTGTAGATAATTAATTCTTGGCTATGAATTAATTTAGAAATAGCTTTAAAGTGACTAAAGTAGCAATATTGCCGTTGGAAAAGAACAAAAAGCTGTTCTATAATTCCCTCTCCGTAGGATAATGTTAGTCCATTGTGCATAAAACCCCTATTGTACATTTAAATTGCTTAAATTATAATATCTAGAGCTTAATAATGTGAATAAATGTACCAACTCTGTTAAACATCTGTAAATTATGTATCTTAATAAATGTATTGAATTTTGAGGCCAAATTCAGTTGTTTATGTGTAACATTTAACGTGATTATATTTATATACCTGGCAGGCATGTCAGACTCAGAATATAGATGTGTAAATTATGAAGTTGTATAAGTGTTATTTGATGTTTAAATATTTTTCTTCTCTTTTCTTTTCTTGTGCTTTTCGATTTAAATTTAAATATCGCATTGGGCCAGTTTATGGTGATATCTGAAGGTTTTAAAACTCGTTGCTAGGGTAACCTCCCCATTGGTCATTCATGTTTGACCCCTGACATGATAACTGCCTTTCAGGTCACCCAGACTAGCAACTAGTCAACCCACTATCTCCACACTATTACAATATTTCTTCCTTTTGTTTAAGTGTTATTTCGTGCTTGTTTGTAAGAATATAATAATTCCAGAATTACTTGTTATGTGAAATATATTCTTAATTAAGAAAACAAAAACATTAACATTATAGTATTGCCTGCAGAAATATAAGAGTACTTTAGAGCTTAGATATTCAAATGAAATAACACGTAGGATACTTTATTTAAAACATTTTGTTGCGTAAAAATGTTAAGATTTCAATTCCTTGAAGAAAACTCCCATGATGAAAAGTGACTGGGAGATCATGTTACTCATGTAATTTAAAATATTCGAATAGTAGTAGCAGCTAGACATGGAGTCGAATACATTGCAATTTATTAAAAAACACATGTATTTGGACACAATGTACGAATACTGAAATTTAAATACTGGTATTCGTATTGTCCGGATATATTTCAATGGAATCGACCCCGTAAGTCTTGGCAGTGTATTACGCACTATAGATTTGCTATGAATATTCTAATGGTATCATTGTGTCAAGCTTTCACATTTATCTTTTTTTATGTGTTAAATAGTTGAAAGAAACAAATTGTATTTATCTAATGCTTTGTACATACAAAGAAACAGTGGTAGAAATGAAATAATCCAAATAAAAATGCCGATTTTGTGTCCTCTCTAATGCGATTATGATTTTTGGTCTGTTGATTACAGTGTAAAAATGGAGATACCATGTTTATTACATCTTTGGCTGTTTTACAGAATTTAACTTAATTTGTTTGGTCTAAGAAGGATGTGATAAACAAATATTTATATAATGAAATCAAATAATCCACAAGGAAAACTGACTAGGTTCGTAACCAATTGTTTTAGAGTGAACAAAGGAACAATAACTGACGCTAAACTTAAACCTACGACCCATTACCCCAGCTTCACGTCATGCATGCGATTGATGGCTTCTGACAATATCGCCCCAGAACAATGGTAGACTTATTCACACGTTAGGAGACTGCTAACCAGTAAGGTTGGATAGGGCCACTGACCAATGTTAGAGTGCTGAATCAGTAGGTCGCAGGTTCGAGTCCCACTTCAGTATTTTTGTCTTTGTTCATATTTAATTATATGGTTATGCCATATTAGCTTTCATATTTTAACAAATCCACCATCGTTGGTAATTTCACCACATGCTGGTATTTAATCAATATTTTGGATTGTTTGTTAAACGAATCTTATTTATACAGCACCATCTAATTACAAGAGTCATAATGCACTAGTCCTCTCAATTTGTCGCTGTATGTTCAAACTACTCGTAGGAAATTGCTGCATATCGTGAAATAAAACGCAAAGTGTCATGTGCGGACCGTCCCTGAAAGTGTTTTGGTCTGAAAATCTGCAAGAATTTTCATAATTACTTTCGTAAATACAAAAATTTGTATACACGTATGTGTCTGTTGTATGGTTGTGTTGTACCATTGCGTTAAAGCGATTTATTTTAAGACCTAGCTCGTTATGTTAACTAGGTTATTGAGTTAGGTAGTCTAATTTCCCTTTATCAGGTTATAAAATCCAGTTAACATATTAACTAGATGATCTCACTATAAGCTTAAAAGGGTTCAACATTAAGGCCCCACATTCATCATTGGCATGTAGCCTAGGATAATTTGAAGATTTGTAACGCCCTGATGTTTATAAATCACAGAGATTATAAGTGACCCGACCGCACAAAATGTTGACAAAACTGCTTCTATGCGTATGCTTAATTTCTTTGAATCAAGATATACATTGAAGGGAAGGTACAACATTGGTAATGTTGGCTGCTTCTATGAGTATGCTTACTCTCTTTGAATCAAGATATACATCGAAGGGAAGGTACAACATTGGTAATGTTGGCTGCTTCTATGAGTATGCTTACTCTCTTTGAATTAAGATATACATCGAAGGGAAGATACAACATTGGTAATGTTGGCTGCTTCTATGAGTATGCTTACTCTCTTTGAATTAAGATATACATCGAAGGGAAGGTACAACATTGGTAATGTTGGCCAAACTGCTTCTACGAGTATGCTTAATCTCTTTGAATCAAGATATACATTGAACAACAATGCGGAGAGTAAGTCATGAGAAAAGTGCAAAAGAACACTATTTACAATCTGTGCATATTTTGAGTTTTCTCGGAAATGAGAACTCTTTAAACATCATAAGTTTGTCAGGGTGATTTTTTTTTTTACTAAGCGGGAACTTTTGCACGTTTTTTTTAGTGATTTGGACTCTGCATTGAACCGAAACTTGGTTGGTCATTAATGTCTATCTTGATTCAAAGAAAGTATAAGCATACTCATAAAAGCAGTTCTGTCAACATTTCTAAATGTGTACCTTCCCATTAGACAAAGGTGAATTATACTCAAATTAAAATACCTCGCATCAGAATGTTTTATAAATGTTAAAAGTATTGAAATGAAGTATGGCTAACTTACCCGAAGATAAACTCGGTATTTTCTTGTTTTTAATTGCCACGTGAAATTTGCAAATCTTTACCTGTTATAATTCAGTAGTCTTTTCCAAGTTATTTTTTATGAACAGTTCTCAAACTTGAGATTAGCCATTATTTTACAGTTCATAATTGATCCTTTGCACAGTACACACTGGCTCCATTTGGTCCAAACACGAAGTTCAAATAAAACATTCTAACGCATAATTTATAGGTCTTTTGAAGAATTATTATTGTTGTAATTTAAAAAATATTATTGTGACGTCATCAATGGTAATTTAAGTTGATTGAACTGGAGGTAACCCGAACACCGTGTGTTTGTTTATAATTATCGATGGAATGCCATGGTCGAGCGGTTTAGTGCATCAGATTTGTGTTGGATGGCTGAGTCGTCAGAATGTGGGTTCGAATCCCAACCGCGACCGTGATGCTTGTGTCCTCGAGCAAGACACTTTACCATAATTGCTTCTCTCCACCCAGGGGTAAATGGGTACCTGTAAGGGCAGAGTTGGTTGTTGTGTTTGATTAGCCCATATGCGCCGAAATGGCAGCAATTGAGCTGAAGGCCTATACTCCCCAGGGAGCTGAGATGGTTTCAGGAATGATTTATGCGCCTGATACATTGTGTAAGAGCGCTTTAAAAATGCCTCCATTATTATAAATGATAATTTGCATTCAGTACACGTTTTTTCTTCATTTTCACATCCTAACGGTCAGCTTTTGTAAAATCTTACTATTGCACCCAATGCTTTGTAGCCATTTTCCCGTCAATAATTATGTCATTTTGCATACAGCCGGGGAGAAACATATGAGCATGAGTAATTGAATAAGTAAATGGATATTTTAACAAATCCACCATCGTTGGTAATTTCACCACATGCTGGTATTTAATCAATATTTTGGATTGTTTGTTAAACGAATCTTATTTATACAGCACCATATAATCTAATTACAAGAGTCATAATGCACTAGTCCTCTCAATTTGTCGCTGTATGTTCAAACTCCTCGTAGGAAATTGCTGCATATCGTGATATAATTTATGCATACAAAATTAGCTAATATCTAATATTGTACATAATTAGGCTTATGCATAGGCTGAGAAGTTTACGATTAAAGTACATTTACGCCTGACCACCTTGGTCAAGTCTATGGCCGCTTCCAAGTGAAGCGCGGATGTAATTATTATATGTACATAGCTGTTTTTCTATAAATTAGAATGTCTTTGCCACATGGCGTAATTCCATTGTAATGAGCTACCGGTATTGTCTTAAAGCCAGTATACACGTATGGTAAAATGTCTTTGGTAAATTTTTTCATCCAAATCTAGAGAAATGTCTATATATAAAACTCGACATATGAAAGTTTCAGCTTATTTCATTTGGTCTCTAACGAGAAAATAATGAAAATGCATTCCAACATGGAATTTCTGTCTTGGGATGACAGCTGTTAATTTTGCCAATTATTTCTTAAATTTTACTAAAATAATAGCTCCTGAGACAGAAATATTTCAAGGGATGTTTGATGTCATCATGAACTTTACATCCAAGTAGTGTTGATGTAAAACTGATCCTTGATGTTTTTAAAGATTGCCAATAGTGTATAATGACTTTAAGAAATAGCGGGAAAAGACGAAGCTGTAATTACTGTTATCTTGAGTTTATAAATGAGGTATGTTAATTTATTATCGTGATGTCATTATGTCGTATGATACATTTCGTGGAAGAAAGACATGTTTTTGTTTGTATTTTGTCGCGTTTATGTCTAAGAAATGCTTTGTAATAAAGCTGTATATGCAATGTAAACGAAACAGTATTTGGAAGATTTATTTACTTCTGTAGAGAGATGTTTACTCATGACTGACTTCTAATTTGAATCATTTATTTATGAATCTGTACGGGAACGTATTATGACTGAGAATAATAGCTCTCACTTTGCGGTATACTTAATTAGATACTGTTTTTCTGCTTCCTACAGATCGGTCACTGAAAATCTTGTACCATTAACAACTCGACTTACCCAAGAAAAACACAAACCTTTGCCCAAATGCAGTGATACATATTACCTGATCATAAGGCTGTATCGTACCCCGTGACATTGAAAAACGATGTATGCGAAACGAACCACTGTTTAATAGGCTGAAGTGACATTCAATGTTTTATTACCTAACCTTGGAGTCGAATTTGTCAAAAAAGTACATCCTGCTCGGCAATGAAGTTGTATTACCTGTGATTTTTTTGATTGGAAAGTGAAGTTAATGAAGCATGTCGCTGTCTGCAAAGATTCGTAATGGCGCGTGCACGGCGGTTCGGGATTAACACCTACGTAATATGCAAATGAGTTTTGTGTAAAGAAATAAATAAATAAATAAATAATAACATTTGGTCTAGACACTATAAAAGGATTCATTCTGAATGGTTAGTGAAGCAGAAGGAGTAAATGGTCAGTCCATGGTGGAAGGAGCATAGTTAGTCCAACAGACAGCCAGTCACTCAGAGAGTCAGCACATCCGTCAAACAGACAGACATCCCAGCCGTCAAACAGACAGACAGTCAGAGACATCCCAACCCGTCAAACGGACAGACAGTCAGATATGCCAGCCGGTCATATAGACATACAGTCAGTCATCCCACTATAACGCTATAGTTGTAGTCCTGTACTTTTTCATGAGTATGAGTGCTGTAACTCTACCAGTACTCTAACTCTATAGTTGTAGTCAAGTACTTTTTCACGAGTATGAGTGCTGTAACTCTATATTTGTAGTCCAGTACTTTGTCATGAGTGTGAGCATGAGTGCTGTAACTCTATAGTTGTAGTCCAGTACTTTGTCATGAGTGTGAGCATGAGTGCTGTAACTCTATAGTTGTAGTCCAGTACTTTGTCATGAGTGTGAGCATGAGTGCTGTAACTCTATAGTTGTAGTCCAGTACTTTGTCATGAGTGTGAGCATGAGTGCTGTAACTCTACAGTTGTAGTCCAGTACTTTGTCATGAGTGTGAGCATGAGTGCTGTAACTCTATAGTTGTAGTCCAGTACTTTGTCATGAGTGTGAGCATGAGTGCTGTAACTCTATAGTTGTAGTCCAGTACTTTGGCATGAGTGTGAGCATGAGTGCTGTAACTCTATAGTTGTAGTCAAGTACTTTTTCATGAGTATGAGTGCTGTAACTCTATATTTGTAGTCCAGTACTTTGTCATGAGTGTGAGCATGAGTGCTGTAACTCTATAGTTGTAGTCCAGTACTTTGTCATGAGTGTGAGCATGAGTGCTGTAACTCTATAGTTGTAGTCCAGTACTTTGTCATGAGTGTGAGCATGAGTGCTGTAACTCTACAGTTGTAGTCCAGTACTTTGTCATGAGTGTGAGCATGAGTGCTGTAACTCTATAGTTGTAGTCCAGTACTTTGTCATGAGTGTGAGCATGAGTGCTGTAACTCTATAGTTGTAGTCAAGTACTTTTTCATGAGTATGAGTGCTGTAACTCTATATTTGTAGTCCAGTACTTTGTCATGAGTGTGAGCATGAGTGCTGTAACTCTATAGTTGTAGTCCAGTACTTTGTCATGAGTGTGAGCATGAGTGCTGTAACTCTATAGTTGTAGTCCAGTACTTTGTCATGAGTGTGAGCATGAGTGCTGTAACTCTACAGTTGTAGTCCAGTACTTTGTCATGAGTGTGAGCATGAGTGCTGTAACTCTATAGTTGTAGTCAAGTACTTTTTCATGAGTATGAGTGCTGTAACTCTATATTTGTAGTCCACTACTTTGTCATGAGTGTGAGCATGAGTGCTGTAACTCTATAGTTGTAGTCCAGTACTTTGTCATGAGTGTGAGCATGAGTGCTGTAACTCTACAGTTGTAGTCCAGTACTTTGTCATGAGTGTGAGCATGAGTGCTGTAACTCTACAGTTGTAGTCCAGTACTTTGTCATGAGTGTGAGCATGAGTGCTGTAACTCTACAGTTGTAGTCCAGTACTTTGTCATGAGTGTGAGCATGAGTGCTGTAACTCAATAGTTGTAGTCCAGTACTTTGTCATGAGTGTGAGCATGAGTGCTGTAACTCTATAGTTGTAGTCCAGTACTTTGTCATGAGTGTGAGCATGAGTGCTGTAACTCTATAGTTGTAGTCAAGTACTTTTTCATGAGTATGAGTGCTGTAACTCTATATTTGTAGTCCAGTACTTTGTCATGAGGTGTGTCGTGGCCGAGCGGTCTAGCTTACCGGATTCAAGTTCTGGTGTTAGCAACATAATGTGGGTTCGAATCACGGCCGTGACACTTGTGTCCTTGAGCAAGACACTTAATCATAATTGCTTCTCTCCACCCAGGGGTTAAATGGGTACCTGTGAAGGCAGAGTTGGTTTGCTCTATATGCGCTAGAAATGGCAGCAATTGAGCTGTATACTCCCCAGGGAGCTGAGATGGTTTCAGGAATGATTTATGAGCCTTATGAGCAGGGATAATAATATAATGCGCCTTGAGCACCACTTAGTTGGTGGATACGTGCGCTATATAAATCCACACATTATTATTATTATTATTATGAGTGTGAGCATGAGTGCTGTAACTCTATAGTTGTAGTCCAGTACTTTGTCATGAGTGTGAGCATGAGTGCTGTAACTCTATAGTTGTAGTCCAGTACTTTGTCATGAGTGTGAGCACGAGTGCTGTAACTCTACAGTTGTAGTCCAGTACTTTGTCATGAGTGTGAGCACGAGTGCTGTAACTCTACAGTTGTAGTCCAGTACTTTGTCATGAGTGTGAGCATGAGTGCTGTAACTCTACAGTTGTAGTCCAGTACTTTGTCATGAGTGTGAGCATGAGTGCTGTAACTCTACAGTTGTAGTCCAGTACTTTGTCATGAGTGTGAGCATGAGTGCTGTAACTCTACAGTTGTAGTCCAGTACTTTGTCATGAGTGTGAGCATGAGTGCTGTAACTCTACAGTTGTAGTCCAGTACTTTGTCATGAGTGTGAGCATGAGTGCTGTAACTCTACAGTTGTAGTCCAGTACTTTGTCATGAGTGTGAGCATGAGTGCTGTAACGCTATAGTTGTAGTCAAGTACTTTTTCATGAGTATGAGTGCTGTAACTCTATATTTGTAGTCCAATACTTTGTCATGAGTGTGAGCATGAGTGCTGTAACGCTATAGTTGTAGTCCAGTACTTTCTCATGAGTATGAGTGCTGTAACTCTATATTTGTAGTCCAATACTTTGTCATGAGTGTGAGCACGAGTGCTGTAACTCTATAGTTGTAGTCCAGTACTTTGTCATGAGTGTGAGCACGAGTGCTGTAACTCTATAGTTGTAGTCCAGTACTTTGTCATGAGTGTGAGCACGAGTGCTGTAACTCTATAGTTGTAGTCCAGTACTTTGGCATGAGTGTGAGCATGAGTGCTGTAACTCTATAGTTGTAGTCCAGTACTTTGGCATGAGTGTGAGCATGAGTGCTGTAACTCTATAGTTGTAGTCCAGTACTTTGTCATGAGTGTGAGCATGAGTGCTGTAACTCTATAGTTGTAGTCCAGTACTTTGTCATGAGTGTGAGCATGAGTGCTGTAACTCTATAGTTGTAGTCAAGTACTTTTTCATGAGTATGAGTGCTGTAACTCTATATTTGTAGTCCAGTACTTTGTCATGAGTGTGAGCATGAGTGCTGTAACTCTATATTTGTAGTCCAGTACTTTCTCATGAGTATGAGCACGAGTGCTGTAACTCTATAGTTGTAGTCCAGTACTTTGGCATGAGTGTGAGCATGAGTGCTGTAACTCTATAGTTGTAGTCCAGTACTTTGTCATGAGTGTGAGCACGAGTGCTGTAACTCTATAGTTGTAGTCCAGTACTTTGTCATGAGTGTGAGCATGAGTGCTGTAACTCTATAGTTCTGTAGTCCAGTACTTTCTCATGAGTATGAGCACGAGTGCTGTAACTCTATAGTTGTAGTCCAGTACTTTGTCATGAGTGTGAGCATGAGTGCTGTAACTCTATAGTTGTAGTCCAGTACTTTGTCATGAGTGTGAGCATGAGTGCTGTAACTCTATAGTTGTAGTCCAGTACTTTGTCATGAGTGTGAGCATGAGTGCTGTAACTCTACATTTGTAGTCAAGTACTTTGTCATGAGTGTGAGCATGAGTGCTGTAACTCTATAGTTGTAGTCCAGTACTTTGTCATGAGTGTGAGCATGAGTGCTGTAACTCTATAGTTGTAGTCCAGTACTTTGTCATGAGTGTGAGCATGAGTGCTGTAACTCTATAGTTGTAGTCCAGTACTTTGTCATGAGTGTGAGCATGAGTGCTGTAACTCTATAGTTGTAGTCCAGTACTTTGTCATGAGTGTGAGCATGAGTGCTGTAACTCTATAGTTGTAGTCCAGTACTTTGTCATGAGTGTGAGCATGAGTGCTGTAACTCTATAGTTGTAGTCCAGTACTTTGGCATGAGTGTGAGCATGAGTGCTGTAACTCTATAGTTGTAGTCAAATACTTTTTCATGAGTATGAGTGCTGTAACTCTATATTTGTAGTCCACTACTTTGTCATGAGTGTGAGCATGAGTGCTGTAACTCTATAGTTGTAGTCCAGTACTTTCTCATGAGTATGAGTGCTGTAACTCTATATTTGTAGTCCAGTACTTTGGCATGAGTGTGAGCATGAGTGCTGTAACTCTATATTTGTAGTCCAGTACTTTGTCATGAGTGTGAGCATGAGTGCTGTAACTCTACAGTTGTAGTCCAGTACTTTGGCATGAGTGTGAGCATGAGTGCTGTAACTCTACATTTGTAGTCCAGTACTTTGTCATGAGTGTGAGCATGAGTGCTGTAACTCTATAGTTGTAGTCAAGTACTTTTTCATGAGTATGAGTGCTGTAACTCTATAGTTGTAGTCCAGTACTTTGTCATGAGTGTGAGCATGAGTGCTGTAACTCTACATTTGTAGTCCAGTACTTTGGCATGAGTGTGAGCATGAGTGCTGTAACTCTACATTTGTAGTCCAGTACTTTGTCATGAGTGTGAGCATGAGTGCTGTAACTCTATAGTTGTAGTCCAGTACTTTCTCATGAGTATGAGTATGAGTGCTGTATAACTCTATAACCAGTACTCTAACTCTATAGTTGTAGTCCAGTACTTTCTCATGAGTATGAGTATGAGTGCTGTAACTCTATAACCAGTACTCTAACTCTATAGTTGTAGTTCAGTACTTTCTCGTGAGTATGAGTATGAGTATGAGTGCTGTAACTCTATAGTAGTCGAGTACTTTTTCATGAGTAAAGTACTACAACTCAAAATAAAGTTAATTATTAACCGAAAGCTTGCTTGATGTAAAATTAGTTGAGATACAAATCATCCTGTATTATAACTGTAGTGTTCCCATTTCGGGAAACAACGCGAACAATATGTACAGTCTCCTGACGATGGCTAGAGCAGACTAGTCGAAACGTTGAGAACAAACCAACCGGATCTTCTCAGAGCCATCCCTTTTTTTTCCCAAATAGAGATCATTACATGGTGTACCTGCAAGAACTCAATAACAATATGTAACATTTTAAAAGGTTGGTTGTATATCTTGATTGAAAGAAAGTATACACATTCTCGTAGAAGCAGTTTTGCCAACATTAGCCTACCAATGTTGTCGCTTTCCTTTTTCTAAGTTCCACGTTACAATTCCTGTTCTCTCCTGAATAGATGGAAGTCCTTCAGACGAAATCGTTTCTCAGGACGATTGATACAGCCCCCCCCCCCCCCCGGCTATGCCGCTGTGTCTCAAGTGACCAGGAGCGCGTTTTTGCGACTGTAACCAGAAACATGTTTGGGCTTTGGTCATTGGTTAAGCGTTTTCACGAGTTCGGTTATGCTGCGATGACGTCATTGTTCTGACCAAACGTGAACCGAAGTTTGTGATCAGTTACGCTTGGTTTCAAGATGGCAGATTGTAAAAAGTAACGAAAGTTTTGTCAATTATTTGTTAAAACATGATGAAATGATTGTTCATATACCAGTATATCTTTCAAGTTTATTACTAGCATTCACGAGTAAGTTCTATTTTTCCAAAATTTGAATTACGCCGTATATTTTGAGAAATGTTGATGATTGAACACGTCGCAAACTGAAGACAATTTTCTGGTTACGTTCGCGTTTTCGCGTAGCTATGCCGTCTTGTTTCTGGTCAAGAATATGACGTCAGAAACAAGTTTCTGGTTAGGGTTGCGAACTCGCGCCCCGAGCAGGTCACTTAAGGTTGACCCAGGTAAGCCCCGGCAATGACGTCAAACCTACTCGAACGCTCCGGAGTCAGACCCAGGTCGACCCGGTGAAGCTACTCGAACGCACCCAATGTATCTAATGCATTTGAAATCCCTTGAATGATACGCCAGGACATTGAGGATAAAGACAGGGGATCAGTCTAAGTTGTACCTTCCCTTAAAGCAACAGCAGATGTCAACCCCGTTCAACCTAATCATTGGACATCGGCTTTATAATCTAACTGATGCTCAAATGCAACTTAAAACATCTTCAACGCGCAGGAATAATTCCACACAACGTAACCAAGCCTGATGAGTGAGTGTAATCGTAGAACAAAATGGGAATTGATCAACACTCCAGAGCCAATCCAAATATTAAATTATCATTGGGTAAGTGGCTTAGAGCCTATTAGATTATCAAAGGATAGGATTTGTATGAAGTCGCGGTTGGCCGGTGGCATACTTGCCACGAGAAAGATGTTTCACTGCTTCAGCTTTGGGGATTCTCAATCAACCAATGGCATAAGCTTAAGGTGCGTCAAGCGCCTGTGACGGCTGTTTTATGAAAAAATGAAAGTTTTGAGAAGATTTATTCTCCACAGTCTTTTTTCCCACAGCTTCTTTTCACGGACCAGTCATCTGGGTTTTCTAATGAACTTTTCTATGGAAATGAAAACGAGGCTCATTTCGAAAACAGACTGGTGCATTTCGAACTGTGATTTTTCATATTGTAACCTTTAATTGGCAGTCAACAAAGAGTCTATGACGGATGGTGATTTCATCAGTTCTGCACAACCTCCAATGTACTATTTTATGCAGACTTAACCTCTGAAGTCTAGAAAGCCAAGATTTCTCGATAACAACTTAAAGCCAAACAAGATCGGTAATGATGGCAGTGGGTTTTGTAGCGTCGGGAAAATATTGATGAAAATCACCGAGGTACCGTCTTTTTTGTTACAAATTATGTAGTGCCGCTTGAGTTCAGTCGGTAAGAGACGGCAAAAAAACCCATTAATTACTTGATTATAAAAAGGCGACGCAAACATTCGATCAAATAAATATTTTAACTTGCTCCTGTTGGTTTTTATAGTAATTACTGTGTTGAAAAATTAATGTATTTAAATAGACTCTGAATCCATTATGTGAATAGTTCATTAATGGACATTATAAATGGTTCATATTTCATTAATGTAGAGAGGGTTTGTAGACTAATGTCACCAGTTCCATGGACTGCTCTCCATTGACCCAAATCCATTATTAAAATAGCCGTCGACGACGGCACTGTTTGCCCAAACAACAGACTGGAGCAGTTATTAGCAAGACGTCACGTGATCCTGAAGTTCAGCCACTTGTTTTGCGCTGCTGGGTTTGTGGACCAATCAAGCGAATCCAATCTGGGATTCTGAAATATTCATGCGCGTTGGACGTGTAGTGTATACTCACCGTGTCACCCCCAGCTTTCAAATGCATCCTCCGTGACAAGAGAGACAGTCTTAATGCGTCAAGATGCGCCACTCTTTATTACCTGCGTGTTTAGCCTATAAGTCGTTTGAGGAGATGTCAAACTGTAAGCTTTCGGCGACATTATGAGAACAGACAGGGCTCTGCTGAGTGCAATCACGACCCATTTACATCAACCTGATGAAGTAACTACCATATGTAATTGCCGAATAGCTGTATCTCCCGTTTCGTTTTCACGATTCACGCAATTTGGCAAACATTTTAAAGCTTATATGATTATTTCCTCAAAACTAGATTCATATTGAATATCTGCCACGTGACTGATCAAGTGAGAACTATCATTCAATTAGCGGTGCTTATCAAAGAGATGTAGGCTGTTGTCTCATTGTCCGAGTTTCAAACATCTGCTTATGTTACGTCAATGTCCTGAATGAGCCACCGTCGCTGCAGTGTGAAATTTGAAACCCAGTGTCCTTCTTGGGCTACCGTATCCTTCTTAGGCTACCGTATCCCAAATCATTTTATCCCGCTGAATTGAGAAACTTGAAACTAATTGGACATTTAAAAGCTTCGATATTTCAGCATCGCATTTGCACGGCTAGGTATCGCTACGATTTGCTATCCACATGGAACACACAAAATACAGGCTTAAGTCCTGGCAATAAGCTGGACTGGAAGTCATTGACCGTTGGTGGCGCTTTGCATAATAGCTTATACCGTCATTTCACGCAGCTCGGGGCAAACTCCGGATACCCACACCGTTTCTGCTCTTTCTCATTGATGGTTTTGTATCCAATATTGATGTTTGTACCTCAAGAGTCCTGTACCGCCCAGAGGAACTCGGCTGAATCTCCACGGCGGCAAATTTCAGGATAGATTGCTGTGGGTCGTCCTGTAAAACGTATTACCTCTCTATAACGACGGTCCTCGGTGCGAACTCGGAGACGTCGTGTTCCCAGGCCCACTAATAGAAACTAACGACTGTTTGTAAGACGAAAGCTTTGTAAGTATAACTTGAATAACTTTGACCTTTTATATTTGTATGATTATGCATTATGTTTGAAAGAGTCTCCAGTTAGGCTTATGGTCGTCTACTTGTATTTGGTTATAGTGTAGTGCAACACACAATAGCCTTCTTGGCTGTAAATTATAGCTTGGGTCAAGCGCAATACTGAGGTCACTCTTTCTGTCTTCCCTTCTCTCCATTTATCAATCAATCAGTCAATATAATTCAATAATGACTGATATAATCAGTCACTACAAATACCCTTTTCTTGATTAAAATACAAATAATGGCCTATAGCACACACATCTTTGTGTTGACGTTGTGCCCTCAGTAACCTTCATGTAATAGGTAAACAGTAACCTTCATATAATAGGTAAACAGTAACCTTCATGTAATAGGTAAACAGTAACCTTCATGTAATAGGTAAACAGGTGGTCCTAAAAATCACCTATTGTTATATTGTAACATAATTAACAAACAAACAAAACAACTACAACAGTATCCAACATTTTTTGTGGCATAATATTTCCAATTAGTTTTCTAGGTTCTGTGAAACGTCAAATGTGTTTTGGCTTTTAAGGCTATTAAAAGTGGTTTCGAGACCAGTCTCGAGACATGAGTGCTAGTTGCGTCATTTCAAGTTTTATAATATGTGCTTCGCATTCACATTTTAATCCCATAATGTTTGCTGTCAGTATTCATTTCCTTGTCAGACTTGGAACGGCCAATTTATGCCTTTTTATTTAAAACCAGTGAAGAAAGTTTGCAGCAGACAGACAAATAATTGGACATCATACTGCATGCATTTTGAAAATAGGCTAAATCTCAATAATGTTGTAGTTTTAAAGTGATGTAAAAGAACATTTTTAATCGGGGACACCCTGCATAAGATAGTGATATCAAACTAATTCAGCATAGTGACAGGCCTACTCTGTTTATAAATAAGCCCTATAAATATTTAAGATCAAGTATATTATATGTGTTCGAATAACAAATAACTATTTAAGTCAAGTATATTATTTTCTTTGGATAATAATTAATATTGTTTACATGGCTCTCTTTATTATAAAATTGTATTATTACTACAATACTTTGACCTATGTACACTTGGTTGTATAACTTAGATCAGTTGTTATTCATCTAAATTTCAGTCTATATTCCAACCTTGTTTTCCCCCTCTTCATTTCAATTTCATCGGCTGTAAATTTTAGCCTCTCTGCATCATTCCGAATATTAAAATCTTTGAATAAAATATGGGTTGATCCCAGGAAATTTAGCCGGGCTGTGCGCATACACGGACCGCGGTCCCCTGACGATTCCATGTTTGTCGTATTTTGACCGGATCCCAGGCCTGCTTACAGCCCAAGAATTTATACAAATTAACGGCACGTTACTATCCAATCTGATCAGCACGGCGTGATGGATGGACGGAGTTTGAGATGGTTGAAATACATTAGCCCAGTATTTATATTATGAGACGGTAGTCTCCCACCTATATCATGATGCGAGATTATAACGCGTAAAGATTTAGTGATTTGTATGTATATCGAACAAATGTTATCCGATGTCATGGGGGAGAAGTAGAGCATAGCCTATGGGATTAAGATTTGAATTCAAAAGTAGACCTTTCATGCATTCATCAACTAACATGCCGTGGGCATGAACAATAAGTTACAAAATGATTAAAGTATTGTACAATTTTGTTTTTAAAATTCAATTGCATCAGTAACGGTAATATGACCTTTAAAGTGGGGGTAGTCTATTATTTTCAGTCACTGAGTTAATCTAAAACTAGCACTCCGATTCCATGCCCTGTTGATTGTGACGATATTGTCCCTTTAATGTCAAATTCGAAAATTCTCTGAATAACCTCTTTCTGGAGCATCTGTTACTCTAAACATAAACAAGAAAGAACTTATAATAAATGTTTCATTTCCTGCAGCTGTGTATTGTAAAACAAACTGATAATAAATTATTTCGCTGATCTCTGATGCAATATGAAATATTCATTGTCCATGTTTAAGACCAAGAGAAGGTATTGGTCGGAATGCAACAGTCATTTTCTCAAAAAGTGAGCCCCTATTGCGATGAAACTTTCTCAGGTTAGTTTTATGAAAATATTGTACATTGCCAAAATACCAATGTTACCATTTACAAAAAACAGTCAGTCCGAAAACAGCCGTCGTTGCCTAACACTAACTGACGGCTACGTTAAACCGATAAGGCAGTTCAAGTTGTTGCCGCGTAATGCACTGATTTGATCAGAACCCCAACTCGCCACTATCTGACAAAAGGATTTGCTCATAAAAATCACTCTTTTTTGGGAGTTGGTTGTTTTTTTTATGGAAATTGTCGATTCTCATACATGGGCCGGGAGAGTGATTTTGGAGATTGCTGTTAGTGGTCCGTCCGCAGGGTGTGATTTCATATAGTTTCGATTATCTTGTACCATATGTCACATGTACTTTGAAGCCTACTCTACTCACAACTTATTATGGTGTAAAGCCAAAGTGCACGTTTGGTCAAAGGACATAATGAGCATTCATACTTTATGAAGATCAAGTAATATTGCTTAGAAACCTTCCTGTGACATTTTCAGCTCAATTATTGGTCCACATATTTCTGAGAAAAGGGTAAAAGTGTATTTACAATTCTCACATTGTTCAAGGTAAATATTTTCGAAAATCTACCGTCAGTTAGATTCAGTTTTTACTATAATTTTACTAAAATGATCGACAAAAAAATTTAAATGAATTTTTTCAACCTTACACCTTAGGCACTGTTAATGTGTTTCAAATTCCCTTGTTGTACTAGGGCTTTAAGATACTCAAACAATATTTCTTCAAAGGTCTATAGATTTGAATACTTCAAAACCTTAAACTGGAAAACCACGCGCCCGCATGTTCTATTTATTTTCCAACATAGGCCTATATATATTATTCCCTCATGTTTACTAATAACTTCAGGTTTGTCTGTTGTAATATTGAGTACGGTAGTTTCCCGTTGTCGTTTAACGCAATATTCACCGTGTTACATTTGTAATGTTTCCAACCCCGTCAGCGGCTTATTATTGTTTCAAGTATATTCCCATGACGTTTAGACTATAGAGAACGGGTTGCCTTCTCACCCGATCGCCCTGCCCGCCCAGTTCTATCAGCTAAAGTCTCCAAGACAAACATCACAGATTATCTGAAGGCTCGCTTAAGGTAGGTCTCCACGGCGAAGGAAAGAAATCATGAAACATCTCAGATGTGACGAGGATAGGTGCGGGCTGTTTCCATTTATTAAATCGTGTGATTGCACTTTTCGTTAGCGTCGCGCGGGAACATAATCATCAATTTGATAGACCAGTAATGTGTATATGTTTCTTCATGAATATGCTACTTGTACTGAATAGATGTTATTTCAATGTTCTGTGGGGGGGTTAAACGGCGTTCTGCCAATTACCAAATATTGTAATGTGAAAATATACTATAGTATAAGAAGCTGCTCATATAATTAATATTTTCTAGAAATAATTTTGTTTGAGGTGCTGTCTCAGAAAAAAAAAGTTTGTCCCAAAAGTTTGGTAATTGAGTTCATGATGCTATCGAACATCCCTTGAATTTAAAAAAAAAAGATATATCGCTCGTGTTTACCGACAATTTTTGGAAATTTGTGTTTTCATTGAAACGTCGATCATTTCCTTATTTAAGGAAGGAAAACAATAACTTTGAAATGATATAATTGATGAGAAGCTTGGCTAAAATTAATTTATGATAGGACCCGCCATAAATTCATCTCAGTACATATTTACTGTAAAACCATGCTTCTCACAATTATTTGAGAAATGTGTCAATTACAGCATTATTTTCACTTCCTCAAAAAGTAGCAATGTTTCGACAGACTGAAGAAAATAACACAGGCGATTCTTTAAAATGAAGTTGTATCAAAAGGTTGGAAGAGGTTTTCAAGCCGTTTGAAAACGTTTTTGGGCCATCGCCTCCTTGGCCCCCTGGATTCACCCTTGTCTTCTACTCTATGTGATCCGCATTGTATGTATGGGATCGCCTTACAGACACTACTGTTTGATTCAAGATGCTTAAAATATACGTTTTTTCTTGCAATCCCATGAAACGTACAAGAAGTCGTCATAAAGCGCTCAGAACGCACTATATACTTCTCAGGATTCAGGGTAGACATATACATAGGTATTTGGGACATTATTGTTTATATCAAAATAGTTGGAGATGCATAAGCAGGGAAATAGGGTGGTCGATTCTTGCTCAACAAGTGTCTCAACAAGTCTGTCCAACATAATAGAATGGCCTTATCTGTGCGAGCGCGTAGGATGGATCCGCCTTACAGGGTCACGAACAAAATGTTGGACATGGCCTATAGTGCGTTCTGAGCACTTATTACATTGTAGAATACTCCTCAGTTGTTAGGATAAGCCAACATGTTTAGTTATTTTTATTTATCTGTGGGCCTTCAACATTGTGGGGACTTTATGATATATACTGATGTCCCCACTCTACAAAGTTGGAGGTACGACATGTCCTCCGTCCCCCGCCGATTGACGCCCATACATTTCACAGTAACATGTATAAGTGATGTACTTTGGCAACGAGAAAAGAAGATATTTCTTTTATTACTGTTTTGTTAAATGTACTTTAACTGTTTATTTGTAGGCCTATACAATTGTTGTGAAATTAAATAAGGCCCTCCATGCACGTTAGTCGATAAATTTGATTATAGGCCTATTCAGTAGTACATGCATGGCCTTTCCATAAGTTTTTGTGCTTAGCAACTCAATGGGTTTTCAAGAAGTGAAAATATTTTAGCATAAACATTAAACATATCAAATTTATTCCAGCAATTAAATAATTGTCATAGCAACCGACTATCGCCAATCAAAACAGTGTGTTCGGGGACGCGCAGACTTGCAAACTTGCAGTGTTGTCTGGCGATATACCTTTGAATATCCAATTGAGCAAAATAAATTAGAAGAGCGAGAAAAAATCAATTTCGTTGATGGCACAGTGTTACATTGTTATGTCTTCATGTGTGGGCTGGAATTAAACAATACATTTTGATTGTTAAAATCGATAACTAAAGCGAGTCTCCATTTTTGTTAACCACCATATTTAATTACCTGCGTTTGAATTAATAAACAATTTCCAGTTGAAAGAATATTTTCTTAGGTTGTAATAACGAACTAACAAGCGACTCTAATTTTTGAAAACACGGTAAACGAAAGCTGAAGACGTGCATAATTTACGAGGACATCTCCTTTACCATGCAGGGCCTAATCACCTTCACTTGTCTCCATATCGTGAATACTGTGTTGATTCATGTTAAATATAGTCCGGGAAAAACCTTGAAATAAGAACCGAGCAATAGGTGAAATATGAAGAAAATGGAAAAATAACAGGCAGAGAGATCGAAAGAAAATTAGTAATATTGAATTGAAGGATGGAAAACGAAGGCCAGCAGTAATGAGTGCTCTTTGGATGAAAATAGGGGGAAAAGTGGAAATTGAAAAAAAGATAGAGAAAAAAAAGATAAGAGAGACGGACATAGATCAGAGAGTTAATCATGGAGACATATTTTTTTAATTTTTTTAAATTATTTTTTTTACATTATAAACTGTTCGGACAAACTGAATTACGATTGAAATTGTAAACGGCCTACTGTATACAATTTTCTCAGATTTCCTCACAATTTAAATGGTCACAGTAGCATTATTTCCAAGGGATCCATTTTACCCAGAATGGTCCGTATTTTCACAGGAGTTTACCCTCACTTTTAGAATAAATAAAGAAGAAAGGTCACAGCTTCAAGTCCCGTTTCAGTAATAGTTTTCCTCTGTTTACTCTAAATAATTGATTTATGTATCCTTGATTGTTTACCAAATAATTAGACCTACTTTAAAGGTAACATGTAGTATTGGAAATTAATAACAACATTGTCGAATTAGAATGCGACCCATGCTTGGCGTTAAGATGATGATTATATCAATCTTCCATTTGAGTAATTTTGTACTGAAACTTTGAGAAAAGTGATATCATGTCCATAAATAATTTTCTAAATACCACATTTGTTTCAGTAAGAACAATCTGAATAATTTTCAGCATTTTCTCGTTTACGACACAATGTAAGAAGCCTAAATTTTCAGAGATTAGTTGTTTAACGTATATCTTGATTCAAAGAGACAAGACAAAGTCTTAAGATAGGTCTAAAAACACAGAAAGGACAAAAAGGACAAAAAGGACAAACCTCATTAGCTTAATTATCACAATTTGAATTAAGTACCGTATTTACGAAGTCACAAATCCGTTGGAAGATGTCATAGATCAACTGAGTAGGAGAGTTAATGTATATTTTGATTCAAAGAGAGTAAGCTCAGTTTTGCCAAAGCTGTACAAAATCACAAATGTAAAATTTTGTTCAATTACGGGTGGGGTTATCATGACACCACCCGCAATCTTTTACAACAAATTCACACAACTGGACTGAGAGTGGAGGAGGAAGAATAAGTAGATGTAGAAGACAAGATGAAGAAACAAGATGAGACAATGTCAGATTCCTCCCACATCCCGGATCGTCGATGCTAGAGGCAAGGAAGCAAGCAATGAAATTAAGGACATCCTAAGTAATGTACATGTGAATTAAATGTGAAGGGGTGGTACCGATGGACCCACAGGGGGTAAGCCATTTACGACCGGTTACGTGTATTCGATTAGCTCGGTAGGAGTGAGGGGACTAAGATGCACTATACACGGACTTAAGTCGTTTGTCCTTACCGAGCGTGAGTGTTTATGGCGGATCCATTGACCACAAGGGTGACGCACCCAAAACCAGAGGGGGCGGGGCTCCATATTTAGAGCCGCGGTAGTGATTGATATTGTTATTGTTGATATATTTGACATATTTGATATTTTGCTATTTATGTCTAGGTTTGTTAGTTACCCACTGGTGGGTCGGGGGGGGGGGGGGGATGGATCTAAGGCGGGACATGTGTTCGAAAATTAGAAATACGGTTGTGTTCCGCCTTTTGAACATTTGCCGGTCTTATTCGAGACCGATCCGCCCCTAGTCCTATACCCATGATTGTTTTTTTTTAATTTTAATTCAATATTTTCATGAGCATATCAATTATCTATGATTAATTATTGCATTTCACATTTCGTCCCTAATTTGCCATAGTGACCAATCCCGAATTAAGTTGGCATAGTGACCAATGCGGTATTGGTCACTTTGCCAAATTACAAAAATAGCAAGTTAGAGCATTCGTCATTTGAATGCATGCTCTATCTCCAAAACTATAAGGAATACATGCATGTAGATTAGATACAATGGTAGGTCTCTTCCTGAATGTACTAATGGGCGGGAAAACTTAAAATTGAAAAAAAGTCGGATTGGTCACTATGGCAAATTAGGGACGATTTGAGGGTTCAATGCGATTCGTAAAATATTATAATTCCCTTTTCATTGGCAGACAGAATCTTATTCATGATGAGTGACTGGCTGTAATTCTCACAACCACACTCTGTAGCTTACATATTGCATTCACCAGCGAGAAGGCCCAATAATCTGATAGTTCCAAAGAAAAGTTCATTCCTGACATAAATGAATAAATAAATGGATGTAGGCCTAGCTATTTCCATTCATTTACTTAAAATTCAATGACATTTGAAAGCTAGGTTGTCCCCTGCAAACAGACACAATGAGGCAGGTTACTATAATGAACATGTAGAGAGGCAGAACCTCTGGTATTCAGGGAATAAGACATTAAGATAGTGAATAGAAAGCTATATTTCTACCACATTCTAGGCCATCTCTACTTTTCTAAATTTTTCATATTCCATGTTGGTATTGTTATTTCATTTGTGGGGTTTATTTGTCTTGATGTCTTTGATATGTAAATAGTAAATAGTAAATAAAATGTAAATAGTGGAGAGAACTTGAATGATAACAATGTCACCAGGCAGTCGTCATTATCTGTTTCAACTTCAACTTGACTAAATTTACAGCAAGAAATCGAAAATATATAATACATTAAAATACCGTATGAGAATGACTATTGCAGTCGATAACTATGTCTACTTTCAGAGATATAACAATTATTAGGTGAATTACCTGAGCATTGCACTCTAGCAGCATCTTAATTGAAAATTACAAATTAATTCAAGAACAAAATAATTTGATAAGTTTGGACGAAAACACAGGATTTGTGATATTAACAAATGGTAAAAACTACGAGACGTTGAGTTTTATTTTTTCCATAACTTAAAAATAATGATATGCAGACAGTGAACGTCAAAGCTTACTTTGTTTGCTTCTTCTAAAAACAAAATCAAATTACCGAAGCTTGAAAATTATCAAATATTGGAGAAAGAAATCAAATTTAGCCATCACTTTCTATTGTTGCCGCTGCCCCAGACATATAAAATGAATTAATTTTATTATAATCATCTAGGTCTCTTCACTTCACTCCACCTTTTTCTTTTTCTCAATTACAGCTCTGTAGCGGTACTTTCCTGTGTTGGGTGTCCTTTGTCATTACAAACTGCGCGTAATTACGGCACGCTGTTCGGTCTGATGTAATCTAATTGAGCAATACAGCATTTTCATTTTGCCATTTACTTGGGTAGAATAACAGCGACGCATACTGCGCTAACGTCAGACACACACGGATCACACCAGCGTGTGTGTACATCATCACGACAGTTCTGCACTGCATTGCGTGTCCCGATGATGCGCTCATAGATACATCACTGCAGTACACGCCAAGACATCTAAGAACTTCGCCTGTTTTTTCCTGTTCCCAACTCTAATTTGGTTGGTGTACAATCACGTTTCTTTCATCGGAATTTTATAAATGGAGATGAATTTTGAAATCACCGTCTAGTTTTCTGTCAAACAAGAAAGTGAATTTACCTGGCAAATTGTTTCTTTTTGATAAGACAGCACCAGTACAAGAACATGATAAATCCAAATTGCTAGTGTTTCGTTGTCATCATTAACCTGGTTTAATCAAACAGTAATTTCAAAAGTAAAACAACGGTGATTATTGTATTGGATGGATTTTTGACGACAAGAGACCTTTGGAAAAAGAAGTCATCTCCCGACTTGGAATCCAAACTGAAATATCAAACTCACTCAAGAAACGAGCTGAAGTAAGTGTCTTCATTAACGCTGCTGAAAGCACTGCCTACAATGTCTCAGTGTTAGATTGAATCACTCAAATCACGTCAAATACTCAACTTCACTGACACAACTTCAGTATAGAACTCATTGCAACGTAGCCAAAAAGCGCGGGAAAGTGCATAGCAACGATGTATTGTTACCAGTGCTCCTCCATCCACGCGCCGCCATCACATCTCGACGTATCATCTGGTGCATGCGATGGATCCAGTTGTTCATGTAAGTATAATTATATTTGTCACACCATTGAGTTGAAAAAAAAAACATATTGATACTGAAATCTTCTTCTCTAATATGAACATCAAAAGCAGCGGTGAAGCGTTTCGAATGTAAGAATGAAAAGCCGTTGGAATTCAAAGTTGATGAGTTGATTCTAAACAGTCTGTCCTTTTAAAACCAGTATACAGTTTGGATAATTATGTCTGTATATAATCCGTACTATGTATGAATCAATAGATGTACACAGAGCAATCTGGCTGTTTCAGCTTCGAGCAAATCGTAGAAATGCATACAGATTGTTTCATATTCATTCTAACATGGAATTAACGTCTCCCGGGAGAAAAATTCATTTGCAAAATAATTTGATTAATTTGACTAACATGAAAGCACCCGAGACAGAAATATTTCAATGGATGTTTAATGCCATCATCATGGTTTTACATGTAAAACTGTCATCATTTATGTTTTTCATGATTACCAAGACTGTATAGGGCTTTCAAAAGCGGTTTGATCCCAGAAGACATATGCATGCATAAACAATAAAGGGAAACTTACCTGGGAAAAGCTCTTTGCGTGCCCACATGTCTGAAAATAAATTTGAAAAATAATGTCCAATTTCTGACCTGAAATCAAAGTATTCGATGGACATTCATCATAGGGTGAAACTGATCATTTACTTTCGACAAATATTTAAACCTTTTTGTTAATTCAAATTAGGAAACACTGCGATATTATTTAGACGCTTAAACCTGTTATTGTAAATCACCAAAACGCATCAAGGAAATTTTAAGGTTATTTATTTTCATTCAAATTTGATGAGATCAATAATCGATGTCGTGATGTGGGGCCCAACTACATAGAGCTGTTTAGCAGAAAAAAAATGCTTAGTTGGTTACCAACCAACTTTACATGCAAAGTGTACAGACTTTGGCTGGTTGTCAGTTTTATATCGCTTAGCAAGAGTATTTAATAAGCAAAATGTTTAGCTTAACAGCTTTTCAAATAGGCCTCCGTCTATGAGGTAAACACTGTCTTTTCGGGGGGCGAAATTGGGCGATATTTGGCGCCCGCCGTTTCACTTGATGTGATTTATATAAGTAATATTTGTAGCTTTGCATGGTGAAAAGGATAAGTAAACACTGTTTGCGGTGACACCATGTGAAATTCTCAATTGAGTAGTAATTTGATCTGAAAAGAACTATATAGCTAGAGAGATTTCTCAAACAACTGTCCATATACAAAGATCCTTGACAAATTTGTCGTTTCCTGAAATGTTTTAAAGTATACTCTAACATGACTTTTCTTTGTCTAAATAAAGTGAATGATGGAAACAGGCCGTGTCATGGTGTTCTCTCAATCAGAATTGCAACTATAAGGAGTATAAATTAAACATTTGACTTTCAGAAACCACGGGGAGTTAACTTGAAAATAATTTTTTAGGCCGATGTGTTTATACTTTGCCATTGATTTTAAAGAAATTTATGGACTGCAGTCTCGGCTCTTTCCCTTCAAATAGATGATTTCCTCTTGATGTAATTAGAGTGTGTGTGAGTGATGAGGGATTTGTAGGACCCAGTGCCCCCCGTTGAATCCCTGTTTGACACCCACAATTATGTCATACATCACAGGCATGTTCCCATGACATTTATGTAGCGCAACACTTGACGCAATAATTAACATCATCCAAGCTGTTATTGACAATACTCATGTAGGCCTATGTATTATGTTTACTGATGGTAGAATTGCCTTTACGGTAGGCGGGGCCAGTGGTCGAAGGTGGACGAGTTTAATATGCGATTAATTTTATTTTCTATTGTTTTATTTATTTGTTTTATTTATTGTTAATTCATTATTCCAAGGTGTTTATATTGAACGAAATGCCCAAACGCCCCCAATGTGTAGTTTGAACACCGTGGGGTTTTCTGTGTGTATATATACCGTTTCAAATTGGTTTAATGTTCCACCAAAAACAACCAAGCTTCATCACTTTTTGCTTCAAAATTTGTAATCTTGGTTTATTTTCAGAAAACATGGATAATACATCTTTATTAAGTTTTTAGGATAGTTCACATCACACCAATGACATTTATTTCAATGTTAACAAACAACAAAACAATATATAACAGCGATGTATCATACAGTATACAACATTTAATTATTTGATTTATGAATAATATATCAATAGACTTTTGTATAGGCCTATGCAGTGAATACATTATAAATTGAATAGAAAATGATGTTAACATTCGGGAAAGTAGAGAAAGTCATAAATATAAGCTTTTTATACTCTTCCCCTTTTAACAGACAAAACATAAGTTTACAATATCAGTTACAGAATGGATGAACAAAAAAAACTTAACAATGTGCACCATTTGAATAATATGTACCATGTTTATTATTAAGGATTTCCTGTTTCAACTTCTTGTTGAAGCATCTATGACACCAGACCTAGTATTTAATGGAGAATGGACAAATACTTATCTGCATCATAACAACATGTAGATTGACACAATGGTATACCGAGGCAGTACATGTACCAAACGCAGTAGATTACAAGCCAACAGCGAAAAAGCCCCAAAATGCCGACTACATGACGTGATCATGTCTGCACCAATTACGGAGCTTTTTAGTTGAAGCGGCAAGACGTAATAAAACTTGATTGAATTAGCATTTATGAGGATGGATAGCGCAAGGCCTTTGTACTTGTACATAGCCAGATGGGGATTCACACTTAGACAGTGAGATGAATACAGCTAGGGTACCAGACCATTAAAGGGAACATCATTTTGTAATGTTTGGCAAAAGTGCTTTTACGAGAAATATGTTTACGAAAGAGTATTCTTTTCTAATTTCATAAATTCAAAAAGGGTATTTTTTCGTGTTTCACTTAAAATGTGTGACAGCACCTCAGACAAAATGATTTCTATGGAAGATTGATACCATCATCAGCTTTACACCAAGTAAGTTTCACGAACATTTGTTCTTTTGAGTTCCCAATTCTATAACTTACATTTATACCATGCTTGATATGTGGCAGATTGCCACCCCCCCAAATGGCCATATACACTAACACATTGTACGATCAAACTAATCTGATATAAGCCCAAAGTTACATCGTTTTAGCCTGTCTCCTTATATGTGTTCGTCTCTTCTACAAATCAACGGCCAGCTCAAGTAACACATCCAAATCAAGTGTTACATATTGTTAACGGACCTCTCCCCCACCCCGAAATCCTCTAAAGAATTCCTAAGATTCCTGGAACACAATGAAGACACAATGGGAAGGGGGGGGGGGTTCGAGCATCATACGCTTACATTAGGAAGGTGTACGTAGATTGGTCCCCTGTCTTTACCCTCAAGAAGATATATAGACAGGCTCCTTGCGCACCATTCAAAGGATTTCATTGGATGCGTTGTGTTGAAGATCTGACGTCACATTCGAGACTTGTGCTCGCTCCAAACCAAGGTCAAAGTTGAATCTCCGGGAAACGAACATGGCGGCCGCACGGACAGTATCAGGCGTAATTCACGAGCCACAAAGCGTGACGTCAGATCTTCAGGCTAAGGTGTACACAACATTTAATTGTGAACAATTTAATGCATTCGACAATTGAATGCATTCAAAAGTCAAACGGCAGAAGAAAAATAAATCAGACAAAAACTAATTCCTCTTTGGCATGTGCCCATAGTCAGAATTTCCTCTAACATGAAACAGAATGAACATTGTATTTATAACTTGTCACACAATGTATACAATTTCATCAAATTGTGTCAAAATGTAACTTGGAAAAAATTAAGAAAAAATTCAGAAAAAAGTAATGTATATAAATGAATAATTGTATTCATGCTCTATGTGATACTAACAAAAAACATTAACATTTTGATTATTACTTTGTTCCAGTCACACCATCAACATGAATACAATTTCATATAATTGTGTCAACATTGAAATTGAATGACATTGTAAATCTTTATTATTTCGTATTGTACATAAATGAATAAATATTTATTTGTTGTTTTATTTAATCAGGGTGGCCTTATCAGTTAAAAAACTGCTTTCCGTAAGGGCCCTGCATTAAACATTTAAATTAAAACAGTTTAAGAAATTGAAATGACATGAATTGAATTAAAATAAACTCATTAATCAGAAACAAACATATTATAAACAATAATCAACATTAAAATCAAATGAAAAACATTAAAAGCAGGTTGAATAGTTTCATTATATGAAATTATTTAAATTATGTACAATTATTTAAAACATAATAAAATTTAAATTTAAATTAAAATGCCAAAAAATTAGTTTAAGAGGGCTTTAAAAACATTTAAAGACTTAGCCTTTCGCTGGGCTGTGGTCAAATTGTTCCATCCCAGGGTCCCACAATACTGAAATGTGTGTTTGGCGGCATTTGTCTTGGGAACAATGGGCAGATGTAATAAAACGTTTGACTTAGAACGAGTATTGGCAGTATGAGATGGCATTTCAAAGCGTGCATTAAGATACGCTGGACTAAGGTTATTAAGACATTTATATACCTGACATACTCTATGACTTTCCCAGCGAGATTGTAATGATGACCAAGAGAGCGCTTCATGTAAATCATTAATATGTGTTCTCGGATGTGCATTAAGGATTAATCTTGCAAGACGATTATGTAGTTTGAGCAACTTGTCAGAATGACAGTGTGCACAATTGGACCATACCACATCACAATAATCGAACAATGGGATAACCATGGCTGAACTTAACATGTTGAAGGTGGAACTGGGAAGACATGGTTTTGCACAACGTCTTAGAAACCCTATTCTCTGCGAGATCTTTTTGGCAATATAATCAGTGTGGTCGGCCCATGTCAGTTGCTCATCCAGAATAACTCCAAGATACTTATAATGATTTACTCTTTCGATGGTCACGTCATTAACTACTATCTGAACTTGGGTAAAAGTGGATAGACGTGGACGACTTCCAAAAATCATGAACTTAGTTTTGCTTACATTTAAAGTTAGTTTGTGTTTTTTGAGCCATTGAGCCACTTGATTGATTGCCGACACCATGTTACATTTAATATCATCCGGGGAAGTGCCATCGATCATAATCATCGTGTCATCCGCATAAATACTAACTTTGGTACCTGGAAGAGTAATACTGGAAGGAAGGCTATTAATAAATATAATAAAAAGAAGCGGTCCTAATATAGATCCCTGTGGGACCCCAACACTCACATCAGCAAGAGGTGAACTTATGCCGTTGATTTGGGTGGACTGTTTTCTTCCTGAAAGGTAAGAGACGAACCAATTTAGTTCAAGGCCCTTGACACCGCAGCTGAGAAGTTTGGAAAGGAGAATGTTATGGTCAACGGTGTCAAAGGCTTTCTTTAGATCTAGAAACACAACACCTGTCACCTTACCAGAGTCAATGTTATTTAATAAGTGATCCGTGACATCTAAGATTGCAGTTTGCGTGGAGTGGCGTGGTCTGAAACCAGATTGTTCTGTTACAAAGAAATTAATATTATTAAGAAAACTAAACAGCTGGTTGTACACTGCTCTCTCAAGGATTTTACTAATTGATGGTAGAACAGAGATCGGCCTGTAATTAGAATACTCTTCCTTGTCGCCATTTTTAAATACAGGAGTAACCTTAGCTGTTTTCCATCCTTGTGGCACAATACCATCAGCTAAAGATTTATTTATAAGATGATTAAGGGAAGGACAGATGGCAGAACACATGTATGTTCATGCTCATGTACAATGTAACTCACAAGCTACAAAAACAATTTTGGTTTGTGTCGTTTTAAAATAAAACCTGAAAAGGTTAGTATTAAAGTAAAACAAACCATATTCATAACAGATCACGAGAACAATATGTCTTTCTGAAATTGTATGTATGTATTTGTGCATGAAATGGACCGAAAACGAGGCTATGGGCTTCATTAATATTCATGCGTATACTTTGAAAGGCATGTCTTCCTGAATATGTAAGAGCATCAGACTGATAACGAGGCTACGAGTGTCATTAGTATTCATGCATATACTGTGAAAGGATTGTTTTCATGAATATGTACGACTGATAACGAGGCTATGTAAGTCATTAGTATTCATGATATACTTTGAAAGGCCTGTCTTCCTGAATATGTATGACTGATAACTGGGCTATGTAAGCATTAGTATTCATGAATATTATACTTTGAAAGGCCTGTCTTCCTGAATATGTATGACTGATAACAAGGCTATGTAAGTCATTAGTATTCATGAATATACTTTGAAAGGCCTGTCTTCCTGAATATGTATGACTGATAACTGGGCTATGTAAGCATTAGTATTCATGAATATACTTTGAAAAGCTTGTCTTCCTGAATATGCATGATATCAGACTGATAACGAGAACTGGGTGCTGGATTCGTGTGCGTATTGGTCAAATGGCAATTGTAGCCTATATGCATCGCAGGAGTATGTGAAGCCCTATATAAATAAGTTGAAATTTATTCAAATTTCAAGCCAGAGTAATTTTTTGTAAAATGCTTGTAAATAAATCAATGCTGTGTAGGAGTATAAAAACCAATCTATGTATGAATATCATGCTGAGAACGAGGCTATGGGTGTCATTGGTATTCATAGGGCGTATTGGTCAAATGCCCATTGTATATGCATCACGGGTAGTATGTATATATGTAAAGAAATCCATCTGTGAAATGTCAGCTTAATTTGGTTGTCAGGTTTCTTATAAAATTGTAAAATTTTATTTAGGGCGCTATCTGACCTGAAATCGAATACATTGGAATGTATTCAGATTTGTAGCCAGTATTACAGTTAGGGTTGTAAAATGTATGTAAATACATCCAAACTGTATAAGTATCAAGAGATATTTTTAAAAACCAACATGTGAATGTTTCAGCTTATTTTATTGTGTTGTTAAAAAAAAATAGTGAAAATAAATTCAGATTGTTCACTTTAATTCATGTGGTATTTGTCTTCGAATGACAGGAAATCATTTTGGAAATGATTTGACTAATTTTACTAAAATTGGATGTTTGATACCATCATCAACTTTACACAGTAACTGTTTTGTAAAACTGTGATAATTTTGGCGGGAAACTTATAACGTATATTGGCTTTAAATACACTGAAAATGTGACTATAAATAAGACTATAGCATAGATTCGTATTTTATTCGAATACATTTACATGAATTCAACCCAAGGTTTCAGCAGGAACGATATGCCTTCTTACACTAATATATTGCTGACTTTTGCAGTTGAATTTGTCTGTCCTGTTTTATCTCATGCAAATGAAAAGTCCATCTGACGTCATTATTTACGAGTGTGTTTTATATCATCACCAACTTCACACCAAAAACCAAAGTTTTGGGATAGAAAATTAGCTATCAAAAGTTTGGGTTCGGGATGATTCCGTTGGTGCACATACCATGCCGTAAAAGGCAGTGTACACTTTGATACACTCTTAAAACTAAAGTGTTGAATCAACATTTTAAAGAGTTCGGTCAGTGACTACTCTTTATAAAGTTAGACTTAACTTTTACAAGTGTTAAATTCACATTGATAAAGTTAGACTTAACTTGACTCCGTGTTAATTCAACACTTTCAGTTTGAGTTGAATTTAACTGTATAAAGTGTTGTCACTCACCGAACTCTTTAAAAAGTTGATTCAACAACACTTAAGTGTCTTAAGAGTGTACAATGTCTGTATAAATGTATCCATACCGGTATACTTCATAAGAAACAAACGATATGCACAGGAATCAAACTGTGCAAATTGTACCTTATAGTTTCGTTGTGAAAATGAATTCAGATTATTTGTATTTGCTTTAACATTGAATGGAATCGCCGGCTTGTGATGATCCATTTCAGATTAGTTGTGGGATGGTTAATCGGTTATCCGGTTAATCGACCAAAACTGCACTAACCGGCTAACCGAAACCAATATTAACACACACAAAAATACGACCAACAATTTTAGAAGAGTTTGCCGCCCATTTTGTTGATCTAAACATTCGTTTTGGCCACATTGGTTAGTTTATTGATGTTTTTGCCGACGATCTCGTTAGTGCGGCCGCCAGGTGTCGACTTTCGGTTAACCGGTTAACCGACCGTGAAAGACTCGGTTAAACAGTTAGCGAACTAACCGGCAACTCCCAGCACTATTTCAGATTGTTTTCATATTATTTATGTTTTCTATAAAAAGAAAATTACATGTCAGACGGGATAACTTCTCAAGATGTCACCCCCTTTTCAGATATATATTTGGGTCTATCTCAATGACACCTTGACACCATCCAGTGTTAACTTTAAGTAGTGATACTCAATTTATACATTTATACGAGCAGTTGAACAGAGCCATCAAGAAACTAACGAGTGTTTCATTAGCGTTATTAAAAGCGTCATCCGATCAATAGCCGGAACCAATTATGCGTACATGCTCCATAGGATCGAAGAATTCACACCAGCGATACAACGTTTCGTAAATGGCTTATTTGATCACTGTAATGTAATTACCAATGGTATAATAAGCAAGCTTGTAATGAGTTATTGATGTGATATGGTTCATTTTTCTTTTCTATTAGATAAGTTATTAGCCAATATAAATTGCATTCGCTGTATAATCTTTTATTGTTCCGCATCCACCCGACCGTATCCTGTCTAAAATGAGCAGACTCTGGTTTTGATACAAGTGCTGCAGAGACCCTTAGTAAACACTTTTATGATGACAATATCTACACTATTTAAGTGATGTTATTCGTTCGTACCTCATACAAAGAAAGATATACAAAATGACATGCACAAAATATATTAACATTTTGTGCATTAATTAAAGGGCAGGTACAGCAATTACCTCATTACAAAGTTACAAAATATCTGAAAGCTTGGTTCAAGAACCAGTCATCATGAGAAGGTATATTTCTGAAGTGATCCGTCATTCCAGAGGAAACTCAAACAAGTATGCGCATAATTATAGCCAAAAAGTTGCCACAGACGGCAAGTTTTTGCTCGTACTGTTTTCTGTACAAATTTACTGCATTCAGTTCTCATGACTTGGCCTCCACATTGGGCTGACACTTTCACCATAGAGCTATGCTTTCACAGGTTGCATATAACAATACTCACTGAAGCTGTTTGGCCAACATTACCAATGTTGTACCTTCCCATCAATGTATATCTTGATTCAAAGAGAGTAAGCATACTCATAGAAGCAGTTTGGCCAACATTACCAATGTTGTACCTTCCCTTCAATGTATATCTTGATTCAAAGAGAGTAAGCATACTCACTGAAGCTGTTTTGTCAACATAACCAATGTTGTACCTTCCCTTCAATGTATATCTTGATTCAAAGAGAGTAAGCATACTCACAGAAGCAGTTTGGCCAACATTACCAATGTTGTACCTTCCCTTTAATGTATATCTCGATTCAAAGAGAGTAAGCATACTCATAGAAGCAGTTTGGCCAACATTACCAATGTTGTACCTTCCCTTTAATGTATATCTCGATTCAAAGAGAGTAAGCATACTCATAGAAGCAGTTTGGCCAACATTAATACCAATGTTGTACCTTCCCTTCAATGTATATCTTGATTCAAAGAGAGTAAGCATACACATAGAAGCTGTTTTGTCAACATAACCAATGTTGTACCTTCCCTTCAATGTATATCTCGATTCAAAGAGAGTAAGCATACTCATAAAAGCAGTTTTACCAACATTACCAATGTTGTACCTTCCCTTCAATGTACATCTTGATTCAAAGAGAGTAAGCATACTCACAGAAGCAGTTTTGCCAACATTACCAATGTTGTACCTTCCCTTTAATGTATATCTCGATTCAAAGAGAGTAAGCATACTCATAGAAGCAGTTTGGCCAACATTACCAATGTTGTACCTTCCCTTCAATGTACATCTTGATTCAAAGAGAGTATGCATACTCATAGAAGCAGTTTGGCCAACATTAATACCAATGTTGTACCTTCCCTTCAATGTATATCTTGATTCAAAGAGAGTAAGCATACTCATAGAAGCAGTTCTGCCAACATTACCAATGTTGTACCTTCCTTTTAATGTATATCTTGATTCAAAGAGAGTAAGCATACTCACAGGAGCAATTTTGCCAACATTACCAATGTTGTACTTTCCCTTTAATGTATATCTCGAATCAAAGAGAGTAAGCATACTCATAGAAGCAGTTTGGCCAACATGACCAATGTTGTACCTTCACTTCAATGTATATCTTGATTCAAAGAGAGTAAGCATACTCACAGGAGCAATTTTGCCAACATTACCAATGTTGTACTTTCCCTTTAATGTATATCTCGAATCAAAGAGAGTAAGCATACTCACAGAACCCCTTTAAAGGGGTAATATTGTCACGATCAGGGCAGACTTTAACAGGGACGTTTAAGTTGAACACAGTTGATCGTGACGATATTGTCCCTTTAATGTATATCTTGATTCAAAGAGAGAAATCATGCTTAATTGAAGCAATTTTGTCAACATTACCGATGTTGTATCTTCCCTTTATTTTGGTAATCTAGAAGTAAAAATTACCACAGCTTTACATAAAACTTACTCGAACTTGGTGTAAAGTTGATGGTATCAAAAATCCCATTTACCTAATTTCTATTTTTATTTCTCTTTAGGCCTAAAGATGTATCGCCCGTGATTTTTGCTATTTTAACGGCAGGTTTCGTTATTTTAACGGACATTTTATTTTTCATCTGAATTTTTAATTTTTTATATATTTTTTTTTACGCAAATCGCCCCACACATGGCCACTCCAAGGTGAGGGCTACTAAGTCATTGAGTTGTTACAACGACTCCATACTGAAGAAACCAGCCCCTCACACCGAAATTAATAACCAGCCTCTTCACGGTGCGAATAGGACTGGGAGGGGTAACTAGTCCAAAACAAGGCAGTTGTTAAACTGCCTCTGCCCCTATAAGCAATTATGGTTAAGTGTCTTGCTCAAGGACACAAGTGATTCGAACCCACATTCTGCTGCTAACACCAGAACTTCAGTCCGGTAAGCTAGACCGCTCGGCCACGACACTCCACATTGCTACTTTGCTTGAGGAAATGAATACAAACACTGTCAAATGAGACATTGGTTTACAGTAAATAGTATAGAATTGACTGATGGTGGGAACTGTCATAAAGTGACCTTTTTTTACGGTTAAACCAAACTATTTGGTGAAATATATAATTTAATATTCAAGTATTTGTTTTCCTTCTTAAAGGAAATAATCAACTTTCCATTGAAAACAAACATTTCGGGAAATTGCCAGTAAATCACGTGCGATACATCTTTAATGATACAATTATGAAATAAGCTGAACTGTTCACCTTTTGGTATTTTGGATATGCATATCTCTTGATACTTGTCGGATGCATTTACATACATTTTACTTAGAAATCTGTGGTCATTAATGTTTCTGCAAGATTAGCAATAGTCGGCATACTGTACAATGATGTTTCCAAATTATGATATTTATAGTAAACCACTAGTATGACAACATTTGAGCTTCTGTCTGACTATGGCTTGTATGCATCTTCATTGCCTACAAAGAGTCTTAAAAAGCGTTCTTCCCTTGTACTCTGTGTTATGTGCTTGTTTGTCTGTTTGATCCTTACTACACGGTTTGACCCATGTATTTTGTCTGTATTTATACACGACTGACGTTAGCTGTCTTATCTATATGTTTCTTAATTCTGTCATCACTTTATCTTATGTGCAGTAGCATCTTGTTCTGTTTGTCATCCCCAGTTCCCGTTTCTTAGATGCTAGCTAGCGGGGTTTTTGTTGCGTGTAAGCTTCAGGGAACACGGCGGCCTCACTCGCTACCCCCGGGGGACCACAGGCCTTAAAGCCAGGCAAACCCCCTAATCAAGTTAGCTTTCCCCGTACGTCGTTCATATGCATCCGCCATCGTCCATCTCACAGGTTATGAATAATACAATTACTAAATTACGTCGGCAGTAATTTTCCCTCTAATGCAATTACGTGGGATGTGCTTAACGGAGGCTTTTGAAATATTTAGCGCTCTGTCAATACAATTATAATGAGTCAAAATCGTCTGTATAATGTAACGCTATTACAGTTTTCCTGCTAAATTTAATTTCACAATTGAGAAGCCTTTGTGTTGTGCAGTAACTCCATTATATTTCTCCAACTTCAAATCGTCCGTATGGACACAGTGCATTGATGAAGTCTGGCTTGCTCGTCGCAGCGGAAGATTCGAAATGGAAGGGCGGATAAAAGTGTAATTCGCTCTTCACGCTTGAGTGGGAATTTCAGCATCTTGGACGCTCTATCTCTGATTGTGCCGTGGCGCACTGTCGACGCCCCGTAATCTTCCTCAATTAGAAGACTAAATTTGACGGCACTTTGGCGAATGTTGCTAAATCCGAAAATCACGACGAGTAGGAGACAATTTTTATTCCACGATATACCGTGATATCCTACGAGATGGAATACAGATGTCGTCCCAGCCTGTCGGTGTATATAGCATGCAGCGTATCTGTGGTTTAGGTTAGGTGGGGGATGGTGAAGGATTATCTGGGTTTAGTTTTGGAACCGGGTGGTGGTCGGATGGAGCGGCGGTAATCAGGCTCAATAAGTCTATCACTGGCGTGTCCCATAAACACAATTTATCACTGATCATTTTTATTTGATTTTCGCTGGATTTTGAGAAAAATCCGTGTGTCAAGTTGACTCCACGTTATCAAATAAATTTAAATAGGCCCTGTATTACTGTTTGACGTTTTTAAAAGGAATGTACAGCATAGGTTATGTTGAATTTACGAGTATGCTTACTCTCTCTAAATCCAGTATCATTCAACAAGCAACCTGTGAAAGTTTCAGCTTATTATGAGGACGATCAGAGCATACTGATCGAAACGTCGAGTTGTACCCCCAGTTCTTTTCAGAACTAATTACTACTCAATTGAGATTCCACATGGTGTCACCGCAATTAGTCTTACTTATCATCCTCACCATGCAAAGCTACAAGTTTTACTTATTATGTTGTGTTGATCACGAGAAAAAACTTGAAAATGAATTCCAAATTGTCGTATTCATTCTATTATAGAATTAAGGAAAGAGTAACAAGTACAATAAACGCCATTGGGAAGATTAATCCATCCAAATATTTTTTTAAATTAAAATTTGACAATTTAGTTATTTTTGAAATACCAATTCCATTCTTTATCTTTAACTAGTTCATCATGTTTATCGTTGTTGAATAAATAAATAAATACATAAATAAATAAATAAATAAATAAATAAAATTATTTGATTTCCCTTCTTACACAATAATTCCACAATTTGTTGGAGTTTGATCAATTAATCAAAACAACATAATTCTGAGTGGGAGATCATCTAGACACCCAAAGGGATTGTATCGATGACCCCATGTACGTGCCAACAATATTCGGGAAATGCTTAGGCCTATAAAGATGAAACAGGAGCCAATGAAATAACTGGAAGCAAGGCGTTAAGATTAACACACATGGGAACAAACTGAAGGAGGGAAGCCAAAACCACTTCAAGGGGAGCATTTCTGATTCCACTGTTGCCAATTACGTACAAGGTGCACGGTTCTGTTTATGGTGTAAACCGAGGATTTACCGGTATAACAACAGGGAACAATGGGGTCCTCGGTTGAAAAACGTCTACAAATCAAATGGGAGATAGCTAACAAAAAAGTCTGACAACAAAAGGAAGAATAGAGGGGAACAACATGAGGTCCTCGGTTTACACCATTAACAAACAAAGAATTAAGTAATAGTTATGTACATATTGTGTAACTTCAACACAAAAGAAATAAAAGGTCAAAACAGGATAAAAAGACAATGACTGAATATAGTACAATAGCTGTTTTGGAGTGGTATAAAGAATGGCTTACTTCCATAAGAACTAATGATTTGTTTGTAAAGCAAGAGGACATCTGGAGTCTAGACTTGCTCATAAAATAATTAATTATAGAAACATGAGTATATTTTAGAAGCATTTCTGTGTTAGTGACAGAAAGCGAGAGTTGGTAACATTTGCGTCATTTCCTAGATTTCCCCCTAAATTACTTTTGATAATTTTAAGCTCTTTCTTCTGTGTTGGTCTTATTTTTTAATATGTTTCCATGTAGATGGCTTTCGTCTATTGCGTCATCGGATCAACCTAATAACTGCTTACCGCAAAATATGTAAACATATTTTTAGTTTTCAAATTCAAGGGGGAAGATTACCTGATTACAAAATTGCTGATTTATTATTCTTAGTTTATGTGAAGTTGGTATGGTAATTATCTGAATGATTCTTGTCTGAAGTACAACTTTGTCCTCCAAGTGTTTTCTGTATAAAAACAAGAATTGCGAATGTTTTTTCACACTGTCCTCATGATTTAGACTCCACATTCCTGAAACTTCCATAGGTTGCATGGTTGTTAATTGTGTATCTTGAAGATAGCGTTAGCTTAAATACTCATAGAAGCAGTTTTGCCAATATTACCAATGGTGTGCCTTTCCCCTAATGTATATCTTGATTCAAAGAGAGTAAGCATACTCATAGAAGCAGTTTGGCCAACATTACCAATGTTGTACCTTCCCTTGAATGTATATCTTGATTCAAAGAGAGTAAGCATACTCATAGAAGCAGTTTGGCCAACATTGCCAATGCTGTACCTTCCCTTCAATGTATATCTTGATTCAAAGAGAGTAAGCATACTCATAGAAGCAGTTTGGCCAACATTGCCAATGCTGTACCTTCCCTTCAATGTATATCTTGATTCAAAGAGAGTAAGCATACTCATAGAAGCAGTTTGGCCAACATTGGCAATGCTGTACCTTCCCTTCAATGTATATCTTGATTCAAAGAGAGTAAGCATACTCATAGAAGCAGTTTGGCCAACATTGCCAATGCTGTACCTTCCCTTCAATGTATATCTTGATTCAAAGAGAGTAAGCATACTCATAGAAGCAGTTTGGCCAACATTGCCAATGCTGTACCTTCCCTTCAATGTATATCTTGATTCAAAGAGAGTAAGCATACTCATAGAAGCAGTTTGGCCAACATTGCCAATGCTGTACCTTCCCTTCAATGTATATCTTGATTCAAAGAGAGTAAGCATACCCAAAGAATCACTTTGGCCACCATTACCCATGGTGTTCCTATCATTAAATGTATATCTTGATTCAAAGAGAGTAAGCATACTCATAGAAGCAGTTTGGCCAACATTGCCAATGCTGTACCTTCCCTTCAATGTATATCTTGATTCAAAGAGAGTAAGCATACTCATAGAAGCAGTTTGGCCAACATTACCAATGTTGTACCTTCCCTTCAATGTATATCTTGATTCAAAGAGAGTAAGCATACTCATAGAAGCAGTTTGGCCAACATTGCCAATGTTGTACCTTCCCTTCAATGTATATCTTGATTCAAAGAGAGTAAGCATACATATAGAAGCAGTTTTGCCAACATTACCATAAGTTGTGCCTTCCCATAAGGTAAGATCGGTAATGTAAAACTGAATCTTAATGGTATCAGTTGTCATAGAAACATTCTTGTCCGAGGTGCTGTCATTTTTTAAGGTGATATATAATTGCCAATATCAGAAAGAAATCTTTCTTTAATTCCACATGAGAATGAATACGAATAATCTTAATGCATATTCACTAAAAACATACATGAAACTTAGTTGGTGAAATGTTGACAATATTGCCACCCACCCTTGAAATATTTCTGTCTGTTAATGTGCTACCAGTATCATACCAGTAGTGTATTATAACGACACAGTGTCATTAGCTGAAATGTCTACAATTTGTCATGATTCGAAGAAAGTATAAGCATACTCACTGAAGTTATTTTGCCAACATTACCAATAATTTACCTTCACTTTAAGAGTTATTTCCGTAGCTGGGGGGAGGGGGAGGTCGGATGATAGACTTCGCAGAAGTTTGCAAGTAGGCTACTTCGCCCCCGCGAAAAAACACACTAATAACGACGTGCCTTGAAAACAGAAATGCACATAATTATTACGCCTCCTTTTACGCCACGTAAAAGTCATATAAAGTAATATTTAGAACGTTTCCAATCCAATTCATGCCTGAGAGTCTCGCGTCAAATCATTCTTGAATGTTCTTATAATGGAGTGTCGTGGCCGAGCGGTCTAGCGCACCGAACTCAAGTTCTGGTGTTGCCAGCAGCAGGGTGTGGGTTCGAGCCCCGGTCGTGACACTTGTGTCCTTGAGCAAGGTACTTAACCATAATTGCTTCGTCCTTCGGATGGGACGTAAAGCCGTAGGTCCCGTGTGTTGTGTAATGCACGTAAAAGAATGCGCCTTGAGCACCACTTAGTTGGTGGATACGTGCGCTATATAAGTCCACACATTATTATTATTATTATTATTATAAAACAAGAGGAACTTGTGATTATATGAAATCACGTGCACGCAAGTCCAGGAAGTCGTCGTTGCGTCTTACCAAGGACCATGGAGAAATGCAAGGACTATAACGTCCCGCAAACCATGCATGAGCGTGCACCTATATTGTGATAGAACTAGTTTTACAGGTTAGGTTTTATGATTTGTCTACGTTTGTTAAAAATTTGAGGGTTGAAATTAACAAAGTACGTTAAAATATTTTATTTCTTTTTGTTTAGTTTCCAATAAAACATGGATTTTTTAAAATAAATTGTATAGAAATTAGCAATGGTTCGTCCTGGGAAACATTCAGTGGAGGCACTGCCGTGTCCAGTCACGTGCCATCGCGTGCGGATACACGTACCCATAGATATAGACCGCTGATCTCAAGCTGTTGTTTGTTCTACACTGAATGGTCCTAAAGAGCAGCCATTTTGAATTCCCAAATATAACCACACATGTCAGCAATTCAAGGCTGATTGTCAGTCATGTTCAAAGAACATCTTAACCATACGGTATCATGCGCTCAACTAGCTTATGGGGGATTACAAATGGCTGGCGTCAGTCAATCAGCGCCCACTTCCAATCAAGTTGAGATCAGTCGTGTATTCCCATAGAACCCAACTAGCATAAATAACCTAGGCACCACATTTGGTATTTATTTTGAATAAAGTTGTGTTCTATATTTACGTAAACGTAACATTGATCTATACATATCAGGCGCGGATCCAGGAATTTTTTAGACGGGGGGCACACCCAACACGAACATTTTTTTTCCTATGCTAACATTGTATATTGTTTGTAATCATGTTTTTTTCTCTTTTGTAATCATGTTTGTAATCATGTTTTTGCGCCTTAAGCGCCCAGCAGGGTGGATATGTGCGCGCTACAAATCTTTATTATTATTATTATTATTATTATTGTTGTTGTTGTTGTTGTTGTTGTTGTTGTTGTTGTTGTTGTTGTTGTTGTTATTATTATTAAATGCGAAGCGCGAAGCCCTTTCGGCGTTGGGTCCGGGGCCCGCTTAAGGGCCCCGGAAAATTTTGGATTCTGGATGCTCTGTGGTGCAATTTGAGGCGATTCCTGGCCAGTTTCACCTGACTTTTTTTGCAAAAGTTTTCAAGATTATATATATATATATATATATATATATATATATATATATATATATATATATATATATATATATATATATATATATATATATATATCATTATTTTAGCCATTATTTTTAGCCATTATTTTAGCGATGTCATGACTACAACAATATAAGTTTCTCCCTCCCCGATTTTTGGCATTTAATTTGCAGTTTTTGACTTCAGTTTTAATTTATCCGGAATTTTTCTTGGTTTTAATTCAGTCCAGTTGAAATTTTCAAGAAAAGGACTTGATTTCATACTGTTCCTTGCCCTGTGTTAAAACCATCGGCAGATCAGCTGCAAGACTCATCGTACTTCGCAGGCCTATGCGTACTGGCGTAGAATCCGACAGTAAATTGACATCGGCGATTGTAATTTCCACACGGTACCCCGACCCTTCTTCAGACGAAACGGAACAATTTATAGACGTGGAGGAATCGGGTCAAGAAACCAGACTAGCTTGCTTTGCACCCGATCACAGACTACCGATTGCAAACGAAATGTAGACTAAATAATTAATTTTTCCCCCTTTTTTAAAATATTTTTTTTAACTCAATTTACCCGGGGGCACGTGCCCCCGCGGACCCCCCCCTGGATCCGCGCCTGCATATACACGGACATACGCCGGGTCTTGTTCTGCGTAAACGTTGTTTTTCAGTTTAACCCTCTGGTAATGGAACAGCTATCATTCTTCAGTTTCAACTATTGCCAATGGTATAGGTACCATTCTTTAGTTTCCTTCACTGGCAATGGAATAGCCACCGTTATCTTCCACTTGCAATAGTCGTGTCAGTTTCTTCCAATAGAACAACCACCATTCATGTCAGTTTGTAACCGCTGGCAATAGAATAGCCACCATTCCCTTTTGATGTAATTACATTGCAACCTTCTGATCTAATTTATCAAACACATCCAAAAGTGAAAAATAGGTTATTTATATACAAAAACCATAATTACATTAACAAGTTGGGAGTTATCGCGGCAAGGCCGGCTCATACGAAATGTGATAGTCTGCTGAAGCTGTGAACAAAATTGGAGTTCGAAAATATCCAACACGTCCGTGGTGTGATGAATACAAAATCATCGTCTGGTCGACGTATCTGTTGTCATTGTTCATGATATATGATTGACACGGAATGTATTCACAATTGCTCCTCTATAGATACTGTTTCAATTAATCAAATAGTGAAGCGTAATAATTGGGTTCATCATTATAAACAATCTCTTTTTTTGTATGGATACTGCCATTTAAATCATTCATAGACTCAAAAACAACGCTGTCGGATGATTTTGACACAGAATATAAACCGTCAAGGTTGAAATTTTGTTTTTTTGTAACATCGATTATATTATTATATTATATTATATATTTTTCCAATAATGAAACTAAGGATTCTTAAATATCGTCTGTATCACTGTAGCTCATGAGACTAATACAAAAAACCTGTGAAGAGAATCGGCTGAAGTAATGTTTGGTTTTAGATGTGATTTTTAATACATAATCTTATTAATAACAACATATGTCGGTAGACATCAGCTACGTTGTTCATGAAGATAATTTCGGTTGAATGTGAATATGTGAATATGTAATATTAAATTTGGTCGCCAGTAAGAAAAAACACCCATGCTGGGCAGGTAGCTATTACGTACAATGAGTACAACCTCGGCAAAATGATTTCTACCTCAGTGAAGGGTCGAACATTGATGCATTGCCATGGTAACCAAACACTATGAAGATTGTTTTTATTAAATTATTTCTAGCACTGTCGCTGCGTGTTTGTCTTCACCGAGACTGCTGTTTCGCCATAAATTGATTGAAGAATATTCACAAAATAGGATCTTTAGAGATACTATTTTTGCAGCAACACCATAGTTTCCTGTTTTGAAATGTTTGTTTTGGACAGTAATTCATAGTTATGATTCGATAAGAATGATTCGATAACAACAATACCAACAATAACATGGGGGTAAATTATTTGGCAATATTTAGAATTAGAAGAGCAAATTATCCATACAGTTAGTGCATGTTAGTGTTTGATAAAGGTAGTATGTTGAGCCTAAAAAAAAACTAACTGTCGAATTCTAATTTAAAATTCACTTGGTAATAAAGCTAATATCAATCTTCCTTGAAAATAGTTTTGTTTGAAGTGCTGTCATTCTTAGAAATAAAAAGAAATTATTGCACATCTTTTAGTTCGAACTTTAGAACTTGGTACGGAGAACGAAATTCAGCACTGTCCACTATGGGAATAAATACCGACCTCGTTTGACTGTAAAAATGTGAAATTTGAATATTAATGTTTCAAATTTTCTCCCAAACGTGTGGACCGATTTCGCTGAAACTTTCACAGACTGGTTGTTTCATGTTAATCTTGATTCAACAAAAGTAAGGATACTTTTATAAGGAATTTTGAAAACATTATCAAATGCTGTACCTATAACTTTAAGAAATTAAAATGGATTTGGAATCGGAGTGCTAGTTTTCGGTTAACCCATGACTGAAAATAATTCCACATTATAAGGTCATATTACCGTTTGCTACTGCATACAGCAGTCACTGTGTTCATGTAACTATATAGGACACCGATTCAATGCCCTGTTGACAGTCTGCTCTAATCGTGACGATACTGTCCCTTTAATGAACAAAAAACAAAAAACAAAAAACAAAAACAAAAACAAAAACAAACAAAAACGTACACGTGTCTATCGCATACTGGCAAACTGAGGGACACAAAAACCAATGTTTGCCGAGGATGACACGATGAATTCATAGATTTACTTGCATCCGGGTGGTAAGTGACGTCATTTCAACATAAGCCACGCCTCCTTAACCTGGAGTAGTTTCAAAATATTGTTCTACTAACGTACACAAATGCATTGCCCAAGTACTTGTTCGTTTTAGCATTACAACATAAATTGTAAAGTGTTATAGTTGAGTGTGAATTATGCTTTGCAAAAGATTGGAATCCTACCAATGGCTATACTATTTGAGTGACATATTAATAGTATTGAAATCGTGAACACGTGAAATAAAGATTCTCAGCCTACGTGTGCTTATGACGCATTAGCCCAAAGATCTCATGTCACGCTTCGAGGTAGGCCTATCATTGACAGAATAAAGGCGGGATTGGAACAGTCTAATGATTGTGGTCCTCAGGATTTGACCTAGTATAAGCCCCTCCCCCACCCCCCAAATCACGACAGCCCATGATATTCGCACCGTGCATGAGCTGTTGAGGGCACATGTTGTTAGACCACTGTGGGTGAAAGGGCAGCGATAGTGCGTCGTGCTTGGCGTATTTTTCAGTTGATGTGCGTACGCGCAGAATATCTCCAGCGATCATTGGCTGGTAGAAGTACACGCGCGTATAGTACCATAACATACGCGCATAAAGTGTACGCACGACGCTCACATGACGCCAAAGTGGCTATCATCAAGACACTGGGTGCAAATTAACCGCTAGAGGGCTACGATGTGCACTGAGCGAATACATCATTGTGGAATTACTTAAGGGAGTATACATGATTGGTAATTACCTGACTGAATTATAATCTAGATACTCATTTGATGTGAAGTTGGTGATGGTACCAAACATCTTGAGCGTTTATTCCGTTCGACATGCTATATTATATTTATTTATTTATTTATTTATTTATTTGTTTTCTTTTTATTTTTTTTAAATGTGAAATACACTTCATAAATGGATCACGGTCGTGATCTATTTTCCAGATTAGAATGGATGCAAAACAATCTGAATGCATTTTCGATATTTTCTCATTAGTGACACAATGTAATGAGCTGAGAATGTCAAAGGTTGCTTTTTGTATTCTTATGTTTTGATTCTTATAAAGTATGTATTTACATACATGCAAAATAAATGTTATTGGCCTTACGTTTCGAACCTAGCAGGTTCTTTCTCAAAGGTATGTTTGCGATGGTTTACAATTTCCTGTAAGGTCTACATTAATGTGAACCTCAATCCTTCAACCGAGGTTAAATAACGCCCACAACTTTTTTAAATGTGAAATACACTTCATAAATGGATCACAGTCGTGATCTATTTTCCAGATTAGAATGGATGCAAAACAATCTGAATGCATTTTCGATATTTTCTCATTAGTGACACAATGTAATGAGCTGAGAATGTCAAAGGTTGCTTTTTGTATTCTTATGTTTTGATTCTTATAAAGTATGTATTTACATACATGCAAAATAAATGTTATTGGCCTTACGTTTCGAACCTAGCAGGTTCTTTCTCAAAGGTATGTTTGCGATGGTTTACAATTTCCTGTAAGGTCTACATTAATGTGAACCTCAATCCTTCAACCGAGGTTAAATAACGCCCACAACTTCAGATCTTGTCTCCGCCCCTCCCCTCTGTGTCTCACAGAAACGATCAATTCTTCGAATTGGTTCCAGGGTGGGCTACAGACTGGAGGCCAGGGTGCTTACGGAGGACCATTTTAAAGTACATGTTCCCATAAATGTAGATTATAGTTTAGATATTATAGACCTATACTGTCATGATTTGTAACCCCTCCCGTCGGGAGTGGTCGAACGTAGGTTATTTCTATAAAATTGTTTTGTAACTGTTCGTTTTAAATAAATTAAAAGGTTAGAAACAGAAATTACCAACGTCTATGTCCTCCCTGTCCTGGGGAAAATAATTACTCAGCCTGGAGGCGCCTTTTGGTGCGTAAAATGCCAATGGAAGTTTATAATAATTTCAAATTTATTTTATTACTTTTTGAAGAAAAAAAATATTATTAGATTATTAATTCACAATCTTCCACTGCCATCCAGTGCCAATGTGCAGATTTTTGGAAAGGTATATAAAGAGCAATCAAGCTTAGGCCATCTCAAATTATTGAAGCTGTTTTCTTTTTTGACAATACCAGAAACTGATTGGTCTTTGTCATAAAAGAGAAAGCAACACAAAATAGTTTTTCTTGCCGCTTTGCAATTTAGCGCCCAACGAAGGCTCCAAATCCCTTAAAATTTAAATTCGCGTGCCCCAATTACACAGAGAAAATCGTGAGCGCGACATCTTTGCCTCATGTCAATAAAATTAGTTCGAGTCTAATGGGATCTAGTTTCCTAATTAGATTTAAAACGTTGGCTTTTCTCCGCTTTCACTCTGTACAAACAACACAAAACGAAGGAAAAATCTGTAACATTTACTTAACAATAAATTGTACAGTATGGTTTGATTGTATGCTCATACTTAAGAGGCCTTTTGAAGTAGGAATGATCGTACTTAAAAGTAGGTGAATTTAGAAATGTTTAGGCCGCAGGGGGAAAGGAATTATAAAATGTCCGAGTCACGAAGCCGGGTTTAATAGCTTAAGAGACATTCTGTAGTGACGAGGAGTTATAATTGAGTTACTTGCGACAATATTTGTCAAGTCTGGAAGTTTGATTTTAAAAAGGATTTTTGTACAATGATGGGGAACAAGTTGATTTCAGGCAATTATTGCATCAACAATGTGAACCGTATTGGTGTGGGATCCATCCGCCAGGCCTTTTAATGGAATCATACAGTCTTGTGCAAAAGTATAGAATCCAAAAGTCTGTCACCTAAACATAACCGCATCTGATAGTTCTGACTGTATAATTATTAAAGACATGATGGAGCCTATTATAAAGTAGCGGACCGATACGCAAACCTTCTCCAAATATAAAGACCGATCCAGAATGAGGACCAATTTCGAATTGCTGAAAGGTGAGACTCGGTGATCAGTGCAGTATGAAGAGGTAGGGAGAGGACACTCCCAAACAGGTCCCATGTTTGTTTTCTTTTTCTCAATGTCTGGTTTTAATTCCTGATATGAATTGGACTGATGTGTTTGAAGACCTAAAATTCCTTTCTTAATAATACAGATTATGTGTCAGCACTGTTTCGGTCTATCCTCTTCTGTATCATCTTATTAATCTTACATCCACTGTAGCCTCCGTGACCAAGATTGCATCATTGTCATGGAAAGGGTGGGGTCACAAAGTTAAGATGTTTCTTTCTTCGTTCACAGATGGTGATATATCGTACGCAAGTGACGTTGATGATGGATTCGCTCGACGGAAGCAGCGACGTAACCGAACAACGTTCAGTTTACAACAGGTAGGTTATATTCATTGATATTTAAGGAAGTCTCTTACCAAGTTAGTAAAAGACTTCTGATAATTTGTTTTCTTTCAAATTCTTCGTCATGCTTCATAGGAATATGAAGCAGGTGTACGCAGGTATAGAATCCTATCTTTACTTATGCTGGCGTGCCATGTTTAGACAGAGTTTGAGGTGCTGGAAACTAGGCAACAATGTGGCTGTTAATTCCATGTTCACCGACGTGTGAAGCTATTGTCTGCCCTTTGTCATTATGCACTAGAGCGTTAACAGTCTATGTTGTTCCCCATGTTGTGATACCTTCATGTCAGAACTCTCTCATATTATGTGAAATAGGCTCTGGAATAGAGAACTGGTGAGGAACCATAGATGTTCACTCCATCCCCCAACGCGATCTGATACGTCATTGAAGATGGTGGGAGGGGGTACAGAAGCCACGCCCCTCTATTTATGATAATGACTCTATTGTTTCTCCTCTCGTTCCAGCTTGAGGAGCTAGAAACTGCCTTTGCTAAAACGCATTACCCTGATGTATTCACACGGGAAGATCTTGCCATGAGGATCAACTTGACCGAGGCCAGAGTTCAGGTGAGGTCACTTCCGGTTCATGTTGTTTTAGCTACCGTTCAAACATTACGTAACATTTTGTAATTTTACCCAATATAACTTTGGTAAAGTGTCCTTATGTGCATTCACTATGGTTAGAAAACAAATTCATCTAAGTAAAACTTGTAGCTTTGCATGGTGAAGAGGATAAGTAAGACTAATTGCGGTGACACCATGTGAAAATCTCGATCTAAGTTAATGAGAAAAGTTAAAAAGCTCATCTCACACTGGCCAAAGTAATTGTTCGTGGAATTTTAATCTGCCTTAATTTTTTTTTTCATTTTAAGTTTTGACAAATTTTTAACAAAAAAAGATCATGAAACCATCACTTCAGACAAAAATATTTTAAGGTAAGCCTATGTTTTATACCATTAAATATACATACAAAATGAACAATATTGTGCTGGGGCTTTAAGTGAAATTAAACAAAATGGTTGAAGATATAGATAAAGATCTTAAACGAAAACCAAAACCAACAATTTTCTGTCACTAAAAATGATCTCACTGAAATGAGATCACCTGAGGCAGTGTATTTCTCATGATTTTAATCATAGTACAATTTACAAAGAAAAACACACGGTCGATGTCTTAGCTCGCCAGTAATACCGAGTTGATTTATTGTTCACAAATTGTCAATAATTTGATGACTTCTGGGGGCATTGTTATACTTTTAAATTAAACTTAAACAAAGTGTATTAGACATGTATATACGTGGTATTATGAATATTAAACGGATTTACAGATGAGGTGCCATTATCCATGAATCACGATCATAAACTTCCCTCAACCTTCTTAACACTTGCCCGCATTTCCCCAATTTTAAGCTCCCGTAAATATTGCCTTCGCCTGGCGAAGAAATGGCGGGGTTCGGTACGGAGGTGTCATACCATCTGCCGTGATTGGGCGAGGGAGGTGGCGGGGTCTGATCTCCCCAGAGCCTGGCGTGGCATGCATGTCGTGATACGGTGCATGGTGATTCCCTGCTTCGCTGAAGCTTGTCAAATGTGTCGGAGAATTACGCAGCTGTATATCTATACATTTTATCGCTGATTAATCCGCCTCACTATTGTTGATTTTGTAGACTGGTCATCATTACTTGTATTTAACATAACAAAATCGAAATTAATTTCTATTAAAGGTTAGGTATAGTATTGCTAATTCCAAAAATAACCCAATTATCGAATTATAACGAAGAACTTACTTGGTAAAAAAAAGCTGATTGCAGTATGTTTACTGGAAGTAGTTGTGTAAGATCCTGTCACTGTAAAGAAAAGTGAAATCATTGCCCATAACGTTTAGTTCGAATTTAAAGCGATGGAACACCTTTGGTAATTATTTGTTTACAAAAAGATTCAGGCCTACTGTCAAACCAGTAGTTCCATGTCCAAGCCACTTGGTGACACATGACGTATGACTTGGTGACACATGACGTATTATATCACTTGGTGACACATGACGTATTATATCACACAAAATTGTGTCTTAGTTGCTCTAAATTTTTAAATAAAATCGTGATCTGTCGAAATGTTCTGGGTGGGCCCGGAAAGAAAATTGTTTTCATTACCCAAACCAATGTTGTTTTGATCTGTGGACACTTTCCTTGAGCTGCAAAGTAGGAAATATTGCGTAGCCAATGTATCTGCTAAGTAAAATTGGGCTGCCTTGGGAACCAGCTAGAAGCAACATACATTACATGACAATTTGGCTGGTAACCTATTTTTTTGCTAAGTACGAATATTCTGTGCATAGCGTCTCCATGAATAATGGCACCCGAAAGTGTAAGTGAATCTTCATCGCGTTCTCACACAGACAAGATGTCATTAAGTTAAATTTTTAATTCTCGTTAAGAACAAATGCTTCAAATGACATTTCAAATGTGTTGACCTATTTGAGTTAGCCTTTGAATATGCCTGTAGCTGGTTGTGGTGTTCCATCATTTTGTATTACTTAAAAGCAGCGCACTGGCTGTCTATAGCATAGAATGGTTCCCAACCGATACGCATGCCTGCACTACCTACGTGATATTTTTGATGAGCGAAATATCGCGCCTTTGTTAGACCAAAATATCTTGTAAAGAAAAAGTACAGCAGCCAAAATAAATCGAGTTCGTCAAAATTTGAGAAAATTCAATCTTTTTTTAGGTCGCCCATCAGAGCTGCACAAAAATAATTCACTTAAATAACCATTATTGCTCCGATGTAACTTATAAAATTGGTCCGGGGTGGTAAAGTGCGACTTCACCTGCACGATGTGTGTAAGGTATCCCCCACTGGTCCCCCTGCGTCCCACCTTGGCACGATTATCATGCACTCCCTGTAGACGGTCGGTAACAGTATGACAGGTTTGCTCAGCCACTGTCGGCCTCCCTAGCGATCCTCTCTCCTCGAATCTCGACACAGGTGCAGAGACTGTAATAATATAATTGAGTTTTTCTCCCATAACATGATAAGGAAGCGAGTCAATTAGATTATAGGTCTCCGAAGCGCTTTGTTGCCTTGGTCGGGTGTGCTATGCAAAGCCCTACCATAGTTTCTGTAAGGTTTTGTGTAGTTCTAGGTTGCAAAGAGACGAGAACGCGAGACATGTCTTATCTTTAATGGTTTATCACTTCATGTTGTATCAGTTATATTTTACTGGCAAATCAATAAAACAATCATGTTCCTTATTTTTGAGTCAAAAGTAAATATTATCGTGTCGCATCCCTTTGTATTTTTTTCCTCCGGTTGTAGTGAAAGTAAGAAAAGCCATTATATACACCTTTGGAAAAAATAATGTATGTAAATGCATCCATCTCTTTGTGAGAATCAAGATATAATATGCCTTATTGAATCGTTTCGTTGACGAGAACATAGTGAAAATGGATTCAGTTTGTTCGTGTATTCATTTCAATGTGGAATTGTAATCTCAAGAAGTGGCATATTTAGAAATTATTTTACTAATTTAATTAAAATTCTAGCATATCAGACAAAAATATTTCAATGGATGTTTTTATACCACTCATCCAATTTACACCAAGTAAGATTTATGTAAAACTGTGATCAATTCTGTTCATTGAGATTGTCAACAAATTATTTTCTACAGAAAAACATATAAATCAGCACTGTTTTGCTACAAAGTCCGTTTTGATAGATTTGCGGTACTGTCAGTCGCACTTGCTATACTGTCAGTGGTTTTGCATGGTATTACGGAGCAGACTTCATCATTTCACGGTTCATCAGCGGTGTTTTTTTAGCCTGCAACGCTTCAGATCTCACGGTTTGGTCTCGATCTTTTGTTTTGCCTATATTCGCTCCGACATCTCTCACTAAGATCCTAACCGTGTCCACGAGTCTCTTAAACTTGTCGTGACCCCCCCCCCCCCCATACCTGGGTAATTAATGTCCGAACTAGTATGAAATCCGACCGCGTAACACGCTATGAATATGTTTTGGTAATCATTATTTTGATATGATCCCATTAAAACCTCGTAGTGTTCCACTACTTTCTGTCAAGCCGGACCGTCGATCCTTGGCCGGGCGTACTTCAAAACGTCACGGGTCAGCGTTTATTGGTTTTTAGGACCACTAAAATGGTTGGGCACGTGGCGTGGCATCTGGTGTAGCAGTTGCAGTTTCGACAAGAACATCCTGTGACCGTTTGGTGATTGTGTCATGCTCTCCATGCTTACAGAATAGATTTGAATTTTATAAAAAGGACAAATACTTCAGGAAAAAGAAAGAAGATTGAGAACTGGAATCAATCTACAGTTGTCAAAAGCTTTTTACTCATGCCTCGGGCTGCAAGCCTACGAGCCATTAACTGCACGTGATGGATGCTAACGACAAAAGAATGCGAATATTTAATTTACCGCGAACAATGGAACAACTGAATAAGAGAAATAAATTAAAGGTACTATTTCGTCGATCCAATTTCCGGATCTGACGCTTAACTCAAATTGATTAGGCTCGTACAATCAGTGCAGAGATGTGCGCTGAGACAGAATGCATAGATATTGTACGCGTCTTTGTTATTCCTTTTATAACGACTGAATTACCCAAGCCCATAATCTTCGAATATGTTTGAAGGCTAGAAAGAAGAAATTCTTAATGAAATTGTCGGTCAAATTGTATTTTATTCCGAACTTGCAGAACAAATCCCTTTACACCGGGGAGGGTTACATCATTACATTATGAAACAAATCCCAATCTGTTAATAACCATTACTCTTTGTTTGAATTGGAGACCCTAGCCTGAAGATCTGACGTCACACTTTGAGCTACAGGCGCGTGAATTACTCCAGATCCTGTCCGTGCGGCCGCCATATTTTCCCCGATGTCCAACTTTGACCTTGGTTGGTAGTTTGCACCAGCGGCGTAGCCATCACGGGGGGGGGGGGGGCACGTGCCTCCCACAAATTTCCAGTGCCCCCCACGAAAAATCCCGATAGTGCCCCCAAAAAGAAAAGAAAAAATAAATAAATAAAAACCCATACCCCTGTGCCCCCCCCCCCCCACTGAAAATGTCCTGGTTACGCCGCTAGCTTGCACGCAAGCCTTGAAGCGTGACGTCAGATCTTCAGCTCAACGTATCCATTGGAACCCCTTGAATTGTACGCCTGGAGCCTGTGGATATCCTTGATATAGTATAAAGACAGAGGACCAGTCTATGGAGACCCTTGCATACTTTGCCTATAATTCTGCATCCAGACAGCGAAGACAATTTCTATATTTAAGTAGCTCTTCATTAAATCATAAATTAACTTACAGTGCAATGCCGCTGTAAGCGAACATAACTGGGTCCACACAAACATGTTCATTGTCCTGATTCGTTGCTGCAATATGGCAGTATTTGCCAAGGTCATGATCGTTTATAGCGACGTTGTACCTCATTGTCAACGATTCCAATTCATATTGTAACATTTTCTTGGCAGGTCTGGTTTCAAAATCGAAGGGCTAAATGGCGAAAAGCTGAACGAATGAAGACTGACCCCAAGGGTGGAGGTCACATAAGTGACTCCAACTCGACCGACGAATCGGCAAAAGTCGAAAACGAGACCTCGCCAGAGTCGACGACAGGCACAGAGGCGGATGATTTCATGAGCGCGAAGAAGACTTCGGCAAGTCCAGGTGTGCCTGTCTCGCCCGCTGTAGCCACGACCAGACCCAGTATGGCAACCGCACCAATATCGCCTGGTTCGTTCCATCAAGGACAGGCCCCTATGTTGTGGGCGGGGCCACCATCAGGTTTAGACAGGTAGGCATTTCTTAAAGGTCAAGAATTCGTAGTGAGAATACTGTATTATTGAATGATACTATAGCGCATGTCTGCGATGACATCATTAGCATCACAAAAGAAACAAAATGGCAACCAAGCTGCTTGGCTGTGGCTATGTGTTATTTGACAAGCCAAAAACGCTTAATTCGGACACAACCATAATATAGACGGTCGTCATGGTTTGTTTTCTTATACAGGATCAGGGGATCAAAACGAGACTCGTGTCTAAAATAGTCTGGTGCCTTTCAGTCTAACGATCCTGGTGAAATTTATATTGGCATTATAGGAACCATACATATTTACTTGTAATCTTGCCATCTTTATTGGACTCATTTTGTGACATAACTCTTACAAAAGCAAATTTATCCTCACGAAAATCTGAATGGTTAAAATAACAAATTGAAAACTGGATCCATACTAAATCTTCTTTGGTCATTTCAGATACAACCCTGCAATGTGTACGTTTCCAGCATCGCTGACAACGCCTTACGCATCACAACTAATGTCTTACGCAGCAAGGAAAGGTATACAAATATAATACAGAATTGTAATAATAATCGCTTTATTTAGTGATGGTAACCATGTCACGTAAAGATGATTTTCAATGGGCCATCAATTAGCCACCAGAGACACCGGGGTAAACCCCTACTCTTGCACGATATTAAAGATATTATGGGTTCTTTGACGTGCACTGATGTTTGTAGTACACGGGACCTACGGCTTAACGTCCCATCCGAAGGACGAAGCAATTATGGTTAAAGACACAAGCTCCGTGACCGGCCAGGATTCGAACCCACATTCTGACGCCACCCGAACTTAGTCCCATGCACTGGACCGCTCGACCACGACATTCCACAATATATTTGATCAACAAACATGATAAATGCCCACACGCAGACACAGAGAGACCCACAGAAACAGACGGACAAACAGATTGATTGATAGACAGACAAGGGGGGGGGGCTGATAGACACAAATATCCTGTTGGTAAGTGTGCCATAATTCCAACATAAACCACGCCCACTTCCGCACGTGCTGGCTCCAACGGGTGATCAGAAGCCCATTGACCACCCTTTTCTTTAAGGATTTACGCAAGAAATTAGAAAGCTCGGGATTTGCATTTTATGTATGAATTGTAAAAACTGAAAAAATCTTATTAACAAAAAGTCAATTTCTGCTTCAAGAATCGCTTTTGAACGTTACATTTTGGTTAAATTTCACACAACGAAGATGCGCGTACTTCCAATGGAGTGCCATGGTCAAGCGGTTTAGTGCATCGGATTTGTGTTCTGATGGCTGAGTCGTCAGAATGTGGGTTCGAATCCCAACCGCGACCATGGTGCTTGTGTCCTTGAGCAAGACACTTGACCATAATTGCTTCTCTCCACCCAGGGGTAAATGGGTACCTGTGAGGGCAGAGTTGGTTGTTGTGGTTGATTAGTCCTATATGCGTTGTAATGGCAGCAATTGAGCTGTATACTCCCCAGGGAGATGAGATGGTTTCAGGAATGATTTATGAGCCCGATGAGCAGGGGTAATAATATAATGCGCCTTGAGCACAAGTTTGGTGGATACGTGCGCTATATAAGTCCACATTATTATTATTATTATTATTATTATTATTATTAACGTACGTATTAGTCTACTGTGAGATTTCGGCCATTATGGAGGTGCTTCCCTGCTCTCCTCCCTCCCCGTGTCACGGAAGTTCTGGATCTGCTGCTGAATATTTCAGCTGCTCCAGGGTCTTTGTAAAATTGAGAATATTTATTTTAGCAGACATATTTTGTAGTGTTGGGACGGTTAACCGGTTAACCGACCGAAACTGCACTAACCATTTTAGGAATTTGCTAACCGACTAACCGAAACCAATATTTCAAAAATACGACGAACAATTTTGGAAGAATTTGCCACCCGTTTTGTTGTTCTAGACTTTCGTTTTTGACGCATTGGTTATTAAACAATTATTGTGGAAAGTTTATTGATGCTTTTTGATTGAAATTTTTTACACATTGTGCCTTTTGCCGACGATCTAATTTGTGTGCCGACTTTCGGTTAACCGGTTAACCGACCGTGAAATATTCGGTTAAACGGTTAGCGAACTAACTACTATTTTGCAACAACATGCGATACTTGATGGCGCCACTTCTAGCCACAATTTAAACTCAACTCATTCTGTTAAAGGTTGTGTTCATTAAATTTTAACAAGTTATAATTAACAAATTTGGAGATGAATTAATTTAACAGATAATGTCTTTTTGTCTTTTAGGTTCGTATAATCCTTTCTTGTACGGCAGCTATAGCCTGGCAGCCAGCCTTAAATCACCACCTCTGTCATCATTCGCTGTACTAGAAAACCAGGAGAAGAGATCGCTGAGTCTAGCGGCCCTCCGCATGCGTGCTAGAGAGTACAGTGAGGCGGTGGCTAGAGCGGCGGTCGGAGGTCCACCTGCTTCGGTCATTTGACGACGTTTCGGTCATTTTTAAGGCCTTGTATACAGTCTTGGATATTCACCCCAAAAAACAATACCGATTTGAGAAAAAAGTATATTTGGTGGAAAGGTCACTGTGACAAAAATGTTCCTGCAAATTTCTCACAAAATGTTGGAAGCTTTATTTCTCAAACTGGTCGATAGGGGCAGTAATCTTTCATATAGTAGCAGTGGCTACTGTGAGAATCTCGCGATGTTTTCTTAATCTATTTTCTTATTTTCTGTCCATCAAGATCACTTCTGATAGAATCATTTTAAAGGAGATGGAGATGTCTGACATCATCACCATCTTTTCACCAAGTAAACGTTTCCATATCAATCAGGTCACAGCTTTGTATTCAGGTATTAAATTAAAAATGAACTACCTTGAACGTTGGATCTCTAGAAAGGTTTCGATCATTTTGTTGCTCCTGCAGAATGAAAGATGGCAGAAAACTCGACATATTATTACAGGGTTATTATTCAAATCAAGACATTTTCACTGTGAACTCTAATTGGACATATTTTGCACTCGTATTGCTGCATATCGATATTTTATTTTATGTCAATTATGCAATTATGTAAATTATTTATTATTTGGTATACGTGTAGTTTTGTCATTGGTTATATGATAGCAGTGCCATATTGTTCGTGGTCGTTGAAGTAAATGTATATTGATAGTACTGATTAATGCACTGCATGCAGCACGTGGTGATAAAACTACACCAGTGGTGTTTATATTGGGCAACTCGCCAATGATATGAACACCATGGAAGAATCAAGTTTACACCACTGGTGTTATTTTAACACCACAGTTTTTACAGGGTGTAAAATCGTAATTTTTCTCTCTAAACATATATGGATTTTGTATCGTTTTTCTCAACATCATGAGATCTATGAGCTGAAACTTACATAATCTCTAGATCCTTATGGATTACTGAATATTATCTTATGACACATAATGCATGAACGTAAATCTGGGGGATGGGGTAAGTTATTCCCGTACTTATTCCTGTATCTAGGAAGTGGTCCATAGAATCACCCCCCCCCCCCACACACACACACAAGTGAAAACAAAAGTTGGTAGAACAAATTCTTATTTATACAACGTTTGATTTTGGGCCAATATTATTTTTAAATGTCCGAAATTTTCTCAAGTAATTCCTGATATTTTTCAAAACTTTTCCCCATGTTCGCAATTTTGTTTAATTTTTTTTTAAAAACACGTTTCATAATCTTGAAATGTTATATATAATAATACATCGCAAACTTGGTCCTTAAAACGCTGATATGGGGAAAGAGCTCGCCTAGAATCAAAAATTTCACGGGTCCATAAGCAGGCCCGATCCCCCTTACGCTTCGCTTCGCGCTTGCAAATCCGCTAAATCCAGCATCCCCAAAATAAAAACTTGTTTTATGTTATCAGTCCTTATATCCTGAACATCTACTAATATAAGTCTTATCGACGCTTAGTTCTAATCATTTACTTTATTTACTTTCATCAATTAATACATTTACAGCAGTGTCTCGCATTGTAAACTTACGCTCACTGATTGTTTCTTACTGAATATTTAGAGTGTAGACACTGCACCTCACGACTCGTATACTGTCACTATAGAAGTATTTGCATTTCTTAATGTGCCATCGTAATAATGATGACATCAACATAATAATAATATCGTGATTCATATTGATTATCTAATTATACCATGCATGTAACTCCTATAGTTACGTCATTGTTGTTAAAGGAAAAGTACAACATCGGTAATGTTGCCAATATGTTTGCTGGTTCTTTGAACCAAGATTTAAAGACTTATTTAAAGGGACAATATCGTCACGATCAGAGCAACCTTCAACAGGGCATGGAATCGGTGTCCTAATTTAAGATGAACACAGTGACTGAAAAATACTGTCTCATTTATGCAGCAGCAACGGTAATATGACCTTATCATGTGGGGTATTTTTTCAGTCACTGAGTTAATCTAAAACTAGCACTCTGATTCCATGCCCTGTTGATCATGACGATACTGTCCCTTTAACAAACAAACCATGATAGCGGAGTTTAAGTCACGTGCAACATTTCACAATTGTCACAACAAAATATTTGAAAATGTGCAGACAAATTATTTGTTCTCATCGGTGTTTTCTCTGAAATGAAAGGACATTTATGACAGGATAATGGTTACCTTTGTCGTTTTGTATTTAAGTAATTACTAATGCTGTACCTTCCCTTTAAAACCCAAAATACACTATTGGTAATCTCCAAAACATAAATGGTCACAGGTTAACATAGAACTTATACTTTGTGTGAAGTTGATGATCTTATCAGGAAACTTCGGATACCCGGATACCCGTTTTCATTTTTGTTGAAAACATTCCTCCGGTGGTGCACAAATAATACATGTACTGTAAATGGTAACAAATTTACTTTTATAATACAGAGGATACCATACTTAAATCGATCTTTTCTTTATTGGAGTGTAATCTCTTGAATTTAAAGATAATTGTCTGTAAAAGTGTAAACATTACATTGTTCAAGAGTCGGGTCGGGTATCCGGATACCCGACCCAGCCCTATATCAAACATCCCTTGAAATATTTACAGGTTGTTTTTATTTATTTTGATAACTTTTGGATACATTTACAGACATTTTACCAAAAGTATAGACTGGCTTTACGTCCGTTTATCTCACCTGTCCTTTATTTCACAAAATAATTTAACTGGGCCTGGATACAAAGTAATTTCGTGAAGCAATGAATTTGTGACGCAGCGTAATAAATTGCTGGTCGAATAATGAGAAATATGGACTTTTGAACAATGCTTCTGTTTATAATTATTATTATATTGTGAAATATCTGATTTTGTAATTAATATACTTCCTTTTTGCAAAGCAAATTAAAAACAACATTTGTGATGACCAAGCCAAATAAACAGGAAAGGTATAATTATAGGCCCACATCTTAAAACGTTACCTCAACGTTTAACAGTGAAATTGTTTGACAATTTTTATAAAACATTTTGTGCACAAATCTTATAAATATCTGGATATAACGAAGATAGAACATAGCATCTCATATGAATTACAAGATGCAGGATCGCCAGGTAACAATCTTGAACGTACAGTGTACGTATTATGAGCTTAGCATATGCTGTCCGGCACGAGTGTAGTATGCAAAGACACGCACTAATCTTCCCCTGCCTGGGGGTTGCGATCTGCTCGCTCGATGCTACAATCCAATCAGTACCCTGACAGCCAGGAGTCATGGCCCCTTAACTTGTTAGTCTTACAACGTTAACAAGTTTTATCATGTCAAGGGGACAGGCGTGTGGAGCGCTTGAGGGCAGAGGGAGGGGAAAAGACAGTGCAATAGCCTTGCCGCCATGGCGGGCAAATTATATTGTGTATTAAATTAAAAGGCACAATTCAAGGTTGGAAGCGAAAAATAAAGTTAATAAATTATTCAGTAAAAGACTTGCGACATTGCGTTCACCTGTACAGTTCATCTGTTTTGTGTCTTACTGTTGTTTTGATTGGAGTACCTGCCAGCGCAAGACAAAATGAATCATCTTACCTCTGAGAATCTGTAACTAGGACCCGAATATTCTGAAGTTAAGACATCGACAAAAAATGACGGTAAGTTTGTTGTATGAGGTAAACCAACAGACACATTTGGTACTATGATTTTTCATCTTGGGTGGGGGATGTTGTTGGAGGAATCTTTTGGTGGCTCTGAAATGTGGTCCCTTATGTCTTCTTTCACGGGGTTTGCCGGGGGCGGTATAGAACCCTCATTTGAGGGAAGTACCCTGGGTCCCCCGTAGATGAGCCATGGTGACGTGGACTGGGAATAACATCAAGAGGCAAAATGGAGATAGCTTACATAGGCCTGGGATTGAATATTCAGAAAATTTGAGGAGAGGCAAAAGCCAGACACATTCAGCATATGCATAGCCCCCCCCCCCGTTTCCATCACCACCCAATACAAAAACACTAGTATTGCTGTAGATTATTTTCACCCCCCCCCCCCACTGTTCAACATTAATGAGTACTTCATGGATATACGCATGTGCTATCCATCATTGTAAGGAGTATGACTTCGGCGCGACATCCTGACATTCATTCACTGTGTAATTTGATTGAAACTACTCATAATGTGAAATGATTATAGTGTCTAGATCGATCTCCTTCAGTCACACAATAGTCGGCCTATGCTTCATAATGCATAATAAATACAAAAAGTAATGCGATATAGACCCTAAATTGTTTATGCTCGCTGTCATTCAACCCCGTCATCCCCACCCTTCTCCTTATCTGACATATGGTTCCTATATTTCTGCCGGCCCTGGGTACACGTCTGCCATATACTGTACATGCAAATGTGCTGTAATAATAATTCAGTCTGTTGGATGACAGACAAATGAGAAATCTTTCACCCATCACCGCGCGAGGGCGCTAGAACGATTGCAGACTCAAGAAAGAGAATATTATTGAAAATAATTATTTGTAAAATAAATTCCGAGATACTTTATTAACCGTCCTACTACTACAAGGGTCAAAATCAGTCAAAATGTTAATATATTTGCCAAAGGTATATCTAGTGCACTTAAAAGTCGAACACTGTCAAACCCTACGTGGAGTAAGTACATTTACAGGTCAAAATTGTTGACTGGTAGAAGCATTGTCTGGTGTTGTTCAGGGTGGTCAACATGGCAGTCAAAACCAGTCAAAATGCCCCTGTGTGCACATTTGGGTCAACAGTCAGTCGGTTGATTTTGACTTACAGTACCCACTAAAGTGCAGCTATTGTAGGAGGGTTAATGTCAAATCGGACCCTGTTTTAAGAGGATTGTTGGCAAGGGGAGAAGGAGTTGTGACGGAGTTGAGCATTATATATTTTTTTCTGTCTTCAGACCATACGATATCGATAATGGGATATGATAAAGACCTATTGCTATCACCAAAACGAAACATAAAAGCAAAATCGAAACATGAAAAACGACTTTATTGTTTTAACATTTATTCTAAATGTTTGGATTACTTTTGTATGTGTTTGATTCTGCTAAGTGCACTGTGCACTATCATTTTGGGGAGAAAAATAATTACAAATTGTATTTATTCCTTAGCATTTGTTGATGAGGGTAAAATTGGATATTCTTATAAATAGGCCTATATCATTATTTGGGCAGCCTCGGCCGCGTGGGACCCAATCCAAAATAACACCTTACACATACAATTGTTCATTAATTTAAAAAAAATACAATTTTTTCAAAAAAGTACCAATATAATTATGATTTATGAAACTTCCATTTACATCTACGAGTACGAAACCAACAGCAAACAGCATTTGACGCCCTACTTGCAGTACTACACTACAGGAGTTAACACTGATCTCTATTATATACAGTGTAGCGGAAAACATATATATATATAGCGCCCTCAATTGTTTGTTTAAGACCAATCAAAATGGCTGATTCATCAGCAAGACGAGAAGCTAGAAGGCGAAACCTTTTGCAGAGTTCAGAAGAAAGACTGAAGAAAATAATACAATTGAATGACAAAATGAAACGTAAGAATCATGTGAATCGAATTAGTTGTTGTTTTTTGTGATAGGTTTGTAATTTTAAGAAGACATAGATAAGTCTTTGAACCCCACTAATGAGTAACACTTTACCATTTATTTTCTATTGTTGGATTGGGCCTAAGTTATTTAACAATACGTTAACGGTTAGTGCGTGTGTGCCAATTCATGTCGTGGTGTCATTTTCTGAAACAGTAAATATACATACTTAACGTTAACCAACTTGGAAGTAGGGTACAACTATAGTATAGAATGCAGGGCCACACCGAAGGTTACTTCTGATAAATATACGAAAACTGACTTAAAAATACATACATAGGGTAGCTATGTGACAAAAATTTTCAAAATCAACAGATTCCAATACAACTGGTATCATTGTCAAGGTCTTGAATAGACGATTACAATGATATAAGGATCATCTTCCTGTGACCAAAAATAAGGAAGTTATGACATGTTGAATCCGGCAATTTTAGGCCCGTAAATGGCAATTATTTTATAAGGAAAAACAAAAGAAATGTCAATTTGAGTTGTGACCCGTTTCCTAGATTTTCTCGGATTCCATATCATAACTTTCTTAATTCTTGTCCGATTTTCAAAAGGTTGGTATCACTGGAATGCTTGGGAAAAGAGGAAGAATAATAACCTATTTCCAGGCTAATTCAATGATTAGTTTGTTTTGTAGTGCTGATTTACAAATAAGAAATACAAAAAAAATGTGTTAAAAAAAAAAAAAAAAAAAAAAAAAAAAATGAAAAAAAATAAATTACTCAAATCTGAGGATTGTTTTCATATTTTTACACTAAAATCTTCGAAAGCCTCTCATCCCTGATTTAATTTAATATTAAAACAATTTATAAATTATATTGGACTGGAAATATAAAACAAAATAATGAAAATAGATTTTAAAAAATAGAGAAAAAAAATCACTCAAATCTGAGAAATTTTAATATTTATACTGAAATCCGCGAGAAATTCTTATCCCTGATTTAATTAAACATTATAAAAAACAATAAATGATATTGGACTGGAAATATGAAGAAAAAAAATGAAATAAGTTCGTGAAAACTAATATTTAATATTGTGTTACGCGATGTATATTACTTATTAGGTTTAAACGGACGATTTATCGGACTGAAAATTGGTAGGTCTATAGCGGCTGAACGCGGGCGCAATACAATCTTTGGTTGACATCGATTTCTGTGAATCTAACAAACGTAACTGCTAATCGTCCAATCGCCGTCAAAATTGGCCAAGAGGTAGAAAACAAGTATAGAAAAATTAATAATGTGGTTTGATAAGGTGTTTTACTAACCTTTGAGTAAATCGTCGATGGTTTTGATGAACAAGAACAAACCCAAATTTCGAGAATTTTTTTTGGAAACTTCTAGATGCCGCATTCAGAAAATTTGAGAACGAGGTTGAAGTAGAATATGTGATCTACGTCTTCGAAAAAAAAACTCGTGGATACGTCAAAAAGAACAGCCTCAGCGAAACGTTACAAATCGCTATCTCCACGGTGTCTTCGCCACGGCGATTCAACCCGAGATTGAGGCCGCGGCCGAAAAGATTTGCGACAATGCGTGGGATACGCACATACCTACATAGGGCCTAGGGCTAGGCCTACCCCCATACTATGCCGGGCCATACTGCGGTTCCAAGGTCAAATTCAGAAAAAGGGAAAAATTTGGCCCTGCATTCTATATAGGACATATAGGTACTCCGGAATAGGCCTAGGCTTGGGCGATATCGATTTTTTTCATCCACGATATATCGTCAAACATATATAGCAATTTTTTTTCACGCATGATTGCTTTAGAGAGCCGATAATAACATGAACAGGGATGTACCCATCTACACTACAAGTTCAAGTACAAGCGTCACAATAAATTGCCAGTGCTTACCTGAGAGACACGTGCAATTGCGCCATTCACGAGTGCACCATGGCCATTGGCAAATTCATTTGCATAATAATTATGTTGGACGGTTACTGCGTCGTGCGTCCCAATCAAATCATCAGCCCAAGTTCACGTGATTCGTGTTCCACGTGACTGGGTCATAGTATAAACACGTGACTAGGTTTATTCCTACATGTTATTGTGACACGTCATTTGCACTTCGGAAAATGAAACCGTCCCGAGTTTGGATGGTACTCGCACTATTTTAAATAAACATCACGTGGTTTATCAAGAGTATGTGTATATGTTTTGTCACTAGACAAGAGTCCAAGTATGGTATAATAGAATAGTGTCCTAATCCCCAACTTTGATCAAGCCGCTGCCGATCCATGCTTTGATTTATTTCATGACTGATGTGAGCACAGAGCACTGGTCACCTGCAATTACTACAAATGATATTTTGTTGTCGATTTTTAAGGTAACGCCCATATTCTGCATATATTTAAATATGCATATATAATGTACTCTCACGTGGTGCGCCAGCCAGAGTCACAGACCACCATGGCTAGACAGTGAGACGTAAACATTGTCTACACATTGTTGGATCAAATACCCCATTCAATTCCCTACACTTAATCTGTCTGATAAGATTTCTTTGAGTGGCGGTGGATTTTAAACAACGCCCTGTTAGGCGGCTCCTTTGTGATCTGACAGTCGGCTTACCACAGAAGTAGCTCAATTTTGTTTCTCACTTCTGAAAGCTGAAAAGACTTCCCTAAGTTTTTTCCATGGAATTTCTGACCCGACTGACAATCAAGGATTTTTTTCATAGCGATTTGCCGATATCTCGATAATTTGAAAAGTTCTCGATATCATAATCGAATAAAAAAAATATCGCGATATTCGATATTATCGTGTCATCCCCCAAGCCCACTTGGAAGAACCCATTCATGGGTCATATTTACAATGTTTGTTACACTGCATGTACAATGTACATGACATATGTACTATACATTTTTACTAAACCGAAATACCGCCAAATTCGGTTTTCAAAAATAAAACCGCTGTTTTATAAAATCATTCGTTTTTGAGCCCCAGAGCGGGGCAATTTATCCCTACAGTCAAAGGCTTACTTTTATTGGTCCTCATTGTATTGTTGTTCTTGGGTGATGATTATTAAAGCAACGCTTTTCCCACTATCATTAGGAACCCCAATGGATGAATTGTTATTTAAAATCCTATTTTTAGCACCCGTTTGGCCAGCAACATACCTCAGTTCGGCACAGTCAACGCATTACTATACAGTCCATTTTCGTAGTTTACAGAGCGCATACGTTCGTACAGGCAAGGTATATCAATGAGTATGCAACATAGTAAAAATATTCATGAGCAATCGAACAGCCAATGAGAACAATTTGCTACCTATCACGATCTATCCAATCATGATGCGCAGAAACAGGCATGTGATCCTCAAACACTACCTGTGCACATTAGCCACACAACCGGCCATCAGCACTACTCGGTCTCACCATTGAGCAAGGACCACCATGGTTGCACGTGTACATGTACATGTACGTGTATAAATGTACATATACATGTACAAATGTACATATACATGTACATGTTATGTACATATAATACTCAAAACAATTTAGGGAACACCGGATTTTTAACATCAAATAGGTTTGAAATGTTCCATGAACCGGCATTTTCATTTGCAACCCCCTCTCTCTTTCAGTAGTCATGTCATGAAATGTGTAATCACTACATGCATCCTTTATCATCTGTTTCATTGTGCAGTTGTTTCTCATCAATTCTGTGAAACATTGTGTTTATCTGAAATAAATGATCTTGCTTTAACTGAGATTATTCCGGTGTTCCCTAAATTGTTTTGAGTAGTATATATATATCGTGTAGTGTATTGCGTTCTTGCGAAAATTCCCTTTCAGTTTTTTTCGTGTTGATAAATCCCGATGCTAGTATTATTTAAAAATGAAGAAATTATGGCCCAGTGGAATAAGATTTGTAAATATAAAGTTAAAATAACTAGGATTTAGTACAGTCTTTATTATTTTGACTAGCTCGCCGGACTACTTTGAAAGGCGTTGTAACCCGTCTGCTGCCATTTTAACTGCCATTTTGCTAGGCCAGCGGCACGGTTTATGTTTCGTAATAAAAAATTTAGAATTTTTTTATTCATATAAATTAATAAGCAACAGTGGAATACATAATAGGTGAGTTGTATTGCCCTCTGATTATACGGTGAAAAAACATCAGTAACATGTTATTTAAGGACTTTTTAATTATTTTTCTTTTCTTCAAAAAAATTCACGGTAAAACCAAAAACCACATTTTTTTTCCCGGTGGTAAACCAGCTAGCCAAAAATTTAAAACTGCCCAAGCCTAATATACATTGTGTACACAGTGCATGTATAATGTACAGTTGATATGAGCCAGTCAGGAATGGTACATGTATATATTAGGCTTGGGCGATGACACGATAATATCGAATATCGCGATATTTTTTTTTCCGCGATTATGATATCGAGAACTTTTTAAATCATCGAGGTAACGGCAGATCGCGATGAAAAAAATATATCGCGATGAAAAAAAATTTTCGTGAAGAAAAAAATATATCGCGATTAAACAAAATCCTCGATTGTCACTTGGGCCAGAAATTCCATGGAAAAAACTTAGGGAAGTCTTTTCAGCTTTCGTGAGAAACAAAATCGAACTACTTCTGTAGTAAACCGACTGTCAGATCACAAAGGAGCCACCTGACAGGGTGTTGTTTAATAATCCACCGCCACTCAAAGAAATCTATTAAGACTGATTTAAGTGTGTTGGGATTGAATGGGGTATTTGATCCAACAATGTGGAGACAATGTTTACGTCTCACTGTCTATCCATGGTGGTCTGTGACTCTGGCTCACGCACCACAGGCAAGTATATTATATCATACATATTTAAATATATGCAGAATATGAGCGTTGCCTTAAAAACACATAGTCATGAATTAAATCAAAGCATGTATCGGCAGCGGCTCGATCAAAGTTGAGGGATTAGGACATTATTCTGTTGTACCATACTGGGACTCTTGTCTCGTGTGACAAAACACATACATGTACTCTTGTTAACCATGTGACGTTTATTTAAAATATTGTGACTACAATCCACATTTTCTGAATCACATGGTTTTATTCTCCACGGTACTATATGCAGGAATAAACCTAGTCACGTGTTTATACTATGAGCCAGTCACGTGGAACGCGAATCACGTGAACTCGGGCTGATGATTTGATTGGGACGCACGACACAGTAACCGTCCCACATAATTATTATGCAAACGATTTGCCAATGGCGATGGGTGAGTTTTTGCGACCGTAACCAGAAACATGTTTGGGCTTTGGTTGGGTTTTCGCAAGTTCGGTTGTGCTGCGATGACATGGTTCGACCAAACATAAACCGAACTTTGTGCATGGCGGATTGTAAAAAGTGTTAAACATGATTAAGTGATTGTTCGTATACCATTATATCTTTCAAGTTACTAGCACTCACGAGTAAGTTCTATTTTGAGAAACGTTGATGACTGAACATGTCATAAACTGAAAACAATTGTCTGGTTACGTTCGCATTTTCGCGTAGCTGTGCCGTTTTGTTTCTGGTTAGGGTAGCGAAAACCCGCCCCATATGTTGCCCTCGTGAACGGCGCAATTGCACGTGTCTCGCAGAAAAGCACTGGCAATTTATTGTGACGCTTGTAGACAGGTACATCCCTGTCATTACCGGCTCTAAAGCACTAATGCATGAAAAACAAAAATAATCGCGATATTATCGAATATCGCGATATATGTTCGACGATATATCGTGGATGAAAAAAATCGATATCGCCCAAGCCTAGTATATATGCATTCCATAGTAGCAAACACAGAACACACTTCGCCCATACCCGGTTCATTTGGGATCGGCGATGTATAGCCACTCTGCACTGACGGCTTTGGGATCGGCGACGTATAGCCAATCTGCACTGACGGCTTTGGGATCGGCGACGTATAGCCAATCTGCACTGACGGCTTTGGGATTGGCGACGTATAGCCAATCTGCACTGACGGCTTTGGGATCCGCGACGTATAGTCAATCTGCACTGACGGCTTTGGGATCGGCGACGTATAGCCAATCTGCACTGACGGCTTTGGGATCGGCGACGTTTAGCCAATCTGCACTGACGGCTTTGGGATCGGCGACGTATAGCCAGTCTGCACTGACGGCTTTGGGATCGGCGACGTATAGCCAACCTGCACTGACGGCTTTGGGATCGGCGACGTATAGCCAGTCTGCACTGACGGCTTTGGGATCGGCGACGTATAGCCAATCTGCACTGACGGCTTTGGGATCGGCGACGTATAGCCAGTCTGCACTGACGGCTTTGGGATCGGCGACGTATAGCCAGTCTGCACTGACGGCTTTGGGATCGGCGACGTATAGCCAATCTGCACTGACGGCTTTGGGATCGGCGACGTATAGCCAATCTGCACTGACGGCTTTGGGATCGGCGACGTATAGCCAGTCTGCACTGACGGCTTTGGGATCGGCGACGTATAGCCAATCTGCACTGACGGCTTTGGGATCGGCGACGTATAGCCAATCTGCACTGACGGCTTTGGGATCGGCGACGTATAGCCAGTCTGCACTGACGGCTTTGGGATCGGCGACGTATAGCCAATCTGCACTGACGGCTTTGGGATCGGCGACGTATAGCCAATCTGCACTGACGGCTTTAGGATCGGCGACGTATAGCCAATCTGCACTGACGGCTTTGGGGTTGGGGAATATTGCTGTATGTGTTTTTAATTTTTAATTTTTTTATTTTTGATTCTGAGGTTTTTCAGTCATGCTTACTGGTCGTCGAGTTTGGAGCTCGATTTGCAGGCCAAAGACGCGACTCTTATGAATTTAAATATAATAAAAAATAATGTTTGCATTACATAATTTCAGATGATATGACAAAAGAAAAAGACTCAGTTGAAGCCAAGATGCACCCAGTGATTGGTGTGAAAGCAGCAGTAACCACGCCAACCATCTTGGATCGTCCCATCCAGTCTGAGAATGCAGAAGAAGGTGAGAGGAAGGTCTCATTACCGACAGAAACCTCAAAGGAAGAATTTGATGATTCCCAGGAGAACATGAAGAAAGATATGCCAAGGCCAACTCTGAGAAATACACAAGAAATTAATCATTGTACGGATGAAGAAAGCAGAGATTTAAGAAAACTGTATCAGGAGGGAGAATGTGAATCGCAGGTTGAAGAGTCTACCACATCATCACTGACTGATATTAAGAATGCCGTGAGGCAAAATGAATCTCAAGACATACATCCTAAAATATCACAAGAAACTGATATTTTACCAAACTGTAACCAAGGTGATTCCATGGCTGGCAGCTGTTGTTCAACTGTACATTCCCCGTTTCCTAGCAGCCAGCCTCCGAGTAAACCTTATCGTCACATTTCTCCATCTCACAACATTCCTTCCTCCTCATCACACATTGCATCATCATCGACCACACAACCCCAGATACCAGTGACTGATATTACACAGGATGCAGGGAGTGCCACCCAGATAGCTCCAACTGAACAAATCTTGACAAAGAGGGAGCTATTTGTTGTCCTTGCGGCAGTTACAATGCGATTGATGATTACAGTTGATTGGTTTTTAAGCTTTGGAGTGCAGGTGAGATTGTAGTAAATATATTCCCAACTTTTCACTTGTGTGTCCTTTTTAAGTTATTGTGTAGCCACCCAACACCATCACAAGTTAGTTTGATTATATATTTTTTGAAAACGATTGGGATGAAATTAACCCTCCTATGCCCATGCTGAAATTTGGCCCAGTCAGCACGGCACCCACAGACAGTCACTTGAGTATTAACCCTCCTATGCCCAGGCTGAAATTTGGCCCAGTCAGCACGGCACCCACAGACAGTCACTTGAGTATTAACCCTCCTATGCCCATGCTGAAATTTGGCCCAGTCAGCACGGCACCCACAGACAGTCACTTGAGTATTAACCCTCCTATGCCCAGGCTGAAATTTGGCCCAGTCAGCACCGCACCCACAGACAGTCACTTGAGTATTAACCCTCCTATGCCCAGGCTGGAATATGGCCCAGTCAGCACGGCACCCACAGACAGTCACTTGAGTATTAACCCTCCTATGCCCAGGCTGGAATATGGCCCAGTAAGCACCGCACCCACAGACAGTCACTTGAGTATTAACCCTCCTATGCCCAGGCTGAAATTTGGCCCAGTCAGCACGGCACCCACAGACAGTCACTTGAGTATTAACCCTCCTATGCCCAGGCTGGAATATGGCCCAGTCAGCACGGCACCCACAGACAGTCACTTGAGTATTAACCCTCCTATGCCCAGGCTGGAATATGGCCCAGTAAGCACCGCACCCACAGACAGTCACTTGAGTATTAACCCTCCTATGCCCAGGCTGAAATTTGGCCCAGTCAGCACGGCACCCACAGACAGTCACTTGAGTATTAACCCTCCTATGCCCAGGCTGGAATATGGCCCAGTAAGCACCGCACCCACAGACAGTCACTTGAGTATTAACCCTCCTGTGCCCATGCTGAAATTTGGCCCAGTCAGCACGGCACCCACAGACAGTCACTTGAGTATTAACCCTCCTGTGCCCATGCTGAAATTTGGCCCAGTCAGCACGGCACCCACAGACAGTCACTTGAGTATTAACCCTCCTGTGCCCATGCTGAAATTTGGCCCAGTCAGCACGGCACCCACAGACAGTCACTTGAGTATTAACCCTCCTATGCCCATGCTGAAATTTGGCCCAGTCAGCACGGCACCCACAGACAGTCACTTGAGTATAAACCCTCCTATGCCCAGGCTGGAATTTGGCCCAGTCAGCACGGCACCCACAGACAGTCACTTGAGTATTAACCCTCCTATGCCCATGCTGAAATTTGGCCCAGTCAGCACGGCACCCACAGACAGTCACTTGAGTATTAACCCTCCTATGCCCATGCTGAAATTTGGCCCAGTCAGCACGGCACCCACAGACAGTCACTTGAGTATTAACCCTCCTATGCCCATGCTGGAATTTGGCCCAGTCAGCACGGCACCCACAGACAGTCACTTCAGTATTAACCCTCCTATGCCCAGGCTGGAATTTGGCCCAGTCAGCACGGCACCCACAGACAGTCACTTGAGTATTAACCCTCCTATGCCCATGCTGAAATTTGGCCCAGTCAGCACGGCACCCACAGACAGTCACTTGAGTATTAACCCTCCTATGCCCAGGCTGGAATTTGGCCCAGTCAGCACGGCACCCACAGACAGTCACTTGAGTATTAACCCTCCTATGCCCAGGCTGAAATTTGGCCCAGTCAGCACGGCACCCACAGACAGTCACTTGAGTATTTTTGGTTGCATTGCCAATTGGTAGGTCAAACCACAGAGTCACACAGAGCTGTGTATGTACTGTCCAGTGGTTTTGGTTTGACCTATCCTAGCCACATGTCCTTGCATTTATTTGAGTGCACTGCACAAAGTCAATGGGTTGGGAGTTACATACAAATTTTGAGTGTCTTTGATTGGTTTTGGTTTGACCTCCTATCCTAGCCACATGTCCTTGCATTTATTTGAGTGCACTGCACAAAGTCAATGGGTTGGGAGTTACATACAAATTTTGAGTGTCTTTGGGTTTGACCACCTATCACAGCCACATGTGCTTGCATGTATTTGAGTGCACTGCACAAAGTCAATGGGTTAAGAGATTTTGAGTGTCTTTGAGTGTTAAACCTATAGGAAGGTTAACCCTAACTACCTTGAGAAGCATTGTTAGTGAACAATAAAAATCCTTCAAAATCCTCCAACTGCCTTTGTTGTCTAGGGAGTTAGGGTTAATGTATATTTATACTAAATTCCATTGTTGTACCTTCCCTTTGAATTTGCCAGTGGCCAAATGACAGTTAAAACCCCTCTCCTAGTAGTCTGGCAGGCTAGTCAAAATTACAAGGACTACACTGAATCCTAGTTCTTTTTTTTATATTTACACATTTAACTCCACTGGGCCATAATTTCATCATTTTCAAAATGTGCTAGCAGCGTGAAATTTAAAGAAATTTTCTCATAAACAAGGAATTATCAACATGAAAAGTCTCTGACTCTCTTTGTTCTACCATGAAAATACTGACAATTGTGGACCATCGTGTAGAACCTTATCAAAGGACTAGAGTACATAATATATACATGTGGAAATGCACGCGGAATAGCTGAAAGTCAAACTAACTGGTCCGGCCGGCTAGTGAAAAAAACAAGTTAAAGGCAACCCCTATCATTACTTTTGCTGTTGTCCAGATTTTGGGTAGAATGTCGTATCCAACCGCCACTTGTTCTCATTCAATATAGCCAATAATATAATCTTACCTTCCGAGTAAGGTGGAGAACATATGGATGATGATGGACATATACTTCAAATTATTCCAGGATATTTATTTCATGAAAAATCAGGCATTTTTGGTATACGATGACTTCCTCAGTCATGTCAGTCTGATCTTGTCAACTCCCCAATTATTGGCCAACACAGTCATTGTACATGCGCAGTGGCAACTATAAATAGGATTCTTCTATTTTCTGAAAGGGAGGATATTTTTAGAAGGGAAATAAAGTCTGAAAACCATCATAAAAGTAGATTTTAAAGATAGTTATCGCTTTCTGTACCCCAAAAATCGCTATAACTAGAATAATTTTTTAACTGGTTAGCCCTCCTATAAAAATTGCAGTTTTGGACCTAGAAACTGCACCTTTCAAAACCTGTCAGCAGGAGGGTTTTGAAAGGTTATGTAGTTGCTTCACTATGCACTACACTGGCAGGTTTTGAAAGGTGGTGTAGATATACTACCATATGTACTATACATAGTTTGTGTACATAACTGTTTACTGTTAGTCACTTCACATTTCAAATCCCTTTGGCAAGTAATAGAATGACAGATGTGTATATCTTAGGGATTACTGTTTATGTACAGGGTAGCTCGGGCACCTTCTGAAAGGTTTTGACAGTTGGATGAACTTTATTGAGGATTACTTAGCTTTACTTTAAGACTTAGTGCCAATACCTTTCAAAACCTTCCAACATGTTTTGGCATGTAGGTGTACTTGCTACAGACTTAGCTTACTTTATGACTTAGTATCAGCACCTTTCAAAACCCTCCAAACCCTCCAAAGGGTTTTGGCATGTGGATGTACTTACTATACAAGTGTTATGACATGCATTGGCAGGTTAATGCTGTGGGCCCTATGCTTATTACACAGTGCAAATTTGGCAGGTTTTGGCATGTACAGTAACAGGAGGGTTAGTGGTTGCAAAAAAACTCAAAAAAAACCTTAGAATGTGGCGGTTGGATACGACATTCTTTCCCAGATTTTCTTCATGGTAACATGTTTTTTTTCTCTTTCTGTTCATCTTCTTTTTCTAGTCGATCATCATTCCATTTGTAGCAATGCAGTTCATATTCTACTCTCTGAATATTGGGGCACAGGTGAGTTGACATTAACCCTAACTCCCTTAGTATTGTTTGTGAACAATAAAAATCCTTCAAAATCCTCCAACTGTTGTCTAGGGAGTTAGGGTTAAAAGTTTGTATGTGCCAATGTCTGCTAATCGATTGCACTGATCTCTGGGTAGGATGACTCTTGTACACAGCCAGCTCTAAGCAGAACAAATTTCCTACCAGAAATATTTGCTTAGCAAATGGTTTTGGTTACCAGCTAGGGCTGTGCGTTTTCGGATATTTTTGGAACCGGATACCCGAAATCAGGAAACTTCGGATACCCGGATACCCGTTTTCATTTTTTGTTGAAAATATGCCTCCGGTGGTGTACAAATACATGTACTGTAAATGGTAACAAATTTACTTTTATAATGCAGAGGATACCATACTTTAACCCTAACCCTCCAGGGTATTTTGGCTAGAAACCCTGCCAGACGCAACAGATTGCATCGTTTGTCAAAGTGACTTGGCTGCCAAGTGCAGCAAGATCCATCTGTTAACAAATCTCAAGGCCGAACTGCCTCAGAGTCTGTGGTCACCAAACGCAGCAGGATACAACTCTGGCATTGTTCAATGGGACCAGCTCTCAATAGAAACAGACTTGGCTGCTTATGCACTGGTGTTGACAGCTAAATTCATCAAAGTGCATCAGACTTTTCCACCTGATGCACTCTGCTGCGTCTGGCAGGGTTAGGGTTAATCGATATTTTCTTTATTGGAGTGCAGTCTCTTGAATTTAAAGATAATTGTCTGTAAAAGTGTAAACATTACATTTGTTCAAGAGTCATAGATTTCTGTTCGCACCGCTCAAATGTTAAGTCCGAATTTTAAAAAGTCGTTTACGGGTAATTGGAACCGAAAAATGGAACCGGGTAATGACCGTTTCAGTCGGGTATCCGGATACCCAGATACCCAGATACCCAGATAACCGGCACAGCTCTATTACTAGCTAAACTTTCAAACAAAATGTGTGTATTTTGGCTGTTTTAAAATGCCTAGTGAAAATATTTGCTTAGTAAATTTCTCTGCTTAGCAGCTCTATGAAATTGGCCCTGTTCCCTGTACTTACTGGCCCCGTTCCCTGTACTTACTGGCCCCGTTCCCTGTACTTACTGGCCCCGTTCCCTGTACTTACTGGCCCCGTTCCCTGTACTTACTGGCCCCGTTCCCTGTACTTACTGGCCCCGTTCCCTGTACTTACTGGCCCCGTTCCCTGTACTTACTGGCCCTGCCCTGTACTTACTGGCCCCGTTCCCTGTGCCTGGCCCGTTCCTGTACTTACTGGCCCGTTCTCCTGTACTTACTGGCCCGTTCCTTGCCTGGCCCGTTCCTGTACTTACTGGCCCGTTCCCCTGTACTTACTGGCCCGTTCCCTGTACTTACTGGCCCTGCTCCTGTACTTACTGGCCCCGTTCCCTGTACTTACTGGCCCCGTTCCCTGTACTTACTGGCCCCGTTCCCTGTACTTACTGGCCCCGTTCCCTGTACTTACTGGCCCCGTTCCCTGTACTTACTGGCCCCGTTCCCTGTACTGGCCCCTGTACTTACTGGCCCAGTTCCTGTACTTACTGGCCCCGTGCTCTGTACTTACTGGCCCGTTCCTGTAGCCTACTGGCCCGTTCCTGTACTTACTGGCCCAGTTCCCTGTACTTACTGGCCCGTTCCCTGTGCCCTGGCCCGTTCCCTGTACTTACTGGCCCCGTTCCCTGTACTTACTGGCCCCGTTCCCTGTACTTACTGGCCCCGTTCCCTGTACTTACTGGCCCCGTTCCCTGTACTTACTGGCCCCGTTCCCTGTACTTACTGGCCCCGTTCCCTGTACTTACTGGCCCCGTTCCCTGTACTTACTGGCCCCGTTCCCTGTACTTACTGGCCCCGTTCCCTGTACTTACTGGCCCCGTTCCCTGTACTTACTGGCCCCGTTCCCTGTACTTACTGGCCCCGTTCCCTGTACTTACTGGCCCCGTTCCCTGTACTTACTGGCCCCGTTCCCTGTACTTACTGGCCCCGTTCCCTGTACTTACTGGCCCCGTTCCCTGTACTTACTGGCCTTATCCCAGGCATGATATTCTTTCTACTTTTGTAGGAAATCCTACCTTTTGATTTTGAAAATCCTACCATGAAACCAGGTTCCGACTAACTTCAGACCATGGAAACATTCCTTGTGTATCACTTTATTGTAAATCCCAAGATAAAAAACAGTTTCCTTGCTATACATGGCTATAGAGGTAAACCGCTATAGGCTAAACATTTTTCCTACCTTTTCATTTTCTCACAATTTCATCCCTTTTACCCCCAAACTCAATGGAATTCTTTTGAGACATTGATGGAAGCAGACTTCCCAGTTCTTTTCCCATTGTTACATAATCTTAAAATCATCTGTTGAACCTCCAGTGGTATCTTTTCATCAAGGGGCATTCTTAAAGGCGTGCAGCCCCCAAAAATGTCAGAATGTGGATGTATCAACTTGACTTTCAATTACTGGGATTTAAAGATATAACTGTATATTGCTTAAAAATCACTGCAATTTTTCTGCTTACTAGTAATATTTTATTTCTGTTTTTATTTCTGTTTTTTCCCCAGAAACCAGCAGGTGGGATGTTACCCAACATACTTAGAATGGCAGCCATGTTTAGTAACATTGCCCAAGCGTCCATCAGCAAGTTTCAACTCGTCCTGTCCATCGCCAACGATTTTTTTTCTGATTTAGCTCTGTATTTATTTGTCTTTATTGTAACACATGGAACTATAGAAATACTGTCATGAAGAAGTTCTTCAGCGGCAGTGAAATATTCTCATAGATTCGTTTTTGTATTCATGTCTTCTCAAAAATGACAACATGTTAAATGGGATAATTTCTCAGTAGCGTACAACCAAGCTTTAACCCTAACCCTCCCAAATCCTCCAAAATCCTCTTTGCTAAAGTGAAGGATTTTGGAGGATTGAGGTTATTAGGCATACTTGCCTTTCCATGGTACATGTACATCCATATTTGTTGCAGTGATTGCAAGGTCAGTGCTTGGGTCAGTGGACACTGTTTATTGCTCCATGCATGCAGGGAGGGTCCCTGGCCATGTACATGTATCACAGATTAGAAACACATGTGTGCATACATGTAATGTGCTTGCTTTACTACTGAAGGATTTTGGAGGATTCAGGTTATGTGTAAGCAAATGGGCCTAGGGAGTTAGGATGGATTCAGGTTATGTGTAAGCAAATGGGCCTAGGGAGTTAGGAAGGATTATGGTTATGTGTAAGCAAATGGGCCTAGGGAGTTAGGAAGGATTCAGGTTATGTGTAAGCAAATGGGCCTAGGGAGTTAGGAAGGATTCAGGTTATGTGTAAGCAAATGGGCCTAGGGAGTTAAGGATTCAGGTTATGTGTAAGCAAATGGGCCTAGGGAGTTAGGAAGGATTCAGGTTATGTGTAAGCAAATGGGCATAGGGAGTTAGGAAGGATTCAGGTTATGTGTAAGCAAATGGGCCTAGGGAGTTAGGAAGGATTCAGGTTATGTATAAGCAAATGGGCCTAGGGATTTAGGGTTAATATAGTAACTCATTGAGTTTGTTTTCTGGTTATACAAATATACACTCCTGTTAAGTATAAGCATTATGTATGAGTGCATTGTGGTGTACCATAAAAGTGTTAATGTATTTTTGGTAATGAAGAAGTTATTCAGCGGCAATGAAATATTCTCATAGATTTGTCTTTGTATTCATGTCTTCTCAAAAATGACAACATGGTAGACCGAAATAACTTCTCAGTAACTTACAACCAAGCTTTAAAATAGTAATTACACTCCTATTATTAATGGAAGCATTATGTATGAGTGAATTGTGGTGGACCATAACAGTGTTAAAACCATAACCCGCTAGGTATTCTGGCTAGGAACCTTCCTGAATCCTCCAAAATCCATCAGTGCGCTTTTGAAAACATGCCCTTATCTTCAAAATGCACCATGCATTTTCATTGATCTTTTCATATTTAGCACTTATGGCCTGTACTTCTTGCCGGTTAGTAATTTTACCCCATTTGAAGAGGTGAAAGTACCAGTTTCCAACAGTGCTGAACTTTTCCCAAAAAGTGCCCCTTGGAGGATTTTGCAGGATTTGGGGTGGTTAGGGTTAATGTTTTTTGATAACACTGAAAAAAAGGGGTGGAGGCCGTGGCTAAGACTTCTCTGTAAACTTTCTAAAAAAATTAGCATCATCTTGAATGAACTGTTTTGTAGTTAACTGGTAGTTGATGCGCTGTATCTATAACAAGGTACAAGTATACACTTTACTTTTGCTTTTAATATCTACATATATATTTTTGAAGAACATAAGGATATTTTCCTCCAAGTCATCTACTCTGGATGGTTACTGTGTAATACTTTTATCGGAGACTTGAGGTGAAGGGTACATGGTCTAAAACAGAGGGAAAAAAAAGAGTTTTAGATGGATTGTGTTATAAAACAATGCCCAGGTCAGGGAACAATAAAAACTGCATTTTATTTTATTTGTTGAGTTAGATAATTTTTAATGCTATTACCATAAGTAGTCAGGATTGTAAAATGCACTAAAATTGAATCTTTGAGCAAAGACTGGATAATGTTCATTTAAAATAAATGATAAGAATGATTTCTGTAATCTATTGAATTGGCAAGTTCATTTTCAGAGATTTTTTTAGTCCAATTTGTCTGTGTTTTACCCAATATGAAAAAAAGATATTCCAACTTGGATTTGAACAGCTGAGCACCAAAATAAAAACACACACACACAAACATTCCAAGAAAAATGGGAAATAAAAATAAAACTGTAAAAAAAAATATTAAAAAAAACAAACATTTGTGCATATAGAAGAGATTTGTTAAGAGTATGTAGGAAGGGTGGGGTTGGGGGGTGGGGTGTAATAGCAGAAACTTGCAACACTATACCATGGAAGACAATATGACTTTCTTTGAAAATATACATAACAGCAAAAGAAACGTCACACCCTAAATTTTGATAAGTCTGAGAATGTGTTTAGCTTATGTGTCCTCAGACGTCATGCGTGACGAATTTTGAGGTCAACCAAATTTGCCACATTGTGTTCGTGTTACACTCCATACTCATAATATTCTTCATTAATTAAACAAATTATATTAATTATAAAATGAAAATAAATATTTTTAGGGGTGACGTTTCTTTTGCTGTTATGTATATAATATTCGGTGGGAGGTGGGGGTGGTTAAGCACAGCAGTTAAACCAATGCATACATTTTTTACACAAAAAAATTTGAAACAAAAGAAACAAGAAACAAAAACGGTTGTGTAGACTACTTTGAATAACCCAAGAAAAATAATGAGGTAGTTCCCCCTCTCCCCTTTCCCTGACGCTTTTTTTGTGCACAAATTATTCGCTTATTATTTTTTACCCAATTGGGGGAACATCTCCCCATCCCCGTGATTTACTCCCGTGTACAAATGGGTGCATTATTATTTTTTTAAATTTTATTTCTTTTGAAATGTTTTCAAAAGAACCCATCCCAGCTCATCCAAACAATTTCTTGTTAAATCCCAAACGTGTTTTTTTTTTTTACGAATACGCCCATAAATGCCATGGCTGTTCCACGATAGCTGAGCCGAAAAATGCCCACTAAAATTAATCGGACTTTTGTGTCTAGTCGAGTCTACGGAGAATTCAAACAGCGCCACCAATCTTTTTATTTACGACAACCGATCGTTTATGACGTGGCGTAGCTATTTTCAGTGGTTAATCATAGCTGATCGTTGTCACAGAGGAAGAGTGAATTTAGGTTGTTTAAATCCTTCATCATCGCTTATGTTGGTTGGAATTTGAAAGTAAAATACATGCAGAATGTGGAGGGGAATCTTAAGATTATCGTGTGTACTTTCTGCAGTGTTTTTTACTGTAAAAGCAGATGAACACACCCACACAGTAAGTCACTAGATTTTCAATTTAAATGTAAAAGGTTTTGGCTTACCGATTACTCTGTCTGGAATTTGTTCTTTTTTAATTTCAGTGGCATTTAGCTTTGGTTAGAAAATTTCATTTGGATTTATTAGAAGATAATTACAATGGATTCATTAGGCCTAGGTAAAAACTGCTCCATGTTTTTGTAGGCTAGCCAACACTGATTTTTATTTGTTATGATAGGCATAATTTAATTAGGCAGTGTCAACTTTCATGAAAATTTGAAGTTGCTTCAATTCTTTTAAATGTCATATCACTGGATAGAGCAAAAAATTAGAAAGAAAATGAGGGGTCAATGGTCATGATAGGTTAACCCTATGCAAAGTTACATATTTTTGTTGATTTAAATATTTGGTAATTTTGGAGGCCAGTTTCATTTGAAAAGTTGTGACCGAATTTGCCTGCAACGTATCCTTGTAGTACTAACAAAGTGTCTATAATAGCATGTCCCCCTTTTATAACAAAAAAATCTCATTGAATACCAAAATCCACCCGTGTGTGACACCCCGATTCAACGTGCGTGATACCCCGATTCACCGAGTTAAATCGCCGATAGCGGTGATTTTTAATTTATTTGCCGTCGGATCATTTTCCGCAAGTTGCACTGTTTTTCCGCCAACGTTACAGTTGGCATCGACTGACCAATTAAGATAACCACGATGTGTAGTATCCATTTATCGACACTAGAACATCGATAGACTACCCTTTGAATTAGTATTTTACCATGAAAGTTGGACAAGAAAATCGTGAAAACTTGCCGCAAATTCAGTTGCCTGTATTTCCATAACGAAAGGTTTCCCGTCGCTGATTTTTTTTTATCGACTGCATAATTTAGTGCTCATAAAAATAGCGTCCAGGAAAACATCGAAGCCTCATCAACGTAACCAGGCGGTAGCGATATTGCACCTATGCATTTTCACACGTACTATCGGGCGAGTCAATGAACTTTCGGTGGGTCACAACTTCGACAGAAAAAAGAGCATAAAAAATAGCGCCACCATCGGCAGTTTGCGTGAAACTGCTTAATTTAATTACCAAATCTAACGTTAACATTAGCTTTGAGTCTTGCCCCACCAGTGTGGCACGGACCTGAATCCTTAGCCACACGTTGGTCCTAGCGCTCAAATTGACGATATTTTCAACTATTTTGACAAACTAGATACGTTCCTTACATGTTGAATTAGGCTATATCTCGGCATCCAAAAAAAATTGTGGTTTTAGTTACATTTATATTTCGTGAAATTTAGGCCCGAAAAAATTACACAACAATCGGCATTTTGCAGGTTTCCACGAGGACGGCCATCTTGAATATATGAAAAGTGGTACGTCAACGGAAAAACAACTTGCGCACGCGACAATTTTACAACGGTTGTTTTATGTGTGCACATAGGCCTACTTGCTGTATTTTAGCACGCGAAGAATAGCCAGACGACAAAATAGCCAACATCTCACTGGATGTGCATACATTCATTGATAAAAAAAAAATCCCAAAATATCATTTCCAATCCTCACTTGACTACACTTTCCTCTCCTTAGCCCTAACCATACCAAATCCATCAAAATCCTCCAAGTGGCACTTTTTGGGAAAAATTCAGCACTGCTGGAAACTGGTTCTTTCACCTTTTTAAATGGGGCAAGATTACTACCTGGCAAGAAGTACAGGTTATAAGTGCTGAATATGAAAGATCAACGAAAAATGCATGGTGCATTTTCAAAAAGCGCACTGATGGATTTTGGAGGATTCAGGAAAGTTCCTAGCCAGAATACCTAGAGGTGGTTAGGGTTAAGTGTGTCCTCGCTCAATCTGTGGTATTTGTCATATTTGGATAGAAAAGGGGCGGTTGTATTCTACATGCTCTCTGTCCGTTTTCCACCTTGCTGTGTAGGCCTACATAATCGCAATTATTTGATCTTATGTACCAGAGTCTTTGGCTAAATGAAGTTTATGCATAACTCTGAAGATGATCTATAACATAAACATAATTGTTGTGATTGTTCACTACTTTGACCCTTTATAGTACACACCTAAGGAGGAAGTTGTACTATGGATGAACACTGTAGGTCCCTACCACAACCGGCAAGAAACCTACGGATTCTTCTCGCTTCCTTTCTGCCGGGGACCTAAGGAGCAGATCAGTCACTACCATGAGACACTAGGAGAAGCTCTCCAAGGAGTAGAGCTGGAGTTCAGTGGTTTGGACATTGATTTTGCAGGTGAGAACCAGTGAGCGATTTCGCTTGTATCGCTTAGCAAAATGTTATTGCTGTTTAAATGTTATTTGCTATTCAAAAGTAGTATTGTATACATATAATTATTTCATTGTTAATTGTTATTCTGCTATAGACGTATAAAATAACATTATGAAGGTCCACATAGCTCTGGTAGAACCTTGTTATTAATAATAATAATTATAATTATTAACCTTGTTATTTCATTGCATTACAACGGGTTCTGGTGAATGCCATTCACACTGACCTAGAATTGCCAAAATGTGCTGATATTTTACATATTTACCTTTTTATAGAGGTCGAGGTTTGTCTGGATTCATTCCTTGTTGTCAGAATTCATCTCAGTGAATAGGATTTGTATTTTAATAATAGTGTTATAGAAGTTCTCAGCAGTGTATTGGTTTGGAATGCCACTTTAACTCTCCTACTATAGCTGCACTTTAGTGGCAAGTAGCTATAGTGGTCAAAACCAGTCAACTGCCCGTTTTGTCTGTTGACCCAAATGTGCACACAGGGGCATTTTTGACTGGTTTTTACTGTCATTTTGACCACCCTCAACAATACCAGACAATACTTTTACCAGTCAAAAACGGTCGACTTTTAAGTGTACTAGATATACCTTGGCAAGTATATCAACATTTTGACTGATTTTGACCCTTGTAGTAGTAGGAGGGTTAAGAGTCATGAATATTTGTTTCTATTTCCAGGTCATGAACTTTTTATTTATTCCACACTGTAAGGTGATTATTTCCCCAGATATGTGTATACGAATGTTATTTTGCAACACAAATTTTATTCGTGTTCAACTTAGAAATTCGGACATGTTGGCATTGGAAAGGTATTCAGAGATCCAGATTTACTGAGTTTCATTTCAGGCGTGGAATTTCCTTCTTGTAGGGGCAAGACCACTTTTCTGTAAAGGGAATATTTTTAAGGGGAAACATTTTTAAGGAAAACACAGGCAGTGACCTCAGCGAAATTCCAGGCCTGCCATATGTTTGGTTGATAGAAGAATTAATTACTCAATTTTCTTTGATTTCAGTTGATGCACCTCAAGTTAAATACTGTGAAGTGGAAATGACAGACGATTTTTACAGAGCCTTCATTTATGCCGTCAAGAATCATTATTGGTATCAAATGTACATCGATGACCTTCCCATCTGGGGTAAGACAAAGAACAAAACAAATATAACCAAATCTTACAAAATGAGTCTTAACCCTAACCCTCCAGGGTATTTTGGCTAGAAACCCTGCCAGACACATCAGATTGCATCGTTTGTCAAAGTGACTTGGCTGCAGAGTGCAGCAAGATCCATCTGGTCACAAATCTCAAGGCCGAACTGCCTCAGAGTCTGTGGTCACCCAACGCAACAGGATACAACTCTGGCATTGTTCAATGGGACCAGCTCTCAATAGCCTCAGACTTGGCTGCTTATGCACTGGTGTTGACAGCTGAATGCATCAAAGTGCACCAGACTTTTCCCACCTGATGCACTGTGCTGCGTCTGGCAGGGTTAGGGTTAAGGAAACTTTAGATTTTTTTTCCCAGCTCAGAAATGCTGTAAACAAGTGATGTGGAACGGCGTCACTTGATGCATAAAATTGTTTGATGGAAAGAAATGTATTATTGTACTTTGAACGATTAATTTTGCCAATTCTTTCAAATTTATTTTCTGTATGACACTAATTTATTCTGTTTACTTTCAGGTATCGTCGGTGAAGTGGACGAAAGCCCAGAGAAGGGACCCGACTTTTACATCTGGACGCACAAGAAACTGGACATTGGCTACAACATGAACCAGATAGTGGACGTTAACCTGACCAGTGAAGTCAAGGTCAAACTTGAAAAAGGAATCAAAATCCCGTTCACATATCAGGTAAAAGTTTCTTCCCCTGATTCCCGTTTCCCCATCATGCCATCTGTTATTTCCCCCAGTTGAAGAGAAATATTAATAAATTATATCTATATTTCTCTCTGACTTGTATTGTTTATTTCTCTTTTGTATTTCCATCAGGTTGGTTGGCCTAGTGACGACAGGCACCAATCATAACACCCACAACCCCATCCCCAAAAAAATAAATAAAACAAATTTAAAAAAGAGAAGGGTGAAATATTTATTCTAGTTAGGATTGATTTGTCAGTGATTACAGTTAAGCCCTTTTTTTGGAGAAGAAATATTTGTGAATGTGTGTAATATTTCATAACATAATAGCAAATCTTATGTTAATGTCTTCCACAATGTCTTAATGTTTTTTCTTTTTTGTTTAATGACAGGTTAATTGGAAGAAAACTGCTGTGAAATTCCAGAAGCGCTTTGATAAATACTTGGACCCCAATTTCTTCAATCATAGAGTGAGTAGTAAGGATACAAGTAAAATCTGTTGGAAACTAGTAACAGTTCTTAGCTTTCTTAGGTACAATATTGGTAGTTAACCAGATCATCAAATTAACAAATTATTATCTGAAATATTTTCTGTTTTAGGGTCTTGGCTAAGTTTCCAATGATGATAGGTCAGTACGTTTACATCACCAGTCTTAATTTGAACCTTATAGTTTTGTTATTTCCATTTATAGATTCACTGGTTTTCTATCTTCAACTCCTTCATGATGGTCATTTTTCTGGTTGGTCTCGTCTCCATGATTCTGATGAGGACGTTACGTAAGGATTATGCCAGATACAGCAAAGATGATGATCTTGATGATATGGTATGTATCAGACTTGCATTCGAGTCAGAGAACCTAGGGTCAAGTCCTAGTTTAAGTCCAAGCCATTTAAGTTTCAGTCATTTTACGTGGTGATGTGAATCAAAGTCAGTAAAAATTTGACTTGAGTAGGAATCGATTTCTAGTCAGAGTACAAATCGATAATTTGTTGACATGCGCTGAGTTTTTGATATCATAAATTTGCAGAGATATGATTAACACAAGGTGAAATGTTTTAAACTTTTGCAAATCATTTGTGCGAATATCAGGTTTTTATGTCATCAGTTCATGGGGTAGAAAAAAGCTTTTCCTTTGATGGCAAGTTCTAAAACTTTTAAGATAAATCTGTCTAGTTAATAATTTGGAAATCTTATTTTTTAGAATAATTCTGTGAAAGATAATAAAATATTTATCGCTTAAATAAAATCTTGGAATTGGGTTGCTAACAATGTGGAGTAATCATAAATTCCTAAGAAAATGATCTCCAATCTGACTTCACGACCTTCCAATCTGACCTCATGACCTTCCCAAGCAGAAGGATAATTCTCCAATGTCTTTCTCGGACAGGAACGTGACCTTGGAGATGAGTATGGATGGAAACAGGTACATGGTGATGTCTTCAGACCTGCCTCATACCCAATGATCTTCTCAGCTCTGATTGGTAGCGGCTATCACATGGCAACTGTGGCTCTCTCAGTTATTATCATATCACTTTGGGGACATCTGTACACTGAGTAAGTAGTGATGGATAAATAAGGTTGATTTCATTAACCCTCCTACAATCAGTGAAATTTTTGAAACAACCCATTCAGGCCACTCCAAGCCATTGCTATGGTAGGCAGTGGCTCCTCATAGCTATACTGCATAGTAACATAATGCCTCATATGTCTGTTGGTTTTAGTGGTTTGTGATTGACATATTGCAGGGCATATTACTTTGTTCCAGACTCAGTGGCTGGTGGTAGGTTACTATGGAGAGTCTGTGTTTACAAAATAACTGCTGAAAATCCCAATAGATGATGGAGGCTTGGTATGGTTTATTGGTCTCAGTGGCTGATGGTGATTTATTATTGGGAGTTTGTTTATAGTATAACCTGCTGAAAATAAGGTCAACTGTGGTATACATGTGTCTTTGTATGCATGTATGTACGTTGGAGATTACTTCAAAGGGTCAGTGTGGCTTATATGCACAAACAATGTGTGTACAACACATTGGATATTTAGTGGTTTACAGTGGCCTCTATGTGTAGGAGGGTTAAAACAAACCCTAATTATACTCTGAAATATCCGAGTTATGCCTGATTTTAATTTTTTTCCCAATAAAGCTTGTTTATAGATTGATACAATTATTGTGTCTGTGGTAAACAGTTGATTTCATTTTGCCATTACACCTGTAATGTATGATACACTGTATACTTGGTGCTTTTCAAGTGTCTGTAAAATAATCCTTAGGTTCGAACCCACAACCTCCTTAAAACTTGTTAAAATGTATTGACATTATTTTAAGTAATGAGGTTACACTTGCATGTAATCAGTTACAGCAATATATTAAAAACAGCAGGACAAAGGGACTGTATGCTTTATTGAAGATTACAGTGGGCAAGAAAAGGAAGAGAAATACATTAATTAACCCTCCTACTTCTGGTACCTTTTTCATACAAGTTGATCCACCATTTGAAACCATTCACTTTTGTGGTTTTGAATGGTGAAATAACTGTACAGTATTGATTCCCCCAAATGGTTTTGAATGGTAGGTCAGCTAATACAAAACCTTGTTTGGATACTTCTAAGTGGTGAATCAATGGACCCTCTATGCATTTGAATGGATTTGAATGGTAGTAAAACTTGCTACCAACTGTTCAAATGGTATCACCATGTGTGTACAAAACCAATGGGCATTTTGGTAAGTGGAAAATTTGAATGGTTTCAAATGGTTAAACAGTAGGAGGGTTAATCTCTTTTTGTTTGTTTTTTATATTTGATTTGATTTTTATTTGTGCGTTCATCCCAAAATGTTATGTCATTGTCCTGAAACTATGATTGTAAAATGTTTAATTTGTTTTGTCTGTCACAAGGTGTATTTCTAAAAACCTTTTGTGGCTTCTGTACTTATGTTAACACTATTTTCTAATTTATGTTGTATTTATTAACCCTCCTACAATCAGTGTAATTTTTGAAACAACCCATTCAGGCCACTCCAAGCCATTAGCTGTTGCCAGTGGCCTCCTATGGTTACCCTTCTGTGCACTGGCACACCACTGAGATTACAGGGTAAAGTGGTCTCCCATCGATACATTGTAGGCCATACTAATATGTTCAAACATTTACAGTGTCCTTGGGTAGCACACAGTTGATTTTGTAAGATTACTTGGAAAGGACAGCAGGCTTGTACATGTATGTACTGAAGGTTGCTCAAGAGCAGAATTTTGTGAATCGGAGTGGCCTCCATGTTTAGGAGGGTTAATTGTAAAAGAAAACATAGTTAAAATATTTATGATTAAATGATTAGTGTTGCCTAGCATATGTAGATGAATGATACATTTCTATTATACATGTTTTGTTATCATTAACCCTAACCATGCTTAAATGCAACAGGATGCAACAGTTGTAAAATTCCGATGGACGTTGTTGCATTCAGCAGCCAGTACTGATGACTCAATCTGTTGTATCTTGTTGCATTCAGTACTGGACAGTGTTTGGATAGCAAATAGTCTGTGTTGTGTCTTCAGCATTACCCTGCTCAATGTGACAAGATCCCCTTGTTGTATGTTGTTGCAGACAGCACTGTGCTTGAAAAAACAGTCAAATTTACTGAACCCTTCACTTCTAGGGATCTTGTTGGACCTAGCAGGCCTCAATCATTGACCACTGTTGTATGTTGTTGCATTCACCAGGGTGATAAGAAAGTTACCCTAGCATGGTTAGGGTTAAAATAAATGTGATTGAATGAACTATTTATGCATATATTTGCTTACAGTCGAGGATCTATTCTTAGTACTAGTATCTTTGTATATGCTGCGGCCGCACCTGTTAATGGCTACTTTGGTGGTGGTCTCTACTCAAGAATGGGAGGTAAGAATTGATCACCAATAGCTCTGTTACAAAGACTGACAGAGAGCCCTGACCCTGTAACTCCCCAGTCGAATCCAGGGAATGAATAGAAGGCTTCCGGAGGACATA